>JAAPAX010000001.1:2400000-3600000 GCA_013372555.1 Elsinoe arachidis
AGGGGAAGCCGAGTATCATCTCCCTTGCACGGGACCCGGCTACGACCAAGATTCCGAACACGAAGCGGGGCAATGTGGCCAAGGGAGGGTATGTTGTTGTGGAGGCGGAGAAGGAAGCGGCTGTCACGCTCGTCTCGTGCGGATCGGAGCTGCAGTTCGCTGTCGCTGCTGCGGAAGAGTTGAGTGGGAAGCATGGTATTTCTACCAGGGTGGTGAGTATGCCTTGTATCAGGCTATTTGAGGAGCAGAGTGAGGAGTATCAGGATGAGGTGCTGGGGAGCACACCGCATGTCGTTAGTGTTGAGGCGTATGTTTCGGGGATGTGGGCGAGATTCTGCACTGCTTCGATTGCTATGGACTCGTTTGGGTATTCTGGAGGAGGCAGTGCGAACTTTGCGAGGTTCGGGATCGATAAGGCGGGGATTGTGAGGAAGGTGACCGGTCTAGTCAAAGAGAGCGCTGGGAAGGGGGGCAGGCAGAGGTGGAGGTTGCTCAAGTAGATGGAAGGATGTACATCAGATCGTAATTCAATGGTTTTCATTCATATTTCACCATCTCTGGTTCGACTTTGCCATCTGTTCCATCGCTACCAGAAGACCTTGCCCCCACCACCTCACTGATAATTCACACTCGCCCCCCCATCGACCAACAGACTCTGCCCGCTCACATACCCCGCCCTATCACTCGCCAACCACACCACCGCCTGCGCCACATCCTCCGGCCTCCCTAACCTCCCCAACGGCACCCTTCTTGCCATCTCCTCCCGCTTCCCACCCTTCCCTAGATCCTCCCGATTCATACTCGTTTCAATCGTACCAGGACACACACTATTAATCCTTACCCCTTTCCCGCCGAGCTCCACGCACATCGAAGCCGTCATACCTAGCAATGCGGCTTTGCTGGTGGAATAGTGCGTTAGGTTCGCCGAGCCGAGAATCGCGGTGATGGATGCGATGTTCACTATGCTGCCCCCTGAGCGGGTGATCATGTGCTTGGCTGCGGCTTGGGCGAGGCGGAAAGGCGCGGTGGTGTTGATGTCGAGGTGGCGTTGGAGGAGAGGGAGAGTGACGTCCGCGAGGGGGGAGAAGGTGCAGATGCCGGCGTTGTTGATGAGGGTGTCGAGGTGGCCGTGGTGGGTGATGGCGGAGTCGATGAGGAGAGATGGAGTGGTGGGGTGGGTGAGGTCGGCGGCGAAGGTGTGGTGGGTGAGGGAGTGGTTGATGGCGCGGAGTTCGCCGAGGAGGGTGTGGGCGTCGTGGGCTGCGAGAGGGCTGTTGAGGTGGTGGAGGAGCAGGCGAGCGCCTTCGTTGGCGCAGGCCAGGGCGGTGGCGCGGCCGATGCCTGAGGAGCTGCCTGTGATGGCCATGACCTTGTTGCGGAGGAGCCCTGCCATCACTGCTGAAGTGAGTGCTTAGCAATCATCGAGACTGCGGTGCCGGTCACTGGCGGTATGGTCCAGCAATGTACCATGGGGAGCGCCCCAGATGGAGCGCGGCCGACCCGGATGCCATCAGTTGCTGGAGTTGACCGCCGCGAAGCGATCGCTATGCCATGTTGTTCTGTACCAAACAGGGATGCCCGATTTCGTGTTGGCGGAAGTGAGGGGCAATGTCGGTTGTATGCTCCACTGTGGCATATAACCGGACTGCCCCTCCATCGTCATACCATGAACTCTGAAGCGATGACGAAAATTCTGCCTGGGATATCGTCAATATGTAGCTCTTCAAGAAGTTGTTGCAAAGACATTGATACCGATTACACAGAATAGGACATACCGAGACCACGATGACTGTAAAGCTTTTCATGTAAGGCCCATTCACTTCAGCAGCAAGAGCTAGCTCACTGAGACGTTAACAGCACCGGTGTAACCGGATACATTGCTGGCGATGCAACACATACCATCTATGGCGAACATCCAGACTATGACTACACATTTCTTGTGCGAACAGAGGACAAGGCTGCCATAGTACGGAAGGCATACCCCTCTGCAAAGGTAGTGCTCGGAGATCTGGATGATTCAGCTTTGCTCAAGGAGCAATCATCAAAAGCTGATATTGTGCTCCGTAAGTGTTAATGCCGTGGAGAAAGTGCAATCGAGCATCGCTGACTCTTATGAAGACGCAGCCGATGCCTCAGATCACGAAGGAGCCGCCAAAGCGATCGCAGCGGGTCTGGTCGAGGGCCACTCCAAGGAGCACCCGGGTTACTGGCTTCACACCGGCGGCACCGGCATCCTGACCTACAAGGACTCCGAGAACGACTTTGCCACTCTCGGCCACCACTCCGACAGAGAGTACAACGACGGCGACAAAGTCGAAGAACTCACAACTCTCCCTGATGAAGCTTTCCACCGCAACGTCGACAAGATCGTTCTTGAAACAGGCACCAAGCACCAAGACTCGGTCAAGACCGTCATCGTCTGCCCTCCCACCATCTACGGTTCGTCCTCTACCTCCCCCTGTCGCCTTCCTAACCAACTCCCCAGGCACCGGCCGAGGCCCCATCAGCGGGCGCGGCCGTCAAGTCTACGAGCTCGCCAATCTCATTCTCAATAGATCCGCCATCCCCGTCGTGGGCGAAGGCAAAGCGCGCTGGAACAACGTACACATCGAAGACCTGAGCGACGTCTTCCTCTCGCTCGTCAACAAAGCGGCAGCCAAAGACACCAACCCCGAAATCTGGGGACCAAAGGGGTACATCCTTACCGAAAACGGCGAGCACGTATGGACTGATCTCGCGACTACGATCGCGAAGAAGGCGGCGCAGTTGGGCTTTATCGAGGGGGATCCGAAGCCGTATAAGCTCTCCAAGGACGAGGCGTTGAAGCAGGCTGGCTTCGAGGCGGTGAGTTGGGGGTTGAATTCGAGGGGTAAGGCGGTTAGGGCGAGGGAGCAGTTGGGTTGGAAGCCCAGTAGGGTGTCGATTGAGGGGGATGTGCCGAACATTCTCAAGGCGGAGAAGGAGAGGCAGAAGAAGTGAGGTGAAGAGCTGGGCCGCAGATGAGTCCTTGATGTGTAGGGTAGTTTCGAGCATGAACAGCTGCTTCCAGCGTGAACACTATCCTTGAAATTACCTGAAGCTGTGGACTTGTTTCGCCGAATTTGGTCAAGCTGCTTTATCACGTGATCCGCACCGAGTGGTGGCAGCCGGCTATCTGCACTTCCCAGCCACTGCAGCGTATATATACCTCTCCAGCCCCCCAGTCGCCCTCTTCTCGATTCCCTCCTTCCGGTGCCGAATACATCCCAAGCCCCACCTAAACCCCCAAATTCAGTACCAAACACCCAACATGACCATCTCCGCAGTCCTCTACCCCCCCGGGCCCCCCGGCAGCAATTTCGACATCAACTACTACCTGACAACGCACATGCCCTTAGTCACCAAACTCTTCTCCCCTTTTGGTCTGGTCAAATGGGAAGTCATCCAATTCTCGTCGGCCGACGGGACCCCGCCGGCTTTTGTAGTGCAGACGATCTTGCATTGGGAGAGCGAGGAGGGGATGGCGAAGGCGAATGCTAGTGAGGCGGGGAAGACTTTGGGGGATGATATTAGGAATTTTAGTGTGACTATGCCGGTGGGAGTTGGAGGGAAGGTGGTCGGGGAGGAGAAGGTTGGGAAGTGAGGGAGGGAAGGAGGATGGTGGGAGGGATTTGAAAGGGGGAGATGGAGGGTTCGAGTGGTAGGGTGGAAGATGGCTGGTGTTGAGCCCAATTGATGGGCGGTTGAGAAGCTGTGGAAGAGAATATGATAAGTCATGATAGGTGACAGGCGGGTTGTTTCGATGTAGATGGTTGTCAGAATTGGAGTCTATCCTGATATTTTCAACGAGTGGAGTGCTACCTGATGTCAGTCTGATCCCATGGCTATCCTCACGCTATGCATATGCTCTTCACCCTCCTCGTTGATTTCTGTCCCCTCTCAGATCAATCATGCTAGAGCGGCTACGCCTTCACGTCCCTTTGCAGGTGTGAACTTGACCATCAACTTCGGCTTCTCCCACAGAGTGAACATCTTGTGGTCGATCCAGTTTGCGCTCTCCGGCATAAGCTCTAGCTCGAAATTGTACAGCATCTTTGCAAAGATGACACGCATCTCGGCATATGCTAAGCTGATTATGTTGTAAGTATGGTGAATGTAGTAGGACGACAGATGTACTCACTTGCGGCCGAGACAAGATCGGGGACCAAAATGGAATGGCTGGAAGACTTCCCTCACGTCGTCCTTGTACTCGGGATCGTCGAGCCAGCGCTCCGGAGCGAACTTGTTAGGGTTCTTAAAGTACTTCTCGTCCTTGAAGAGAGCGAGCTGCCAGATACAGAGGGTAGTCTATGGAGGCTGTTAGTGGAGCTACCACTGGATAATGTATGTGTCACTCACATCTTCTGGAATGAATTGGCCACAGATGGTATCCCCGCCCTTTGGTGATCGGCGACCAACATTGGTCGGCACAGGTGGATAGACACGCATCGCCTCTTCGAACATGGCCAGCATGTAGTCAAGCTTTACCACGCTGTGGAGATCTATTTCCGAGTTGGAAGAGAAGGAAGAGCGGACTTCGTCTTTGACCTTCTCGAGGACGTGGGGATTAGCGAGGCAGAGGTAGGTTGCGGCCGAAAGCACAGTCGCTGTGGTTTCGGATCCAGCAATGATCAAGGTGTTTGCGTTGGCATGAATTTCCCCCGTCGACATACCCTAGATGGTGTCAGTCAAATACTGCTAGCGTACCGGATGTGGATGAGGACTCACGCCCGTTTCCTTTTCTCTTTGAGTCAAGATTGTTTCCATATAGTCAGGTCGTTTGACGCCAGATTGTAGACGCTTATCCACCCTGTCAACAGTGAAGCGTTTGTGTGTCTCCCTCTTCTCGAGTAAAGTCTTTGGCAGCAGTTTCCCAATCACCCATGCAAGCGCTGGATAAAAGTTTGTTATTTGCATGAGTGTGGAGGCTTTGATACTTGCAAAGATTGCGGCGACCCACGGGTGGTAGTCACCGCCGTCGAGTAAGCCGAATGATTCGCCAAACGTGAGATCGGCTATGATGTCAAATGTAGTAAAGTTGTACCAGGCTGTTACATCGACCGGCATATCTCCCATGGACACCTTGTCCTGCAGTTTGGAGACAAGCTTCTCCACGTAGTTCATGATGAGTGGCTGCTGGTCCATCAAAGCCTGATTGGAGAAACCGTGAGATAAGATGCGTCGAAATCTCCTATGGTCCTCTCGGTCAGAGAAGATGATGTCGGGACTATCGAAGATTCTTATATTGTATCTCATCTCCTTTCCATTCTCGGCTTGGCTGGGTTTGCGGTGACCCATGATATCCTGCCAGGCCTTGGGATCACTGAAGGCCAGCTCGCTGGGTGCCGTGCGGACGATGGGCCCGTACTTGTCATGCATCGCCTTGATCTCATGGCTAGGTTTGCCGCGGACCAGCATGAGGGAGTACGGGATTTTGGAGACCCTGTTGAGCAAAGGTCCGGGAAACTTCCGAAGAGGATGGAAGAAGAGATTGTATATGATGTTGTAGGCGAAGTAGGCGGGTAGCTGTGCCTCGTCAGTAATGCCAAGGTTGATACAGAGAAGTGTGCATTCTTACCAGGGACAAGAGCAACATGACTTGCCATGGCCATCCTGTTCGGGCCTCCCCATCAGTGCTAGCTAGGACCATCGCGACTGTGAGCAGGTTTGGATTGAATCAAGAGTGCGAGAGATGTGATGATGTTTCGTTGGGTTCTGTGGAATCAAGAAGAGCATGTTACCTTGAAGTTTTATACTCCTGGTCAGGACACGGCTCGGAGACATTACGTGTGGCTCCCATCGTTGGGTAAGCTATAAAACGTGCATAACGGATTGAACCTGGTAGTGTTTGTGACTGATGCAGTGCAGCCTGCTTGAGGCTGCGAAGATCCACAAGTGCATCTTCGGCGTGGAGCACGATGCGGTCATGTCGCACGGTTCATGCGGGGTCCAAGATTGCTATTAGCGTTTTATACGACGCATAATTGTCCTTGACTGGATTGGCGAATGTATGCACGAACATAATAGTCGGAAGCACCGGAAGGCGGAAAGGGTTGTGTAGAGCTGTGGCGCCGAAGGCTCGGGACTTTTTTTTTTTTTTTTTTTTGAATTCTATTAAGCCGACCGGCTACTGTTAGGCGCCATGTAGCGTGCACTATATACTATATTTACTCCGGTTATTAGGGCCTCTTACTGCCTCTAGATTACGTAGTAATCCAGTAGTTAGTAAAGGAGAGCTAGGAGAACCCCCCTTCTACCTTCTCTTACTAGGCTCTAATCTAGTCCTTAATAGTATAGAAGAAACTATCTAATGTAACTAATAATTTACACTATATACTCTGTCTTATACCTTAAATTGTCGTATAAATAGTGCTATATCGACTGCTCTAAATTAACTTAGAAGGTTAGATCTCCTTATAAATTAAATAGCTCTATAGAAGTAAGCCTTTATACCTACTAACTCTTACTAGACTAGAGGCTACGAAGTAGTACTCTAGATATCTACGTAGGTGTCTCTATAATTACGACACTTAGTAAGTATATACTATACTAACTAAGAAGCTCTACTATATTTATAAGCTTTAGAATCTACTCTTTTAATAGAAAAAAGATACTTATTTAGCCTAATATGCCTAGTACGTAGTTAAATTCCGACTAAAGAGAGAGGTTTAAGAAGGCTAGTGTATAGAGAGAAACTTTACTTGCTATTAATAGTGCTAAGCACTCGATATAATACTCTCTCTATATTACTAGTGTCCTAGAGGTATTACTATTTGTCCTTAATAGCTTAGTTAAAGGTCCTTATTAACGTAGTAATAAGAGTACGTAGCTAGTAAGTCTTTAGACTATTAGAGTTAAGAGCTACTTCTTTAGCTAGCTTATTAATAGCTTTATTACCTTTAACGCTCTTATATTCTAGTATCTAGCAAATGTTAACCTCTACGCTATACTATATAAGGTACTAGTATAGCCTAATAATCCTCCTAATTAGGTACTATACTATCTTTTGCCTTAGTCTCTCGATTAACTATATAGTAGCCTAGTTATTAGCGAAGATAGTAATCCTATTAACTCTATATACTAGAGGTCGATTAATCTCGACTATTAGTTCTAGTATAAGATAGATACTCTATAGTTCCGCTGTATAGATGTTACTACTCTAGTTCGTACCTATATAGTGTTTATCGAGCTATCCCCTTACGAGGATCTAGGCTATAGCTTCTACTTTATCTTATATCTTAGAGCTATTAGAGTACGTAATAATATAGCTAGAGTTACCTCTACTATTCTATACTACTTTATTGTATTTCTAGATAGCGTTCTTAACTATATTAGCAATGTAAGTACTTAGGGGCACCTACTATAGGTCGACAGCCTTAGCGACGTAGTCTTCTAGAGAGGGAAGCTCGGGAGGTATAAGTTTAGCAGTGTTAATCTCTAGTTTATATAGTAGCGCCTTAAGGTACAATCTTTAGTCTCTAGTATCTCTAATAGCTTAAAGCTCTACGTGCTAGAGTAACTCCTTTAGCTAGAGTATAGTCGATATTAGTATACACTATAGGTAGAGGTCTATAGGTAGTATCTCTAGTTCCGCCTATAGTACTACTGCCGCTGTCGTATATAACACTCTCGATATTAGTACTAAAGCCTTATACTATAACTAGGAGAGTATATAGATTACGATAGTTTCGGCTCTCTTATAGCCGAAGCTACCGTTCGGAATATACTAGATGCTATAGCTAAACGTTATCTTTAGTAGTACTACTACGTAGTATAGCTATCTTATTTGCCTAAGGGATATCCTCTAGGTTAAGGCTACTATACTAGTAAGTGCACTAATCTACTTAGTTACTCTACTTCTAATATGCTCTAGGTGTACTTTACTATTAAGTTAGAGGTCTAGGATAACACCGAGGTACTAGTAGACTAGGCTTAGTCTAATAGTAATAGTAGTGCTACCTTTAGTCTTAATATTAAGGAGCCTATCTATCTCCTCTAGCTCCGGCACGCGCTAGCCTCTATAGAAGAAATGTATTATCTTATACTTTATAGAGGCGAAGACTAACGCGTGTATATATACCTACTTGTTAGCTTCGCTAATTACCTTCTTAATAGTAGCTATAGTGTTCGCTATTGTAGTTCCGGTAGCTAGGAGACTAGCGTCGTTAATATATTCTATATTATTTGTCTTACCTTGTTCGATCTCTAGTAGATCTACATTATAGAAGTAGTAGAGAATCGGAGATAGAGAGGAGCCTTATAGAATACTAGTGTTAATCTCGTACTACTTCTATAGTCCTTCTTATATCTTTAACTACAACTAATAGCCTTATAGCTAGCTAGCTAGCTAGTTAGCTATTAGAAGGTAGATTCTACACTTCCGGAGGTTATAGAGTAGCTGAGCGTAAGAGACGTTATTAAAGACCTCTAATATATTAAGTATTAGAAGTATAGTAATCTCTCTCCTTTACTATACCGTATAGATCTATTCGGTAATAAGATAGAGAGTATGTTCTATGCCTCTACCTCTCCTACTACTATAATAGCTAAATAGTAGAAGTAAGAACCTCTCCGTAGTTACTAATATTCTTCTAGCTACTATAATGTCTATTAGCTTACCGATAGTATTAAGGAGAGCTATCGGGTAGTAGCTCTTTACCTAGGAGTAGTCTAACTTACCTAGCTTATAGAGTATAACTATAGTAGATTACTAGAAGTGCTATAGGTTATATCCTAGTTATAGGTAGGTATTAAAGATTCTTATAAGTAGGCTAGTAACTAAGTCTATTACTAGCTTATATATATAGTTTAGTATCTAATCTAGTTCTAGTATATTATTAGCCTTTATACCTCGAATTACTTCTCTTACCTCGCGCTCGATAATATCGAGGTACTCGATAGAGTCCGAGTAGGCGTACCTCTCTATATTAGAGAGGTTAGCCTCTAGTAACGCTAGCGTAAAGACTTGCTAGAGAATAGTTACCTTAATTACTATATCGGACTAGAGATTACCTTATCTATTATAGATTACTAGGGTAAAGTCTAGTTAAATAGTACCGTAGTTATTAACCTATTTACTAAGCTTCTAGAGGTAGTCTAGTTCTATAACTTAGAACACCCTAGCTCTATAATAGTTGCGAAGTGCTCTAGTAATAGTAGACTTCTTCCGGCGCGTAGCGAGCTAGTATTAGATATAGTCCTTAGAGTTCTATATTCTCTACTAGCGCTAGCGTACTATCTTTACCTCCTGTACTACCTCTGTATACTCTTAGTTCTAGCTCTATCTCGACTTACTACAGATCCTACTCTCTAGCACGGTCTACTCGACTATCTTCTCTATTACCTAGACAATCTAGTAGACTACTTTATTAATGTTAGCTACGGTATTAATTAGCTTATCTAGGTCGAGGCTAGCGAGCATCTTCTAGAAGGCTAGGGCGTTAGCTTTCTTCTAGTACCTTCTATTCTCTACTACTTAAGGAATAGAGTCGAAGTTAAGTACTATAATAATAGGTAGGTAATCCGATTATAGGTTATACTTCCTAGAGATGTCGCATTTAATAAAGTAGCCTATAATATACTCTAACACAAAGACTAAGTCTAGCGTTAATCTATACTATAGTTATAATACTACTTTAGCTAGTCTTATAATAGTCCCTAGCCGAAAGTATAGATAAAGGTAATACTATTTAAATATGTCTTCTACTAGGTAGTCGGTAGCTCTAGTAGTTCGTTTATTACGGTCGTGTCTACTAGTTTATAGGTAGTAGTAGAGGTTAAAGTCTCCTATAACTAGGTACTCCTAGTTAGGCCTGTCTACTAGCTTAGCCTCGAGTTTAATAAGTAGGCTATAGGCTTCGAGAAAGGCTATATTATCCTCTTTCCTATTATTCGAGTAGTGTCGAGAGGAGTTATATACATTATAGATATAGAGCTATATAGGGGTACTATTAATATAGTAGATAACTTAGAGAATAAGGTATCTCTTAGCTATATACACTAGTAAGAGAAAGCATTTTAGAATTTGCTTATTAATAAAGAAGTAGACTCTAGAGCTCTCTTATAAGTAAACTAGCTAGAAGTCTTACTTAAGTAAGTAGTAAGTCGTAGCGGCGAATAGGTTATAGTAGAGGTTCTAGATTATAATAATATTAAAGCTTATAATGTCTAGTATACTAAATAGTAGAGCTATTACTCTATCCTTAAAGTCTCTAATATTATACTATATAATTTTAAGTCCTTTTAGTGTGCTATTTATTAACTAATTTACTAGCTTTCTTCTATATAGACTTTGTCTACTAGGACGACTTATATAGTCCTAACTTGTCTATAGATAATAACAAATTCGAGCTAAGATTATTATTCTCTATATTATATATATTAATATTAAGCATGTTATCTACGTTAGTCTATAGTTATACTATTTTAGTAGCGGCGATAGGAGTAACATCTAGGTTAGTAAAGACATTAAAGGTAGCCTTTTTCGTTCTCGAATTGCTACTAATTTTCTTTAGTAGATTCGAGTATATTCTCTTCTAGCCTCTAATCTCTAATCTAGCGCAGGTTTTACTCTTA
Organism: Elsinoe arachidis; assembly: GCA_013372555.1. NCBI lineage: Eukaryota > Fungi > Ascomycota > Dothideomycetes > Myriangiales > Elsinoaceae > Elsinoe > Elsinoe arachidis. The sequence continues at coordinate 2,410,594 of JAAPAX010000001.1, forward strand.
CTCTTGTCCTTAGAGCTAGAGAAGCGAGACTAGTTGTCTCTAGCCTTAGACTAGCCTTTAGAAGCGTATTAGAACTTCTTAGATTATACTATTTAGAAGTCTTCTTTCTAGAATATCTCTACTACCGGGCTAGAGATACTCTTCTATAAAGGAGTAAGTTTAGGAGTTAGAATAGAGTTACTCTATCCTAACCTTAATAATATCTTAGACACTAGCGGTGTAAGATCTAACGCTAGCTCTAGCTAGAAGAGCTATTTTATAGCTAGAGCCTTTATCTATTCTATCTTTACCTTTTCTTTCTATTTAAACTTATACTAGATAGACTATATATAATGTTCTCTATAGTAGTAGTAGTATAAGAGCTTATCGCTATTAGCTTCTATAGTATAGACGTTAGTGTTATATTCGGTACTAGCGCACTTACTATATATTTCGAGATTAATATATTAGGTTCTAATATAGCTATATTAGTAGCACTTTAGACATTGCTTAATTTAGTAGCTATATAGGTACCTTTCGGTTCTACACTTACTACTATTTTATATAACTTGCTAGGCAGTAATTACTCTATTCGCCTACTTAGGTTTAGTAAATTCTACTACTAAAGCGAAAGTCTTCTTCTCTTTACCGAACTTAGTAAGCTAGTAAATATACTTAATAACTATATTCTCTATAAGGAGTAGGTTTTCGGCGCGAAGTTAGGCTACTATCCTCTTCTAGTTAGCTAAATTAACTATCTAGATAGGGACTTAGTAGAGAATAACTCCGAAGATAAGTATAATTACTATAGCTAAAGGCTCTAGATTTTTAGCCTACCTATAGTACTAGAGTTACTTAAGAAGCTCTACTTCTCTAGTAGTAGCTATAAAGAACTAGAGGTCTCTAGACTTTAAGATATGCGCTAATTGTAATTTAGTGCCTTATACTAGAGACTCTATCTTTACTAGTTACTTATTAGCTATTTCTAGAATTTCCTTTTAGAGGTTAGCTATTCTATTACTCTATCTCTAGGTCTACGCTAATTACGTGTCGTTTAGCTTAACAATAAGCTATCTAGCTAATAGGTAAAAGATGTCCCTTGCTAGCTATAAACTAGATAGTAGTGAACTACTTAGAGACAGTAGTAATCCTTATAGGCTAGAAGTAACTATTTTAGTCTATATTTTAGTGTCCTTTTTAAATAGGGCAGCAGTAGATTAAGACGTTTTAATATCCTTATAGATAGATTCTAGCTTTAGTTCGATGTTCTTTATTAATAGTTAAATTAAGACCTTATAGAGGTATCCGATAATAGAAGTAGATAGTTTCTAAAAGATTTTAAATAGAACAGCTTATCTCTTTAATTTCCTAATAGAATTAGCGTAGTAGTTAATAGAATTAATGTCCTATTTAATTCTAGAAGCGTATATAGATAGATTTAGAGGTTTTTCGCCTATATAAGGCTAGTCTTTACTGGCACTTATGATTTTTTAGCCTCAAAAGATGCAGAATCCGGTTCTAAATCGAATAGTACTAAAAAATTTGATAGTTTAATGGAAGTAGTAATAAAATCCTCCGAAAAGTGATTTTGCAAAAAATGTTATAGGTGTAGCCTCCTTGCCGAAGGCTCGGGACGATCCCAATCCTTTGTCAACGACACTGTGGCGCAGAACAGCCATTGCGAAGGCTCGAAATGCTGACATTGGATGAGAGTGATATGTGGCGTAGCGAGAGAGGGTCGAGAAGTCCATTGGAATGTAGGATGATGGAGGAATGCATTTGCTTGTCCATGGGAGAGAAATGTCTCCGAAATGGACAGATAGAAGCACCGAGTCGTGTGACAAGCCGCCCATTTTGTGAATGCTTGAACCGGAGGGGAACTGTCGTCTCATGCGAGTGGGCATTCGACAGTACTTCGACAGCTCAAATAGACTTTGCAACCCGGGGATAGCATTGATTAAGGGACGGATAATTTGACAGTGGGTCGACTAGTCCGGGAGACATTGAGGCCGACCTCAACGACCTTTGATCGTCTCTTCATTGATGTGTGACAACTCACCGCAAGTCTCGCGATGCATCTGGGAGCTAAGGCAGGCTTTGGACTACCATGATCAGAGCAGGCTTCTTGTGGGTTCTCGTTTTGTCGAGATCTCCGACAAGGCACAGACCTGGCGGGCGGATGGAGAGCACTGGGATCGGCGAGGATCTGATCGAACCAAAGACTTCCAGGACAAGACCATAACGTGACCAGGCATGCAAAAGCTCTTTTTGCAGTGATGGCTGGAGAATGTGTCGCTGTGTGCAGTTGCAAACAAAATGCCCAAAGCAGAACATTTGACAACGGAAAGCGGACCGGGGATTGCACCGTCGGTGACATCACCACATTTTTTGACAGGCCGCGAGACACAGCTAACTTAGAGCGGGCAGGAACGTGGACCTTCATGAGCTCACCCTGACAGTGTAAGACGGAACGTGAATCCTTTGAACGCGTCTGTTAAGACACTCTGCTGTCCTCACAATGTCTTCCTCCAACACCTTCAACTCTCAACCAGCATCAAACACCATGGGCGTCTCACTCTCCACAGCACGCTGGCTGGCGCCGGCCTCATTCGCCTACAACTTCGCCGCACAGATCTATGGCATGTCCAGCACACCGTCCATGGCAGATGTACACGACCAAAACCTGAGTTTCTGGTCCCCTTACCCTTACTTCATCGCTGGCTTTTTCTCCGTCCAACAGATCGCCCAAGTAGCATGGATGTACCGACTATGGAAGCTTGACAGCAGCAAGCCAAAGGAGGCAGATGAGCTCAAGCCAGTGGTCAAGTTTGTGCCGTACTATGCACTCGGGAACGTCTGTATTGGTACATGGTGAGTATCCATCAAAGCCAGAGCCATCAAGGCCCCTGCTCACAGTGCCAGGATGTTCTTCTGGAACGCCTCTATGCTCAAAACCTCCAACGTCTTTGTCATCGTCAACTCTCTCGCCCAGCTCTACTACGTCTTCAACCAGCTCGACCGCATGAACACCGCCTCTACCTCCTCCGTCCTCACGCACTTTGTCTCCAAGACATTTGCAGGTATCGGCGTGCTCGATCTCCTCCACAATGGCTCGATCGCCTACTTCAAGGACCAAGCCCCTACGACCGCGGTCAAGGTCATCACTGCGCTCGGCTTCGGTAGTCTTGCAGCATTCAGCGACTGGATCTTTGGCGCGTGTCTCGTCTACGATCTCGTGGCATTGAGTGTAGGTCAAGGTATCTACACTGGGAAAGATTGGTCCGGGTTGCTTGGAGCATATGCGGTCGGTACAGCTGCGATTGTCGGTCTGAGGAACTGGGCGCTGTGAGTATGATACCATACGGCAGGACTAGAGGGATCGAGCTGACAAGGTCAGGCCGCCGTACACAAGGAAAGTGGATGGGTACTATACCGTCGGCCAGGATGAGGCTGACAACAGGGCTTGATTTAGACGTACATGCAAGGCGTTGGGGATTGCATGGTTGGGAACTACGAAACATTCATGTACGATAGGAGAACATCACAGGCGGTATCGGGAATGGTCACGCTCTCATCTTCTGTATCTCATTCTCTCTCACAAGCTTGACAAGGCTATCGTGTATCTCATCTATCCTCCCTGTCTGACCTGTAAAGACAACAGCCATGGCCTACGCCAGCCCGCTTCTCTTACACACCCACCTACCTCCTCACACCACACAAACACCCACAATCCGGCACCGGACACATCCCATGCTTCGCAAACCACTGCTTCGCATGATTCGCATGCAACCCATGACTACAGCTCGCACAAAACGTCACAAACCTCCCCAACGCACCATCCATATTCTTCCCCTCCTTCTTCCCACCCTCCTTACCCTCACCCAAACTGTCACTCCTCAACGATCCCCCCCTCCCTTTCTGCCCCCTCGTACTCGTCATCTCCGGCGTCCCAAGCCACTGCATACAAACCGCGCAACGTGGCAGATGTCTCCCGCATCTCGGACAAGTAGTCCCGCTTGCATCGGCGACTTTCTGCGCCGTGACGCCGGTGGAGGATTTCATGCCGCTGACGGGGGAGTCGAAGGTCATTTTGGCCCTGGGGTGGTGGGGGTCGGTGGCGGATCGAGCGAGGCTGCCGTTGCAGTGCACGCAGCGGAGACTGATCTGGCGGGGGTGTGCGGGGATGAGTTTTGTGCCGTCTTTTCGGACGGCGAGGCGGGCGTGCTCGACGGAGAATTTGGTGCGTTCGATGAAGAGGCGCCAGGATTGCAGCAGGTCGAAGTAGGTTTCTTTCCAGAAGGACCAGCGGATGTCGGAGACGTAGAGGGGGTTGGTGAAGGCTGTGGCGAGGACGCAGGTTTGGATGTCCGAGGAGCGGGCGAGGTAGGCTTGGAAGAGGGGCATGGCTGTTTCGGTGAGACCGGTGAGGAGGACGCCAGGGAGGAGGCCTTGGTTGATGCATGTTTGACTTGTGGTATTGATGAAATCTGATAGTGATTCGTTGTCGAGGTATCGCAATGCGACGGATACACGGTCTGAAAGGATGAGTGTGGACATTTCCGTCACCGACTTCCAGTCGTTGTTACCGATGTAGCGCAGTATCGATTTGAGGTATGGATCTGTGGCATCCTCTTCCATCCAGCTGCACATCTCCCTTTGCTGATCATTGAGCTCCTTTGCAGCTAGTAGTGCACCTACGCCAGTATCGCTGATCAGATTGCGCCTTGTGAGATTGCGTAGCATGTTAAGCGCTAGATCTGGATGTCCTTGATACACTGCAAGAGCCACGGCACGGTAGAAAGACCGCTGCTCTAGCAGGGTCCCACATTTACTCTCGACTGCTTGTGCTGAAAAGCACCAACCACATAGCTCAAGACACAGCATCCGTTTCCAGTAAGTCTTCTTGTCCAGGTTGTCCAGTAATGTCAGACCGTGAAGATTACCAATGTATTCCAGTCCAGTATTGAAAGCCGCAGTCGAGAAGGTCTTTCCTTGAAGCAATCTATTCTTGCTCTCGCCCAGATCGCCCTTCCAGACTCCCTGAACACCGTAGAAGCTGAGGTCCATCGTTTCGGACGTCATGCCTCCTTTAGCACTCAGGCTCTCAAGCCTGTTGATCACTCCCCACATTCTTTCCAGATCAGGATCATCCTTGACAATCTGTCTGTTCCGAGCACAATCAAGCCTGTAACCCTCCATGCAGCGGCGCTTGTGGATGTTGATTAGCGCCAAGGCATCTGGAAATTCGTGTGTCTTCAGCAGCGGTGATATCATGTGAGGCGGACCTCCTTGAATCCACGACTGGGTTCGCTGTAGTGTAAGATTGGGTTCTCGAAGGGTCTCCAGCGTTTGGGCGTTCAGTGGTCTCGTGTCGAGGGATCGTCGCCCGCGGTGTCCTGATATCGATTGACGAGCCGGCCGTATTCTGCTGTCCATCCGCTTTTTGACTTCCAAAGCATCGTCCGCAGACTGCTGATATGCTGAACGTGGTGCAATTACCTTGAGCCCGTCCTGTGCGAGCGCCATCTCGTCTCGAGCTGTGATCTTCACAAGTTGCGGATTCGGTGCTTTCAATGTATTTACCTCGCGAGTGAGTCGAAGTGCCATCAGCGACTGGCCTTCTGCTGGTCCCTGAGCAATCCAATCGAATGCGATGAACCTTGTGCTTTCGTCGTGACCATGCACTTTATCGTAGAAAGGATACTGGATATCATGCGTGTGAGAAACGTACTGTGGTCCGTTCCAAGCGTTCCCGCCATAGTAATTTGCCGATGGCGGAACTCGTGGTCGCACCGTCATCGAATGAGTCGACAGATCGTACAGTCTTATCGCTCCACTGCTCCCCATCACCGCAAAGCGTCCTCGTCTCAGCCCAGAGAACCGTATGCTCCATATTGTGCTGGTCTGGGAATTATCGATCGCGGGTCGCAGGTCCAGTACAGAGGGACTTCCAGCTCCATCACCAATCGCCATGTTGGATTTGGCAAGCCATCTCCGGTCCCAAATACTCACGGTCGGGTCGCCAGTGGAGCCTCCCGAGGCGAAATAATTATCATCTAGAGGATCAATGGCGATATTATTGACCTGTCGGGTGTAGACTGACGACCCGGTGCTCCCAGTGCCGAACGAGGGATCTCTCAGATCGTAGAGACGAAGTGTCTGTCTAGCAACAGCGGCGACTATTTCCTGAGGTCGACTTGGGAAAAATCTCACCGAACTGACTGCTTCGCCAATACAGAGCTTGCTGTAGGGTTCTTTGCCGCCACCAACGTCGTAGATGTTCAGGCAGTGATCATTCCTCACTCTGTCCAAACCTACCGCCAGAAGCTTGTCCGGATTGAATGAGATCGAATTGCATTTTCGTTGGGTGCCGCGAGGGAACGTGAGTACTGGTTGAATGCTTCGTTGTTCCGTATCAATCTTGACCAAGGACGACTCTCCTGATGACAGTCCGAGTGCCAGAAGAGAGTTGTTGGCTTTGGACCAATCGAATGCCGTAAAGTTAGGAACTTTGTCATATCTTGCGATTCGTTCACTCTGTAGCTCTCCGGCAGAATCCGAGCGCGACTCGTTCAGCGTGATGGAGTTGCCAGCGACGTCCACAATCAGGTAGCGATGGGCATCTTGTGATGGTGAAGGAGCCCACCTGATAGCAGCCTCCATGGCACGAGCTCACGGAGTGTCAGCTCACAGCATCTACCAAAGTGTCATCCTCGCCCGAGACAGGCATGCTTTTTGTGTCTGCAGCAGGTCGGGCGGCGGGCGATTCCCGATGCATGCACTTTCGGAGGTGAAGCACGTGCAGCAGCCCGGAGCAGGTCGATATTGTCAACCGAGGTATAGGCTGAGGGCGCCAAGAAGGACCCTGATTCAGTTCACCTAAGGCTAAACTGAGCACTCTTTAACAGCTTTACTAATTTATGATTAAATTAGGTAGTTCTTATCTTAATCTGTTACTATTAAGGAGTTCTATTAATTTAGTTATTTCTTAGTTTAATAGGTTAAGTATTTATGTAGTTATAGTCTACTAACTTTTAGTAGGTTAGGTAGTAATTAATTCTTTTTCCTCCCTATACATAAGCTAACAGTTATAAGCCTAGTATAACTACCCCTATATAAGTAGTTTATTTAGTTACTTCTCTATTTTATTTATTAGTTTACTCTCTATTATCTCGCTTTTTAAGTATTAGAATCTATTAAGTACTACCTTATCTATAACTATAGGATTTAGGTGTTAATAAAGAGATAAATAACTATAAATACTAACACCTTAATAGCTAGAATACCTATTATTCTTACTATATTAGCTAAATAAGCTAGCTAGCTATATATTATTAAGATAAGAGCTTTAAATACTAAGATATAGAACCTTATTAACCCTTAGAAGACTACTAAACTAGAGGGTCTCCCTAAGCCTTAAAGGCTAGAGGTAGCAAATACTAACTTCTTAGTACTCTTCTAGATATATAAGAAGGAACAAGTATAGTATAATAAGTAGCTTAAGGCCTTAGTAGATCTTATAAGCCTTATCTAGTTATTAATTATACTATAAGTCCTTACTATTATCTAGCTAGAAGAAGATCCTTATCTATAGACTATTCTTAGAGTATTAAAGAATAGATTTACTCTATTTAATATAGCTATTTAGCTTAAGGTTAAAGCTCTCTAAAGGAAGTAGCTATCTAGTTCTTCCTTATAGAATATAGATTACTAGCTTTAGTAATAGAAAGAGGTTATAGATAAGGCTAGGAATTATAATCTTCTAGAGGCTTAAGAATTAAGACTTTAAAGGGACTTTCTCTTATTAATCTTAAAGACTAAACTAGTATTTACTAATAAATATCTTATTAATCTAGATTTACTAACTCTACTAACTATACTTAAGCTTATTACTAAGTTTAGATAGTTCTATAAGCTATATAAGCTATATACTACTATAAAGGCTAGTAAGGAAGTAATAGTATTTCCTATAGCTACTAAGAACTCTTATAAAGAGAAGCCTAGTTCCCTTAGAGAGCCTAAATATATATACTAGAAGAGATATAGATAAAGTAAGTATTACTATTTAAATAAGTACCTTAGGCTAGAGAGGTAGTTACTAAACTAATAGACTCTTAAGGAGGTTAAGTAAAGACTAAATAATAAGGCCTTAAGAGATAAGATTAAAGCTACCCTTATAAAGGAAGCTAACCTTTAGAAGAAGTTATCTCTACTAGTACTAATTAATATAGCTATAACTATTAGATTATACTTAGTATTTATCTTAGCTACTAGTAATATCTTAAGCTTATAGATACTAGATTCTAGAGTAACTAATTATATTTATAATTATACTATAAAGGACAGATATAAGGTTACTAGAATTATAAAACTTTATAAGAAGCTATTCTATAGTAACTCCTTACTTAAGATTAAGAGTTAGAGAACTATTAATATTATAGCTATCTATAAGAGATAGCTAGTAACTATCTATCTTACTTATATAGCCTATATACTATTAATTATAACTAATCTAGTTAGCTTTAGGAGGTTTATTAATAGTAGAGTCTATTAGAATACTTAGACTATAGAGATTAGTTATAAAAGAAAAGTACTCTTCTTAGTTATACTAAAACATAACTAATATATACTTAAGGATAACTCTAAGACTTCCTATATTACTACTATAGTATTAAGAGGTAATAAAGATTCTTACTTATTAGTATTTATCTTAGTTATTATAAGGACTAATTAATCTTAGTATAAAGTTATAGACTACCTAAGTATAGAGTCTATTAGTTATCTTCTAGCTATTATAGTTAGTAGTAAACTAACTCTAACTAAGTCTAACTTAGCTTAACTAATCTATCTTAGGTCTCTATATTAGACTTATAAGCTATCTAATACTTAGTAGCTTATATTAAGGAGCTCTAATACTAAAATTACTATAATAAAGCTCTTTAAGAGAACTACCTTTAACATTATTATTAATAGATTTACTAGCTTTAATAAGGTAAGATATATAAGTTACTTTATCTATAAGATAACTAACTATAATCTAGTTACTAGTTATACTTATAGATATAAGTTTAATAAAATTACTATTAAGATAATTACCTATATTAAGAGTAACTTTAGCTTTAAGATTAGATTTATTAGAAGCGACAATAAGGGTGTATTTAGCCTTAGATTTACTATCTTCCTTAATAGTAAAGATATTTAGTATAAGCTATCTACTTCCTATACTCCTATATAGAATAGTTATAGTAAAAGGATTAGAGTAATACTATTAAGAAGAGTAAGAGTAATTACTATCTTTACTAATCTTCTAAAGAAACTATACTTTAAACTATATAGATTAGTAGCTTATCTAATAAATAGAACACCTCTTAAGAAGCTTAACTAGAAGACTTCCTTTAAGCTAGTTTATAGATACTCTCTATCTATATTCTATCTTAGGCTACTTAGATATAAGGCCTATACCTTAGATAAGTATATTATAAGTAGTAATAAGCTTACTCTAAGAGCTTATATTAGATATCTAGTTAGCTATAACTTAACTAATATCTTTAGAATCTATATACTAGCTACGAAGAAGATCCTTAGAATAAGAGATATTAGGTTTAATAAGACTTAGTTCTATAAGCTAGAAGAATAACTATAGCCTAGGCTAATTAGATTACTTAATTTACTAAGACTTCTATAGGAGATTAAAGAGTATAAAGCTTAAGCTAAAGGAGTATCTAAGGTATAATCTAAATAATAATATCTAGTTTAGGATCTAGTTTAGTATCTAGTTTAGTATCTAGTTTAGTATCTAGTTTAGTATCTAGTTTAGAATCTAGTTTAGCTAACTAAGGGACTAAATAATTATAGTCTCTTATTATAGCTAACTCTAGATCTAAGCCTAGCTTAGATCTAGAAAGTTTAGTATACTCTATTACCCCTACTAGATAATTATAGTATATTATTATAGTTACTAGCTTTAGATCTAAGCCTAGCCTAGATTAAGAATATTACCTTACTAGAGTAATTCTTTAATACTCTAGCTTCTCTACCTTCTATAGTTATATAGCTATTACCTCTACTAGAGGCTAAGGCTAAGACTAATTATTATAGGATAGATGTTTAAGCTAAAGAGTTAGCTAAAGTTTAATATAAATAACTCCTTTAGAGAATTACTATAAAGTTAGCTAACTTACTTCCTAAGTATATCCTTACTATAAGAAGAATAAGGAAACTAAGAAGATAAGTATATATTACTACTCTAGTATAGCTAGAGATAGCCTATAGATATTACTAAGCATTTAATACTTACCTAGTAATAAGACTAATTTAGCCTTAGTTAGAATTAAGGAATAATCTTTCTCTACTACCTACTAATATAAAGAAACTTAAGACTTATCCTTATAAGAAGTAATTTTAGTAAGCTATAAAAGCTAAATTACTTACTTTCTATAAGAAGTATATATAGACTATTATACTTACTACTTAAGCAACTAGTAAGCTAGTTCTATTAATATAGATATTTATATATAAAGTTAATAATATAGAAGAGATTATAAAGTATAAAGTAAGGCTCTATATAAGAGATAATCTCTAATCTATAGAGTTAGAAACCTATATAGTAACTCTAGCTACTAAAGTCTTTAAAATACTTATAGCTATTCTTACTTATAAGAATATAGAGACTATTTAGATAGATATTATTAATGCTTATATTAATAGCTCTATTAATAAGATTATCTACTATATAATCTCTTCTAGATTTAAGCTTATCCTAGAGAAGCTAAGGAAGAACTATTCTAGTATTACTCTATTAGAGGCTATTCTCTTACTTAATAAGGCTCTATATAGTCTTAAATAAGCTCTAGCTCTCTAATATATAGAATTTACTACTATTCTAAGGAACTTTAGATTTACTTAGACCTCTAAAGCTCTATATCTCTAGCTAACTCCTAAGGTAATAATCTTCTTCTTTGTAGATAATATTACTATTATATACCTTAAGAAGTATAAGGAGAAGGCTAATATAGTTATTATAGCTCTCTATACTAAGTATAAGATAAAGGTACTTAGGGATCTAAGCTAGTTTCTAGCTATCTAAGTTATAAGAGATAGAGTAACTAAGAGGCTATAGCTAAGCTAAGTCTAGTATATATAGTAGATATATGCTAAGTTTATTACTAAACTAATAAGGCTAGTGTTAATACTATTACTAGTAGAGATACTCTAGTCTAATAAAGGCTAAGCTTTACTTTAAGAGATTTATCTTTATTAGTAGAAAATAGAATCTATTAACTTTATAGTAGTTATTATAAGGCCTAATATAGCCTTTACTATCTCTAGATTATTAGAGTATCTAATAAACCCTTTACTAATACACTAGAGGCTAGTAAATAGAGTTATTTAGTATCTCTATAAGACTAGAGATCTAGCCTTCTACTTTAATAGTTTAATACTACTACTAATCTTCTAAGCTTTATTAGATACTAGCTTTAGAAGTTACCTTTTAAGGAAGAGCCTTTAGAGGTATCTATTTAAGATATTCTAAAGCTCTATTAACTAGAAAGCTATAAAGTAGCTAACTATTACTACTTCTAGTATAGAAGCTAAGCTACTTACTCTTATAGAAACTACTAAATAAGCTATATAGTAGAGGAGGCTTATAGCCTCTATCTATCCTCTAAAGTATATTAGCATTTAGTGTAATAACTAGTAGACTATTAGCCTTATTACTAATTCTATAGAGAAGCTTAATATACGCCTTTAGTATATTAATATCTATTATTACTAGCTAAGGTAAGAAGTTAGCTAAACTAGACTTATCTCTATAATATAGACTCTATTAGCTAATATACTAGCTAATAGATTAACTAAGTTATTACTACCTAGAAGGTATAAGACCTTCTTATAATAGCTATTCCTCGAGTTAGTAATCTACTAACTAGCTATAATAGTCTTATAGCTATTTAGTGAAGGAGTGTGTTAACTAAGGTATAGGCTAAGGGCGCTAAGAAGGACTCTAATTTAGTTTATCTAAGGCTAAACTAAGTACTCTTTAATAGCTTTACTAATTTATAATTAAATTAGATAGTTCTTATCTTAATCTATTACTATTAAGAAGTTCTATTAATTTAGTTATCTCTTAGTTTAACAGGTTAAGTATTTATATAGTTATAGTCTACCAACTTTTGGTAGGTTAGGTAGTAATTAATCCTTTTCCTCCCCACACACAAGTCAACATGGGGCAGAGGTTACGTGTGCGGGGTGGGTCGGACTTTTGTCTCGTCATCGTCTATCACCGGCTACTTGCATTCCTAACGTAGGTATCGCGTCGCCGAAGATCGTGGACGTCCCAAGAGCTATGAGAGAGATGCATACGGACACCAGAGCCGCGTCTGCGGATGTGGCAAAGCGACTCGTTAAGACACATCCTCTGGGTGGAGTCTCACCATCTCACCATTAACAACCACCACCTCCACCATGACTATAGGCACTCACAAAGCTGCAAGACTCCATGGAGCGAAAGACCTTCGTCTGGAAGACGTACCCACGCCAGACCTCCTCCCGCATCAAGTCCAAATCCGACCTCGCGCAACAGGAATATGCGGAACAGACATGCACTACTACTCCGCCGGCCGCAACGGCATCTTCACAGTGACAACACCCCTCGTCCTAGGCCATGAAGCAGCTGGAGAAGTCGTCGCCATCGGTTCAAACGTGACCAACATCAAAGTCGGAGATCGCGTCGCTGTCGAACCCCAACGACCATGCAGCACTTGTCCGCAATGCAAAGCTGGCACCTACAACGTGTGCCCAAGCATGAAGTTCTCCGGGAGTGCGAGCGCAAACCCGCCGGTGCAGGGAAGTCTGCAGGAGCTATATTGCCATGAAGCGGCTTTTGTGCATCACTTGCCTTCTAACCTGAGCTGGCTGGAAGGGGCGATGGTGGAGCCGCTGAGTGTCGCTGTTCATGCGGTGAAGCGGTCTGGGCTTGGGATCGGGCAGAGGGTGCTGATCCTTGGAGCAGGACCGGTGGGTCTACTGTGCGCGGCGGTGGCGAAAGCAAGTGGTGCTCGGAGTATTGCTATGATCGATATCGACTCGGCGAGACTGGAGTTTGCGAAGGCGCAGGGTCTTGCGAATGCTGTGCACATCATTCCTATGCGGGAGAATGAGGGGGAGAAGCCGGAGGACTTTCCGGGTCGGTTGGCGAAGGAGGCACTTGCTGTGGAAGGGTTCGAGCTAAGTGAGGTGGTGTTCGATTGCACTGGTGTTGCAGTGTGTGTCAACCTTGGGATCCGATGCGCAGCACCTTGTGGCAAAGTGGTTCTTGTGGGTATGGGCGCTGCGAGGCAGAGCATTGAGGTGGGTGTGGCTGCTGTCAGAGAGGTCGATCTGGTTGCGGTATGGAGGTATGCCAACACCTTCGACACGGCGATCGGCCTCCTCGCATCAGGCAAGCTTGATGTGAAGCCGTTTGTGACGCATACATTCGACTTGTCAGAGGCATCAAAGGCACTGGAGACGGTTGTATCAAGACCTTCAGATCTCGTTAAGTGTGTTATTACAGCGCAATGAATCAATGATATTCCCAGTCACCTCACTTCCGTTGTTCAATGTGCGCTTATCGTGTCGCCTGTCAATAATACGTCTATTCGTCGGGTTGTATCAATATCTTAACATGCTGCGCCTTGTTGTTCAACAGCTCATTGAATCCTCCATCGACGACCTTGCTCAAAGGCACTATAGATGTGATCATCTGCTCGAATGGAATCTTGCCACTCGCCATCACTGCAATGACCTCCTTGAAATCGTCGTCGGTGTAGCAAAGCCCTCCTAGGATCTTCTTCTCGAGGAATGATACATCGTTCGGGTTGAAGGACAGGGGCTTCTCGTGAATCGCCACGTTGAAGAATGTGCCACCAGGTCTGATAGCTGCTAGCCCAGTGTCGAGCGTAGACTGCATGCCGGTGCAATCGAAAGCAACATCGAACCCATCAGCAGTCGCCTCCTTTGTTGCGGCAAGAACAGGATCAGTGGACGCCCCGTTCACTTTGCCGTCTGCGATGTTCTCAAGTGGATTGATGACCTTGTCTGCGCCAAAAGCCTGGGCCTGCTTTGCTCGTTGCTGGGTGACCTCTGTGATGAAGATCTTCTCAGCATTCCATGCTTTCAGCAGTACTAAGATCGCAAGTCCAATCGGTCCAGCACCCAAGATCAAAGCAGTCTGCCCTGCCTTAAAGCCAGAGGTCCGGATGCAATGCCACGCCACAGCGAGTGGCTCTGCCAGAGCACCAATCTTGAGGGGTACTTCGTCGGGAAGGACAAGACAATTTGAAGACTTGAGGACAATCTCATTCGCAAACCCTCCACCACTGGCATTCAAGCCGTAGGTAGCCCATCGCTTGCAGAGGTTGGGTTTTCCTTCTTCGCATCGTGAACAGCTCTCGAAGCCATGATGTCGGTCGTTCAAGGATGGATTGACGCAGACCTTCTGGCCGACTTTGACGTTGGTGACCTCGGGGCCTACCTCCGTGACTGTTCCGGAGAATTCATGACCCATTACGACTGGGAGTCCGATCTTAGTGAATTCATTGACGGTCCCGGCAGCAGGGGCGAAGATAGGCGTGCCTAGGAACTCATGGATGTCGCTGCCACAGATGCCGCAGTATCCAATCTTGAGTCGGACATCGTCTTTGCCGCAAGGTCTATAATCCCTGTCAGTATTGACATTGAACAGATGACGAGGAAACTTACAATGGCTCTACCTTGTCTAATTGGATCTTCTGTCGACCGTAAAGTCGCAACGCTGTGACGGTACTCATATCGAAGTGCTCTGTGTCTGTGTTTCTCTTCTAGAATTATTCGAGCGTTTCGTGCTTGACTGTGACCACTATTATGGTATAGACGCCGACCGAGTGACTGCTACTGAGAGCAGTGCCTGGGTCGGCTATATGGAGCACCAGCGGGTGCGGCAGAGGCTGGAACATGCACCCCGCCGACATTTGAGCTTCCCCTCATCTTGCAATACGATGCTTTCCTCATCGAGCTGATCCGAGACTCTGTTGCTATGATGCGCGGATACGTGTCGCGTGCTGGTCGATGAGGAGTGACGAAATCGACGTTCGTCCGCCGTGCGGGAACCAACAAATGTTGACTTATGTATGGGGAGGAAAAGGATTAATTACTACCTGACCTACCAAAAGTTAGCAGACTATAACTATATAAATACTTAACCTGTTAAACTAAGAGATAACTAAATTAATAGAACTCCTTAATAGTAATAGATTAAGACAAGAACTACCTAATTTAATTATAAATTAGTAAAGCTATTAAAGAGTACTTAGTTTAGCCTTAGATAAACTAAATTAGAGTCCTTCTTAGCGCCCTTAGCCTATACCTTAGTTAACACACTCCTTCACTAAATAGCTATAAGACTATTATAGCTAGTTAGTAGATTACTAACTCGAGGAATAGCTATTATAAGAAGGTCTTATACCTTCTAGGTAGTAATAACTTAGTTAATCTATTAGCTAGTATATTAGCTAATAGAGTCTATATTATAGAGATAAGTCTAGTTTAGCTAACTTCTTACCTTAGCTAGTAATAATAGATATTAATATACTAAAGGCGTATATTAAGCTTCTCTATAGAATTAGTAATAAGGCTAATAGTCTACTAGTTATTACACTAAATGCTAATATACTTTAGAGGATAGATAGAGGCTATTAGCCTCCTCTACTATATTACTTACTTTATAGTTTCTATAAGAGTAAGTAGCTTAGCTTCTATACTAGAAGTAGTAATAGTTAGCTACTTTATAACCTTCTAGTTAATAAAGCTTTAAAATATCTTAAATAGATACCTCTAAAGGCTCTTTCTTAAAGAGTAACTTCTAAAGCTAGTATCTAATAAAGCTTAAAAGATTAGTAGTAGTATTAAACTATTAAAATAGAGAGCTAGATCTCTAGTCTTATAGAGATACTAAATAACTCTATTTACTAGTCTCTAGTATATTAGTAAAGGGTTTATTAGATGCTTTAATAATCTAGAGGTAGTAAAGGCTATATTAGGCCTTATAATAACTACTATAAAGTTAATAGATTCTACCTTCTACTAATAGAGATAGATCTCTTAAGGTAAAGCTTAGCCTTTATTAGACTAGAGTATCTCTACTAGTAATAGTGTCGACACTAGCCTTATTAGTTTAGTAATAAACTTAGTATATATCTACTATATATACTAGGCTTAGCTTAGCTATAGCCTCTTAGTTACTCTATCTCTTATAACTTAGATAGCTAGAAACTAGCTTAGATCCCTAAGTATCTTTATTTTATACTTAATATAGAGAGCTATAATAACTATATTAGCCTTCTCCTTATACTTCTTAAGGTATATAATAGTAATATTATCTACAAAGAAGAAGATTATTACCTCTAAGGTTAGCTAGAGATATAGAGCTTTAGAGACTTAAGTAAATCTAAGGCTCTTTAGAGTAGTAGTAAATTTAGTATACTAGAGTACTAGAGCTTGTTTAAGGCTATATAGAGCCTTATTAAGTAAGAGAATTATCTCTAATAGAGTAATACTAGAATAGTCCTTCCTTAGCTCTTCTAGAATAAGCTTAAATCTAGAAGAGATAGTATAATAGGTAGTCTTATTAATTAAGCTATTAATATAGATATTAACAATATCTATCTAAATAGCCTCTATATCCTTATAAGTAAGAATAGCTATAAGTATTCTAAAGACCTTAGTAGCTAGAGTTACTATATAGGTTTCTAACTCTATAGATTAGAGGTTATCTCTTATATAGAGCCTTACTTTGTACTTTATAATCTCTTCTTTATTATTAACTTTATATATAAATATCTATATTAATAGAACTAGCTTACTAGTTACTTAAGTAGTAAGTATAATAGTCTATATATACTTCTTATAGAGAGTAAGTAATTTAGCCTTTATAGTCTACTAGAATTACTTCTTATAAGGATAAGTCTTAAGTTTCTTTATATTAGTAGGTAATAGAGAGAGATTATTCTTTAGTTCTAACTAAGGCTAAATTAGCCTTATTACTAAGTAAATATTAAATGCTTAATAATATCTATAAGCTATCTCTAGCTATACTAGAGTAGTAATATATACTTATCTCTTTAGTTTCCTTATTCTCCTTATAGTAAGGATATACTTAGGAAGTAAGTTAGCTAACTTTATAGTAATTCTCTAAGAGAGTTATTTATATTAAACTTTAGCTAACTCTTTAGCTTAAATATCTATTCTATAATAATTAGTCTTAGCCTTAGCCTCTAGTAGAGGTAATAGCTATATAACTATAGAAGGTAAAAAAGCTAGAGTATTAAAGAATTACTCTAGTAAGGTAATATTCTTAATCTAGGCTAGGCTTAGATCTAAAGCTAGTAACTATAATAATATACTATAATTATCTAGTAGAGGTAATAGAGTATACTAAACTTCCTAGATCTAAGCTAGGCTTAGATCTAGAGTTAGCTATAATAAGAGACTATAATTATTTAGTCCCTTAGTTAGCTAAACTAGATACTAAACTAGATACTAAACTAGATACTAAACTAGATTCTAAACTAGATATTATTATTTAGGTTATACCTTAGATACTTCTTTAACTTAAGCTTTGTACTCTTTAATCTCCTATAGAAGTCTAGGTAAATTAAGTAATCTAATTAGTCTAGGCTATAGTTATTCTTCTAGCTTATAGAACTAAGTCTTATTAAACCTAATATCTCTTATTCTAAGGATCTTCTTTATAGCTAGTATATAGATCTTAAAGATATTAGTAGAGTTATAGCTAACTAGGTATCTAATATAAGCCCTTAGTACTAGCTTATTACTATTTATGATATACTTATCTAAGGTATAGGCCTTATATCTAAGTAGCCTAAGATAGAACATAGATAAAGGACATCTATAAACTAGCTTAAAAAGAGTCTTTTAGTTAAGCTTCTTAAGAGATATTCTATTTATTAGATAAGCTACTAATCTATATAGTTTAAAGTGTAGTTCCTTTAGGAGATTAGTAAAGATAGTAATTACTCTTACTCTTCTTAATAGTATTACTCTAATTCTCTTACTATAACTATTCTATATAGGAGTATAGGGAATAGATAGCTTATACTAAATATCTTTACTATTAAGAAAAATAGTAAATCTAAGACTAAAGGTACTCTTATTATTACTTCTAATAAATCTAATCTTAAAGCTAAGATTAGTCTTAATATAAATAATTATCTTAATAGTAATTTTATTAAGCTTATATCTATAAGTATAACTAGTAACTAGATTATAGTTAGTTATTCTATAGGTAAAGTAACTTATATATCTTGCCTTATTAAAGCTAGTAAATCTATTAATAATAATATTAAAGATAGTCCTCTTAAAGAGCTTTATTATAGTAATTTTAGTATTAGAGCTCCTTAATATAAGCTACTAAGTATTAGATAGCTTATAAGTCTAATATAGAGACCTTAGATAGATTAGTTAAGCTAAGTTAGACTTAGTTAGAGTTAGTTTACTACTAACTATAATAGCTAGAAGGTAATTAATAGACTCTATACTTAGGTAGTCTATAACTTTATACTAAGATTAATTAGTCCTTATAATAACTAAGGTAAATACTAATAGGTAAGGATCTTTATTACCCCTTAAGGCTATAGTAATAACATAGAGAGTCTTAGAGTTATCCTTAAGTATATATTAGTTATATTTTAGTATAACTAAGAAAAGTACTTTTCCTTTATAGCTAATCTCTATAGTTTAAGTATTCTAATAGACTCTACTATTAATAAACCTCCTAAGGCTAACTAGATTAGTTATAATTAATAGTATATAGGCTATATAAGTAAGATAGATAGTTACTAGCTATCTCTTATAGATAGCTATAATATTAATAATTCTCTAACTCTTAATCTTAAGTAAGGAGTTACTATAGAATAGCTTCTTATAAGGTTCTATAATTCTAGTAATCTTATATCTATCCTTTATAGTATAATTATAGATATAATTAGTTACTCTAGAATCTAGTATCTATAAGCTTAAGATATTACTAGTAGCTAAGATAAATACTAAGTATAATCTAATAGTTATAGCTATATTAATTAGTACTAATAGAGATAACCTCTTCTAAAGATTAGCTTCCTTTATAAGGATAGCTTTAACCTTATCTCTTAAGGCCTTATTATTTAGCCTTTACTTAACCTCTTTAAGAGTCTATTAGTTTAGTAACTATCTCTCTAGCCTAAGGTACTTATTTAGATAGTAATACTTACTTTACCTATACCTCTTCTAGTATATATATTTAAGCTTCCTAGAGGAACTAGACTTCTCTTTATAAAAGTCCTTAGTAGCTATAGGAAATACTATTACTCTCTTACTAGCCTTTATAGTAGTATATAGCTTATATAGCTTATAGAACTATCTAAACTTAGTAATAAGTTTAAGTATAGTTAGTAGAGTTAGTAAATCTAGATTAATAAGATATTTATTAGTAAATATTAGCTTAGTCTTTAAGATTAATAAGAGAAAGTCCTTCTAAAGCTTTAATTCTTAAGCCTCTAGAAAGTTATAATTTCTAGCCTTATCTATAACCTCTTTCTATTACTAAAGCTAGTAATCTATATTCTATAAGGAAGAACTAGATAGCTACTTCCTTTAGAGAGCTTTAACCTTAAGCTAAATAGCTATATTAAATAGAGTAAATCTATTCTTTAATACTCTAAGAATAGCTTATAAATAAGAATCTTCTTTTAGCTAGATAATAGTAAGGACTTATAGTATAATTAATAACTAGATAAGGCTTATAAGATCTACTAAGGCCTTAAGCTACTTATTATACTATACTTATTCCTTCTTATATATCTAGAAGAGTACTAAGAAGTTAGTATTTACTATCTCTAGCCTTTAAGGCTTAGAGAGACTCTCTAGTTTAGTAGTCTTCTAAGGGTTAATAAGGTTCTATATCTTAGTATTTAAAGCTCTTATCTTAATAATATATAGCTAGCTAGCCTATTTAGCTAATGTAGTAAGAATAATAAGTATTTTAGCTATTAAAGTGTTAGTATCTATAGTTATTTATCTCTTTATTAATATCTAAATCCTATAGTTATAGATAAGGTAGTACTTAATAGATTCTAATACTTAAAAAGCGAGATAATAGAGAGTAAACTAATAAATAAGATAGAGAAGTAACTAAATAAACTACTTATATAGAGGTAGTTATACTAGGCTTATAACTGTTAACTTATATATAGGAAGGAAAAGGATTAATTACTACCTAACCTACTAAAAGTTAGCGAACTATAACTATATAAATACTTAACCTATTAAACTAAGAGATAACTAAATTAATAGAACTCCTTAATAGTAATAGATTAAGATAAGAACTACCTAATTTAATTATAAATTAGTAAAGCTGTTAAAGAGTGCTTAGTTTAGCCTTAGGTGAACTGAATCAGGGTCCTTCTTGGCGCCCTCAGCCTATACCTCGGTTGACAACAAAGAGACATCACGTGGTCGCCAGTGCTACAGTTCAATAGTCTTACAAGGCGATCATGTGAGACGAATTCTTTAACATTGCAGCAAGAGATCAATTCCGGCAGTGTATATACAAGACGCTCGTCAAGCAAGTAAGAGGAGAAATGCTGATCATGTCAACCACGTGCCATTCTCGTCCACCCAGCCAAAGTCCTCCTTCGACCAGCCCAGAACTGTGATCTTGCCATCGACCTTGTACTGAATACCCTCGATCCTGTCGCATAGGCACAAGCGGCCCAGCTTCTTGTGCGCCGTGTTCATGATTTCCATGCCCTCATCATCAAGTGTCACCAACTTGATGTTCTCCTCGATACGGTGCGGTTTGCTGCTCTTCGGAATGACTGTGATTCCTCTTTGCACGGCCCATGAGAGAGCGAGCACACCGGGGGAGCAGCCGGATTTCTTTGCCAAATTGACAAAAAGCTCTTCCGTGAGAATCGGATTCTTTCCAGTCTCAAATCTCTCACTTCCCATGGTGCTCCAGCTGATGACCCTGATACCCTTCTCAAGGCAGTATGGGACGAGCTTGAGACAGGGGTTGAGAGCATGGAGTTCGACTTCGTTGACCACTGGAGTGATCTTTGCCCCTTCGAGTAAACGGTCCAGCGTCTTCTGTGTGAAGTTGCTCACTCCAATGGCTTTGACCTTGTCGCCGACCAGGGTCTCAAGGACCTTCCACACCTCCCAGTATGGTGGACTACCAGGATATGGCTGTGGCTGCTCCTCGGGCGTCATGGTACATGGCCAGTGCATCAATAGAATATCGATGTATTCAATATTGAGGTCGCGGAATGATCGCTCGAAAGCTGCCACTGGATCATGGAACCAGTGGCCCCAGATCTTGGTCACAACTGTGATCTCTGATCGAGGGACTCCGCATTCACGAATAGCATCACCGACTACTGATTCAATGCCATAGTATTGGGCAGTGTCGATTAAGCGATACCCGCTAGCGATTGCGTGAATGATAGATGATTTGACAGCTTCGGACTCATCAGTACCGAATTGGCCCTGCCAGGTTCCCAAGCCAACAGCAGGGATTTGTTTTCCTATGATACCATGTCAGTCAAGCTCGAAATGCACAACAATATCTACTGCACCATTGTTCAGAGGAAAGGTAGTCTTGCAGACCGGTGGAGAAGAAGCAGTTGACATGATGTTGGAGGTAATCAGTCTTGATCAGTGATGCTGTAGGCAGACACGATATGCTTGTAGTCGATTGAGCAACAGTATAGGTAGATTTCGATCCGGCTACTTTATGTACGGGTGTAGCAACACGAGACTACCTTGCGTCAGGTGCTGCGAGAGTAGCTAAGCGTTCAAAGCTAATGTCCAAGACCTCAATGACATTTCCCCAGGGGTCAGCCGTGTAGAGACATTTGATACCCTTCCCAAGCAGGTCGACAGAGGACCCGATCCGCCTGCCACCAGCGGCTACTACCTTTTCGGCCAAAGCCTCCGGGTCAGCATCTGTCACACAAGCGTGGAAGAAGCCGCCGCGATGATACTCGAACGTCTCGGCTGGCGTGTATGACTTCGGATCGACAAACTCGAAGATCTCAAAGCCCACGCCATTGCCGGTCGACATATAGGCTATCTTGACCTCATTGAGGCTGGAAGGATAGATGGCGAAGATGGCGGCATCAGGCGCGTCGTGGCGTTTGATGTGGTGGGTGACGTCACCAATGAGCTGGAAGCCGAGAATGTCCCGGTAAAATGCCACCGCTTCAGTAACCGAGGGCACTGACACGGCGATGTGATTCAGCACCCTGCTTGGTGTCTATGTGGTGTCAGCCTTGTCGGACGCCATCTACGCATGATACGAACCGGCATGTTGATGCAGAGCTGGACGATGGACGGACTAGCTGGCCCTGGACATCACCTCTTTTATCGTAACAAGCGGCAATATGGAACTCCTCGAATGGCTGACTACCTCCACGCTATTGCTTCTGCACAGCCATCGGAATGATTCTCTAGAAAATCGCGATCGCACCTGGTGGACTGCCCACACCCCCAGGCACCCGCAAAGGTGCGCTGGTCAAGAAGAATGACCACCGCTTCTGTCTCTGACATTCGGCTGCCAGCTCTTCCAGGTCCCACATCTCTCCGATTGGTGCTCCCCACCACACAAGAGACCATTCATGGATGACAAAATCGTTTCCTGGGACGGGTGGCCATGCCTCGAACGCCACTGTGTCTCCGACATGCGCTGCAAAGTGATTGTCGTATAGCCATCGGATTGTCTCCTCGTCTGCTTTGAGACCAATAGCTTTACTGTTGTGGCACGTTCCTGCCAGTCGTTGCTCCTCTGAAGCCTGATTGTGCTGTCTGACATATCCAGAGCGGATCATGAGTATGTCAGCTTGACGAGGGACTGTGCCTTGCTCTGCCAGAGCGGATTTGACGTCCGCCACAGGAATCTCAGAGCGTGACCAAGCATCAGGTACTTTACCATCACGATTCTCGTAGAAGCGGACCTGCTTTGCGTCAGGACTCAGCACAGCGCTGGAGTGCTTATGTATAATACTTACCATATCAACGAGGATCCCACGACCAACAATTCCTCCGCGGTCACACCAGTCTGTTTATCATGGATCAACTGTCTCGTAGGTCTCTCTCTTTCACGCATACTCACTGTGGGTGCCATTTGTCTTGGAGGTAGTCGCATTTTGGTAGGTCAAGCCGTTGTAGAAGACCTTCTCCTTCTGGGCCGCATACTGAATCTCACATTAGTTTTACGTTCAGATGTGGCAATTGAAATACCGTACATGCTTGAGGCTGTCCCATTGACTGCCACTTTGAGTATTGATGTGTATCTCATCGTCGAACGCACAGTCGCCGAGACTCTGGTTCAGATCAATGATTTTCTGCTGGAATTGCTTCCGGCCGAAGCTTGGAAATTGCAAGTTGTTCAAAGGCCAGTCCAATTGAATCGACTTTCCGATCTGTATTTCGGAGCTGGCAGCTTTTACAACTTCTTCGGTCAAGAGATTGATCGCTGGCAACACATCAGGGCGATATCAACAACAGTCCCGGACCAACGTACCACCGATCTCGTCTTTGCCCTCCTTGTCGTAAAAGCCCCAAAGACATCCTTGCGGACATCCTTCCACTCGCGGCAATTCTTCCAATGCTGGGAACTTGTACGATGACATGATTGTTCTTGCAGATAAGGTAGTCAAGCAGATATTTGCGTTGACGTCTGTTATGGAGTCTGTTCGACCGGATATTGCTAGCTGCCCACATAGCCGCGGTCCCCACAACTGGTCTAACTAAATACAGTAACAGACCGACATCCGCACTCGGAGTGAGACGCCGACACATTAGCTGATTATGGTCACAGCCAGGGTACTGGATATAGCGTACCGAACTGGACACATCTGCAGTAAGAGCTTCTATTCCGCCGACGATATAGCGTCTAGAGCAAATGTCTCATACAGCTACAGGGATCTCCCAGCATGCATGCCACCGGTCATTAATAACTCGCCGCCAGTCATATACGAGCTAGCATCGCTCAAAAGGAAGACTGCACCGCCCTTAAGCTCTGTTCGATCCGCCATTCTCTTCATTGGAGGCTCAGAATTGAAGATCTTAGCGAGCCCTGGACGGGTCTCTGCTATATCCATGGTCATATCAGTCATGACATACCTGCAAATTCAATGAGTACATGTCGTAGAGCTACACAACCGACTGAACATACCCTGGGGACAAGCAATTCACCCGGACACCTATACCTGCAAGTTCAACGGACAATTGGCGGCTCAGTGCCAATACAGCACCTTTGCTGGAACAGTAGTCGCTAGTATACTGTCCCAGACTTGCTTGGTGTGCTGCAATAGAGGCTACCATCACGATTGACCCCGCGCCTGGAGCATTCTCGAGTCGTGGCTGTTTTGACATCTGCGCAGTAGCTAGCTGGGCAGAATAGTAGGTCCCTAGCGAGTTGATCTCGAAACAGCGCTTCACGCTAGCAGGGTCTCGCTCAAGGAATGGCTGATCAGGACATATGCCTGCTGCCGTGATACTATAGTTGGGTAAGTAACTGAGACTGATTCTTTTGATCAGATGTCTTACAGGCCATCGATGCGCCCAAAGTCTGCGGCGATTGAGTCGAACGTCGACTTCAACTTGTCATAGTTGGTGACGTCGGAACGATAGTACTTTGTCTTCTTACAGACAGACTCCAATTCTCGAAAGTGCTCATGCGGAGACTCTGCAGCATCGAGGATGGCGACTTGAGCACCTGCCTCTGCTGATGCAAAGGCCAATGCGAGCCCTATTCCCCTGCCGCCGCCAGTGATGACTACCACTCGTTCCTTCAGGGATAGTAACTGCTTGACATCGCCGGTCAAGTACCTGTCGATGGATTGCTTCACGCTCGCGCCTGTCTGTGGTGCTGCCTGAGATTTCGAGGTTGATGAAAAGTTTCGGAACGGCTTTGCAGGTATTGCAGGGTCGTCCTGAGATGCAAATGCTCGACTCAGACCATTGTTGTGCAGTCTACTCGCATATCGTATGCTAGAGCCACACGACTGCTGGAAATGGGACGAAGGACGAGTGAGCAACGTGCTCCTCAGAGCTCGTGTAGATTTGGTCATGATGCAGCTTCAGCCGACTTCATCACATACAGCTCTTTCATATCATCACAAGCAGAGACTCTTCAAGTCAACACAGACATTCCGCCAGTGACAACGAGCATGACGAATGAGGTCAATACGATCCATGGAACACTAACGCCGGTCTGGCAGACCATGGCGGGCGGTCCGGCTATATGTCTCCTCCGCAAAGCATCACAACCAAGTTGCGGGGAAAGTGGAGTGCGGAGAAGGTCTTGGCGCGTCGGAGCCTCGTGTCCTCACAGGCTATATGCGTCACGTCAGTCCTCCTATCGCTCAGCGGACTTTGTTCAGTGCTGGAGCTCGGGCACAGCATCACGACCCAATGGCCAATGGCACTGTATCTGTCGCCCGACCGACCACACCATTCAGACCTACCGCAGAATTCTCGGCCGCTCCAACGTCAGGTCGCAAACGCGTCCGAGCACCCAAGGCATGCAGGACATGCAATGCGAAGCGGGTCCGCTGCGATGCTAGCACTGTGGGTCTGCCCTGCACACGGTGTCGGAAACAAGGGAACGACTCTTGCCAGCTCATTGCATCTAAACGTGGTACTTACAGCCGCAAAAAGTCAGCAGCATCGGAGAACTCAGCACCGAGGGAGACCAGCTCGCGCAGGAGCGCTGGAACTGTCGTCGAAGATCAACCTGAAGTGAGCTTTGACGACGATGGTCTGGATGCACCCCACGATGAACCCCTGCCTGCCAATCCAGTGCAATCCTTTCCCGACCCGCCAAATTCGCAATACAGCAATGGCGGACTTGGCGCAGCTCTCCCTAGACTATCACAAGTTTATGGGAATGCTCAACCTGCGACAGTAGATCCAGTACCGCCACCTCGGCCGCCCCTGAATACAGGGCGTCCAGATCCATTGGCCGACACTCCTGACTCGCTTGCTAGCGACAGGACTACGAGATCCTCAGGTCGACCAGTCTCCTGGTCAGCAATGTTCGACCAATTACTCACTGGACATGTCGACAAGGACAAAGATGTACTGGACAAGTGCTCAATCACCTACCTTGGCGAGTCGTTCCCGTTGGCTTTGGTACTAGACGACTTCAGAGATGGACGATCTGCAGGAGTCCACCATCGAGGACTGCCTGTAGAGGCCGAGGGTACAGAGGAGAGAGTCTCCGACGACAGTTCTTTGCATCCCGCACACATACCTCCGGAAGATATTCAATTCCTTCGAGCGAAGGGCGCCTTCACTCCACCAAGCCCCGCAGGCCTGGAGGTTCTGATTCAGGCTTTCATGGACCGGGTATATCCCCTGTATCCGATAGTGGATCCTCAGGAGTTTTTGATGCAACACAAGACCAACACGCTACCTTGGATACTGCTCCATAGCGTATGCTACATCACTGCCACCTTCTGCACAGATGCCACCATCAGTGCTGCCGGATATTCGGATCGCAAAGCTGCCCGAGTATCCTTCCAGACCAAAGCAAAGGCCTTGTTCGACATAGGATATGACAGCAACAAGGTCGTCCTTTTGCAGAGTGCCTTGATGTTGTCTTTCTGGGGCGGAGGTCCAAATAGCTTCTGGAATTTCTACTCTTGGTTGAGTGCCGGAGTGACCATTGCAGAGACTTTGGGTATGCATCGATCCTTCGCACGTACTAACATGAAACCACAAGACAAGAGTCTCTTGAAAAGGCTCTGGTGGACCTTAGTTTTGCGAGACTCCGCATGCAGTGCGTTCATTGGCCGCCCGTTTCGAATCGACATGAAGCAGTGCGATACTGAGCCGCTCGTCCCGCAAGACTTTCCTTTGATCTCCGAGGACGCTTCTATGGTCGGGCGATCTTGGGAGACGACATATGGAATGTACCACATTCACACTGCACGGCTGTCGCTCATTATCAGGGCTATCTGTACTGCTCGTTTCAAGTCCTCGACACAGGTCACGAGCTCAGATGAACTTTGTCGGCAGCTGCACTGCTGGTACAACCAGCTCCCCAAAGAACTTGTATGGGGCCCTGGCGGGGAGGCCAGCGGGGCTCTACCGACCGTTCTGTCTATTGCATATAACCATTACCTCGTACTCTCTTACCTGGGAGAATCTGGACGACCCGCACTACCAACCGGTACCCCTTTACCAACGACCGACATGACAGCGGCCGAGACATCTCACAACGCTGCTCAGCACATCCTGAACCTAGTCTCTACGACGGCCCGAAAGGAAGGTTTGCTCTCATTACCACATGAAGCGTTTCATGGCCTGTTCATGGCAGAGGCCGTCTGCTATACCCGAACACGCCACTCAAATCCTCTCATCTCGCAACTCGGCCACGCGAGTCTGAACAATTGTCAGCTACTGTTCCATTCGATACGAGACGCGTTTGACGCGAGTCCGTGGGTAGTCCAGCTATTTGACACACTCTTATCTTTCAAGAGGGTCGAGCCCCGTGTGGAGAACCCACCACCTGGGCCTGGACCTGATCCAGCTGCGGCGGCTTTCTTTGGCAGTCTTGGTCCAGGATGGGCGTCGGATACACAAGTGCTTCAGGAGCATGATCTGTGGATGAGTAACCCGATGCTTTCGACTATCTTTGATATGCCGTGGACGGATACTACGCAAGATCCGATAGATATGAGACTCTTTGCAGGAGGAGGCGACGATGTCTATACAGCTCCGACTGGGAATGGGTAGAGTCAGGGGCAATTTCCTATGGTATTAGATACCGATGGTCTATGGATCACCTTCACTGAATTCAGATAACACCGGACCCACATGCAAGGAGCTTCCGCACATTGTTCGCAGCCCCGCACCACGGGCATGTCAGATCCAAGATCATGACCTTAACGGAAGGCAGAGAAGCCGCCTCGATCCGCCACGATCGTTGTCAGCAGCGTACGCTGAAATAATATGCACACTTACGAGCATGTGTAGCTCCGGATCCTGCCTGGCGCACACATACGTCATGGCCATGCCGCAACACACCAGGTCCATCAGGCCCCGCGCGGCACGTTGTGTGTGTTCGTATGGCAAAACGAGCTCGCACATGTACACACTCAAAACAAGGTTTCAAAGTGGATGAGCGTTTAAGCGGTTGTATACATTCAAGCGGGACGCCTGACACAAATCGGCCGGCTACATTCAAAGTCTCGGTTAAATGAAAACTGGTACCGAACTTCATGTGGCTTGCGAAGATCTTCCCCGCATATGTCTCTGCATAATCTGGGGCATGCATGTATAGTTCATCCCCACGCGGACCAGGGTCAAAGCAGCGCCGATCAGCCATCCCTGATCAAGGATCACATTGGCAGGTCTTGATAACGATCATTGCAGAACCATTCTGGTCTCTTTTGAAAGAACATCTTCTCATTGGCCTTTGTCAAACATACTGCAATCATGAAGATGTTTACTTTCAAGCCTGGCAAGCAGACTGAGCTTGCTGTTACTGTCACTTGCTTGCAGGCCTTTCTTCTGTAAGTAGCTCACTGTCGTCTTTGGACGTGACCATCGTGCTAATACTACTCACAGGTTCGGTTATGACCAAGGTGTCTTTGGTGGTCAGTCAAACGGACACGAGCCGCAATACACTTCTAACTTTGACAAGGTCTCGTAACGAACCAGGATTTCCTCGACACTTTCGGTCGCCCAAGCGCGTCTCTGCTTGGTATCATCGGTGAGAAAGGACAATTCGTCACAGGGAGAATGACTCTGACAATATCTCAGTCTCGATCTACAACATCGGCTGCCTTCTGGGTTGTGTAGCAAACTTTCTGTTTGGTGCCAGATATGGACGAAGACAAGCAATTTGGGCGGCCATGTTTTTCATCTGCCTTGGAGCGGTGATACAAACAGCATCGTACGGAGTACCGCAAATGATGGTTGGACGTGTTATCACAGGTTTCGGTAAGCGAACGCGTGGCATGTGCTCATAAATTGTGTCTGACTTGATAGGCGTTGGAATCGACACATCCACAGTACCCATGTAGTAAGTCATCGTTATCTTGGGAATATCTTGACCAAACCAGTAACAATCCCGCAGTCAATCAGAACTTTGCAAGCCAAACCGACGCGGCAGATTGGTTGCAACTGAGGTCAGTGCAGAGACTGCTTCTTCTTGGGGATTGACTGACTTTCAAAACAGCTCTTGTTCGTTGCAGTCGGTATCACATTCGCCTATTTCTACGATCTCGGCCTCAGCTACGTGGGCGGACCCCTTGCCTGGCGCCTTCCCATCGCAACGCAAATCGTCTTTGCCATCCCAATCGCGATCATGATGATTCCCCTTCCAGAATCGCCAAGATGGTTGATCCAGCGCGGCAGAATCGACGACGCGACCAAAGTCATGATGCAGAATTACGGCGTCGACGAGAACGATCGAGAACTCCTGATCGAGCGCAAGAATATCATCGATACTTGTGAATTGGAGCAAAAGGCTGGATTCAAGTGGACTGCTATCTTCAAGAAGGATGCGCTGCAGACTGGCTGGAGGATCTTCCTCTCGTGCTTGATCCTCACCATGAACCAGGTCAGTGGCAGGCACAGCAACAAATCGAGCTTTTGGCTAACAAGCGCATAGTGGACTGGCATCAACGTCGTCGTCTTCTACGCAGCCGTAGTTCTAGAGCAGAACGTCGGTCTCGAGCGCAAGCTTGCTTTGGCGGTCGGTGGATGTCTCAACCTGGCATTCGTCGTCGGTGCTGTCGTGCCCAGTCTTGGAGCCGACAAGTATGGTCGCAGAAAGCTCATGATGTTCGGCTGCTCAGGCATGACTATATCGATGATGATGATCTCGGTCTTGCTTTCGTTCCAAGGAAAGAGTAATGAGCGTCCTACGGCTGCGGCGGCAATTGCCTTCTTCCTCTTGGTGAGATTCGCTCGAATGGTTCATATCGATGCAAATACTGACGTTTGACACAGTACATGATCTTCTTTGGTGTCAGTATGGCTGGTGTACCTTGGTGTTACAGTGCAGAGATTCTGCCTCTGCATGTCCGAGCTCCTGGTATCGCCATTGCGGTCATGTTCAACTGGATCTCCGTAAGTTCCTCCACTCTAGTACGCATTCATAGCTTACTTACATGCTCAAGGTTTTCACCATCGTCATGATCACTCCTGTCCTCATTGCCAACATCGCCTGGAGGACCTACCTCATCTTCATGGTCATGGTACGTCCACTTCTTTCCCCTGCTTCCCGAAACAAGCCGCTAACACTACCCAGAACTTTGTCTTCATTCCAATCATCTACTTCATGTTCCCCGAAACCGCCAACCGTTCCCTTGAGGAAATTGACATGATCTTCCTCAAGCGCGACCGCCTCTCTGCCGAAGAGCAGCACTGGGTAGACATGTACGGTGTCGATAGTGCTCGGGTGGCTAAGACTTCCTCCGAGGATGTTGAGGCAAAGGACGGCGTCGAGTATGTCGAGAAAGGCGATGTAAAACATTAGAAGAGTGGTTTTGATTCGTTAAAGGTATAGGGGAGAGCATGTCTTGAAGGAGACTGGAAAGTAAGGAGGAATGTTGGCACTGGAAGATATACAGGAATGATAGACTCGTTCTGCCTGCTCGTTGGTGCCAATCTTGTGATTGTAGAGATGTATGTCATGCGATTTAGCACATGTCCCCGTGGAGATACCACGTTGTCTCTCGCACACATGCACCCAACTCATACACTTCTCCAAGCAGGTGGGTTGGAGTGAAACCTGCACAGGAACTACAACACGAGATCATGAACTTCAATATAAGCAACAATATACATTCAAAGACTCTACCCGCCCTACATCAACGCCCTCATCCTCGGCTGCACAGCCAACCACAACGCCACAGCACCACACGCCACCGTAGTCCCCAGCGACAACTTCCCCAAAGGATGCAACGGCCTCTTCCCCGTATCATCCCCATACTCAAAATCCTTCCACACAGGCCAATACAACTGATACCAGAACCGCCAACTATTAATCGGGGAATTCGTCGTATTCCTCCCATTCTCATCCAAATTCCAATTCGTACACCCCCCACTCCACACCATCTTCTTCAACTGACCCTGGAGCTGATTCGCGTCCCGCATCTCGGCCGCCTCCTTGACGTCGATGGTCTTGAAGTCGCCGTCGAGGATGGGCGTGAAGACGGTCTTGATGAGGAACTCGATCTGGACTTCGTTGGTGTAGATGACGCTGTTGTGGGCGGGGAAGGCGTTGGGGCCGAAGACGATGCCGAAGTTGGGGAAGCCGGTGACGAAGGTGCCTTTGTAGGCTTGGGCGCCGCGGGTGGATTTCCAGTGCTCGTTGAGCGTGAGGTTGTCCCGCCCGATGACTTTGATTGGGGAGAGGAAGTCTTGGATTTTGAAGCCGGTGGACATGACGATGGCGTCGGCGGTGATGTGGCGGTTGGGGGTGATGATGCCGGTGGCGTCGAAGCGTTGGATGGGTTCGTTGGTGAGTTCCATGTTCGGGCTGGACAGGCATTCGAGGTAGCCGGGGTCGAAGATGCGGCGTTTGCAGCCGAGGGGGAATTTGGGGAGGAGGATGTCGTGGTATTTCTCAGGCGAGTTGCGTTTCATGTAGTCGATGGCTACTTCGGTGGCTTCTTCTCGCTTGCGGATGTCTCGTTGGCTGTTGGAGGAGTAGAGGTCGTGGAGGTCGTCGGTGGCTTTCCAGATGCTGAAGCGGTACCATCGTTGCCACAGGGGAATGTAGCGGAAGCACCATTTCTCGAAGGCAGTGAACTCTCTGTTGGGCCGCTCGTTGATCCACTGTGGAGATCTCTGGAACTGGATGACTTTGGCAGCGGTCCGGACGGCATGAGGGACAAGTTGAGCAGCAGAACAGCCATTACCAACGATTGCCACAGTCTTGCCAGTCAGATCATAGGTGTGATTCCAGCGAGCAGAGTGCCATATGGGTCCTTTGAACTCCTCATTTCCAGGAATAGTGCAGTCCTTAGGTATCGAGATAGTGCCGACGCAAGAAATCAGGATCTCGGACTCACGGACGAACTCGTTGCCACCAGCGAGATCTTTGAATCGTACTTGCCAAACAGACTTGCGTTCGTTCCACTGGGCAGCGACCACTTCGCACTCTGTCCGGACATGGTCTCGAACGCCGAACTTGTCTGCTGTGTCATTCAGGTACTGGAGGATCTCTGCTTGTTCGGCGAATCTCCGCGACCAGTCCGGGTTGAGGTTGAAAGAGTATGAGTACAAATGTGAGTCCACATCACAACCGACCTGCCATGGATCAGCCACAAGCCTACTAGTATGAAGACGCCGTGAGGACTCACACCAGGGTAAGTGTTTAGATACCAAGTGCCACCAATCTCCTTCTCCTTCTCGTAGATGATGAAGTTCTCATACTTGAGCAAAGACCGTAGTCGTGCTCCAAGAGCTATGCCAGCAGTTCCACAGCCAATAATAATAGTCCGTGGTTGCTTTGTCGAAGTCATCGTATCGGTGTGTGGTGAGCTGCGCTGAGAAACGTTCACTACGGCGTACTTGACGTCCAATGTATCTCTGGCAACTCGAAGATCGATACGGTATCTCGCCACCGATCATGCCGACCCATCATGGGCAGGAGGCGGGTGATCGGACTAGCTGTAAGCGGGGCGGACATGGGGTGCAGAACTCATGTAGCCGGTCGGCTGTATGGGACTTTATGACGTCCGGCATGATGTAGCACGTCGTGTACTTTGTCTCACCAATCAGATCTGGGGTAAGGAGCTCATATTGATGGTAGCCCGGATCGAAACGAGGTTGATGCGCTGGTCCAAAATGAAGAGCGATAGCCGCATGTTCGCCTCATCCGGAGTGCAGATCACGTGATATCCAGCGAAAAATTGACCTTCCACATTGTGCGCAATACGCAGACCGGTGCAGCAGGCTTAAGGAGACAGAATCACATGTCGATTGGATGGAGTGATGACGTGTATTGTATTATGATTACCGCGATACTGCGATTTCTCCGCCGCAATCGACCTTTATTCTATCTGTGGGTGACTACACATCAACCTCAGCGTTGTCGATGCCCATACCAGTACCAGCTGGCGGTGTCCAATGGGTGCTCTTCCTCGGATCGACCTTGAGTAGGTACATCGTATCAATCTCCTCCAAGCTACGATCCTTGCTCTCGATCACAAAGAAATAGACAATGAAGAACAATCCAGCACAGCAACCAGCAAAGACAAGCCCGTACAACCAGCTGATGGCACTGACGATGCTTGTGGTGAAGAAGCTGATCAAGAAGTTCCAGAGCCAGTTGCTCGCCGTTGCCAAAGCCATACAGGTACCACGGTAACGAGCAGGGTAAAGCTCGGCAACGATTGCCCAAACGAGTGGACCCCAGGTTGTGGCGAAAGCGACGATGAACAGACATGAAAAGACGATGAGGACATTGCCAGCGACGGGTGTAGACTGAGGATCCTCGTTGTTGAGGCAGAAGTGTCCGACCAGGGCATAGACCATGAAGCACATGAAGGACCAGGCAGCGCCCGTCATGAGGGCTTTGCGGCGACCACATTTGGCTGCTACCCAGAGACCAGCAATCGTGCATACCACGTTGACGGTTCCGAGGATGATCTGGGTGACATACGAGTTGGACAGACCGGTGGCTGAGAAGACTGGGATGGTTAGCGACAAAGAGATGGGACAGAAAATCAAGGGCTCACCTGTTGTCCGTAATAGAACAAAAAGTTGGCACCGGTGAGTTGCTGGCCGGCCTGGAGCACTATACCAAGGATAGTGCGGTACATCATGCGTGGTCCAGTGAAGACTTCGTGCCACTTGGCCTCTTCAGCGGAGGCTTCTTCGTCCAGCTTGACCTGAATTTCGTTGATCTGATCATTGACAACCTTGGCCGTTGGCATGACACCGGCAAGTTTGGCAATGTTCAGACGAGCCTCGTCCTCACGACCAACACGGTAGGCGTATCGAGGAGATTCTGGTAGGAAGAGGATGCCAAAGCCCAGTACAAGAGCCCATACGAATGAGATACCAGTCGGAATACGCCAAGCCGCGGTAGAGGCTATCTCGTATGTGCCGAAGTCAATCATGTATCCAGTCCAGATACCGAGAGTGATGAAGAGCTGATACGATGAGATGAGCACTCCTCGGATCGACTTTGGAGCACACTCGGATTGATACATGGGAACGACGACAGATAGAGATCCAATGCCGATACCAACAACGAATCGGCCAACGGCAAACTGAGCCCAGTGTGTTGTAGAAGCAATTTCCAGAATCTTTCCAACCATACAGAACAGGGCTGACGAAGAGATTGTCATGCGGCGTCCAAGGACATCGGCCAGCTTTCCACCCATGAGAGAGCCGAAGAGTGCACCAGCACACAGATTCGCGATGATCGTGCCTTGTCGGATAGCGCTAAAGTAGTATGTGCCGTCTGCTCGTGGCTCACCGAAGTGCTCGGCAAAGTTGGTCATGTTGAAGTAGCCTGCGATGGTAAGCTGGTGTATGTCGACAAGAAGGATGAAGATGTACCTGAGATCTGTCCGCTCTCGTAGCCAAACATGAAGCCACCGATAGAGGCTACCAGTCCAAGGAAGATGGCGATGAAAGGAACCTTTGCATCCTCATTGTCGCTGCTACGGCGAGACGACGAAGTCTTCTCTACCGTACTGACACCGTCGTCAATGGAAGGCGATTGAGCCTCATCCTTCTTGAAGATACCCATGGCTTATTCGTGAAGCTGGTGCCGGGAAGTGGAAGACGCTGGAAGAGATAGCAAGAGAAGGAAGAGAAGAATGAGCAGGAAAGATAAAGGAATTATCATCAATAGCATTAATACCGCATAGGCTTCCAGCACGATCGAAATCTTAAACAATTATTCAGCATCACTTTGCCATATCGAGATGCATGCGGCATCGCTTTGACCACAAGCAATAGTACCGTGACCCACGTTGCTTGGCCGGGCCGCTTCCGCGCACTGTTTGAGACGGCAAGAGCTACAGGGATGTTGGACCAATGCGAGCTCGAGACCATGTGGCTGGGTCGATAGTATTTTGAGCAAGATTCTGTCTTTCGAAGAAGTGGCTTCGAGACGAAGTCGCCACCAGCTAGCATTCAGCTTCTTCCATCCGAATCTATCACTGCTCGAGAAAAGCACCACCACTTGGCTCTAGAACAACCTTCCATATATGACGAATGCAGAAATATATATCTGCCGGTAGAGATTCGGAGATGTATGAAGACGGCTGGGAGAGAAAAAGGTCGTCATGATGTGGGTCATCCGTTGACGTTGACTTCGGGCCTTTCCGAGCTGCAGATCCTGGAGCGCGTTCGGTTGGAGGAGGTTGCTCTTTTTGAAAGAGGCTGGCTTGGCCTTTTTAGCGTCGATTGAGAGTTTAGTAGTGTAATAAGAGGCTCTTCGATAGCGCGTTCGGTGGTTTAAAAAGAGGCTACCTCTTTTAGAAGGTAGCCGTGCGCGGAGGAGTTGTAATTTTTTGCTTAAAGATTGTTAACGTACATAAACTCTATCTCTAAGTGCTTACTATTATAGCTGTTAACAGCCTTAATAAAGTAGCAGAGATTGCTGCTGCTATATTAACTTAATCGGAGGTGCTAGAGATACCTCCTCTAGCACAGATACTAGTAAAGGGGAAGTAGCTTACTAATATTAATTAGACTAAAGAAATAGTAGAGGTTGCTCTTTACTTACTCCTTGACTCTTATAACACTAGTAGCTATACTAGAGGAGTCTTTAGGCCAGAGGCTTAGACTAGAGCAACTAAGGCGGTAAAGGAGGTTACTAGTGCTTAAGCTAAGAGGCTTAATAAAAGTAAACTAAAGCTTAAAATTAACACTTATAAGAACGCCTTAAAGTACTAGTAAATGCTAGAGAGTAACTCTAGATAGGCTAAGACTAATGCTAGCCTTATAATAGCTAACTCTAAAGTTATAGATAACTATTTCGAGGCTTATAAGGAGGCTAAGATGTTCCGGTATAGGCTAATACCTTACTATAACCTCCTTAGTACTATCTTTAGTAATGTTACTACTACTAGAGTCTTTACTCGAGAAGTCCGAGATATCACTATTAACTCTTAGTTATCCGATTATCTAGTAAGCTCTTCTTCTCCTTCTCCTTCTCTAGCTCCTTTAAGAGCTAGTACGCCTATGCAATTAACGAGGAAGCATGCGAGTAAAGTTCGTAATGTAACTCTAAGTAGTATCCGGCAGAGGTTAAATAGTGCTAATAAGGTAGTAATTAGTGTTAAAAAGGTAGCTACGTAATTAAGCTAAATAAACAACTATCTAGAGCAAAGTAGTGCTACTACAGTTAGTAAGGAAGCAATTAATCTATTATTTATCGAATTTAAGTACCTCGCTACTAATTATACTATTATAGTTACCGAGTTACTAGAGACTCCTATTAAGGCTAGGCTCTTTACTATAGCATTAAAGAAGTAGCGTATAGCTATTATAAAGCAAGCAATTTAGAAAGAAGAACTACTAATTAATAGTAAGCTATTAGAGTAGCTAGAGGAGAGTAGTATTAAAGAAGTTAGAGATAAGGTTAAGGAGGAAGTTAAAATTTATAGTACTAAATAAAGTTAGAGATAGAGATTAATAGAGAATATTATAAAGAATAGCCTTTAAGAAAGAAAAATTTATATATATCTATTCTATACTATCGGTAGTATTTTATAGCCTCCTCTAATGTCTTTAATCCTATACTAGCACTAGTTACTACTTTAGGCTAGTGTACTTTTAATATTAACCTCTTCTTCTCTTTACCTCTTCTTAATAATTACGCTATATCTACGTAGCTATAATATTATACTTCTTTATTATTGCTAGATTACTATTCTCTTTAATAGTATTATTACTATTATCTATAGCGATTATAGTTAACCTTAAGGCCTCCTCGGAGAGATTAAGCTTCTCTAGACTACTATAAAGATTAATCTAATTATAAAGGCTAGTAAGTGCATATACTAGCTTTACCTAAGTATCTATACTAAATTCTCTTATAGTATCGAATATTCGCTACTGCCTTTTAAAGACTCTAAAGGTCCTTTTAATAACATTACGCAAGGATAAGTACCTTAGATTAAATAGCTCCTTAGGGTTCTCTAGCCTATTTACTACTTTATACTAGTTCTAGAGGTAGTACTATACGCCTCGATAAGATATAAGGAGATCTAGCATATTTAAATATCTAGCATCTCTAAGGAAGTAATAGCCTTCTAGTGCTTTAAATCCGTTAACCTCTTGTATAAAGGTAAGTACTTAACTATCGTGTATAGAGCTCTCCTATCTAGCTAATATATAGGTAAAATTGCTATTAAAATTATACACCGCTAGCACGTTCTATAATAGCTAGCCTTTTTGATTTCTCTAAGCTTGCGACTTACTAAGTACGTAAGTATAGATGTAAGATCTATCTAGTGCTCCTATATAACTAGCAAATCGATAATATTTACTCTTAATCTTCTCTAGCTAAAGGTAGCCTTAATCTAGTAAAGCGATAACCTCTTAGTAGATTAATACTAGTGCCTCTAGCACTTAGTAGAAGACAGCGGAGATAGTAGCCTTAGAGTAATAAAATTAGTCTTATACGTTACTAAAGAAGATACTATAGCTATATATCTTTAAGAAGATTAATAGCATTTGCTCTACTAAGATATTATAGCTAGTCTTTAGCAACTTATCTCTTTATAACTTCTCTACTAAAGGCGTGAAACTTAAAGGCTATAATCGAGTTATATAGTGTAATTAGTAAGTATCTAATAATACCTCCTTCGTTAACCTCTTACTATTAACAGAGGTAATAGATCCTTCTAGCCTTACACTAGAAGGTTAACAGTTATTATACTAATTAGTAGTAGCAGTAGTAGCAGCACTAGTACTCTTAATTATAGCTTAAAGGAGTTGTTTATCCATAAATAAGAATAGAGGCTAATATAAGAGCATAGAGAGCACGTAGCCTCTTTTAAAAAAGAAGAGTTAGAGCAATTAGTTAAGAAGGAGGCTAGCTATACTAGATAAAGGCAATTACGCGAAGAGGTATCTCTTTTTAAAAGAGTTAGTGCTAAAAAAGAGCCTCCACCGAACGCGTAGTCTCTTTTTTAGCTCTCCGACCTTTTATTACGCTAAAAGAGGCCGATTTAACGCTCCACCGAACGCGCTCCTGCATGAACCTAGATCGACAACTTAGAAAATGCAATTCGATTTCCAATCCCTTCAATACAGAGGCATCGTGAGTTGCGATAGTTCTTGTATCCGCCGAATAGGCATATGATGGCGGAAAATGGTAGCTCCTTTCAGCCACATACAAGAAGCCACTGTGGGATAACATATGCTTTGGGAGCACGCAAAAGTCTGTTCCTGTATCGGACCTTTCCCTGCCCTTCGAAAATTGCTTCTATACGTCAATCATAGTATCGTCTCCACCCACAGCCGCTCCGTCCTGCACCGGTACGCCTCGTCCCCTGCCTTCGAGCAATTCCCTTCTTACTTCCGGACCTATTGCCCGGTGACCCCTGACCAGCAGCAAATCCAGCAGAGCCTCTCTTTGGTCCTCGGTAATGTCATTCTTGTACCTTTGCGCGAATGCAAGCAAGCACTGATGCCAAAGCACAGGCAATTTCTGACTTTGTGCCTTTGCACCAGGTCCTGTCACTCCACTCATCGAGTCTCCGCCGTCTAGAGCCGGATCCGCTGCACGGAATCGGAGGAAGTGGAACACTAGAACGTCCACAACCTTGAATGGGAGTGCGTACTTCTTTTCCAGAAGCACGCGGATGAAGATATTTGTGGCTCCACCCGCCTCGGTGTTCACGCTCATTTGCTCCGCTGCGACTTCGCACAACCGGTACAAGGCAGCCGCCGAGTGTAGCACCGGTATTGACACTCTTGTCAAGACACTACCAATGACGTGTGCCTCTCTGAGGGTGCAGGTTCCAGACTCCACTAGTGGGAAGAGGAAGCCTTTGAAGAAGCATGCCGGTTTGTAGAGTGCTTTCTTCAGAGACTTGTACAAGTGCACGTTGATCTTCTTCGATTCAGACTGCTCTTCTCGCACCTTCGGCAGTAAGATGTCGTGTAAAAACGCTTGAGCCAATGCCGGACGCGAGGAGATGAATAGTTTCGTTGCTTCATAGTAAGCATTAGCAGACCATGACTCCGGCCTTGTGATGCTGAGCAATGTATCCCATTGTGGCAATGTCGGCAGAATCTTAAAGGGC
Organism: Elsinoe arachidis; assembly: GCA_013372555.1. Taxonomy (NCBI): domain Eukaryota; kingdom Fungi; phylum Ascomycota; class Dothideomycetes; order Myriangiales; family Elsinoaceae; genus Elsinoe; species Elsinoe arachidis. The sequence continues at coordinate 2,449,893 of JAAPAX010000001.1, forward strand.
TTCGGTAGCTTGCCAGACTTGTATCGTGACAGGATCAGGCCGACCTGTGTGTAGACCTCGACCACTTTTGCAGGCAGCTCAATCGCATCTTCAGGGTGATCGTCCTCCCGACGTATCCCACTACCTTCCTGAGCCGCCTCACGCTGTGCGATTTTCTCCAGTATCAATTCTGCCAGATTTGTTGGTTCTCCCTCCTCGTCGTCATCGCCTGGCATATCATTGGGTTGTAACAGTGTGGAAGGGTCGAATTCGGGATTGAACTTGTTGAACATGGCCAGGTCATTTGGATCGATGTCCGCGCCATCTATTTCGACCACTTCCTCCTCATCCTCCCACCCCTCCACATCGTCGAAATCTCCTTCCGCCTCAATTTCCTGCTGCTCGTCGTCGCCGAATCGGGCATCGAAGTCGAACGCTTTGTTAGGAGCCGCAGGTTGTTGTGCTCGGAGTTCTTCTGCCTCTTCATCCGCTAGATCTTGACCGATCTTCAAGATTTTTCGCGAGGCCTTCGAGCCTACGAAACCGTCTTCGTCATCGCCCTCCGGGTTGGATTTGCGCCGTTTGGGCGCGCGAGTCTTCTCTGCGTACTTTGGCTGGTAGTCGTCCGAAAGAGGGTTATGCCGTCGCTCCTGGCGAGTATCTCTTTGTGCTGATTTGGCCATGCTGTTTTGTGTGTCGTGCTCCGCCTGACGATCTCCAAATCAAACGAGGCGGTGGGGTGATGGACATTTTTTTCTTGATCAAATCTTATCTAATCTCGAGCCGAGTCGGATCACGGCCCGTCACTTCCGGCGCGAGAGCTCTACACCATGTTTGGTCGTTCACTTCAGGTCATCTTCATTAGCAGCGAACATGGCTGAGGAACGGCCGGGGTCGTCCCCTTTACCTGGGTCGCTAGCTGCGCCGGCACAGGACCATGTCCCTACGATACCTTCTCCGCTCAATCCGCATCCCGATCCCAAGCTTAGCAAGCCCAAGCTCCCTCCACGAGAACGCGAACCAAGAGAGCGCAAAGAGTCGCAGAAGAAGCGGGAGTCTGCGCTAGGTGGCAGAGAACCTTCATCAATCATACCATCGAAACGAAAAGCTTCAACTTCTGGCCCAACGGTACCATCGCCCACACGCTACGCTAATCTCCAAGCACGACCATCAGATTTCGTCCCTCCACGACCGACCACGTTCGCGTCGCATGAACCATTTCCATTTTTGGCTCCCGATGGGGAGACGGAGCTCAAGAAACCTTTGGATCGCGCGGCGAACGCAAAAGGTTACAGATATGCCGAATGTATCGCAGATCCCTTGTTTAGCCACAAGCAGTACTACAGATCCACAGATACGGAGCCATACGGAGCCCGTATGAGTTTCGAAGATTCCGATAAATGGATTCATTTCCACGAGAGTGGAAAGATGGTCACGAATGAAAAAGGGTGGCGTGGGGTCAGAGGCAATGTGTGTGTCAGGGAAGGACGAGCGTACTACGAAGTCCGCATGGTTCGAGGCGTGAAAGCAGGAGAGGAAGACGGAGATGGGGATGGACCACAGCCGAGAGTGAGAGTGGGATGGGGTCGGAGGGAAGCACCACTTGACGTGCCAGTGGGGTTCGACGGTTTCAGCTACGGTGTCACGGACCGTCGATTTGAGACGATGCACCGCAGTCGAGGAGGCAAGTTCTGGAACGACAAGAAGGGACCGAAGAAGGCTGGCAAGCCTGAGAAAGAGTATGTGGATCAACTTACAGACATTTGTGAAGGCGATGTGCTCGGTCTCGAGATCATTCTACCCTCTTTCTCATTACACCGTAAAGTCGTCGACGGCGTGTACAACCCTGCAGTTGACCGTGATGAGTCTGATCTCGTCACTGCACGCATCGATCCGACTGAGAAATCTCACGATATTATCCGCGACCGAATACCCGTCCCATACAAGGGCCATCTCTTCTTCGAATCACAAGATCTCTGGAATGAGACCATCCCAATGAAAGCATACAATGACAGGACTCTGGCTTTGTCCAATCTAGGCTCTCCGGTACAAATTCCTGGTGCTAATACGACGATAAAAACAGCGCCAAACCCAAATCACCCTGAGCCTGCGTTACGCACACTTCCTGGATCAAGTATCAAGGTGTACAAGAATGGCCAGTTGGTTGGCACAGCCTTCGAAAACCTCCTCGCCTTCCTTCCACCTGCAAGCTTGCCGAACAAAGCTGCCGGCGCACGGGAAGGGTTCGACGACGGCATGATAGGCTACTTCCCCTTCATCTCTTGCTTCTCAGGTGGCATCGCCGAAGTCAATTTTGGTGACGATGGATTCTGGTACCCACCTGAGCACGTCCGCAGCATCAAGCAAGGAGACGGACCAGGACGAACAACCAGACCATTAGGCGAACGCTTCAAAGAGCAGATAGTAGAAGACATAGTCTGGGACCTCGTGGACGAAGTCGACTTTTTCATGCAAGACGGCGGATTCGGCGGCCGCGTCGGAGCCGGCGGTGCAGATATCAAAAAGGGCGAAGGCAGACTCAAGGAAGAAGTAGACTGATTAGTCCTCCTATGAAGTAGACCATCTACGAAACATTCCCAAATCAGGAATTGTTCTTCATCTCCCTCAACGCAGCCATGACCTCCACCGGCGCCGTCTTCCCCGTAGCCTTCTGCACAGCCGGATCATCCAGCATCATAAACACATTATGTTTCTGCACCCATGTCAGTCCCACTACCCTAATGGCTCACATCCTCATGACCACATACCTTCTCATCCGCAATCGTAAACTTCCCCTGCGTCTGCTTGTTATTCCCCGCAAAGCTCTCCAGCTTCTTAATCGCCTCGTTCTGCGCCACCGTCACCGCAAACTTGACGTTCGCCTTGGTGTACTCATGCCCAGGCTGCATCACCCTCGTCAGCATCCGCCCCCTCCCAAGCAAGTGTAAAGCAAGTTTAGATCGACTTACATAAACCTTCGTCCCCCCCTCCAACCCCGCCAAGACCACATTCAAAGCTTTATGCATCTCCTCCGCCGTCCCCTCGAAAAAGCGTCCGCAGCCGCCGATGAACAACGTGTCCCCTGTGAAGACCGCGCGGTCGTCCCCGTCTTCGAAGAGGAAGCAGATGCTGTCTTGCGTGTGGCAGGGCGTGTGGAGCGCGGTGACTTTGATGCTGCCGACGGTGAAGGTGGAGTTGTGTGAGGGTGTGGTGGTGACGTGGGCGCAGTCTTTGCCGCCGATGATGGGGAGGGGGTGGGATTTGAGCTGGGAGAGGTTAGGGGGGGAGCAAGGAGGGGAGAGAGGGAGGGGGAAGGGGAGGAGGACGATTTCTTCGTTGCCGCCGGCGTGGTCCCAGTGGCTGTTGGAGAGTTAGTTGGCAGATGGGAGGAGGGAGGAGGGACGGAGGGACGGACTGGTGGGTGTTGATGATGGATTTGAGGTTGATGCCGTTGGAGATCTCTTCTTTGAGGACAGGAAGGACTCTGTGGACTGTTAGGAAATATCATGGCGCGGGTGATTGTGAGGAGCTGTACTCTGATGGGTTTGCTGGGTCAATGATGACAGAGTCTTTGGTCTTGTCATCTGTCACCAAGTAGGCATAGTTGTTGCCCTTTCCCTCCCCTATGATCTATTAGTGTCGACAATGGTGGCTTGAAAGGACTAGTCTGACACATGGGAATTGATCGGATATGCATGGCTCTGGCTGGTGTTCTCTTTGCCGGTATCAGCTGGATGGCCAGAACAATCACTACCAGACATACAGCGAGATGAATTGGACGGATTGATCGGGTCAGTAGTCTCGGTGCAGTAGCAATTCGATTCATTGACAATCTGAAATGGTACACGCTTCTAGATTTTGAAGGTTGGGGTCAGCTAGAGACTGACCATCGACATGATCTCTTGGGGCGTGACGTCAAGGTTTGGAGATTTGCCCCTCACCACTGGACACGCTCCTCAATCACACTCTTGTCCCTGGGAGGAGTGATCTTCCGTCTCGGGAAGTACGAGTATTATACATATTTGTACATAATGGTTATCTATGCGATGCCATGTTCCTTGATCCTCAGACGACTCTCCTTGTAGCCCAAGACAGCCATGACTCTGAAGGTGCTCGGTCCACCATCGGTCCGACCAGATAACTTTGATCTCAGATATTTGTGGAAGTCAATAGTCATCTGCTTCCACTCATCAGTCTTCTTCAGCACTGGAATACTGTCGTCGACCAGTTCTGAGCCCTTTGCCTTCAGTACCTGGCCGACCTTCTGCACGAGTAGCGTGTTGAGAATGTCCTGACATGGCTGCGCCGCCTTCGCGATCACATCGTGGAGACCTTTCACGTTCTTTGGAGCATCTTCCAAAGGACCATCCCACAGACTCAATGAGTCTCGTACGACGTGGTGATCAATGACCTCGTCGACCAACTGCTCGACTTCCGCAGGGTATGCCAAATCGACTTTCCGTGGAGGTGGTAATTCCTTATTAGGCATTTGGAAGGGGCTCGGCTCCTGTGGACCGACGAATGAATCGGACGATGGCTCTGCACTGCTTTCCATGCTGACCTGTGGTCGTACCGGTGCTCGTCGGAAAAAGTAATTGTTCTCGTTCAGATATTTTCGTGGTGTCTCATACGTGCCTGGATCGATGACGAAGATGCTCTGCAGGTACGTGTCAATCGAACGGTTGCCCAGGATGTTTGCCTTCCTGTATGGTGTTAGATTCGCACAGATACGATCCTATTGAGCTCACATCTGAGGCTGCCAGTCCTTCACTTTGGTTTGTTCACGGAGATATGCGAGCAGCAAATCAAGCCTATGCGATGCCTCAGGATCAGAGATGGCCTCCTTGACCCTTCTCATGGCATGCTGCCTCTGCAAGAAGAACAACTTCTCGGTGGTCACCACAGTGTCGCCTTTTGTGAACTTAAGGTCAAACTGCAATCTAATAAGATCCTGCACGTCTTTCATGTCATGCACGACTTACAACATCGGTGAGCTCCTGCATATTCTTGACATCTTTCTTGTCCGGGTTTGACCAGCCCAGGAGGACGAGATAATTGACCAGGGACTCCGGCATGAGGCCGTATTTCTGTACTAGGGACGCAACATCCACGTCAAAGTTCCGCTTTGACAGCTTGTTGTGTCCTTCATCAGTCAAGAGACTGACATGCGCAAAAAGCGGTGGTTGCCATTGGAAGGCTTGATAGAGTGCAATATGCAAAGGTGTTGATGGCATCCATTCTGTACCTCGAATGACATGTGAGATCTTCATATCATGATCGTCCACCACATTGGCGAGGTGGTATGTCGGTGTACCATCGGACTTGACAAGAACCGTGTCGGCTATCGAGTTGAACATCTTGGAACCACTGTCCGCTTTGTGGACGATTTCTCCATACACAAGGTCATTCCAGACAATGCGATCCTGATGTGACTGAAAGCGGACAACAAACGTGGTCTTCTTGTCGAGACGGTCTTGAATGTCGCTCTGCGATAGTCCTTTGCAGTCGCCAGAGCAGCCACCTAATTTTGCTCCAATCTCGGTCGGTTCCGCAGAATCAGCGGAAGATCCACTTGCTGGGCAGAAACATCGGTAAGCATGCCCAGAGTCAAGAAGCTCATTAGCATGGTACTGGTAGAGGTCGTTCCGCTTGGACTGGTTGTATGGCCGGTATTTGCCACCAACTTCAGGTCCTTCATCCCATTGCAGGCCGGCCCACCTCAGATCCTCAAACAGTCGCTTCTCTGCGCCAACTACAGTCCGTTTGCGATCTGTGTCTTCCACCCGCAAGATGAATTGACCGCCAGTTTTCTTCGCCCAGAGATAATTGAAGATTGCAGTCCGTAGTGATCCAAGGTGTAAGAAGCCAGTGGGCGACGGAGCAAAGCGTGTGCGTGCAGGAGTGATGGCTTGAGATTTATCAAAGACCTTTCTGACTCTCTTGCCTTGAGATATCAACCTGTTGGACGCAATGGACCCACGCGTCCACGTGGTCATACATGGTCGCGTCGCCGATGACTTCCATCCTCGGGTCACACCACTCGTCCTTGATGCTAGTAATCCGCTGCTCGAGCAGATGAGACTGGTCATAATATCATCTTCAATTGTGCTGTGGACATAAGGTGATGCAACTGAGGCAGGGAAGATCCGATCGTGAAATTTATGGTAGCCGATTACTACCTTTCCGCCAAACACCAAAAATCCCCTCCAGCCTCTACTAGCCTCCAGGTTAACTAATATTCTTAACTACTACAACTCTACTAATTTATCTATCCAGTAAGTGTAACACAGCTTTAATTACTTAGCGAGGTTAGATAAGTATTTTTATTAATTTTTTATTATTATAACTATACTACCCCTTACGTAATTCTAGCTCGAACTATTATAATCTACTCTAAGTTATACTACGCTAAGGAGCTAATATTACCCTTTAGAAAGACACTATTACTTAACAAATCGAAGAGTAGTATACGACAATTAATAATATAATTAACAAATTATATATATATAGTATTAAAATCTTAAAGTATATACTTAAGTAGAGGTTATAGTAATAGAGTATCTCTAGCTAGCTAAAGACTAAAGACACTAAGGCTTTAAGAAAGTAGATATTATAGTACTTTAGACTAGATAGGTAGAGTAATAAGAAGATACTAAAGACGCTTATTAACAATAGCTATAAGGTTAATCTAAAGGAGCTTTACTATATTCGAAAGAGTATAGGCTTATAGAGACAAACACTAGAGAAGTAGCACAAATAGTTAAAGAAGTAATAGCGTAGTACCTTACGAATTAAGCTTAATAAAGACCTTATTAAGTCGCTTAGAAAGGAGTTACTTTATATATATATATATAAGAAGTATAATATTATATATATATAGTTCTTATAAGTTAACTTATAGTATACTTACTAACCTCTAATAGTAACGTTATAATAGAAGTCCTTTACGAACTTAACCCTTAGCTCTTTTATAATTACTAAGTATATATCTATAATGTTTAATAACCTCGCTAATAAGTTATAGAGCTAAATAGTTTATAGTTAATAGACGCTTACTATAAGTTTAAGTATTAAGGTATTTAGATTTATACTAGTATTAACTACTATTTACGAAGGATAGCCTAGATATACTATAGTATCTTAGTATACTTATAACGCTTAGTACTTTATTAATACCTTACCTACCTATCTAAGAGTAGTATACTACCTCGCTAAGTATAGATAGATTATAGTAGCGAGACTATAGTAGCTACTAATATATACTATTATATATCTTAACGACTCTATAGTATAAAAGATAATAGAGATTCTTTACGCTTCTATAATTACTTTAATTATAGTATAAGCAAGAGCAACTAGTAGATTAAGATATACTAGTTATAGTAGGCTTAGATACTAAACAACTAGCGTAATTAGTTTTAAGAGCTAAGTAATACTAGTAGATTTAATAGAGATCTTCTATCTAATAGAGTTATATTTCTTATAATCTATATACCTATTATACGAAGGGTTTACTAGTTCTTTACTAGCCTTTAGAACTATTATTCTATCTAGAAGTAGCATAAGCGCTACTAGGTTATCTCTAGCTCTCTAAATAAGATCTATTACTATCCGGAGCACTAGAGTAGTAAGGATAGAGGTATTCTAATACTAGCTAAAATTATTAAGGAGTACTACTATATAGTTAGAGAATTCGGTTAGTATAAGTCGACTCGCTAGGCACTTATAATACTATATCTTAGTACTAATATTCGATAGATCTAGATAAGTATCTTCCTCTAGCTATCCTTGCGTAGTGTTAGTATACTCTCGAGCTATCTAGCTTTAAAGCCTTCAATAAGACAGATTTAATAGCCGATAGTATACTAGTACACTAGCTAGCCTATATAGTACTTCGAGATACTATAAGGTATTACTATTTAAGTATAGACGAGCCTCTCCTTGCCGAGTTACTATATCTATTAGCTAACAATCTACTTAATTAACTATTAGCTAAGTTCGTATAACTACTTAATCGAGCTAGTATCTAATAGTTTATAATCCTAGCAAGTATACTTACTAGACACTTACTAGCTATTAGGTTTTTTTTTATAGTAAGCTATTAATACTTTAAATTCGTTTCTACCTATAACTATTATCTAATAACCCCTTATAATTAGTTATAGCCTTAGAGAAAGAGATTAGATAGTGTAATAGCTATCTAGTTAGCGACTTTACTTATAATCTAACATATAAGAAGTACATAAGGTATAGTACTTATAAAACAAGAAACTTCTTCTTTACTAGTTCGACTATACTCTTTATATACGAGAGTACTACCTTTATGTTAACTAGCTACTAAGATAAAGCTTATTAATCTAGTTATTAAGCTACTAAGCCTTCTTCCTTCTACTAAGTGCTACTAGTTATCTCTCGTGCTTAACTTCCTTAGATTATAGAGACTAAGCATTAACGAGCCTTCTACTACTCCTTAGCGACTAATACTAGATTATAGAGACTATTAACTTGCTCTCTAATAATACTAGCTCGAGCACTAGAGACTCTAGCTATATAGTAGTTTAGTACCGAGCTTAAAGTATAGATTCTATTTACTAAAAGAGGTAGAAGTAATATTATAACTTATTACCTCGGTAGTATAACATTATATAAAGACTTCTTTAGAGATAACTAGTTTAGTGCTATTACTAGATCTACCTCTACTAATTAACTACTCTACTTCCTTATAGCTCGATCTTAAGCTACTAAACTTATTTAGCTAAGCTAGTACTATAGAGGTTATATAAGGCACTATCTTTATAATAGCTTTATAAGAGATATAAATATACTAAAGTTGCTATCTTAAGCTAGTCTATAAGAGAGTAGCCTCGTTAATATACTCTCTCTCTTTAAGTCTACTAGTAGTTACTCTTAATAAGTCTATTATTTAAAGCTAGCTATTAAGTATATTAATCTCGACTCGAGCGATAAAGAGGAGAAGGAGAATACTATAGCTATACTATAACTACTATACTAGAAGTTAAATAAGCGTATAAAGACTCTAGTAGTAAGTACCTTATAAGGCGCCTTATAAGCTACCTTATAACTAGTATTAATAAGTATAAGGATATCCTCTATATTAATATAAGTACTACTAGATTCTAGTACGATTTTTGCGCCTAGCGAGTCGACTTACTAGAGACTTACAATACTATAAAATTTAGCTAACTTTAAGATAGATAGTAACTAAGATAATCTATCTATATAAGCTAATATACTTAGTATACTAAACGTCTCTTTCTCTACCTTACGGAGTCTATATATTAAGGAGGAGCTATTAACTATAGCTAGTAATAAGCTATTATAGCGCTAGGCTATTAAGCGACTAGACTAGCTATTTAACTTTATTAACTTAATAAGTTCTTTACTAAGCTCTTCTTTACTAAGATATTCCTTATTACCGCTATTAAGTTCTATCTCCTTATTAAGTTCGATAGTATTATTAGCTACTAGTACTACGTAGTTAGTATATAACTCTCCTACTAAGTCTATATTTAAGCGACTCTATAAACGCTACTAATTTACATTACTAATCGACAATAATAGTATAGATACTAAAGAGCCTAGAGATAAGGTTCCTAATAGTCTCTATTAAGTTTATTTAAGTATTAAGCAAGAGAGTAGTAGCTATATAGAGAAGAAGAGTAATTTATAGATAATAAGGTTAGAGTAAAGAGTTAAGTATATATATAAGGCTAGTAGATAGAAGGAGTAATTAAGAGTTCTTACTAGCGCTATAGTGTTAATTATTAGTCTTTATTAGGTATTATATTATATAATTATTAGTTATTAATTATAGCTCCTTACTAGCCTTATACTCTACTCTCTCTATCTCCTTATCCTTATCTCCCTTGCCTCTTACTAATAGTAATACCTCTACCGTAGCTAAACGCCTCTCTAGTAAGCTATTTAACTCTTTAGCTATAGCTAATACCTTCTATAGTAAACCGACTTAATCTTCTAGCTTGTTAATGTATATAGTAAGATTACTTAAGAAGGCTTATAAGAGAGCTATAAGTAGACTTATAATAGTATTATAGCTATACTTACGCTAACGAATATAATAACTATAGTACTTGCCTTTAGTAGCTATTCTAAATATTCGACACTTGTAAAGTAGTAAGCTATTATCCTTCTACCTTAAGTAGTACCTATATAGCTTAGTAGCTAGTATACCTTCTTCTATCTCTATAATTTAACTAGTATTAGCTATAAGGTTAGTAGCTTTAAGAGTGCTCTTAATCTTCTTCTTGTCTTTACTAAGCTTAGTATTATAAAAAGTAATATAATAGATAGTTTATTTATTATCGCTAATGTACTAGAAGTTATTTCTATTAATAGTAACTAGCTAGCAGAACCTAATATCGAACCTGTAAGTCGTTAGTAAGTACACTTATAAGAGAGTTAGGAGTAACTTATACTCTACTATACTACTTATCTACCTTATTAAGATACTACTACTATAGCTTCTCTATAGTTTAGTAAGCCTCCTTCTTCTCTCTATATCTCTTTCGACTAGTAGTATTATAAAGGCCTCGTATAGACCTAGCTACTTAAGATATAATAGTAGTAGTAATAGTAGTAGTAATAGTAGTAGTAATAGTAAATAATTAAAATTAGTAACTAATAATAGAGAGGAGTATAGAGGAGACTAAGGAGAGAAAGAGAAAGTAAGTACACTTATAATATATAAAGACTTAACTTATTTATATACTTACGCGAGACATGCTAGTGTTACTAAGAGATATATAATTACTATAGTATAACTACTACCTTATACGTTAGAATAACAATTAAAATTGACTATGCTATTATAACTCTATTAACTAGTACTATTAGGAAAAGAATTATTATTATTTAATAAAAATTGACAGCGCTAGAGGAGGGCAAAATTTAGTAACTCTAAGGGGTAGAGCAGAATTTGCGAATTTGGCCGTTTGGCGGAAAGGCAGTAATCGGTTGCCGTCAAATTGCATATCTCCGCTATCTCCGATGCAGCAAACCAGAGCTCCGACAAACGTCACCTACTTTGAGTCTACCTCGGTCTTGAAGGCGTTCGTATCAACCTGATCCCGCCCATACATACTCTCGACTGACTCTCAAATCTATGCTACCTCAGTCCGATCCGGTCGGCAAAAGACGAGATCTTCAGCAAGCCGAGACCGACAAGAAACGGAAGAGGGGCAGTATCCACGACTCGCCGGGGTCCGATTACTCCACCACCTCATCGGTGCAGCAATCGATTCAAGAGCTCTTCACCGCGAAGAACAAGCCTACCAACGGATCGCTGAACGGAACGACCAAATCGACACCACATAAGAAGGCTCGTTTCCAAGAATCACCTTCGTCCGGTGCCATCAGATCACCCAATCAGATGTACTCTTTCACGAACAAGCAGGCAAATGGGGGTGTGGTAGATCTCACAGCTTCACCACCAAGGAACGGTCTAAGACGACCGAATGGTATCAGAAATGGCATCAATCCGCACCAAGGTGCAAAGAAGTTGGTCGTCAAGAACCTCAAGCCGCAATCAGATTGGAATCCGGAGAAATACTTTGAGGATACTTGGAAGAGGCTAGATCTGGCTTTGGACAAGGTATTCGATGGCCAACACAAGTCGCTGTCCATGGAGGATCTATACCGATGTTGCGAAAACTTGTGCCGCCAGGGCAAGGCCTCATCTGTCAATTCGCGATTGAACGAGAGATGCGTGAGACACCTGAAGGGCACAGTACTACCGTCACTAAAGACTCGATCTTCCCAAGATGAAGTCTCAGTGCTACAGGCAGTCCTGACGGCGTGGTCAACATGGAGTTCGCAAGTGGTATGCTCAACCCTCCTTCTGACCAACAACTAGTATCCTGACACCTTACAGACCATAATTCGTTGCATATTTTACTACATGGACCGAGCATATCTTCTGTCCAATTCGAAGACGAACCTGCACGACGTTTGTGTCGCCCTCTACAGAGACATCATCTTTCAGGACTCGGCGCTCAAGGCAAAGACGGTCGATGGCGCATGCGAACTGATTTCGCGGGATCGTAAGGAGCAGACCGTGGACAGATCAACACTGAGAGATGCAATAAACATGTTCCATGAGCTGGCAGTATACACAAGTACATTCGAGCCACGTCTACTCGCCATCTCGCAAAAGTATATCGCTACGTGGGCTGAGACGACAAGTCAGGAGAATGATGTCCCAGACTACGTCGACAACGCCGTGGACTTGATGAAGAGGGAGGGCGAGCGATGTGACTTCTTTGCTCTGGACACTAGCACGCGAAGAGACATCATGACCTTACTCGAAGATCATACGATCGACCTCCGAGTGGAGTATCTGACAGAGTATCCGCCGCTCAAGACGCTTCTGGACAAGAACTCGACGCCTTCCCTCGAACGTCTGTACGGGCTACTGAATCGCAGAAAGAAGGGCAAAATATTGAAAGCGCCATTTGCGAAGTGGGTTGAGGAGACAGGAACCGAGATCATCTTTGACGACAAAGCTTCGGAAGATATGGTCGTTCGATTACTATCACTGAAACGTCGCCTGGACAGCATATGGAAGAGCCCCTTCCAAAGAGACGAAGACCTTGGTCATGGATTGCGTGAAGCCTTCGACAAGTTTATGAACAAGACGAAAAAGGGCGAGTCAACCTGGGGAACAGATAACTCCAAGATCGGCGAAATGATTGCCAAGTATGTCGACATGCTCTTACGTGGCGGATCCAAGGCCATTCCCACCGAGCTCACGGTGTCCAAACGAGATGGCGGCAATGATGATGAGGAGGACGATGCCGGCTTGGATGAAGATGCAGAGGTCAATGCTCAACTAGACCATGTACTGGACCTCTTCCGCTTTATTCACGGGAAGGCAGTATTTGAGGCATTCTACAAGAAGGATCTGGCAAAACGACTGTTGATGGGCCGATCGGCAAGTGCAGATGCTGAGCGAAGCATGCTCACACGATTGAAGACCGAATGTGGTGCAGGCTTCACGCAGAACCTTGAGCAGATGTTCAAGGATGTGGAGCTCGGTCGAGAAGAAATGGCCGGATATAAGGATCGTCTGGAAGAGATGCAGAAGAAGCCTGGAGCTCTGGATCTCAGTGTGAACGTCCTGTCCGCTGCTGCTTGGCCGTCATATCCAGATGTACCGGTCGTGATCCCCGCAGATGTCAATACCGCCATCGAGGACTTTGAGCGATACTACAAGAGCAAGCATTCCGGTCGCAAGCTCTCTTGGAAGCACGCCCTGGCCCATTGTCAGATGAAGGCCAAATTTGCCAAGGGCACGAAGGAGTTTGTGGTATCATCATTCCAGGCAATCATTCTCTTGCTCTTCAACGGCCTGCCAGAGGGTGAACGCCTGTCGTACGAGCATATCATGGATGTCACCAAACTACCAGAAGCAGAGGTGAAGAGGACACTGCAATCATTGGCTTGTGCTAAGCTACGACCACTCACCAAACAGCCTGTGGGGAAGGATATCAACGCAGGCGACACATTTGCCGTCAACAACTCCTTCAACCATCCTCGATACAGGGTCCGCATCAATCAAGTTCAGCTCAAAGAGACCAAGCAAGAGAATAAGGAGACTCACGAGCGCGTGGCTGAGGATCGCAACTTCGAGTGTCAAGCCGCAATCGTCAGGATCATGAAGAGCAGAAAAACGATCGGTCACTCCGAGCTTGTGGCCGAAGTCATCACCGCAACTCGGAGCAGAGGTGTCCTTGCTGTCGCCGATATCAAGAAGAACATTGACAGGTATGGACACTATCCTCTGCTATTGGGGCAACACTAACACGATTACAGATTGATCGAGAAGGACTACATGGAGCGAGAGGACGGGAACATGTACAATTACGTAGCGTAGACGGAGCATTTCGCATCGGGCATGGTGGGCACTAGAAGTGTCCAAGCAACAGCACATTACGACAATCATGATTCATCGGGTATCGTCTACTCTAGCGACCAATATCAGCCCGGCTTATGCGCACTTCAGCATTGCCACACCTTCGTCCCATCCTTGCATCCCCACCTCTACCTCCCCAATCGTCTCCACCCTACCGCTTCCCCTTCTTCTTCTTCCCCTTGCCCCCTCCCTGCCCTTGCGTCTGCCCCCCTCCCTGTGTCTGCGTCGCCGCTTGCCCCGTCTTCCCAGCCACCATCGCCTTCTCCTCCACCTTCTCCTTCGCTGCATCCTCCATCACCACATCCTCCCTCTCCTCCACCTCGGGCAACGCAGCCATCACCCTACCCATCCTCCCCAATCCCGCGATAAGTCTCCCCACCTCCGCCGCCTTCTCAGTCCTGTACTTCAGACATGCGCCGCTTTCGGGGTCGTAGGCGCGCAGCTCAAGGTAGGCTTTGGGAGGCTTGTCCTTGGCTGCTTCGGAGGGAGATCTGATTTCCGTGGTGGGAGTGGAGGTGGAGCGGGATTTGGCTTTGGCGCGGGATTTTTGGACGCGGGATGAGGAGGGGAGTGGGGGGAGGGTGTATTTTGTTATGATGCGGGTCTGGGGGGCAGGGTTAGTGGGTGCTTGGAGGGGAGAGGGGGGTGGGCGTACGGTGGTGGGGCGGGCGCGGAGGAGGAGGGTGGTATTGTGGGTCCAGTCTTGGGGGGAGGTGTAGAGGGGCATTGTTGCGGTGGTGGGAGGTGAGATGTGGTGAGTGTTGTGTTGGAAGAGGAGAGGTGGTGCGGAGGTGGGAGGTTGTTGGTGCGGTGAATTTTGAGGTGGGGGAGATGGATGACTTCACTTTTGGAAGACTCGGGTTTTTAAACTTGATTACCACGAGCAACAGATATATTGCATCTTCAGAGAAAGACTTTGGAGGGAATCAGAAGTAACATATCATGTCTATATGACACAATCGCATGATATGAGCCTCACAATACGGAGCAATGGCTCCGCGCACAATGACAAAGACGGCCAAGCAGCTTGTTCCAACGAAACAACCTCGAAACATGCGGCGGATTTCAGCTTTCTTCAAGGATCCGGATCTCCTCAGGTACTACTCGCGAGATGCCAGATACTATGGGACGAGATCGAGTCGTTCCGCGAGACACTCAAGGAGAGACTGCGAGAGCACACCGTCGAGCTAAGCAATTATCGCGGCATTGTCAAGTCAGAGTTGAAGAACCTGGAACGCCTTGTGCAGAAGCAGGAAGAACGTGATCTGCAGAAGGGAGAGGAAGCACAAGAGCATGGTAACGACGCAAATGGTCACGCGACAGAGCCCAGCGGAGGGGACGGGCAGGGAGATGGCGGAGACGATGAGGACAGCACATCGATGCAAAAGATCGTCTCCTCAAACTTGCCGTTCTTAGCGACAATCTGGCACTGTGCGAAATCTACAAGTGGCTTGGTGGCGATGCAGAAACGATTCTACTTTGGCGAATACGTTGAGCGAAACTCTCCAGCTCGGGGAGGACGACGTGGACGTGGGCGGAGACGAGGCCCAGGGAATCATATGGTCAAACCTGGCAAGGCGCTTGTGGACGTTGTGAGCAAAGAAGGGTTGGAATGGATCAAAGTGTCCTTGGTGACGAACCACCGCATGATCATGGACAAAGCGAGAGAAGGCTGGGCTGGGGACAGCTCTGATGAGGACGACAGTGATAGCGATGGTTCGACCAAGTCTGCTGACGATCCTGACGCCTCGATACCGGTGGTGAAGATGGGAGAAGCCATGCTTGCAGCGGCCAAGGAAGTCCGGATACGTACCAGACATCCTGTACTCCGAATGATACTGCCACGAATCGTCGAGGGTCAGCAACCCGAGATTGACAAGATCGTCAAACGGTTGAGATCGAAGGGCATATCGGTAGAGTGTGGCGAGACGGCAGTCATGCCTCACGCCCTGGACTCTGTTGTGAACAACATGATCACCAATCCTTTCGCCGACTTTACTCCCTCCTTGAATATCGACTGCACTATCTTGCTAGGACTGGTATCCGATTTCTCACACGCCGACGTTGAAAGCGAACCATGGTTTCACAGAGCGCTCAAGCGACAAGTTGAGATTGAGGACAAAGAGTCACTGCTCACCAATCAACTATACCCAGCGATCGTTGGACACAGATTAGTCTGCTCGGCTGAAGCGGCGAAGCGCATGAAGGAGATTGTCGACACCATTGGCACGCCACATGAGAAAGCACGAACCGCGCTCTTCATGGGCGATGAAGTCAACCGCGAATACAGCGAGGAGGAGACTCAATCGAAACGAGCAGAGCTGGCGAAGTTGTCCAAATTCGATGTCCCGGAGGGTCTCCATATTCCGGTCCAGATCGTCGACAAGGGCAACATTGACTTCTCCAAACTGCCGCCGGTAGCATCAAAAGTCAAGGAGACCTTGACATCGATCAACCAGTCTGTCTTCCTGTTTGGATGGTCCAACGGCCACACTACCATCACTTCGAATCGTACAGTCGTGAAAGGCATCGAGCAAGCCCTCGATCAACACGCGGAAAGCGAGACGGACTGGCCGAGTATATGGCTGTGCCCTACTGCGCGATCACTTGTAGGCAAAGAGAAAGGGAGACGTGAATAGTGTAGCTGTACATATCTTTCGCCAATGCATAGCGAAATTCAATATTTGTCTATGAAGTGACATACTGATCCACAAACTGCTTGTGGCGACCCCGCCCCCACCTGCAACCACTCAACGCGCGACGCGTCCTCCCGCCTTTTCTCGCCCACGCAACTTCTGCCTACCACCAACACCATCACCGCCACCCATCCACTTTCTCCCATACACACCCACGACCCCTCCATCCCATCGACATACCTCCCTTACTCCATCAGCGTGATCAAACCCCCAAACGATGGCCCAAGCAACCCCCCGCATCACCGCCCCCTACCTCGAACAATTCAAACACCAAACCGTCCGCGTCCTGGGCAAAGTGACCGAACTCCGCGGCGAGACCGCCACCATCGACGCTGGAGGGAAGATAAACCTGCTGCTGAACAGGGTATGCGATCCTCACCCTCTCCCCCTCTCCATTCCTTGATCAAACATGCTGACGAGACAAGGATGCACACCTCCAGATGAACAACGCCGTGGAAGTCATCGGCAAGGTGGATAAGGATTTGAGCGTGCGCGTGCTTGTGTCGACGGATATGGGGAGTGGGATAGGTGAGTCTTTCATCACAAGCGGAGAGTTGGAGGATGGGAGGGCGGTGCTGATGGGGACAGATTTTGGGGTGGCGGATGTGGTGGTGGATGCGACGCATAGGTATCATGAAATATTTTATGATAAGGAGACGCAGTAGATGATGGGAGGGCAAGTGACATGGGGGGGCGTTGATGATGGGTCAGGGTGGTACCGATAGGGAAGCGCGAGCATGACTATGATGAAAGCTCGTCTACTGATGAGGTTGTATGTACTATCTATACCAAAATCGGGCCAAAGACTGCCTGAACACCATGCTAGATCCTGCCAATCAATGTGCAGCCGCTGATGCTTGTAGTTCTACTTGTTCCGTGGTCCTTGTTATGCGTGTGGTCATTATTATCGTTACCTGGTCGGGAGCTGCTCGATTAGAGCTTGCTCTTCACCGCCTCTAGCCTGAACCTCACGTCCTTCAACGCCTTGCTTGTCGGCTTCCATTCGTCGAATAGCCTGATCAGCTCCTTCACCTCGCCCTGCATGTTGGTCCTCACTTCCCCCTCTTCTAAGATACCTCGCATCGCCCATGGCAGGAAATACGGGTTGGCAGCTGTCCCACTTGCTGGAATCTCGTAGTGGGAGATGATAGGCGCAATGCCCGGCTGCACTGCAGCACTCATACTACCACGCCGAATGCTATTCGCGAGCATTGTTGTTTGTGGTATGCCTCCTTGACTCCGTCGCTGTTCGCTGCTTCTCCGGCGGTCTTTGAGGTCCGGTCGCATGCTCCCAGGTTGTGGAAAGGTCTTAGGGTCGACGTCTGTTGTCTCCAAGGCGAATTGCAGGGCAAGAGCATACACCACTTCGTCGTCGTAGACACGGCTGTGCCCTTCGCCGCCGTAGATACTGCCTGCAAGTGGCAGCGACAGCTCCCGAATGAGGCTGTGATCAGAGATGCCTAGGTTACGTAGCTTGAGAGCAAACGCTACGAGGTGTGTGATGAAGTCAGGAGCATGCACTCGGCCGTCAACGAAGACGGCTCGTTGCACGTATGGGTGAGTGAGGTTCGAAAAGAGGGAGGACTGTCGACGTTAGCAGGTCATTTTGAGTTCCGATATAGCTAGGACGTACCTCGAGCGAGACAAGCTGATCATCTAAGCTGCCAACATACGTGATCCGCACACCATGACGGAGGACGACGTCGATCGCACTGGAGTACTCCCTGCTTACCCTGCTGTCTGGTCGAGAGAACTCGAACAGCTCAGCTGCCGAGCCACCAAAGAATCGACTCTTATAGTCAGCGAATGGTCCAAGGTTCACACCTGCCATCGCACAGATGCCAAGCTTTGCATTCGGGTTAAGGCATCCAAGTTGTATGAGCTTTGCCACAAGCATGACTGCAACTGGAACACCTTGTGAGTGAGCTGCAACAAGGATAAAGTCGGCATTGCGCAGGTGTGACAGCCAATTGAGAAGCAATTTCCATAGTGTCGACACTCGGTCAGCAATGAATCCTTCACCCTCGAGTGCGACCTGCTCAATCTCGCAAGGTGTCTCTGGCTGATTTTTATCCACCCACGATCGAATCGCGGCAGCGGCATGCGATGCAAACCTGATACTCGTGCCAGTGGGTTGACCAATGATCTTCTGCACGAGAGGAGCAGGGAAGTACCCGTGTACTCCTATAGCAATCGCGTTCTTGATCTTTGGCTTCTGGGGCAAAGCCATGACATGTCTTGCGCTCGGTGGTGCAGCTGGGGCCAAGCCGAAAGGATATGCAATGTAGTACCCAAGAGTCTCCCAGTATGTCGGCACATGGGCTGGAGGGTAGGTCGTCTCAAAACGAGGTTCAATGATATTTGGGCGAGGTTGCTGCGCTTTCAGGGCCTTAGTTGCAGGGGTCACTTTAGCTTCCTCCTTCTTTGACTCGTCTGATCTTACATCCGGTAGTGGCAGACTCGTTGTTGATGCGCTTTTCGCACTGGTTGCAAAAGCGTGATCAGCGAGCAGCGTGCGCTTCACCGCTTTAGGTCCTTTGCCTTCTGTTCCTGTGGTTGCTTCGAGACCAGGTTTATCGCCCTTGAGCTTGTCCTCTTTCAGTACTGGCTCTGGCTTGGCCGGCTTCTTCTTCTGCTTCTGCTTGGTCTTCGACTCCGGCTCCTCGTTGAATTGTGCGGCCTCAGGGTGGGACTGTGAGGGCGTGTCCGCTACCGCTATCTCGCCAAGATGCTTTTGCGGCCCGTCGGAGTCAGCTTGCTGGTCTTTTGACTGATCCTTCGACCAGAAAGCCCAACCAGATGACTTCGGACGAGCATCTGAGTGAGCTCGGGCCCGCGCAGCCTCCGTAGCTGCTTCTGCTGTTGCAGTGACATTTGCTGGAGATGATTCTGCTGGCTCTGTCGTGGCTTGTTGGGGAGTGTCCCCAACCTTCGCCGCTTCATCTTCGGTGCCCGTGGAAGGAGCCTTCTGATTCTGGGTTGCACTCCAAAGTCCAAACCATGCTCGAGCAGGTTGATCTGCTGGTTGTGCTGTTTCTGGTGCTGGTGCAGAGGTCGAGATAGCGGTAGTCGGCTTGAACTGTGTCGTTGCCGGTACTGGGACCGCCGCAGAGCCGGTGTGCTCGTCACCCTTCTGACTACTCTTGCTTGCATCATCCTTGTCTTTGTTGGTTTCGCTGTTTGCATATCCATCTGGTCTAGACCACCAGCCGAACCACGCGGCACCACCAGGCTGCTCCTTCATCTGCGGAGGTGGGTCTGCCGCAGTGTCCTTCGGCACCTCTGCAGGTTGGGTCTCTGACCGTAGAGTCTCTTCTGACTGCTTGCTCTCGGTGGGACTCGTGGGCTTCTCGACGACTGATGTGCTCGACGTCCGAGGCGTCTTATCACTACTGGTTCGACGATCTGTAGCGTTCACTCTTGTCGCTTCTGCCGCGAGCGGCACGCTCTTCCGAGGGCGCTTAAGGCTGTTGTGCATGTACTGCGCTGAGTTGCTCCTTTGCTGATCTGAAGACTCGGAAGTGAGACCACCTGCGACTGAAATGCTTTCACGCGCAACTTCCGCCGTGGGTGAAGCCTTGTTATTCCAGGTCCCGTACCAACTCTTGGAGAAGTTTCGGTTTAGACCAGGTCGCCGGGTCGCATCTGTAGAAGTCCTTGGTAGAAGTTGTGGACTTGACGCTTTTGCCCTCAGAGGCGCGCTTTTCGGACCATTATGACTGGATGTGCTGTCGACGCTGACATTTCGTTCACCGGTGTCATAGTCGGTGTTGTTTATCTGAGCTGCCTGAGCATTCGCGTCGGTCTTCCTTCGGAGGGAGCCTAGAATCGGCATATTCTATATTACGGTATTCCCACCACTTGATTCCCGACAGCAGAATACATGGACGAGCAGGCGAAACGGTGAACTGTGTGAACTTTCGGTGGAAAAGTGGCAGATGAGCTTGTTGTCGTCCCACGCCCGGTCTTTCGTCATGTGGGCGCCGACCCGCCGCAAAACGCGCGAGTCACGCTTTCAAGCTTTCGGTCACATCCGCGCCGCGGATGCCCGCTCGGCTGGAATTTCATGAACTTGCCAAGATTTCTTCTCCACATGAACTTTTTCTCGTTGTCGTCCGCCATCCCTCTCCTCACAATCGCCGCCCCGCTGGTTGTCAAGCCATGGCGATCCAGAAGAAGCACGGCAAAGGCCGTCTGGACAAGTACTACTACTTGGCAAAGGAGAAGGGCTACCGAGCCAGAGCTGCGTTCAAGCTCATTCAACTCAACAAGAAGTTCTCGTTTCTGCAGAAGTCGAGATGTCTGATCGATCTGTGCGCGGCGCCAGGATCATGGCTACAAGTGGCGGCGGAGACCATGCCGGTCAATTCACTGATTGTCGGTGTTGATCTGGCTCCTATCAAACCGATCCCGAGAGCAATCACTTTCCAGGGCGACATCACGACCGACAAGTGCAGGGCGACGATCCGAGGACACCTAAAGACATTCAAGGCGGACGCTGTCATTCACGACGGTGCGCCAAATGTGGGTACCGCATGGGTACAGGATGCCTTCTCGCAGAACGAGCTTGTCTTGTCTTCGCTCAAGCTTGCTACCGAGTTCCTTGCACCAGGTGGTGTTTTCGTCACGAAAGTCTTTCGCTCCAAGGACTCCAATAAGCTGGAATGGATCTTCAAGCAGCTGTTCAACAAAGTCGAGCAGACGAAGCCGCCCTCATCTCGAAACGTCTCCGCCGAAACATTCTACGTTTGTCAAGGTTTCAAGGCTCCGAAGAATCTTGATCAGCGCTTCCTTGACCCGAAGCACGCCTTCGCTGAGGTGGAGATCGCGGCTCCGAATAATGAGGCCAAGGTGTTCAACCCTGAGAAGAAGAAGAGGAAGCGAGAGGGTTATGAGGAGGATGACTGGACACAGTTTCATGAAGTTCCGGCAAGCGACTTCATCCAGACGAATGATCCAATTAAGATGCTCGGAGAGATGAATAGGTTGAGCTTTGAGCAGAAGGGCAATGGAGACATAGCACTTGCTGCACTGGACAAGCTGCCGGACACAACCCAGGAGATCCGAGACTGCTGCGCAGATTTAAAGGTGCTCGGCCGGAAGGAGTTCAAGCTACTCCTGAGATGGCGTTTGAAGGTCAGAGACAAATTCGGCTTCTCTGCAAAGGCACGGAAAGCAGCAATGGAATCTGCCAAGCAGCAAGAGACTGCCGAGGATGATGAAGTCGCAGCTGTGGAAAGCATGGACGAGGAGATGCAGATGCAGGAGGAGCTTCAGAAGATGAAGGATATGTCCAACAAAGTCAAGCGGAAAGAGAGGCGTAAGGATAACGAGAAGAAGCAAAAGGAGATCGTGCGCATGCAGATGAACATGACTACGCCTATGGAGCTCGGTCTGGAACAAGCTGGACCTACTGGCGAGGATTCTATGTTTCAACTCAAATCCGTAGATCGGGCTGGTCTGACGGGCAAGGTAGCGCGAGGTAAGATGCACAGCGTCGCCGTGGTGCAGCCAGAGAAAGAGGAGGAAGAAGAGGAGTACAGCTCAGATGAAGACGGTGATGATCTGGAAGGTCAACTGGACGCTATGTATGAAGATTATCAGACGCGGAGAGAGTCACGAGATGCAAAAGCCAAGGCTAAGCGGGCACGAAAGGAGCACGATGACACAGAATTCACTGGATTTTCCGACCAAGGCGAGCAGGAGGATGAGGATGATGGACTAGTCGAGGATGACGACAGTGATGCATCTAGTGATGAGGACGATGCAGGGAATTTGGTAAAAGATCTTGACACATCAGAACAGCCTGCAAACGGGTTGTCAAAACGTGCTGCCATGTTCTTCAACCAGGATATCTTTGATGGCATCGACGGTCTGGACGATGAACCGGAAGAGAGAAATCTTGACAGCGGCATCGACATGGCGGACTCTTCGGACTCGTCAAACAATGGCAAGATGCCGACCATCGTGGCGGCACTTGATGAGCCAGCTGAGGAAGATGAAGAAGAGGTTGAAGAAGAAATTGATGAAGACGAGGACGAGGACGAGGAAGATGACGGCATCGAGATGATCAAAAGCAAGCCAGAACCCGAGGTCACCTCTTTCTCCGACGATGAAGAAGAAGAGCCAGAGAAGAAAGGCCGGCCAAACATCGACATCATCACAGCCGAAGCCATGACCCTCGCCCATCAGCTTGCCACCGGTAAAGTGAGCAAAGCCTCCCTCGCAGACGAGAACTTCAACAAGTATGCCCTCCGCGATGTCGACGGCCTACCAGACTGGTTCCTCGACGACGAAAACCAACACTCCCGCCCCCAGAGACCCATCACCAAAGAAGCCGCCGACGCCATCAAAGAAAAACTACGCGCCCTCAACGCCCGCCCCATCAAGAAAGTCCGCGAGGCCAAAGCCCGAAAAGCCATGCGCACCGCCACACGTCTCGAGAAGCTGAAGAAGAAGTCCGCTCTGCTTGCCGACAGCGAGGACGTGAGCGAGAAGGACAAGGCGTCGCAGATCCAGAAGCTCATGGCCAAGGCTGCGAGGCAGACGGGGAAGAAGAAGCAGCCTGTCAAGGTTGTTGTGGCGAGAGGTGGGAATAGGGGTAAGAAGGGAAGGCCGGGTGGTGTCAAGGGTAAGTACAAGATGGTGGATGCGAGGTTGAAGAAGGATGTGAGGGCTGAGAAGAGGCTGAAGAAGGCGAGGGGCAGGTAGAGGCATGGCGGAGATGGTATGGGAAGTATCGATCGTACATGAGTTGTATTCACGAGACATCAAGACTCCTTCTACGACACCTCGTCATTCAGCCGATGCCAATGCGCCTGACTTCCCTCCAAGCTGCTCATGCCCCCCACGGCACCGGTGTCGCCGTATCATCAACGCAAATCGTCGTGTTCACATCCTGGCAAACGCCCCACCGATGCCAGCTAGATCCTGTTGATAGTAAGCAGTGTTGCGGTCTCCAATGGTATGACATACCTCGTTATAATCCCCAGCAACCACTACCTGCAGCGCATCATCATTGCCACTATCATCGTCGGCGGCCGCCGAAGAGCTCAAGCCGGTATTAAGGTCGGAGCTGTCCTCATCATGCGCACGAACCACATGTCGCAAGAGCTGGTGTAGTAGAGCCGTCATGTACAAGGCATGCTTTTCCTGGCCACGAAAGCCACGATGGATCTGAAGGAAGCAGATGTTCTGCTCGTTATCCACAGGGCTAGGGAAGCATCGGAGAGCCGCAATCAAGGCGATGTTTTGATTGGCTGCCGCGAGGTGGGAACAAGCTTCTGCCTTGATGCGATGCCACGTGAAGGCTTTCCGAAAGCGCTGGGAATGGCTTAAGTCGTTCAGGAGTGCCGCCACTCTGGCTAAAGAAACCCGGGCGTCCCTGAGCAGTGAATGGGCCAGAGTCTGTGGATCGTCGGTGACGGACCCGCTAGCCACATCGTCAGGTTCCTCCTGCGATATTGCACCGAACTCGTGGTCCAGGACCTCAATGACGGAACCGAGAGCAACCAGTCTGGCATTGATCATAGATATCGATCGTCCTCTAATACCTTTAACATAGTAAAAGATATACAGGACGATGACCTGAGAGATGAGTGTTCCAGTCAGGATTATAGCAAGCAATGCAGCGTGGTTGTCTGTCGTCGTCTCCATGATGTTTACGGGGTAGTCTTTGCCCGGTTGATGAGCGTACCGACAATGACAAAAGTGTGGGTGGAAGGAAGATCAGCCAAAATGGAAAGTAATCTCTGATTTTCTTCTACCAGTCTGCTCGACATTTTGACGAGCAGAAGGGCGAGTTTTAATGTTGCTTCGTGCTTCAAAGGTTTGAGTATTTTTTGTCCATAAACCATTCATGCACCTTGGGAACGAGGCAAGCTCCTACACGGATGCCACGATTTGCAGTGGGTCAGGTATACTGCGTCACGCGCTATCTTACTCCAACGCTACGTTCTTATTGGAGCAGCCACGGGCTTAGTCCTCATTCGTGCTGCGCCGCAGTATCGTCTTCATGTGATTGGCAATACGCAGTGACAGTCCTGACGTTATCCTCAACCCAACCTCCTCGCACTAAGTCTATTCAGGGGATGGCTCGCTACCATGCACACTGCGTGCGCTAGTGGGCAATATGGACTGGAGGCTCTACCCAGAGTGGAATGCTCCTGTTGGGTGTTTGTGTCAAGCGAGGCGGCTCTCTGCCCGGTCTGGAGCGGGGTATGCTGGCTTTGGCAAGGGGCAAGTGAATTGTCTCTTGAAGCGCTTGAGCTGGAGACCAGTCCTCCAGATCTGATTTTTCGTCTTGAAACCCTTGTGGTTCTTGCGACTAATGCCCTTCACAATCGTGTTCTATCGCACTTGCAGCACAAGCTTGACCATGATTTCGCAATTCTTTAAATTTGGAACAATTGGACACTGTACTCGTTTCAGGACCGATACCTTTTCCACGTTGTATCGATGAGTCAGGGGAAATGAAGACAACAGTAGAGGCATACCGATGAATAGATACAAGAACCCTCAAGCAGAGTGACCATTGTAGAACATGTACACGAAATCGTGCGCGACCGACCAGCAGTCTTTACAATCGGCGGCAGACTCAGCTAGCTGTCTCATCCGACGGTGAAGGTGTCCCTCGAGACGATGTGCTTGTGGAAAAGCGTCCTCCGGCACCAAACACGTCCTGACATGTCAGCGCCCATCGACACCATCATGGCTCAATATATACTCACCGTCAGTACCTGTAGAGCCCAGTCCGGTGGATTCTCTTCCATCCGCGACGTATCCCGAGCGGCAGTCGCTCCATTGACCGTCCGCTCCAAGCTTGTGAGGTCCAGTTGTGCCCACCGTGGAGAGTCCGGATCGATGACCGTGGTGGTCGATAGCGCAACGGTGGGATGGGATGATATTGTCTCAGAAATGGTGTTGAGCCTTCCGCCGACAGCCCTATGCATGAAACGAGTCAAGTCGGGCTGAACGACCGTATCAGACGCGCGACGTCCCATTCGTCTGTCAAGCAGGGCTAGGAAGCGACGAATTTGCTGAGCGACATACCGTGCGGCATTGATGTTGGCCTCCGGCAGACGTATCGTTGTCGAGCCGTCATCGTGAGCTTGTACCGTCGTTTCTAGCTCTTCTGCACTTTGTGACAAGTCTCCTTTCAGTCTCTCGTTGACCGATGTATCTTGATGCCGGGTAGCACGAGGAAGGATCTCCTCGAGAGATGTCCAGGAAAGTGATCTCGGACGTGACACGTTCACGTCCACCGAGTCATATCTGCTGGGGGCTTGGCCGGCTGAAGCTTGGAACGCATGGAGTCTCTGTCCATGACTAGGTTGTAGAAGCCTCTGACCCGGTGGAGCATTCGGTCTCAGAGAGAATCTGGCAGCTTCCATCAGCAAGTAGGTAGTCCTGACTAAGTCCTCTTGGTCGCCAGCTCGCGCCATGGTAACCGGATATAGGGCGTCTGTCTGACCGGAGCGAATAAGATGACCACCACACTGTACTTATCCTTTCTGCTCAACCATCAATACCCAGCCCACCGGGCCCTGCTCATCACCACCATCTCGCCAACTAGCACGAGCCATGATGTAAATAGCCCACCTAGTCTCTCAGACCCTCAGACATGCATACAGGACACACAGCCATCTAGCTGGGAAAGTAGCTGGAGAATAGCTTGATAGGAGCCGGAGAAGGCGCTTTTTCCCGGAGATGCCGCCTTCATTGGTGCGCATGCCGAGGGTCCTGCATGGCTTTGGGTGATTAATCAAGCTCTCCCCACGTCCAGTGTCGTGAAACAAGGCAAGCTTTCGCGCGTTCCGTCATGCGGATTAGTCTTCATGATTGTTTGACGAACGGCATGCCCGACAATCACATTAATTCGCGTTGATCGTTAAGCACTCCATTCTCTGTTTGGGAATTGGTTTGTATGCAGGCTCGCTAAAGGAGATGATGTTCCATGTACCGGGCAGATAGTTTGGGTCGGCGGCAAGTCTAACGTGGGGGACTGCACTTGCGGCTACAATTACCTTTTGCTCAATCTGGTTAGTGTCGACGCCCTGGTGTAGGGCTGCACGTGGTCGTCGCATGGAAGCTTCACACGGCCCGGCGATTAGATGAAATCGTTGTGATTGTAACCCTGCCGATAGGCGAAGTGCAGCACTAGATCGCTTCTCGGATGATGAAAGCACGCGACCGTTTCCCTTTCTGGTCGTTGAGACCTTCCCGTCTACATGCCGCTCTATAGCTGGTGCGGCTGTTGTTGAAATCGACGTCGGTCAAGCTGAGATACAGCGCCGATCTATCGAGCACGAAGCATTTTCAGCTTCGATTTGATCCCTAGCTCGAACCAGGTACAATCCTGATCAGAGCCTAGCATCTCTATGCATTCGTCTACCACCTCTTCCGCAGCTTCTGCTGACATAGTTCCCCTGATACTGTTTGGCTTGCCAGCCGCGCTGTCTCCGTCGGAAGGGTGCTCAGCCATAACGAGGCTGTGGGTCCAGGTGATGAGAGCAGCTCGGTACAAAGCAGCAGCCCACCAGACTGGTCGACACTCAGCCAGCAGCTCCTTTGTAATGGCGATGATCCGTCCGCTATGGCTCATGGCTTCCGAGGTCTCAGATAGCACCAGCTTAGCCTCCGCCACAGCGTCTACGACTTCGCCCTTGCTCATCTTCTCAGCCAGCAGTTCAGCATCATTCCACGAAGCGAATAGGCTGAGGCTGATGATGTGAAACATGAGTTTACTCCGAGTAACTGCTACCTTGTCATCAGCCTCAAAGCTGGACATGCCATCAGAGATTCTCTGCCACCGCTTCAAAAGAAAATGCAGCTCTCCTTGTCGCAATTGAGCTGACGCATGCAGATGTTCCGATCGGGCGTTCGCAGTCTGCGAAGACCTTCCTACAGTCTGCAAAGAGCGGCGATGATCGTCCACGAGTCTTTGTAGGGGACATAGCAGGAGACCCAGCCTCCTCATCGTCAGTGTGCTCATATCGAGCTCGTCGTTGAGGAAATGTCGGAACAATGATTGCAAGGTGGCAGGCGGAAGTCCATCAGCATCGCTCAGCTCTACCTCTTCGAGGTCAACATCCAGATACTGAGTCGGACAGACTCTGAACAGTCTCATCTCTTGCTCGTCTATTAGGCACGCGGGCCGAGTGGGACCTGATGGCGCTGTGTAAAGAGTTGCGACGTTGCTCATACTGCTCCAAGCCTGTGTGAATCGCAGGAGACGGCTAGTCTTCAGAGCAAGATCAGACATCCTGTAGTCTTCATCTTTCCTGATGAGGTCTGCAAACGTGATCCTGCACATCTCCGATATGCCTGCGCTGAAGTGTTGTGCTTCGTAATCCGGATCGAGCACCGCTCCCGCAGCGATAATCGAGAGCATGAAAATCGTTCCATGCTGATTGGAATCTATGGAGAGCAGTTTTTCCACATCTATCGTTTCCCCGCCAACGAAGTGATACTGCGGCTCTATTCTTGTGGCGTAGAGAGATACGAAATGCTCCATCTTGCTGCAAGATGGCAACCTCATGAATGATGCGGTTGTCCAGAGACCGTAGGATTTCATAGCCCTCTTGAAGTAGTGCTGAGACGTCGCGATCAATCTGTCTCGGTCATGCCCGGCGATCCTGTGCTGCTGGTTGCGACTTCTCGACAAGTCGTCGTTGGTGAAGTCTGCAGCAATACCACACGCAGACTGCTGGGAACGATCCATACGCTTCAAACAATCTTTGATACTAGTAGGAATGACCTGCTTGGGTTTCTGATACTCCTGGACCCAGTCTTCCTCAATGGAGTCAAAGACGAAGTCGTACTCGGTAGCGCTCGACGTTTCCAGGGACTTTGGTGTCAGCATTGGGCCGCACTTCGAACTTGCGCTGGAGACTGAGCCAAATTTGGAGGAAGGAGCTGGAAAGATATCCATCGGTGATACATGTGTCTCCTGCGGCGACGTTGAGTCTAGTGATTGGAGAACCTCAGACGAACCTGGTCTTATACAGTCTTCGATCGTCGGATACGACCACTGAGTCGCATCAAATGAGCAGCCGAGAAGGCTCGGGATTCGATCGATATCCCATGACGAATCAAGGAGTGTCTGCCATGAAGCGCTGTCGCCTGCAGCTTGCTCTTTGCAACACAGATGCTCATCGTGACTCAGCGACATACACTGTATTTCGGTTGCGACAGAATTCTGAGCATCGTTCTGAAAATGCTCTGGAGTAAGCAATTGCTGGACGAAGACGGTGCCTTCGTTCGAAGCGGGCTGCTCCATTGTTGGTACTGGTGAAGGCATTGGTAGTAGTTTCGGAAGCATGTTGGAAGCGTCTGATACTTCCAGAGATTCGTTAATGACTGATGACGCTGCGGAACTGCCACGTCTCGAGACTTGCAACGTTGAATCTTGATCCATTCTGGCTCTCTTGGTCGTCCTTTCCGCCGTGAGGGCATTATCGTCGATCTCGAGAAGCCGCTTCGGGCTTGTGATCCCGGAAGCCAGGCTTGCTGCCGCTTCCATAGCAAGCCGCTTATGCTTTGGCCGTGGCCCACGGGGGCGTGGCGTCCGCGGCAAGCACTCGAGACCTTTGCTGGAGCATCTTGAACATGGTTGCTGATTGTCACACTTGGTCTTGGTTCTCGCACAGCTGGCGCAGGCGGTCGAGGTCCTGACCTTGGTGGCCAATGCTCGAGCGGTCTCGGCACTGTCAGAATTGAGTGGTTTCTCGTTGGCGTCATGAGCGATAAAGTGCTTCTTCATCAGGTCGCTGGCGAGAATCAGCATGCAGCAAGAAGGTCCGGTACCAAGTAATGTACCGTCTCGTGAAGGTTAGGTGGCATATTGGACACTCGAAGGGTCGCAGATTCGTGTCTAGTACGTGTCAGCTTTTCGGCTTGCCATCTTGCTGCTCCGTCTTACGTGTGAGGACATGGCGTTGCAGATGCTCGTTTCGAGCAAAGCCTCGCCCGCAATAGGTGCAGAAGATCGCCATGACGAGTACTTGAGGATCCGTGAAGCTATCAGATGCTGGAAACCAGGTGTATCATACCACTACTACTCTCACCGCTCCTTTAGCACGCTAGAAGCAAGGTCTGGGTGTCAGGAAAGTCCATGTCGACGGCGAACCTCTCGTCAACAGGAGCCCGAGCATGTCTGACATTATAAGCAGCTTCCATCTGACGGTAAGCCAGGCGACAACTCCGAGATTAGGCTGTGAGCTGATACGATGGAGTGGCCGGCGACATAAAGCGGAGAGCCGGTCTTCGGAGAGCGAAAGGGACCACACCATCGAGACAAGATCTGATTGGTCAAGAGCTCGCGGATTGGCGGCGTGGGTGGATCCACCGAGGTTGGCGGCTTCGCGGGACGGACCCCGAACTTGACACCTCTTTGATTCTCTGCGTTCTGATCTGGTTTGGAAGGGCGCCGGTGCTCAACGAGAGGCTCAACAGAAGCTTATGAAGTGATGTGACGCTCAGACGAATATTTCACTGTGTGGTCATAGGTCAGTGGGTGAGGGAAAAGGCAGGTGGGATGCTCCATCTCGGTAGAGTTTGCACTACCGACATGTCAACACCGTCCGCGGACAAACGACAGCGATCAGGGCGTCCCGAGACCTGGCGCCCTGCAGTGGTTGCATCAAAAGCACGATCTGTCTCGGGTGACTTGTCCCTGAGAATCCAAGTAGATTTCTTGGAAACCCGTGCGTATGGAGCTGTTCCGATTGGATCCGAGGATGCGGGCAAGAGCGGGGATGTCTGGAAGCCATGACAATCTTGGCATTGCTGTCGTTCTATGGGAGATAAATGCGAATCTATGAAACTCGAGGCAGCGCCAACCTAACCTCTGTGATGAATGTGTGGTGCATCTCCAACTCCTTGCTTTTCCTGGCCTTGCTGCTGAAACGCCGTTGAAAGTAAGCAATGAAAACTTGATGTCAACCAGGGTCATGAAGCTGCGATAGTAAAGCATCTCAGCGGACTATGTATGGTGGATGAATGGACGTGGTCGACTGGACCAAATATTGAAAGAAAAATTGTAGATGCCAAAGCCGTTGGGGTATTCCGGTGTGTTGTCTTCGTAACGGACGTCTAAGTCTTGATATACAGTCGTATACATCGTACAGTTCCGAAGGTAAGTCGTTATCGACGTAGCCAGCTAGACACGATGAAGATCGGGAGGGCCAGCATTGAAGGCAGGTCCTATGTCTGGCACCTGTGCACCAATTCCAAAGAGTTGCTATGATAGTTAGCCTGAAGTCCGCAAGCAACATGACTCGGAAGCGTACCTGATCCTGCAAGGCATCCTCATCCAACTTCTGCTGGACTGGGCAGCCTTGTGGGGCCGCAGTTGTGGGGACGTTGGCCGCTTCACCCACCGTCGAAGTTTTCCTACGACGAATGGACAATAGAGGCGTTCCAGACCTTGAAGGACCATCTTGATTCAAGGTGTCGTCATCATCATCGCGGTAGGTCAGGCCTAGAGCTCCATGGTTCGTATTCGGTTCGCCGGGTCCGGCCGTGTCTTCTTCGATCACTTCGAGCGTGGGAAGGATAAAGGGTGCTTCTGAAGCGATGAGAGTATCGGATCTAGTCGAGCGGCTCCCGATCGTCGGCGTGGGCGAGGTGACGGACTCGACAGGCAGCGATGCCTGATGCTTCAAGCTGTCTAGCATGACCTTGAGATCGACTAGATGTGTACGCAGGCTCTGGTCGTTCCAGTTGAGCGTTTCAAGGGTGTCGGAGATGTTGTGTAGATTGCGCAGGCGTACCTCAATGGCCTCCACGGCATTCTCAATGGCCATGATGGTCTTGATCGTTCTCATGGACCCGAGTTGAAGCTTCATGGACTTATAGACGTCTTTGGTTCGCCGTTCCAGAGAAGACTCCCATGCGGGCCAGATAATGACTCTGAATGCTTTCGGTAGAGCTTTAATCCATCGAAGTGTACCGTCGATGCTTGCCACCTCCGACTCGAAACGCTCAATTGTCCAGCCGCAATCATCAGCTCTTTCCGCATGGTTGTGGGGCCCGACGCCGCTCCTCAAGTCGGTGAGGGTCGCTTGGAGGATGATGACGAATTCTTCGCGAGTACGGATGGATGAATCACACCCATGCGCATTGATCAGATAGCCAGGAACCAAGATAGCCAGGAAAGTGCCAATCCCGAGGTAGAAACCGGCCCGGTTGTAGTCAAAGCCCGAAGGAGGATTTGGAGACTGCGTGTCGAGGATTTTCGAAAGGACGGGAGCCATGTTGATGCTGTAATGAACGTAGATGTCTTGAAGTGGAACGAACTGGTGGCGTGAGCTTCCGTCACGGACCTGCACGCGAATAGACGACGTGGCAGTCGTCGCTGGAAGCAATGACGTTTTATGGTATGATAAAGTGACGAGCCCCAGTACGGATGCTTGCAGGTGAGGTAGCTTCGAGCGAGATTGACCGGAGACGATGGTAGTCTGCTCGTCTTGATAGGCAGTGATCGTTATGTATGCAGTGGTGAAGGTCAAGAAGTCGAGATTGGCCAGAATGGAGCTGTTTAGAATGTCGTACAAGCTCGGGTCCTGCGGATGGACGGTATCAGGTGTGTCTTCAGCGGGTGTCTTTGGTTGAACAATTTCTGTACTAGTGAAACATTGGGGAAAGATAGAAAGGAATGATAGGTATGGTCGAGAAGATAGAGAATGGATGTGAGAAGAAAGAACAGATGAAGGAGGAGGGCGTGTCACTACATTCGGGAAATTGACCTGACATGACGCTGCTGGAGAGAGGTCTTGTCGCTCAGCCACAGGAAAAGCGATCGCCTCCATCCACATTTTCGAACCGTTCCTGACCTGCATTCACACTGCACATCTCCCATGTGGTACCGATGTACCATTGTGTCCCACCGTGCATCCTGGGGTTCCCGGACCAGCTACATATCGGTGCCTAGTCCGCTTTGACCAAGCGTCGTTCGTAGCGATGCAATCATGCTGCGTGATCCTCGTTGAGTACTGGGGGGTGGGCCCTCTCAACGTTTCACGGTGTGCGTCCCGGAACAGCAGCTTTTGCAGTGTGAGACCAAAGGCGGGGGAACTGAAGCGGGCTGTTGGTGTGTCGATCACTGGCAGGGGAGCTTCTTGTTGTTGCGAGCTCTCCACCACAACCTTTTTAGCCTCCATTGATCTCAAATAGAAGTCTGTACTCACCTAGGTATTCGATGGTGGTCCTTAATACCTCATTCTGCCGTTACTGATGCAGCCCGGTATTGGATGCACAGAATGATACGATACTGTCTCCGCAATGATAGAAAATGGAGTCCGCAACGTGCCCGGTTCCTGCTGTAGAGCCGCCTTTCCACAGAGATCTGCTTGCCCGTGGCACCACAAGCAGCAAGTGCCTGCTGGTCGCGTCCAAGGCCGGCGTGCCTGGCAAGGCATGCCCTGCCGCAGGGGTGAAAAAATTTTCATCGCACCCGTGGCTGAAAGCATTCGCGGCTCCGGGGAAGCACAATCCGCGGCTCCGGTCTGGGCGTCATAATTCAGGAGATTCAAACTGTGCCTGAGGCTTCCGTGTGGTGATGCGTCGTTGAGGAAGATTGTAGTCGTGGTGGATTCATCTCGGTGACATGAAGTCGGACGGCCGTTGATCGTTTCGCCTGAACAAGCTTTGCCGGCGCAAGGGGAAGAGTTTGGTACAGATCCACGTGATCCGCATTC
Source organism: Elsinoe arachidis (assembly GCA_013372555.1). Taxonomy (NCBI): domain Eukaryota; kingdom Fungi; phylum Ascomycota; class Dothideomycetes; order Myriangiales; family Elsinoaceae; genus Elsinoe; species Elsinoe arachidis. Next base: position 2,483,219 of record JAAPAX010000001.1, read on the forward strand.
CGGCGAAGCTTATATACCCGGCGATGAGAGCTGGTATGTTCATGAAGTGGAAGAGGAGATGAAGAAGATCATAAGTGACTATCCGTCAATTATATAGGTCTTCATTGATCCCGGTCATTTCCCCCGCCCTTGGTCCGATTAATCCTCGTCAAAATGATACATCAACATGACACAAGCATCCCGGATCCTGAGCCCGGCATCTCGGGGATCTCGCATTTTGACTCGCGCACCAAGTGTGTCCCTGACTAGGCCATGAATCTTCTCCCAAACGCTGTACACCTTCCGTTCACACATTGAAGACCTCCGCCAGGCGGCACCGGACAGTCTTGGACGACATAGCGCGTACAGATCCTGGTGCCTCTACAGCCCAGCTGGTTGGCGTTAGCAAGGAGCTTCATAGTGCCGAGAGAGACCTACAGCCCTGCCGGAATTGCACTCGCATACGGTCGTGGAGCCGCAGCCACAGCTGTCTCCCGGTCGTTGGCACGCCAGAGCTCTGAGAGCGAAGATGGATAGGAGGAATAGTGTGAGTATGTTGAGCTTCATGATGTTGATCTATCACTTGTCGTGTAGGTATGTGGATCTAAATAATGATTGGTAAGAGTTCTTGGAGATGGATAGGCGGTGGGCACAGGGAGTGCTCGGTGGGCTGGTCCACAGAAGCAGCTGGATCACCAGCTTCTTATGTACACCACGAATGCTTGTAATGCGACTCTGCAAGTTGCAGGAGAGACTCAATACGTCCTCTCTGAGTCGTAGCTCTTGTCTGTCCCGGGACGCCGTAGCGGGGTGCATATGCGCCCAGCTCTTGGTAGTTGTACATGGTCAGGATCTTCGGTCGATTTCGTTTACCTGCATAGGATTTGTTGAATTCGACCAACCAGGTGGTTTCGAGAAATCCACGTGCTGCAGGTGATGTGCGGATGGGAACAATCTCCGCCATCCGTGCTTGGCATCACCGCTGTCTCCGCTGCACACCACGCTTGGCATGGGCTACCGCACAAGCTGTGTTGCATTGGCGGAATGTCAGGAAGACTCAAAGGCACCTCCGACACATGATATGTCCTGCGACACGCATTAGTGCTGCAATGGTGCATGTGCAAGCATCACGAACCAGGGGTATATTGGGTAGCGCCTCACCGAAGCCGTGACTTGAACGTGTGGATCCTGCAAATGTAGGTTCGTAGGTCAGTGATGTGATTGGGCCCATTACGTATAGCCTGGGGAGACAATCGGCGCGATCCGATCCATTGTCTGGTATTGTGCTGGTCCTTGAGTCGACGGCTGTCTCCGAGACAGTAGACTCTACAGCACCGAGTCTTGTATCGGCGGTCCGCACTAGATTTCGATCCGTACTACTGGCGGTAGCAGTATTCATGATGACGTGGCCTTCACTCAACTTGATAGCAGGATTGGATCGCGTCTGTATGAGGCGATTTGAGATTCGTAGATACCTTTGCTTTGTCGCTTGTAAACCGACCCGAGCAGTGGCCAGATCAATACGATGATCATATGTGGGAGTTCCCGGAGCCTATGAACCTTACGTCGTAGACTTTCGACTTTCGAAGTCATCGCCGAGCGTTTCGAGATGACCTCGCCAATTGTTTGCGGCAGGTCCCTCTCGATCATTGGTGGGTCGGGTCCGGAGACAGCTGAAGGCGAAATCGAGTAATGCGAGATCTTTCAACAGCTTAGCCAGCTCATACGAGGAGGCAGAAGCACTCAGAATGTAGGCGGGTAGTGCTACTACTAGAAATGTTCCCACGGCCAAGTAGAAGCCGGCTTTGTTGTAATCGAATCCATCGAAGCATGCTGTCGTTGCATTGTGGACCGCCGAAATCAGGACCATCTTGTAGATTGGCTTCAACCAAGAGCTGCACTGAGCAGCTATTCGTAGGTATCTTGCGTGTATGGGCTGAGAAAGTTGCTGAGACGACCTCGAAAGGTAACTCTGAAAATCCTGGCGACCATGTGCTTATATAGACTCGAAAATGATGTTGCACAAAGTCCTTGTCAGCGTAAGACAGAGGTCATCGTCGGTTCCTGGAATACAATGATTTGGAAAGCATGCTTGATATTGGATCAACAAGAGGAACACATGTCGAATGTACGACCTGGAAGGCGTGTTCGAAATAAGATCTGACATGATTTCGATGTTCACAGAGATACGTGGCGGCACGAGAGCAAGTCCTTTTGGTCTGCAGCGGCAGGCGACTGGTCCGTCCTGACTCCTGTGTTCGAGTATCGTGTGGTCGAGGATACCACAGATTCCATTGTGGAACAATCGAATGACGACCCGCATGCGTTGATGGGTGAAAGAGTAAGACGAATTCTTCCTACACCTTTGGAGGCATGTCTTAGCGCTGGGAAAGTGTCCGCCGTAAATCCCTGCGGCGCGGCTGACGGGGAATTTGATTCCGCCAGCGCGGTCCATCCGAACAGGTAGAGGTCGCAGTCTCTCTGCCAGAGATGTCCAGCGGGGAAGCCGGTTTGGTGGTCCGGGTACGTTGGTGTTCACCACAGCACGCCTGGTGTAGCAAGACTCGTGAACACCGTCCCAGGGCTGTGGAACTGTTCGCTGTCATGCCTTGCAGCGCGGACGGCGGGGAACACGGATCCGTCCTTTTTACCAAGCAGATGGCTTAGTGTCACGCTGAGAAGTTCTAAGCTCCAATGAGTTCCATCAAAGATCCAAGGACCCGGTGGCCAGGAACACAAATCATTACATGCCAATCGCATGCAGTGATTGGGCAGGATGTGTTCAGGAAGCTCCGGAAAAAGCCAGTAGCTGAGATTGAAAGCCACAGGTTGCAACCACTACGACTTTCAGCGTCGCGTGCCGGATGTACCTCCGAAAAGTAGCTGGTCCGCGAGTCGCTGAAAGCGTTTGATTGATTTGAGTTGGTAGGACAGAGACGTTTGGATGAGGCAGCGGATCCAGCCTGTACAATCATGGAGGTCCCCGTCGGTCGCGTGTCTGCTTCCGGCATGGCTGCTCGTACGCACCACTCAATGAGGGACTCGTCACCAATCAATGCAGTCTTACTGACGACTCGCCGATTGATTAGGTCCAGGAAGAGAAAAGTCCGTCTCGTCAGTCATTTGTCATGCATCACCTCCGAGTGTCTCGCCTATCGCAGTGATGAAAGGGCATGATCGGCCGACCGACCCGTCTCTACCGAGGGATCACACCTTTCTTCGACCAGGCTTGTCACTGGGGGTGTGTCAGCCGCGGTTCTCAGATTCTTGGAGAGATCTTGTGTAACCTTCGAGACGTGCTGTGACACTGGACCATGATCGCATTTTTCGTTATAATCGTCATCAAGAAACCAGCATCTAGTCATAAGATGAGGTTGAAAAGAAGTTGTAGAGTTCAAGACGGTTGCACGGGATTGTGGATCATTTTGTGTGCTGCGGGCAAGCGATGCGATCCGCCCACGGAACCAAACAGCGGTGAAGAGCTGATTGATATGCAGCTCTCCACTCCACATGTACATGCACATCGTGAATATGTCGAGGCACATACGGCTCGTGCACGATGCCAGTGGTAGTATTCGATTATCTCAGTCACCACATGATCCCGTGCAATGATGGACCCCGTTCTTCGTGGATATGGCACGTCGAATCGATGCCATGGCAGTGCGATATCTGACTATTGAGATCTGTCGAAGGCATTTTGCGCATTCTGCCTTGTCCAGCCACTACGAACGATATGAAAAGTTGCATTTACAGAAAGGCCTCGCTCAGTGATTTCCCACAACGCTTAGTCTAAGCGCTGGCCTTCGCTCGTCCATTCTTCCCTCTGGGTATCATAAGAACACTGTTTGACGCTCACTCCTCATCATCAGAACCATATCCCCCATGATCGAAGGTGCTCCTCCTTGTTCCAAAGGTGCCTCCTGTGGAGCTTGCTACCCGCGACGGTGAGCTTCTGAAGCGTTCTACGTTGACCCAATCAGTCAATTCCTCAACCTTCCGCTGGACAGCGATAATCTTGTCTATGACCACACCCGTCTGCGTTGGTATTGTTCTAAGCTCTTTCAAAGTGTCGCTAATGTCGACAAGCTGACGCATAGCATCGGCGCTGAGGTCCGTGAGAGAATCTCGACGTTGGTTCACAATCCTGAGGATCTTGCGTGTCTGACGATACAAGTGAGGACTTTGGAATGGCCAAAGAAACGTCGCTACCGCTGGCCGATGCAACTCCAATTGCTCGATGGAGGGTCTAAGCTCCGCAAGTTTGCGTTTGGCGAGGGCGACATCTTGTTCAAAAGCCGGTCGATCATCATCTGACAGAGTGGTCCTGTGTTTATCGAGTAGAATGACTATCCAAGACAGTTGTTCGATCTGATCTCGAAGTGCGACAAGTCCAGCTGGATGACGGGGAGGATTGAGGGTAAGAAGAGTCGCGAGGATTAGTAACGAGACAAAGGTGAACACCGTCAAGTACGACATGGTAAAAAACGAGCCGTCCAAGTTCTGCATATTGTGATAGCAGCGTTCGATGAATCGAGTGTGGGAGAGCTCGATATATGAACATCGCTGACATGTCGTGCTAGGGGTGGTCAGAAACCATCTGCATGACTGAATATGTTTGCTGCGCCAGCCAGGCGAAGGCAAAATTACTGCCTAAGGACTTGGTGAATGCAAAGGACTTTGACTAGCACAGCCGGAATAGAAGTGGCTGCGCAGATGACTGCGGGCGAGAGTTTGAATTGTCTTGTTCAGGACGTTTGCTGCAAAGCTGCAGCATCGAAGCGCTGATCTCGGTGGATACAGGACCTGCCGTGGAGATGCAGTCAAGCCATGGACAACACCGTCGATCAGTCGGTCCCGAACCGGCGGACTGGAGAACGCCATATGCTCGGATGGGGGAGTCGGCCGCATCAAAGTGTAGCTAAGCATGCAACAGCGGTTCATAATGTCTGTACAAACCGCGCGTAATGCAGGGTGAGGTTGAAAGATGGTAAGTCGTAACGCGGTACGTCAGTACACTGACCCGACAGCCGTGAATTCAGACATCATCTGATCATCTTTGGCTTGAAAGTCAGGCTCTGCAGAAGCCACCGCTTCACATTAGCCCGAGTTTCTTGCAGACACCGCCAACCGGGCTCAGGCACTTCTGTCTGATTAATGGTGAGCCAGACTTCGGCAGGCTATGTCGTGAGTGGCAGGTGGGCTTTGCTGTCACTGACCGCGCGAAGCCCTTTCGGTCATCTCAGCAGGGTCGTTGATCGTTGATCGCTGGGTGCGAGAACGATATCTCGTGGATAAGAGCATCGTCAGGCATAGCCCGTCTTGCTTACACTCTCATGCGATGCCCGGTTCCGCTTGGAAATTGATGCCACAGAACAATATTACCTCGCGATTACATACACCTGTGCCTCATTGCCCGCGTGTCGGACGGTCGCGGATGTCCTCTTTGCTGTAGTGGATGGTCGCTTGGTTACACGCATGCGCCATGCTGTACAAGATCGGCCGATGATACACTCATCCAGTGCAGATAGGGTGTTGTTCGAGGTCTAGCATTGCAGGTCTGGTCTGGTCTGGCCCGTCGCGGAGAATAGTCCTTTTTGGAAAATGGCTCGGCCCTTGAGAACGCCTGCAGCGTTACTGCGGCGGGTTATGATCTCGGTACAGTCAATCCAGTACGTACTGTCTCGATAAGTCCTTCATGCAGCACTAGCGGCCACCGTCCTCTGTTCAGCCTATGATGGATGTGGATTAGGCGCCGCCGAGCAAGCCACAAGCAGTGAAAGCGGCAACACCTCGGTTGGCGGCGTACGTTCCTCGAGGGAGCGGCATAAGTGATCCAAACTCCATTAATTGATCTACATGATGTTCGACCCGATGTTGTGGATGAAAGAGAGAGGGTAAGGGTTCGGATCGCGAACGTGGCGAGATGTTTCCAGGCGGTGCAGTCATGTTGCACCTGAAAATAAACAGAATGGCGATGTCACGGGGGGCTATGTGCTAGATATCGCCTTCGACACGCCATCGGCTAGGTGCATAGATACCGGCGATGAGTGCGCGCTGATCTCCGAGCTGGTATGTCCCCAGCTCAGCTAGCGCGAGTCCAACATGCAAGCTCACCAGAACAGCGGGACTTGTTAAATGTTTGTGTCATGAGTTGTACTGTATGCATCGATTTAAGATATGCACAACGATCGTCCGGCAATGCTCAGTCCGACCAACGCCATCGCTCCAAGCAAACAGGACAGATTGCTACCACTCCTCGCTCTGGCAGACAATGGGATAGCATTCGGCTCCCTCCGCTCATCTCTTCACCTTCTTCGCCTTGGACGTTCTGGTTTCGATCAATTCGTAGAGATCAGCCTGGTTGATGGTGGTATAACCGGATGCTCTGATCTCCTCGACCTTCTTGTCTCCGGGCTTAATACCCAGCACAACATAGTCCGGTCGAGCTCCACCTTCGGTCTTGGGTAGTGCACGGACATATTGACCGCCGTGATTCTCGATCAAGGCTTGTACTTGTGTGCGTGTGAGACCCTCGAGAGTTCCAGTGACGATAAATTTGAGACCGTGGAGAGCAGACGACGAGCCTGGTGGAGGTGCTGGCATAGCCTCTTCGTCTTCGTCTTCTTCTCCGTCCTCATCGGAAGGAACTTTGCGTTTTGCGGCGGCTTTCTTGGGTTTGGCCTTGGACTTTGTGGCTGCGGCCTTCTTGGTGCCGTTGGCTTTCTTCTGAGGTTTCTCCGTCATGTCTTCTTCTTCGACGTCGTCGGCATTATCATCAGCGTCTCCCTCCATCTCGTGAACGATCTCGGCAACGACCTTGACCTCATACGAATGGTACTCCTCATCACCGACAATGACCTGGGCACCGAACAAGCTGTTACCAAGGTCGAGATGGTTCGTATTGGGGTCGACAATGTCGTTGTGCTTATTGTGGTCTACAATATGCTTCTCCATCGCCTTTCTGGCGCCATTGGGTGTGTTGTGCACAGAAATGAGGTTCAGATGGCCCTCATCTTCGCGGTCGAGGTAGTCGGTGCGGAGCACGATGTAAACTTGTTCTTGAGCCATTTTCACGAATTTGACTGGTTTGTTGACGATTGAGATTTTTGCGAATCTTCGACGAGCTTTTAAACCTTCGATACTTTGCTGTATGGATGAATTTGTGGCAAAGATGCCTGGAGGTGAAGAGAGATGGCGGGTCGGTGCCTGAGGCGGCAGCGGGCGAAGCTTCAGCTGCCTGTGCCGCAGAAACGCCAAAACACGCGAAACCACATGACGTAGTAATTACAGCTTGGAAATCGACCAATCACATCGAATTTTGGATGGGCGGCGAAAACACCACGTGATGGCTCTCACAATTGACCTCGAGCATCTATACTGCGGCTAAAATAGGCTGCGGAACCATGTGGTGTTCACCGGAACTGCTCGCTTGGCCGGCTCGATCAATTGCTGGAGGTCGTTTCCACCGAAATGCTTCTGTCGTTTCATAGCGACTGGTTCGCTGGTATCATTGGACATAGGAGCTTCCATCTACAACAAGAGAAGGGGAGTCTGTCCTGCCAGACCGAATCACTTCACCGAGACTCCGCGAAGGAGCAGCGAGGGTATGATATCGTGCTAGCTTCGCATGAGCAGTGTCTTGCCGGTGAGCAGCACGACACTGGCCCCCTTGTGGACGCTGTAGATCGGTCTAATTTCGCTCACGGGTGAGGCGTGCATCCATGCAGTCACGAGCAATACTTCTGGTCGTTTTGGAGAAAGCTCCCGTCTCGGAAGCTCATATGCGTCAGCTGTCCCACGACTTCGGATTGTCCCGTGAGCAACGTTCGGCCTTCCGATGCTATTGGTTCGGTGGATGCGCGCGAGAGTGTGGTTGGCTAGGTGTATCTCCCTCTCCTCCTTCCAAGACCGACGATATATCCATTCTCTTATCTCGCTGGGACGATCCGGTGGACTGGGGCGCCAGATGTGGGACCACAGCTGCTTGGGCTTCAGCCTGTACATTCTGTGGTTCCGAAATCTGCAGTCGCGCCGTCAGGGCCGCTCTACTTTGCGCGTTAATGCCATCTGACATGACACGAGAGAGGACGTGTCCAGGACGAGCATGCTCGACGGCACTTCGCACCTCATCGCCAAGTCGCAAACGATTGACCACGTTATCCACTTCGTTTTGAGGTCGACTTCGAAGCAAATCGACCAGGTTACGCAGGTCTTGATTTTCCTCCTCCAGCACTGCTGTCTTGCGCTTCAGGTTGTCCAATCGGGTTGACGAAGGATCGCTCTCGTAGACGCAATCGATGTTCCTGTCCTGGCAAGCGGTACAAGCAGGCCGATCTCCATTACATTTCAGCTTCTTCGATCGGCATGAGTTGCAGGCGACGCGGATGTGAGAGCGCTTCTTCGTTTCCGATCCCGCACTTTCGAGTTCGTATCCCCTGGATGACAGTCCAGATCTGGATCCCGACGACGAGCTCTGTATGAGATGAAGTGGTGAATTGGCATCAGAACTTGACGACTCTGATGGCTGGTCGCGACGCATCCGCTGCATGAAGGAGAGAGCCCAACGGCGTCGTCTTTTACGGGTCCATGAAACCGCCGGGAGGCCGCCAGACGGGACCGGCTGGGCGGTAAGGGGGTGTTATAGCAGCAGACATGTCGTAATGCTGGCGCTACGGTACATGGTCGGCACAACCGCGCACGAGGGGTGGGACGGCATGAAAATGGTGGTTCAAGCACAGGCAACGTTTTTAAAAAGGTCGGCGCCCGCTCCGACCAGCGAACAGCAAGAAGTGGATCTGCGGTTCTTGTTCCTAGCCCGGTTCGAGCCTAACCATTTGTTCACCGCACACTTTGGTCATTTTGTCCCACGCCATTACCTGCGAGACGCCAGCGCATGATCGACAATGTCCAGACCATCCGGAAAGCGCGTCATTGAGCTTGACGAGATGATACCAAATGCTGAGTCGCCCGGAATGGTCAGAGATGATTGACGGTCAGCCAAACCTCGAGGTACATTGTGCGCCAGACGCGTCGAGACTCGAGTCACACTCAAAGAGCATGAGTATCGTACGAACACGGCAGATTGGATCGAAGATGTAGATGCAAGACCTTGCTCAGGATGGGCATGTGCGACTCCATTTTGCTAGAAATCCATCTCGATGACTCTCTTGGCGTCCCCAGATGCGATCTGCCTTCGATGATGTCTCTATGAGCAAAGCTCCGGAGTCCACTCCGGACCTGAGCTCTGTTGTAACTTAAAGGCTAGTACAGCTTCTCTGGTACTGAAGGACTAGTACTGATGAGTCAGCACACGCACAGTAGATAATCAGTTATTGTAACTCTCTAAATAAAACACATGTCTCTCGATCCGATTTGCTAAGTATAACAGGTTATAAGCCTAGCGCTTCTTAAGAAGTACTTAAAGCTATAGCAAATTAAGTATATTATTATTAAAAGGATTATTAAGCCGCCTATACTAGATTTCTAGACTAGCTATATTAGGATAAACACTTATAGTAGCCTATATATATCCTTCGTTAAATAGCTTAATAGACTAATTAAAAGTATTTATTAATTGCCTTTTAGCTAATTAATATATCCTTAGAAAGCTTAAACAAAATCTATAAAACTTAAATTCTTAAGAGAGAGAGTAATTATAATACCTAGAGAGTAACTCTAGAAGTTATCCTTATTAAGAAAAATATTATTAGTTATATATTTAGTAACCTTAACTAGATTAATAAGTAAGAGCCTTCTCTATTAACTAACTACCTAGGGGGTATTAATAGCATCTTCTATAAAGTAGAGATAAAGAAATAGTAAAAGGATAATAGAATTATATATAGAATTATTATATTAAGGCTCTATAAGTCTATTAGACCTTACTATAGAACTACTCTAAAGACTATAAAGGACTTTATAATAACTATTAAAGCTATATTTAGACTAATAGTAATTTATAAGCTTTATTAATCTATTAGGAAGCTTTACTAAGTAGTTCTTCTATTTAATAATAATACATTAGAGTACTATAAAAACTTTTAGAAGTATATTTATTAGTATAATATTATAGTAGAATAAAAGGCTCTTATTACTAGCTAATAGACTTATTTCTATAGCCTCCTAGGTCCTTATATTATAATACTCTTTATAATAGACACTAAGGAAACTAAATAGCTTAGAAATTAGAGATTAACTCTCTAACCTAATATACTACTTAAGGTAATAATAGCCTCTCTAAGAAGAGAAAGACTACTCCTTAAGAAAAATAATCTAATATTTGTAACTACTAGTTATATTAAAGACTAATATATATAGTACACTTACTATGCTTATTTAAATACTAACTACTTTAAGTAGTATCCTAAAAAAGCCTCTAAAGACTAGAGTAATAAGAAGAATAGTAAAGACAAGAGTAATAAAAGAATAAAAAATAACTCTAAAGATAAGACTAAAGGAAAGTTAGATAAAGTAAAAAGCTATTTAGTAGTAGATAAGGAACCTAAACCTAAGAGTTTAGAATCTAATAAATATAATAATAGAGACTCTATTATAAGTAAAGGAGTTATTATTATATCCTTATTATAGAGTAGTATAAATTATAATAACTATATCTAGAATTCTAAAGTATTAAAACACTTTATTAATAACAGATTATAGTTTACTAATATCTATATTATAAAGAAGCCTCTTAGAATTAGTTAGACTCTTAAAACTTAAAACCTTATTTAGATAGAAGTTAGAACTATAGTTCTTACTATTATAAACAAGGCTAGTAAGAAGACTACTATTAGTCTTAAAGACTATATTTATTCTCTATTATTCTTTTATAATCTTATTTCCTCTAGGAAGATTACTAGAGTAGAAGGTATTAAACTCTTTAAACTCTAGCTCCTTAATAAGTATAATAAGGAAGTAGAAATACTTAAGGTAGATAGTAATATTAAATAGCTTTAAAACTTTAAGGTTTATAAGAGTAATAATAACCTTTATCTAAAGAAGACTACCTTTAGAAGGGACCTAAGCTATATTATAGCAAATCTAGCTATAGCTAGAACTACTAAGGTAATATCTAAGAGATAGTATTAGAGGCTTAGTTACTCTAGAAGTATAGTAATAACTTATATAAAGAACTTTACTATAGAGATAGAAGAGTTCTTATTATCTAAACTTAGCTACTATCTACTATATATAGTATTAAAGGTATAATAAGTTATATTAAGAGAGCTAAGAATACCTCTATCTTACTTACTAGATAAGCTATATATTAACCTTATAGGTCTAATTAAATCTCTATTATATAAAGGGCATAGGTATAGTATATTTACTACCTATAGAAAGAGTAACTTTAAGAGCTAAAGGGCTTTACTTACTAAAGACTAAGTATTTAGCTTTATTAAGTATACTTCCCTATATAATAGTAAAGTATATAATAAAGTATTCTTCCTTTAGATCTTAGATAGTAATAGTAAATTCTTAAGTCTAGAGCTTAGAGTAAAGATTTAAGCCTAAAGTTAGAGATAGAATATTTTATTACTATATACTTACTATTAAAATAGTAGAGTAGAGTTAACTAATAAGATAGTTACTATTAGAATAAGATATATCTTTATTAACTATAGAATTCCTCTAGAGTTCTAGAACTTAGTTATTAAATTTGCTATTTATATTATTAATAGGACTACTTATACTAAAACTAAGAAAATTCTACTTTAGGTCCTATATAAAGACCTAAAGGTTACTACTAACTCTATCTTACTATTACATATTAGACGCTTTAGCTATAGAGTATATATATATAATTATAATATTCTAAAATTATACAAATTCTAAGTAAGAGTATAGCTTAGATAGTATATAGGAATATAAGCTAACTCTACTACAAATTATATAGTTTAGTAGCTATACTAGCACTAAGCTAAGAGTAAATAGAAGAATAGGTTCTTCTTTACCTCTTATATAACATTTAATAAGGACCTTACCTACTTAGACTAGTCTTATATATCTATTAAATAACTATATATTCTATAGACAAGGAATCTATAGATAGCTAGATCTAAGGCTTTATAGCTTTAGAGAGAGTAGATATTTATTAGCTAAAATAATATATAATTTAGTTATAAGAATCTAGAAACCTTAGACTATTAATTCTAATAATACCTTTATAATACTTAAGCTAAAGATCCTTCCTTAGGAAGTAATAAACCTTATACTAAAGCTTAAACCTTTAAATCTACTCTATCTAATATATCTATAACTTTATTTAGAACACTTTATTCTTTATAAGAATAGGAGGAGTCTTAGTTAGAGCCTTTTATCTAATAGAGAGAGTCTTAAATAGAGTCTTCTATTAAATATAATAACACTAAGGATCTTATAATACTTCTACTAGAAGTCCTAGAGAAGTCTTATTCTATATATAATCTACCTAAGTATAAGGCTAACTAGCTACTTCTATCTATAACTAATAAGGATGTTAATATACTTATAATACTATTTTATATAACTTCTACTACTAGTAAAAGAAGAAGGTTAAAGTTATTTCTATTATTAGTAGTAAGATCTATTAGAAGATTACTTAGATTATATCGATAAATTAATTATAGAAGACTTAATTCTAGTAGAGTTATTAGTAATACTACTACCCTTAGTAGTACACTAAGGAGAAGAATCTTTAGGCTAGATCTATAAACTATAAAAGAAGCTTTCTCTAGCTCTAAAGCTAGACATTAGAAAGCTACAATAAAGACTAAGTTTAACTTATTAATAGTAACTAGGACTCTTAAGATTATTAAGAAATCTTAGGCTCTAGCTAGATATAGACTAATAACTAGTAAATAGGTATTTAAGACTAAAAGGCTTCTAGATAGTTCTATTAATAAATATAAAACTAGATAGATAGCTAGAGGCTTTATATAGAGAGTAGGTATTAATTTTATTAAGACCTTTACTCTAACACTAAGAGCTAAAACTAGAAGAGTTATTCTAGTATATACTCTTTATTATAATTAGGTAATTATAATAGCTAATGTAATTACTATATTCCTTAGGCTAGATATTAATCTTAAGAACTATATCTACTACCCTAAGGGAGTCTCTATTAAGGACTTAGCTAATAAGCTTATTATCCTAATAAAGGAGCTCTATAGTCTAAAATAAGCTACTACTCTTTAGTATAAAGCTATTGTTAAAGCTCTTAAATTACTTAGGTTTATTAGATTAGAGAGTAATATCTACCTTTTTATTAGTAAGTTCTATATTGTGTTAGTATATATTAATAACTTTAGAATTATTGCTACATATTAGAAATATACTAATAAGCTAGTATAAGACCTCTATATTAAGTTCTCTATAAAAGTAGTAAGCTCTAATTTCTTCCTTAGTGTATAACTCTATAGAATAAAGAATATAATTAAGATTAAGTAATTATACTATACTAGAGAGAAGCTTAAAGGTTATAACCTTCTCTATATAAGGATAGTTAAGTATCTAATTAATATAATCTATAAGCTAAATTATAGTTAGGTTAATACTAATAACTATTAGAAGTTTAATATAATTATTAGTAAACTTTAGTATCTTACTAATAACACTAGGCCTAATATTAGTTATACTACTAATTATTTAGCTAGATTCTTGTAAAATCCTTTAGTAGCTTATATTATTACTAGTAGATAGATCTAGAGATATATTAATAGAACTATTAAGTATAGTCTAACCTTTAGAAGAACTAATAGATTACTTAGTAATACTATTTAGGCCTACTCTAACTCTAACTTTGCTAGTAATAATAAAATATTAAAGTTAACTACTAGAACTATTATCTATATACTTAGTATACCTATTATCTAGAAGTTAAAGCTTTAGAAGACTATAGTGCTATTAAGTACTAAAGCTAAGTATCTAGCATTAACTAAGATCTATAGAGAAGTTAATTAGCTTAGAAATCTAGTTACTAAACTTAGGCCTCTTGCTAATATTAACCTTAGTTTAGTTAAGATCTTTATTAATAATAAGTTAGCTATTAAGTTAGCTAGAGATTATACTAACTTAAGGAGATTAAAGTATATTAATCTAAGGAATTATTATTATAGAGAGTAACATAAGCTTAGAACTATTAAATTAGAGTACATTAATATAACTTAGTAATTAGCTAATACACTTACTAAGCCTAAGTCTCCTAATAAGATTCTTTAATAATTACTATAAGGCTAATTATTTAGTATACCTTTATACTATATACTTATTTAGAATCTTATTTATAATGTTATTTAAAGTATAATTACTATACTACTATACTTATTAAGCTATCTTATTTGTTAAAAGCTTATTATAGTCTATACTACTTTATTATTAAAAAGAGAGAAAGAAAATAGCTATCTCTACTATATTATTAGCTACTTAATCCTAAGCAAAATCTACTATCCTTTACCTTAATACCTTTACTATCTACTAATACTTATATAATAAGCTTACTTCTTCTTCTATAGAGAGCTCTTAGAGTTAGACTCTAAACTACTTCTCCTCTTTCTCTTTTCCTTACTATTACTAGACTTAGTTATTAGTAGAGTCCCCTTAGGAGTTAGAGATAAGCTTATATTAGATATACTTCTTAGAATACTCTCCTAATCCTTAAGCTCTAGACCTTACCTATATAGCTAAGGCCTATTAGTCTTGTTACTACGTAATAACCTTCTCTAGATAGCCTTATAGTTATCTATATACTCTCTAAACTTGTCTATATACCTTCCCTAAGTGCTAGAATTATTTAGCTTAAATCTAGTAGGTATAGAGGTAGAAATAAAGTACTTATCCTTAGTATACCTTAGCTTTAGAACATTAGTGTCCCTAACTAGATCTATATTAATCTTGCTAGTTACACTAGATGTAAAACTAGTAGTAGAAGGACGACGTCTATAAGAGAGACTAGTAGAAGTTAAAGGAGAACTAGTTAGAGTTAAAGGACTAGTAGATAACTTAACCTTCTTTAGAGTAATTCTCTAGCTCTTTAGAAAGATATTATTAGAGATCTAAGACTAGAAATTACACTTAGAGCGCTTATTAGAATAGATATAGTTAGTACAAGCTCTACTATTAATTTGCTAGAAGGTAACGTAGGTGTTAAAGTTCTTTCTAAAGCAAGTCTTATTTGTATTCTTAACGTTATAGTAGGTTAGGCTATTATAAATAGTTCTATCTCTTATATAGTATATTAAGATTATAGAGAGGTAGTTAGTATTTATAGTATATTAAGTTATAATATTAATAGTCTTATTAGCTATTAAAGTATTAACCGGAACTACTATATTATAAGCACTATTACTATTAGTAAATGCCTTAACTTAAAGTGTCTATACTAGACTAGAAAGGCAATAAAGAGCATTAGACTTCTTTAGTAAGCGAAGGAAGAAAGAGACACTAATAATACTATTTATAGTAACTAGAAGGCTAGAAGACTTAATTACTCTATCTAATATAGTAAAAACAATTATAATCTAAGCTTTAGAAAGGAGTATACTATTACTCTATACTAATATATAAGAGAGCTAAGTATAATTAAAGAAGGTTACTAACATATTAGTAGTAAGTAAGTTAATATAACTTAAGAGGTAGTATTATAAGTGTAATAAAGGAAAGAGGAATTATAAAGAAGCTAGCTAGATACTTATATCTCCTT
This sequence comes from Elsinoe arachidis, assembly GCA_013372555.1. Taxonomy (NCBI): domain Eukaryota; kingdom Fungi; phylum Ascomycota; class Dothideomycetes; order Myriangiales; family Elsinoaceae; genus Elsinoe; species Elsinoe arachidis. The sequence continues at coordinate 2,498,874 of JAAPAX010000001.1, forward strand.
ATCTAAGATTTATAAGCTAGTCTATTTATATAAATAATAGCTACCTAGCTATTATTAAGAGTTACTATTGTTACTAAGTAGATAAAGCAATTAATAGTAAATAAACACTAATAATTAGCTAAAACTAACAATTATAAGCAAGTATATAAAATAAAGTAATAACCTAATTACTTTAGTTATATATAATAGACTAGTTCTTTAGCTTTAATAATCTATACTAGAGAGGGAGTATTATAACTTAAAGGCTAGTATAGCTTCTCTAGTACTAAAGGACTAGTACTAATAAGTTAGCACACGCACAGTAGATAATCAGTTATTATAACTCTCTAAATAAAACACACGTCTCTCGATCCGATTTGCCAAGTACAACAAGCTCGACGAATCAGAGCTCTCCAGCACTGACCGCTGTCTCGCGAACTCTAAATCGGAAAAGGAGATGATCGACGATCAGGTCAGAGCCACAGCTTCACCCTTGATTTTCGATCTTATCTATGGACAGCTCACGGCACACCTTCCATGAACACAACTTGACATGACGAGCGTGACTGCTCTTGCATACTGTAGGCGGAGTAAACTGACGGCTCTGACCCTGCTCACGAAACGTGAAGGCCGTCATCACACGTGAGCAGACGCGACACCAACTACAGCTAAGCAAGACCACTTATTCAGATCAGTACAATCAGCATGACTGAGCAGATGCTGCCAGGTTCCAGGTGATACTTCATAGCACTTCTCTTACTTCTCTGCACGCGGAGCATTCTTCACAACCCCCAAGCTCGACATGAAAAGCATCGCTTTTTTGCTTCATTCTTACCGTGCTCTCCATGAATCTTACAGTGGCCGCTCATGGTGGGCCGATACCTCACGACGACACAAGAGATACTGATTCACAGCTGACAGTCCTATGACTGACAGGATTGGAAGGGAAAACGGACACACGGCATGGACGCCAAGGAGGCTTGGAGAGGAGTGCTTACATTCATGAAGCAGCCTTTGGCGATAAATTAATTGTCCTCTATCATGGACTCACCAGCTTTCACGGTAGGTCTTCATTACGTCGAGGCGAGGAGAAAAGCAAGCTACCACAGCCAACAACTGTGATCCCACACGGCCGCGTCCTGTGTAAGTGCGTGGACGACTCGCAAACGACCACAGTCACATGATCACCAGAAAGGGCAACTACCCGAACAGAGAAGGGAGATGGTAGGTATGTTCGAACAGACCCCTCAGGGATCACAATTCATACAGCCCAAGCCGCCCAATAGGAGCCGACCCAGCATCATATATACAGAAGATAAAGCGATGCCCTTTCCCCCTATGCAAATTCCCCCTATGCAAATTCTATATCTACACTCCCCCATCCACTTCCTCACGCCCTTAAGCAGTCGCCGTCCTCGCCACCGGCGGCCCAGCCGTCACCCCAGCATCAGCCCCAGCCGTCGGCGTCGGCGTCCCCTGCGGCGCACTCGTAGGCGTAGAGTTGATCAACTTGGCACCCTTGACACCACCATTCTGGATGGCGCGACCGAGTGTTTTCTTCATGTAGCAAGCCTGGCCGGAGAGGGAGACGTCGACGCAGCCCGAGGTGGTGGCGCAGGCGGCGATGCAGGCTTCCAGGGTCTGCACGTAGGTCATGGAGAGGTCGCCGCCTTCGTGGTCGATGCCGCATTCGATGAGGTATTGGTAGCCTGAAGTGGGGTCGACGAAGATGGTGGAGTTGTTGTCGGGGCAGATGGCGGCGGTGACGGTGGAGGAGGGGGAGGGGGTGCTGCGCGTGGAGGTCTTGAGGGTTGTGGTGGTTTGGGTGGAGGCCGAGGTGACGACTTGTTTGTTGGCGACGGGGGCGGTGGAGTCGACGGCTGGGGAGGAGGTGGGGGCAGCGTTGGCGGTGGTTGTGGTGGTGGTGGTTGGCTTGGAGCTGGAGGCGGCTGCGGAAGAGGCGGGTGCTGATGTGGCAGCGGATGAGGCAGGAGCAGATGAAGCTGCGGCGGAAGAGGCGGCGGAAGTGGCAGCAGCGGAGGTGGTTGCTGCCTTGGTAGTGGTGGTCGTGGTGGAGGAGCTGACAGTACCGGCGCTGAGCAACTTGGCACCCTTGATGCCAGAGTTGGCGTTGGCCTGGCCGAGAGTCCTCTTCATGTAGCAAGCGCCACCAGAGAGCGAGATGTCAACACAGCCGGGAAGAGCGGCGCAAGCCTCGATACACTCCTGGAAGCTGCCAACGCCCTTGGAAGCCATGTCACCACCAGAATGATCGATGCCACACTCGATGAGGAAGAGCGAGCCGGTAGATGGTGATTGGTAGTAGGTGGCATTGGAGTAAGGGCAAGATGGCGCGACTGTGAATGTGGCACCGGCTTGAGCAGTTGAGGCCGCAGTGGTAGTCTTTGTAGTGGTGGTGGTCGTCGTCTTGAGCGAGGTGGTGATGCTTGAGCCGGCAGCAGCTGAAGAGCCAGCAGCCGAGGTGGCAACAGCTGAAGTAGTGGTCGAGGACGAGGAGACCACTACTGCCTTTGCCTTCGAGACGGCAGACACCAAGCGGGCACCCTGGACACCAGAGTTGACGTTACCAGATCGGAGAGCACCACCCTTCATGTAACACGCGCTGCCAGCGAGCGATACGAACGAACAGTTGGGAGTGTCGGCGCAAAGGTCGATGCACTGAGTAATGTTGCCGGACTGCTGGGTGTACTTCATGCCGATGTCACCTCCACCACGATCGAAGGAGCACTCAATCTGGAAGGTACCGTTGGTGGAGACATATTCGGTGCCGTTGGACGCAGGGCAAGCAATCTTGGTCGTGACAGAGCCAATAGGCTTGTATGATCCAGAGAGCTTGTAGACGGACAGGCGAGAAGCGCCACCGCAGATCTGGCTAGAGTTACCAGCGCAAGGAGTGAAGCAGTTACCAAAGACGTTCGGGTTGGGAGCGCGGTCGGCCGCAAGAGTGTTTGAGCAGAAGCATTGGTTGGCGTATTCCACACCAATATACTTGTAGCCCTTGGCACCGCAGTAGTTCATGCAGCCGTCGATGGTGACATCCTGGTCCCACCAGCGATCGTCATCGAAAGTACGGTTGCCGGACCTGTCGATGGCACAGCCGACGTAATCCCAGCCGGTGAAATTGCTGTAGTATGTAGCCTGGGTTCCAATGACGGCGTTGTCGTCAGTGCAGGTCTGCTTCTTAGCGTTGGTGTTCTGGACTGGGTTGCAACCTGGCATCTTGTCGAGAGTACCAGTGACCGGCTGGGCGATAGAAGGAGGAACAATGCAGCCCTGAGTGGTGTCATCGTCGAAGAACTCGAAGACTGGGCAATCCTCTGGACGACCGCTCTCAGCAGTGCAGGTATCAGTGGCCTTTTGCAGGACATCTACATCCCATCCGTTCAGGAAATCACCGTGAAATCCGTAGCCGGTCGGGTCACCAGTGGAGAAGACGAATGGCTGCTCAGCTCCATCGGGAGTCCACCAGTCGAATCCAGCGGTGGAGAAGATGACCTCGTAGAAGATGGAGATCAAGTGGACAGGGTGAGTTGCTGGGCAAGGACCGTTGTCATAGCTGTACTTTGTCGGGTAAGCCATGTGCGACATGTGGTCGGGGGAATCGAGGTTGACACCGTCCCAGCAAGACGGGAAGAAGATCTGGGCCCGAAGACCATCAGGGCATGGCGTATCGGGGAACTTGTTGAAGTATCCAGACTTTCCGCTGTAGTTCAAGCAGACGAAAGAGATAGCCTGGCCAGCAAAGTCGTCGGTGTAATTGCGCTTGTATGGGTTACCGGCAAGCATGCGGAAATCCTTGGGGAATGCCTTGAGAGCATCGTTGTTGGGACCACCGCGCTGGAGGTAGTAGACGATCATACCGCCGTAAACACCAGTTCCGTCACCAGCCTGAGGCACGTCGATAAATTTGCCATCCTTGGTGCGGTAGTACAAGCTAGGAACCCAGTAGTTGGACAAATCCTGCTTGATCGGGCAGGATGAACATGTCGACTTCTGAGTGTCGGCATAGCTCATGGTGTAGTTGAATGCATTACCACCGGAGATGGTATGCACGTGTCCAGAGATGGCACCCGGGTTGACGATAGGGTCCATACGAGAGGTCATGATACGACCAGGGCAGGACATACGCCAGAAGGCATCAACCGGAGCTGCAAGGGCAGCAAGGCTGATGGCAGCCGAAACCACATTGTTGAAGTGCATTGTTGCTTGTCGTGTATGGTATGCAACTTCGAGGTCGAGGAGACTTGGGCGTTGGCTGATCGGCTTCCGGGACAAGAGAGCACCTTATACAAAAGTATCGTGTCTGACATGTTGAGCGAGAATGATAGTATACCGAGACAAAGCCATAAAGCAATCGATAGAAGCGGATGGGAACCGTTGTAACTGGCAATAGGTGCTAGGGTGGGCCTAACGGCTGTCTTTGACACGCAGCTGCGTCGACGTACCTGGCTAAGCTGTATAACGGGGATGATCAAGACGAATGTGGGATAGTGTATGAGACGGACAAAGAGTAGCGCACCGTGTTGGTTATGCTTGTCACTGATCATCCTGGTTCTCGGGCTCGACTTGACAATATTGTGAATTCTAGAAAAGGCGAAGCCGACATTTGGGACAGTGTCTCTTGTCCTCTGCATGTGTTTGGTGACCGTTGAGCTGACAGCCAACGGTGCGGCTCGCACGCAGGGCTGCATGCGGGTTGACCACGAGTTTTCTTTGTTCCACTGAGCATGGTCATGGAATGTTGAAGGAAGCAGAACAGACTTTTTCGTGATCTTGAAGGAGAGGTTGGACCGGAATCGGAAGCCAGAAGCCACCTCATGTCGGATTGCATCAAACTGACCTCTTTTCGGAACATGTCAAGCGATAACAAGGATTGAGGCCGACCTGCTCCATATCGATTGGGCATGGAGACCTGCTTCAGCGCGACTACACTCACTCGCTCGGAAAGTGTCCTTTGTGCCTTCGGCAAATGCCCGAGTATGTTATTGATGAGTATGCCCCAACGACTAGCGTAGCCGCTCTGGAGCCTCTGACGATAGAGGAGACGGAAGGGTCGAGAGCGGCGCGGCCTCTGAGGTCATCCCGTTCAGCGGCATTCTAAGCCTTGAAGGGCTCATAGATGTCGGTTTCAGAGTCTCGTGGGGCCGTTGGTATAGGGTGCAAAGTCTGGATGGCAGCTGTAGAGATTAGGGAACACGTTGGAACGGGCCGCCGGAACCAGAAGGGCCAGTTGGATTTCTCATCTTGAAGCCTATGCATTCCGTTAGTATCATACTGGTAATAACATGAGATGAACTTCTTCAAGCTTCACTATCAGCTCGCCGAGATAAGGCGATGTTATTCTCATCTTCAACCAACTTCAATGGTCTTGCTGGTATAGTGGTGCTTGGCAATTGTCTTGTTGCTCTGAGTCGATGCGGCGTGGTCAACGGTCTGAAGACCCAAAGCGTACACGTGAAGCTGTGCCACATGAGCTCATGAAACTCATGTCTTGCTCTGACAACTCTCTGACCTGCCCTTTCCGGTACGCGAGATTGACTACGTCCCGTTCCAAAGGCTCGTCCCTTCATTGCCGGCTCGCGCTCGCCGAATCTTTTGCTGAATAGCAAGTAGAGCCTGCTTCAGCCCGAGACATACCCGCGCTTCACCTACCTGCTCGACACGAGCTTCCACCAATGTTCGGTGACAATACTGGCTTTTCTAGTATGAGGCTTGAAACCAAAGCTTGCTCCTCTCCTCTGACAGCTCTTTCAGGTTTCATGAATTCCTTCCGAGAGACATGGAGCCGCATCTGGAACATCGTGTACTGATGCGGCTTTCTCGCACGCTGTCGCAGTGTCTTGAGACTCGCTATTGGAAGAGGAGCTTCATTGACGTTGAGAGAAGTCATCCAGGATGCCAGATGCGGAGTGTGTCGAGACAAAGGACAAGACCTCCAATATGCCGTCAAAGGGTCTGTCGGGAATGACACGTGCAGCGCGTGGCTCAAGGAATCCGGCATCCAACATCGCGTAGCTTTGTCTGCCCGCAGCTGCATGCGGCTGGCTCTCGTGTAGAAGGATGAAGAGCACGTGGCTAGTGACATGAACAACGAGCATCTCTCTCGGGGTTTGTCCGGCACCATTCCGAGTCGGTCATTCTGCTGCCGTCTGCTGCGGGGAAGAATTTCGTCCACAGCGCTCTCACAGAGATCCTCACCTTGACAAACAACCTCAGACGGCTGTCGGCACGTCTTTACTTGGTCGAGGGATCGACCAACACACGCCAGATGGACCATCGGCACTTCTCTCGCGGAGATCAACATGGCATATCTGGGCATTTATCCATAAGTATTCACAGGTCAAGTATCCCCTTCTCCTCATCGTCTCAGTCAATCTCCCATTCCCAAGTCGTCCACAGCCATCACCATGTACGGCAAGATTGCTCTCGAAGAATGCTGGGCCATCCCAGAAAACTTCGAAGCCTATGACCCCAACACCCTCGCCCCCCCCGGCGTCATCGGCGGCAACCTCACCGCCAACCTCCTGGACGTCCACGACAACCGGCTCAGACAAATGGACGAGAACGGCATCGAGCTCATGATCCTCTCCCTCTCCTCCTCCGGTTGCCAAGGCGTGACCGACCCAACCAAAGCCGCCGCCCTCGCCACCCTCGCCAACGACCGCCTCGAATCCGAAATCCTCAAGAACCCAACCCGCTTCGCCGCCTTCGCCGCCCTCTCCATGCACGACCCCCAAACCGCCGCCGACGAACTCACCCGCTGCATGACCACCAAACGCGGCTTCGTCGGCGCCATGCTCAACGACTTCCAATCCACCGGCGCCGACGGCAACGGCATGCTCTTCTACGACTCCCCGCACTACGACCCATTCTGGTCCACCGCCGCCCGCCTCGGCGCCCCAGTCTACATCCACCCCCGCGCCTCCACCCCCCTCATCCACGCCCAAATGTGGGCCGGGCGCCCCTGGCTCGACTTCTCCGCGCTGGGCTACGCCAACCGCGTGAACATGCACGTCCTGGGCATCATCACGTCGGGCGTGCTGGACCGCTTCCCTGCCCTCAAGCTCCTCATGGGCCATATGGGAGAGCACATTCCCTACGACCTCTACCGCATCGACCACAAGCTCAACCGCGCGCGCTTCCCCGAGATGCCCATGCGCAAGGACAGACTGGTGAGCGATTACTTCGGCACGCAGGTGTTTCTCACCACCAGCGGGCATTTTAGCACGCCGGCGTTGGAGTGTGCGGTCAAGCAATGCGGGGCGGACGCGGTCATGTTTAGTGTGGATTATCCGTTTGAGAGTATCCCGAATGGGTGTGCGTGGTTTGATGAGCATGTTGATATGAATGCGAGGGATAAGGTGAAGATCGGCAGGAATAATTGCTTGACTGTGTTTCCGAGGCTGACGCAGGAGCCGCATGGGTTGAAGGCGTTGACGCCGGCGGAGGCAGGAGTGGGAGGGTTGGGGTTGAGGAAGGGGGATGAGGCGGAGAAGGAGTTTGGTATGTATAATAAGAATTGGAGTCAGAGGTTGAAGAAGATGATCAAGGAAGAGTCTTGATGGGTATATGATACTGTCTAGACGCCGTGGCTATGCTACATAGAATAAGCAATCGTCTGTACAGACGTCTACAAGCCCCCGTTCATAAAGCGGTTCTCATACTCGCTCGCCGAGTTGGGAGCGGCTGTCTTTCTCTTCTTCTTGCCTCCACCCTCAACCTCCTCAACTCTGCTGAGATTGGCATAGAAAGTGCGCACCTTTTCGTGTGCCATGACTTTCTTCGCGTCGAAGCGGAGTACTTGTAGTCCTGCCATGCTGGTGGCACGGGATAGCGCCACGTATGCTTGACCCTTCTCGAAGACTTTGCCCAGGTCCACTTTGACTCGCTCCAAGGTCTGTCCTTGCGCCTTGTGGATGCTCAGTGCCCAGGCTAGGATCAAGGGGATCTGTGACCTCGATGCCTGAATCTCTCCGTTGGGCAGTTCAATCTTCCATGTCTCACGTTGGCAGAGCAAATCCCGGCTGGTGTTGTCGTTGAGGGTGAAGCGCACAACAGGGTACTTTTGAGCCGTGTCGAAGCCACGCAAGTTGTCTTCTATTCGCTGACGGGCTTGGTTGGTACGCATTTTGACAGGATCGTCGTCCTTGAGGGTATTGCCTTGTGTGCTGAGGTATTCTTCCTCGTTGTGCGAGTAGCGGTCGAAGGTCTGCTCGGACATGAACCCAATCACAGTGCCAATGGACCCATTGACCAAAGACTCGTCCATGTTCTTGATCAACATGACTTGAGCGCCCTTCTTGAGGTGGATCACTTCCGGTGCCATGCAGTTCTGAAGAAGTCGGTCACGTTGAGCCTTGTCCACTATGACGCCACCATCGCGAGCGTCAAAGGTCTTGACCTCACCAACCAGCTGGTTCATGCGAGAAGCATTGGCGTTTTCGACTTCGTTGCGGGTAGGGAAGAGCTCGGTAGCCATGGTGGCGACGAGACCGTTGTCTAGTGGGCGACTGAGCTTCTGGAATGCTTGGATGGAGCTTTGAGACAGTCGTCCTTCGCGCATCTCATTCAACATGCCAGCAAAGACTGGATCCTTCTGACGGAAGACCTGATGCAGACCAATTGTGTGTTCTATACAAGTAGCCCACGCTCCAGCGTCGAAGGCAAATTTGGCAATCTTGTTGTTGTCCGGTACAGGAGGAAGCTGGAAGAAGTCACCAGTGATGACCAGCTGAATGCCGCCAAAGGGACGACCGTTGTTCCTGATCTGCCGAGCTATGGCTTCCAGCTTGTCGAAGAGATCGCCGTCCAACATGGACACCTCGTCTACAACCAGGATCTTTGTGCGCATCCAACGATGTTTGGCCTTTTGGTTGCGGCGAATCTTCTTGACCAGCTCCGTGACCTCTTCCTTTCCGAGACCTATCCCAGCAAAGCTGTGTAGTGTGACACCACCGATGTTGCAAGCCGCAAGTCCTGTGGACGCAGTGACGGCTACTCTGTCGGGTTCACGAATGTGCTTCTTCCGGAGTGTAGCAATTATTTCTCTAAGCAAGACGGATTTACCAGTACCGGCGGAACCTGTGAAGAATACACTCTTCTTGTGGTCCACCACCAGATCAAGAACATGCTGTTGCTCTTCACTGAGAAACACTCTTGCCACGTACTTCTTCCTCTGTTTGTCCTCCCTCTCTTTCTCCAAGATCTTGAGCGCATTCTCTTCGGCTTCCACAAACTTTGACTTCTTCTTGTTGACTTCCCTCAATGTCTTCTGCTGCTGCTTTACAGCGCTCGCCGTTGGATTCCACAACTGTTGTGACTTGGTATGGGGCGTCTCTTGATAAGAGGGTGGAGGTGGAGGTCCATTCTGATCCGCCTGTTCCTGCTGCTCCTTTGCCACGTTCCAAGGCAACGTACGCTTTTTGGCGGGCTTGGCTGGTGTTACAAAGCCAGTGATAGAAGGGTGCGAAGTCTTTGCGGAGGGGTAATCAGATCGTCTTGGCTCAGCTGCCTGGTAGGATGGTCGTGATCTCTGGGGAGGCGCCTCGATATGCTCCGGAGGAGATGACGACCATGGTATCGGCTGTGTGCTGAGCGGCAAGGCGCCCGCTGGCGGAAGCGACCCATAGCCAGAGTCGCCAGGACTTGTAGATCGTCCGGTGTTAGCGGCTTGATTTCGAGGCAGAGTAGGGTAGAAAGCCTTTGCTGTCACAGCGTGTTTCTTGGTGGCGGAAGATCTCAGTAGGTCTTTCGAGGTTGGATCTTCCACATCCAGGTCGATGTCACTGTCGAAGTCGTCCTCCTGGAAGAATTCGTTGTTCGTTGCTTGTGGCACCGACGATCGTACCGGCTTCATCTCGTCGATGACTATAGGTTTAGTCTGAGATCCCCTAGTATCCTCGAAAGCGCCGTGTGTACTGAAGCTCTTCTGCAGCCCATTATGCGTGCGCTTTACACCTTGACTGCCATCTGACGATCTCTTCAGCGCGTCTCCTGTCGTTGCGGAAGGTACCTGCTTCTTAAATGGTGCATTCAGAGCCGAGGACGGACTGGGTCTCAATATGCTGTTGCCCAAGTTCGGGAGACCAGATTTGCGAGTCTGTGGCTGCGGAGGTGAGCTTGAGAACAACTGCTGGGACAGGGTCTTCTGCTTCGAGCTGTTGGCATTGTGTGTGGCGACGGCTTGTTGGAACATGGTTCTGCGCGGTAGTGGTTGATGGTTGATGATGGTTTGAAGTGTATTGCCTCTGGCGAGCCCAACTGATTGCAGAAGACCCTTTGACCAGTTTGTTCTCCCAAGCATCCAGCAAACGGACAGAGCGGCGCAGACGAATAGAAGGAAGAGCTGAACTAAGGAGAGATCATCGCGGACGGAAATTGCCATGCATGGTATGTGGGATGGAAGAGGAGGGTGACGCGTAGAGCAACGCGAAAATACAACCCACTTTAGCGGGAGCCTGAATGAAACATCAAAGAGCCGCGATAAGCGCGTTCCGGGCATGCCATTGGGCTGTGCCTTATGCTTATATCTTCTAGTATACCCTCGACCCAACATGAGATTTTCAGAGTTGTCGACATGATAGCTGTTGTCCTCGATATTAGCCGGACATGGCTACCGATCCCCGCGCCTTTGTGGCGTTCATCATCATTCTTTTCATGATCTTCTCTCCCGATCCACAACCTCCGGTCATACCACAACGGGCGAGGGTTGAAGATGTCCTGGCCCGAGAGCGACACGCTTTGAATGTCACGGACACCACCGTCTTCGGTGATCTTGATCCTGCTCACAACAAATGGCTGAATATTAGTGGCTTCAGGAATGATACTGGCTTTGCTTGGACATATCTCGATGAGTTCCGGACGAAAGCGGATCGACTCACTCGCCACGCTCTTGGAGCTGAGTATACCAACAAATTCCTCGGCCAGGCTGTCGGTCATTCCTTGACCATCTACAACAACGTTTCGGGTGTTGTTCATGGTAGCTGGGCTCGAGATGATGGTTCTCTTGCTCAGCAGCGACCAGACTTTAACATCAGTCTGTATGCACCTGACGGACCATTTGGCAACGTACCGTTAACTTCTTTTGCTCGCAACTTGACTGCTAGTGAGGGGAATGCCAGGATACGCTTCGAGGAATTCGACCGATCTTTCCTCAACGAAACCCGGCGTACCTTGGATGGGCAAGTCGTCAACGTTGCTAGATTCGTCACTGCGCAGATTGGTATCGATTCCACAGATGGTTCGAATGAATCATGGGAGACTCAAGTCAATGGAGTGCATTTCCTGGAGAGTGGACATATGATCATGACCACGACAAGCGAGAAGTAAGTGCGAGCAGATATTACATGATCTTGTCACTGACGGAACCATAGATTCTCTGGTCTGTATGCTTTGCCACACGTTACATCAAATCCATACTATTATCAGCTTGCTCAACGTATTGTGAGTCGAGCAATCAATGAGACCATCACGCGACAGACGGACGGAAGGCAGCGGCTATCTTCACCGTTCACCTCAAACACAGATGGGACTTCAGAGACTCCATTTGCCATACCTCACTGCGAACTTGTTGTATATCTTCAGCAATTGCCTACCGGTCCAGAGCTTACAGAGGAAGATCATCAAGCCACTGTGCTACATCTCCTGGAAGACGAACTTCGCTTTCCCACAGGTGCTGATGTTCCGAGACCACAGGAGATGCGCTTCTCCATGGTGGCATTTTCGCCGGATTGCGGTTTCAGTATCAGATCGAAAGGCCCGCCAGATGATCCGGTACAGGACGGGAATCATCTTTCCGGCATCAAAATCGAGGTTGAGCAGCAGCAAGCCCGGCACCACATACTGTTCTACATCTTCGTCCTGAGCGGTCAATTATGGTTGCTCACCAGACAGATGAAGGAAGCCAGTACTCCGTCCATGCGAAGCAGGATCAGCTTCTACACGATCAGTATGCTAGCACTGGGTGACGGCTTTACGACCATGACATTCGCACTTATCAGTCTTTTTGTACCTGGACTATGGGTTCTCCTCATCGCAACCTGCTTCCTGGCTTTTCTTAGCGTGAGCTTCTTCGGTATGAGATTCTTGATGGACATCTGGACGGTGCAAGCTCCTGAACGCGAGCGACGAGAGCGAGAAAGACGTGCCGCTGCTGCCGCTGCAGCTCCGACACCAATTCCCCACCCTCCTCCTGCTCCTGTAGATACCACGACTCCGCCCCCTGCCGCGGCTCCTCCACCTACGGCGCCTCCGCGCACTATTGACGGTGGTCCTGTGCCCATCAGTATTGGCTCCGACCAAGATGAGCCTATGGATGATCCACCTGCGCGGACTACAGGGTTACCGGTCCCCGTTACTGCCGCCACGCCGACCACTCCTACTGCGTTCGAACGGACATACACTTTCGGAGCTTTGTACACTAGATTTTACTTTCTTCTTCTGGCCACCCTCTTCCTGTCATTGAACGCGACATCCTGGCCTCCCACTATACGGCGTTTCTATTTCACGGTATTGGCTTTCTTGTACCTCTCATTCTGGATCCCTCAAATTGTACGAAATGCTGTACGGAATTGCCGAAGAGCACTCAGGTGGGATTTTGTCATTGGCCAATCACTGCTGCGACTCAGTCCATTTGCATATTTCTACGGCTATGGATCGAATGTCTTGTTTGCGGACGTCGATCTGACTGATTTATCTGTTCTGGCCGGCTGGCTATGGATACAATGCGTAATCCTTGCAAGCCAGGAGATCCTCGGGCCTCGATGGTTTGTGAAGAGTCAGTGGGTCCCACCTGCTTATGACTACCATCCTGTCCTTCATGAGGACGAAGAAGGCGGCAATCTGCCCGTTGGTACCGAACATACACCAGCCAGTCCAGTGCTTGATTCAAAGACGAAGGACGTTCAGGACAACACCAAGCGAGTCTTCGATTGCGCCATCTGCATGCAGGAGATCGAGGTCCATGTCCATGGTCCCGATTCTGCACCCGAGGGTGGGCTGGCCGGAGCCGGGGGCTTATTAGCGAGGAGAGCGTACATGTTGACGCCTTGTCGTCACATCTTCCACGCAAAATGTTTGGAAGGCTGGATGAAGTTCCGCCTGCAGTGTCCGATCTGCAGAGAGGACCTGCCACCAATGTAGATATTGTACGAGTAATGCGCAGAATAATTGTTCATCCCTCGTCGTCGTCGAATGAGAGCTTGATCGGCTTGCCTTTCTTCTTGCCCTTTTTTGGTTTTGGTGCATCGTCTGTCTCGGTGCTCTCCTTGTCATCCTGCCCTACTGCGGTCGCCGCTTTACGCTTCTTCTGGCCGAGAGAAGCTTCTTTGACCTTGGGACGATCCTGCTGATCTGATGTCTTCTCCTTGTCTTCTGGTAGTGCGCCACTCATCATAGGATTGTCGGCGGATGCTTCTTGCTCCTTGTCGCCGCTGTCTGGCGCGGAAGTAGCTTCGTCTCCAGCTTCAGGGCCCTTGACCAGCTTCTCGTAGTCCTCCTTCGTCACTGATTCGTTCGTGTCTTCCATGACATAGGCAGGAGCATCCTCATCGTCGTCGAGCTTGGCACGCTTTGGTCGTGGGATGGGCCTTTCGTGCTTCTCGCCAGCTTGAGGGACACCCTGCCGCATTCGCTGTAGGAATGCGGGCTGTTCTGCCTGGTACTCGAGACCCTTCACCTTGGTCGGCATGGTTAGGAAATGCTTGCCACGACCGATTGCCTGAGGCAGAGGGGTGAACACGTGAAATGCCGGAGAAACCCCGAGTACGAACGTGTTTGTTCGAACACGAGGTGTGAGGTGAAGAAAGGGCTAGATCAGTATGCAACCCTGGATATTGGGGTAGAAAGCACGTGCATGTCGCTAGGGATGTTCGTCCAGCAATCCATTGGTCCCGACAAATGATCCTTCGTGAACCTGATTTGACGGCAGGAAAAAAGGCTTGAACGCATCCTGCCAAGACTGCGGCTTGCTTGCGAATCTCAACCTTGGGAAGCCCCTGCTCCAACCCTCGAACTCTTTTCTTGCATCAACAACCTCCTCCGTCACGATCTCCCACTGGTTGCACTTGGTTCTACGGACACCGGACTCGATTGATACTCTCCTCGGCCAATAACTTGCGGACAGCACATTCCACCATCGCCCAGTGGGCGCCAGCTTATGCGCTCGTATCTTCGACGCGCTGCATGTCACTCGCTTTCCACACACTCGCTTGAACCCTATTGAGAGCAAGAATTGCTATCGTCTCGAGGCCTTCGAACTGCTCCGCGTCACTTTCCACAATCTACACGGATCTTACCCGACTGTACCAGTAGCACTTGACGACTCCGGAGCCCCCAAAACCCCCATCCTCGCACAAGTTGCGAGTGCCGAGCAGTTCAAACGATCATGGATCTCCTACAAAGCGTCAAGAAGCGCTTCCCTTCTTCGGCCAACATGCCCACCTTCGAGGACCTTTCGAAAACAACAGAAAAGATCACACCACGTATGAGTTTCTTCAAAAGACGGATAAGACTGAAGGGGAATTCGCGTGTTTCAATTCCTCTCGGCATTGTTCTCATCTTCCCTTGCATAGTCATAATCTTAATACTGGTTCTTTTTGTACGGCATCCGGACTCGCCTGGTCGAATCCTCATGCCAGCTGGAGCACCTCCGGCTATCAGGTAAGCTATGCACGCGCAGGTTAAGCTTCATGGGCTGACAGAGATTAGAAAAATCAACGAGAAGTACGACAAGGTCTTCGTCACTGGTTGCCTGGACCCGGTACCCCAAGCGGATGCACCGAGAGCGAATGCAGCATTCGTCGTGCTGGCACGGAATAAGGAGCTGGATGGTGTGATACAATCGGTGAAGTCGATAGAGCGACATTTCAACCGATGGTTCCACTACCCCTACGTCTTTCTCAACGACGGAGAGTTCAACTCGACTTTCCGGGAAACGATCATGAATTACACGAGCGCGCCTGTCGAATTTGGCAGGATCAATGCTACCATGTGGGGATATCCAGAGTGGACGGATAAATCTGTCGCGCAAGAGGGTATCCGCAAGCAGGGAGACGCCGCCATTATGTACGGCGGGATGGAGAGTTATCATCACATGTGCAGATTTTACTCTGGGTACGTGGCAGACCAGCAGATGTCGAGAGCATGGCTGACGAAGAGCAGACAATTCTACAAGCACGAGCTTCTGCAAAAGTACAAGTGGTACTGGCGTCTTGAGCCAGAGATCAAGTACTTCTGCGACATTACCTAGTACGTCACACTCCGCACGTCCCTGAACGCAGCACTAACAACAACAGCGATCCATTCATCCACATGGAACGAGCCAACAAGACATACGGCTTCACGATTGCAGTCAAGGAGTTGAAAGAGACCGTTCCAAACATCTTCCGCTACGCATCTGCCTACAAGCGTATCAACAACATCACCTCGCAAGGCCTGTGGGAGATGTTCCTTGAGCCCAAGCCAGAGAAGAAGCCAGAAGATCTGCCAAAGGAGGACGACAATGGGCAGAAGCCATTGCCAGAGGAGATCCTCAAGACTGAGCCTGGTGCTGGGTCCCTCCCAGAGGTCGACCCCGAGTCCATGGAGGGCGAGACATACAACATGTGCCATTTCTGGAGCAACTTCGAGATTGCTCGCCTTGATTGGTTCCGGAGTAAGGAGTACGAAGAGTTTTTCCAGATGATGGACAGGAGTGGAGGCTTCTGGATGGAGAGGGTAAGTCATCGTGAGCTTGAAGGTCTGCTACTCTGTGCTGATTTGTCTGCTAGTGGGGCGATGCTCCAATCCACTCGCTGGCAGCCGGTGTCCTGCTGTCTCCGTCAGACATCCATTACTTCAGGGACTTCGGCTACCGGCACACAACCATCCAGCATTGTCCAGCGAATGCTCCAGCACGGCAACTACCACGCTCGCCCTTCCTCGAGAGTACCACACTGGATGAGAAGGCACGTATCGAAGAAGATGAGTACTGGGCCAATTGGGATAAGGAGAAGGAGAATGGCGTGGGTTGCAGATGCAGGTGCGATACAGATATTGCAGAGGTGGAGGACAAAGAAGGCAGCTGTACACCAGAGTGGGTAGAGGTCGCAGGCGGATGGATTACGCCTTCAGGACCTGGGCGATAAGCTGCTCTTTCTAGACACGGCGTTGGACCACTGGATGTTGCACGCAGACCCGAGCATCAATACAGTCTGCCAGACGCGATTTACATTATGTGGGCATTGGCGGGATAGGCGGGGACTTTAGGACCATTGATGAGCGAATAACTACATGTACATGTTTGACAGGTCTCTATGCCTTGTTGCGATGTGTCCTTGAGGTACAAAAATGTTCTGTGAATGCTCTATCTATATCTCAGGCACGTTCACATGACAGGCAATTAGAGTCGTGGTCCGTGCAGCATGGCGGGGCATCTGCTTGATAGACGATTGTCAAGGGTTCCATTTCACTGTCACTCTCACTCGCACTCACTGTCCCAAGGATATAAAACGATCACTTCCGCATTTACAGACAGCTCTTCTTCATCTTCGTCTCCCAAAGTCACGACACAGCTAGTGCCACAGCGCCATCTCAGCTAATCTCGTTACACGAGGTTCCGGTACAGTCTGCCCCTCATTCCAGCAAGGCAACAACGCCTGACAACCTCATTGCAGAACTCACGAACACAGACCTTCCATTTCTTTTCTTGTCCCGGAGAACTCTAAAAGGTGAGCCATCCTTATCCTCCCATTGCATTCACTGTGCGCTATATCGTCAACTCGCCTACCGTCTACTGCCGTCGTTCGCCTCCGGTCTGGACTGCAGCTCTGGAATGTCCGGTGAATCACCTCACCACCGCTACAGATCTCGACAAGAGCCAAGCAGCTACCAACAACATGGACTGTCATCGCTCAAGTCGAATACGTACTAACACCTTCTCCCAAGATCATCCTGATCGTAGTGACGAGTTCGAGGACATCAGCGGCCTACTCACCGAACCTCCGATTCCCTCCGCCGACTCACCTGATCTCACCACATTCACGATCGTGGTAAGTATAATAGAAGAGATCATGTGAATCGTACTCACCAACTCACAGCCCAACAACATGAAAGAAGATCCAGATCCTACTCCGGTTGCGGAGAAACAGCCCGACAACTACGACTACACAACCACCACCGCTGAAGATGACTTCGAGGCTGTCCATGCTGATCCACGCCCACTTCAAGACCTTTCCGGAAGCTACGCCGACATCGACACCATCTCAGAGGGTGGACAGACTGCCGACTCCGTTTCCGCCTGTGACCAATCCGACGCCGAGACCGTGGAGAGCATAGCTGACGATGAAGATGCTACCTCTTCCCACGAGCAGAGCTCACAGCTGTTGTTCCCGGATCCTGCAAAGCTACCCGCCGCTGCCGCTCGAGAGATTGCTGCTGGTACAGTGATGCCCAAATCGCTGAAGCAGGAGATGCAAATCGACGACAGCGATGCCGAGAACCACGGGGTTGATCAAAGCGAAATTACCATTAGAGGGTCGGACGACTCCAAAGATACACCGAAAGAGGAGGCTGCCAATCCGATATGGAAGCTCGCTGATGAGTATCTCGACATGCTGGATCGTTCTTTAACATACGCCGAAGACTTTTTCTTCGCAAGCCTCAGGTACACTATCCTTCCTGCCGCGGTCACGATGATTGCCTTCGGTCTCATCGCTTTCCTCATAGCACCACTTGACTCCTCGTCTATGTCTGCCGGTCCGGCCTTCTGGTCTGGCCCTCAGTTGTCGGCCAACGAGGAGATGATACTGCGCCATCAGCAACTGGAGTCAGCCCTCAGACAAGCGAATCTCACGTCCTGGAATGGGTCCGCGATCGAGCCAGCAAAGATCCTAGCCTATCCACAAGTATGGGTTTTGGGCGATAGTGGCCACAGTGGCTTCAAGGAGCACACTTTCCAGACTGGGGTTCGCGTCGAAGTCAATGGTCCTGGTCAGATCTTCATCTCGCTCCCCAAAGACATGCGCACTGGGAAGTATATCGATAAGCCAGAGATTCAGGTCCGCCATGTGACGGAGCACTTGGAGATTGCCGAGCAGAAAGATCTGATCCGCGGTTTGACATTCGTTCGCCTTGATACTCCATGGCAGAGGAACTACTACGCTGTCCAAGTCAAAGCGGGTCACGTCGATACCAGAGTAATGGTGTATGGAGAGGAGCCCAAACGCATCGCACCCAGACCGGCCAGGCAAGCTCCGACATCGCCAGGTTCAGACTCCAAGCCCAAGAACAACAGAATCCGGTCTTCCGTCAACGCCCTGCTACAAAGTTTCTGTCAGCTCTCAGACGAAGTTGTTGCAAGCTCTGCTCATAAGACACACGAGGTGCAGAGGTCCCTCAGAGACTACAAAGAACGCTTTGGCAAGCAACTGCACTATGAGCGAACCCAAGTGCAATCCTTCATATCCAGCATCCGCGAGACAGTTACTAGCACTTTCAGCTCAGTGCATGTCGATGTTGCCAAGGACCTCTCTACCGTCAAGGAAGATCTCTCGTCTGCAGCGAATAGGGCCAGCAACATCTCGCAGAAGCTATCGAGTTCCATCGGTATTGTTTTCGACCAGGTCGTTGTCTTGGCTGCGCCAGTGGTCAAGACGACTGCCAACGGAACTCACACCATCCTTGCACGAGCTCAGCGCAACGGACAAGGTATCCTGAGACGATTGTCGGGCAGCTTTCCGGCTTTCAAACGCGACCAGGACTCGGAGGAGTCGAAGACGGCACCCGAGCCAAAGCAGGCGATCCTCAATGGGCCTGAAGCGTCAATGAAGACCAAGGCAGACCTGGTCAAGAGGATGAAGGCTATCCTTACGCCCTTGGGTATATCGGTCACCGAGGAGGATACGTTCCACGACGTCAAGAATTGCCAGCAGACCTGCAAGAGAAAGAACCACTCTTCTTGCAAAAAGTCTGGCCGTCGCACTGGGAAGCATGGCCACTGATGCGACTGCCGCTGGCCGCCCATACTGTTCACTCAGTCCCTTTCTGTTTTTCCAGCACCATACCAGCATGACTATACGAGGCATATCTATCGGAGGAGGGGGTTCCAGAGAGGCTCGAGAGGGTTTGGCTTTTGTGGTGTGTTTTGTTTGCACTGAATGGCTGAGGATATGGCGAATGGGCATTCATGGTGGCGGATTTGATACTCCAACTAGATAGATAGGCTATCCACGGTGCTTCCAGTCTTTGCAATGACCGCGAGTCCATTTGTTGACTTTTCGACACGTGATATGCACGAGCACGAGGCAAAAACACATGCAAAACGCCAAGACATGAGGTTTTTGTGGTGCGTGCTTAAATCTCCTGCCCCGCTGTTTGGACTGCTTCATCAAATCTGACCGCCTTCAATACCTTTCACTTCACACAACAATCTCATTCTTCACCGGCGGCCATCAGTCATTCAAGAGGCCTACCAAGGTATCGTCCGCTGCCTTCCGGACTTTGAGCAACACAGCGCAACAGACCTTTGCACAATGGCCGACGCCACAAAAGACCCCAAGACTGAGTCCGTCTCTACAGATGGCGCCGCCGACAACAAGGGCGTGACCGACAAGGCCGCCGGCGCTGCTTCAGCTGTCAAGGAGAACGTCTTCAGCATGTTTGGCGGTGGACCAAAGAAGGAGGCTAGGAAGGAGGAAGATGATGTTGATGAGCCAAGCGGAAGCTCCAAGAAGAAGGCTACCGAGGAGGACGACGTGAGTCTTGCCAGCAGGACTACGCATGGAGAGGTCAGACACTGATTCGTCTCCAGGATGACAAAGCTCCTGATGAGGAAGCCGACGTCGAGTTCGCACCAGTTGTCCACCTCACCGAGAAGGTCGAGACCAAGACCAACGAAGAGCTCGAAGAACAGATGTTTAAGATGAGGGCAAAGCTGTTCAAGTTCGACAGAGATACCAGGGAGTGGAAGGAGCGTGGTACTGGTGATGTCAGACTGCTCAAGCACAGGGAGAATGGCAAGACGAGGCTGGTCATGAGGAGGGACAAAACATTGAAGGTTTGCGCAAATCACTATGGTATGGACTTCAAAAACCGGCGGTCTAAATGCAGGTGCTGATACTTCACAGTTGTCCCGGACATGAAACTTTCGCCAAACGTTGGCAGTGACAGGAGCTGGGTCTGGAATGCGGCTGCAGATGTCAGTGAGGGCGAGCCGGAGGCGCAGACACTGGCGATTCGCTTCGCCAACAGCGAGAGTAAGTCTGGGGTTGCGGAAGAGCTGGAGAAACACGATGCTAATGTTGTGCCAGATGCCAACCTCTTCAAGGAAGCCTTCATCAAGGCACAGCAGGAGAACGAGGCTCTCTTCAACAAGGATGCCGAGAAGAAGAACTAGAAGAACGACAGGATAAAGCGAATGCTTGAGCGACGCAGGTTGCAGAACCTGGCACTTGACGAGGAGCTTCATGAGATGCCCCCTCCTCGAGCAATTCGATCAAGGGAGCCTCGTGAGAGAGTAGTCTTCGATCCAGACTGGAGCTTCAACCAGGGCCCCGGGCCAGGCATTTCCCCCCCTAAAGACCCTCTGTCACCTTGATGGAGTCGTCACATGCACACAGCACATGCATCCATGAGATGCCAGATCCCCTCCATACACGAACGCTCGCTTCATGCACATTGCATCGCATTGGAAGCGCTCATCCGTTGAGATGATTAGATAGTTCACCACACAATCAAGTCTAGATCCCACCCCTCACATGCTTCATAGATATTGTAAAGGCTCGTGAAGGCTATTGTTACTTTTGGCTGCCGGTGGGTCCACTGTGCAGGCACGAGAGTATTGTACAGCTTCTCAATCACCAATAGGTCCCATTGATATTTCATTATTGCTTCTTTACAGATTTCTTCTTCAATTCAACCTCATCCTCACCATCTCGTGTCTCTCAAGCTCATCTGGTCAACCGTACGGCAGATCTGGCGCACCGTTCACTGCAAGCTTTCACTGCCCGCCGCGCCTCGCGCAACCACTATCAAGGCGCGCTTCAGCTCATCAATCCCATCGCCCAGACCTTCTCTGTGCTACCATACAGCTCTCAACCGTCCTTTGAGCTCCCAATCGCTCCATCCTCACTGATTGCTCACCACCGCCCTCACCAACCGCCACAATGCCCGAAGTACCACCCCCTCCTCCCTCCTGCCCGACCACCACTAACCCACCCTCCCAGGTAAAACGCCAAATCAAAATCGTCACCGAGCAACACGTCATGTACTTCCCCCTCCCCTCTCCCTCCCCTCTCCCCCCTCCCCTAACCCCTCCCAGCCAAGAACCCGCCAGCGAAGGCGAATTCCCCCTCCGCCGATGGACCATCACCATCTTCATCGTGGGCGAAGACGGCAACGAATACGCCGCCACGCCCTTTGAAAAAGTCACCTACAAGCTCCACGAATCCTTCGGTGCGCGCGCGAAGCAAGTCTTCAAACAGCCCCCCTTCACCATCAGCGAAGAAGGATGGGGAGAATTCGAGATGCTGATTGTGGTGACGCCGTTGGGGAACCCCAAGGGCGGGGAGGTCACGGTCGTGCATGATTTGAATTTTGGGCAGGAGAGGTATGAGGCGTTTCATACGGTGAATTTCCGGAATCCGAAGCCCGAGTTGGCGGAGAGGTTGAGGGAGAGTGGGAGTGTGGGGGAGACGAACGGGGGGGCAGGGGCAGGGGGAGGGGCGGGCGAGAAGGGGAAGAAGAAGGGGAAGGGGAATAGGGCGGTGGATATGGAGAAGTTGGCGCAGGGGTTGGAGACGTTGGGCGAGGATGATTTGTTGCATGTGGTGCAGTTGGTGCATGATAATAAGAGTGAGGATACGTATACGAAGAATGATGTGGAGAGTGAGTACTTCCTGGTTTTGGGGGATGGGGTGCGGACAGTGGCTGACAAGTTGCAGATGGCGAGTTCCATGTTGATCTCTACACTCTTCCCGATAATCTCATCAAGATGCTGTGGGACTTTACGTCGAGCAAGACGGATCTGGCGGCTCTATGAGTGCAGACGAGGCTAGTTTGAGTGGAAACGAAGGGGAGCGCGTATTGATACCCGTATCTGGCGTTTGGAGTCGGATGGACGATGGGACTTGAAGAGCGAGTCTACTTGATGTGCTAGCAAGCTTGGGAAAGCCGCTGGCAGAAGGCTTTGGACTGCAGGGCAGGCTTACGAGGATCATGCCACCGGGTACTAGATCTTGAGGCAACCCGGAGCGTACAAGGCACTGCCGGCCAGTGATGATCATGATGGAGAAGGACATTGCAGAAGGCATGGCAGTCATCTAATAGGTTATATGGATTCAAAAGTTGTCTACTCCCGTTCGCTCCATTGCTCGCTGCCACGCAGTGGTACGTTGATCATAAGACATTTGACTTGGACATTCACGATGGGCACTTGAGAACAGGACTAGTGGTTGGTGTCATGATTCATTCACTGATGCATTTATTGCTTCGAACTCGAGCAAGGCCTGCAACATATACTGCAGCATGGCCACGTGCCTAGCAAGACCTCCAATGATTCCAGTGCCTTGATGGCTTCCTCGTAGCCACGCGTATGATTGATCTTACAGCGGGTTGCCAAAGCTCCCAATCTTCAACGTCGCGAGACGTTCCAATGCTGCTTCGTCGTCCCCAACCGATTCGTCATCCTCATCCGAGAGAGGTTCGAAGAGCAACTCCCAATCCATGTCGCTCATTTCCTCCTTCTCAGATCCGTCGTCGGCACTCTATGCCTCCGTCTTCTCGCTCTCCACCTGCTCCTCCTGTTGCTTGTCTGGCTTGTCCTTGGACTCGTCTGTGGTCGCTTCAGCCTCCTTGTCTGCTGCACCCATGCCAAAGTCCAGGGCCCGCCCGGGGCTGCTACCCCATTGACCCAACCCCATGCCGCCAGGACTGAAGAAGCTGAAGCTCATCCCGTCGCTCATGTCGTTGCCGGCAATGTCGCTGGTAAAGTCAAAGGTATTGTCGAAGCCAGGATTGTCGCTGAGGAGTTGTTGCAATTGCTTGCTGAATGGTGTCATGGGAGCGAGACCATTAGCAAGGCTCTGCCCTGATACTGAGCGGCCGGAGACCGATCTGATGGATCGGCAAGGAGAAGTGAGAGGCATGTAGCGAGATGGCGTGCCGAGCGCTTTCTTCTCTGCTGAGGAGAATGATGGGAGGAAGGCGTCCATGCGGGTTGGGGTGCGGGAGGTAAGTGTACTGCTACGCTTGCTTGGGGTGGGAGTTGCTAGCAACGATTCAAAGCGGTCGACGGACTTTGAAGGAGGCGTCTGTGCCAACGCAGATGACGAGCCGGAGGATTTCGACGGCGTTTTGAACAAACCACCCGTGGAGGGCGAATTGAACAGAGCGGAAAAGTCAAGGTCGTCATGAAGCGAAGCGATGGGTGGCAGATTCTCCTTCTCAGACTGCAGAGCCAGATTAATCGATGCTTGAGTATGATTCGACAGTGGCGAAGTTTTGGCAGACTTGGTCTTGGTCGGCAAGCTAAAGTCATCAAGCGATTTCACCTCACCATCTTTGCGTGGAGATGGGAAGAGCAGACGACGGGTAGGCTTCGGCGTCAAATCGTCCTCAAGCTCGATGGGAGACTCTTCGGTGCCTTGAAATCGTGCCGGGCTGGACTGAATAGCTCTCTGCAGCGCGGTATCCAGCTGAGTGCTCGTCCAATCCGTCGCCTTTGGAGGTTGTCGATTGATGGCCTGCATACTGCTCGCGCGAGGTCGAGAAGCATGATGCTGTTCGGGAAGTTCATCAGAAACCTCGGCAGAGCTTTCTTTCTCCTCGATCTGCACTTCCTGGTGCAGTTCTTGCTGAACGTTGTCGTCCGGCTGAGGAGCATCGGTCCAGAGCCCAGACATTGGCAGATCGGACGGTAGATCAACCGCGTCGGAGGTCAGGTCGTCCTTTTGGCTTGACTTCTTGCGAGTGACCTTGGGTCCTCTTGACCACTTCTCGGGAGGACGCATCTGCTTGAACTTATTGAACCATAGGCCGCAAGGATTGCAGACCTGAATGGTCTTGAAGTCGTTCGCATCGGGCTTCTGCTTTGTCTTTCTGATGCTCTTGATGATCCTGTACTGGGTGACCTGCTGCGTGAGTTCATCACGCTCCGTAATGTCTAGACCAACAGTCTCGTCATCGGCTCCGAGATCTTTTTCGTCGGGGGGCGTCCCGTAGACGTGCTTGACATGCAATGATCGCCACGTCGGGGTCTCGATGGCACCACAGTTCGCGCAGAATGTTGGCATATTACCGCTAGCCAGTGATTGGAGAAGCTTCTCTTGAATGACTTTCTTCCGCTTAGCGCCTGACCCACTCCGGGGCTTTCCGCCAAAGGCAGGACCTTCACTTGGAGCGGGACTAGCTGCTGCAGAGCGAGGTGGGACAGAGGCGCGACCTGACTGAACAGGTGGCAGGGTGTTTGAGGGAGGTTGAGGAGCAGGGTATGGTTGCGGATATGACGATCCTGTATACTGCTGACCATCTGGAAATGGAGAAGGTGTGGTGACCGGTGGTTCGGAAATATTCGAGGGTTGGGTAGAAAGAGGTGGACGTGGAGGAAGGGCCAGATTTGAATTCCGTCGTACGGCTTGGATGGAGTTGTGCGCGTTTTGGGAATGTATGGGCTTCCCACTCATGTTCATCCTCGTCGGCAGCAGTTCCGGTGGCCCTGGTGTCTGTTCGATAAAGGAGATATCTGAGCCAAGTTTCGATTGCGATCGTGCTTTGTGTCTTGAGACCTGTTTGCGATCGTCTTTGGTGATTGGTCGATCCTCATCGTCCTGCATATAATCTACCACTCCGCCACTCATATATCCAGAGTCGGGTATTGAAGGATGAGCCGGTAGACCTGGACTAGAAGGCTCCGGCATAGCAGGCGGCGATGACGGGAACTCCAGAGGACTACCATCGCCCTGACCTTGCATGTCTTCCGGTGAGCTCATGACAGCATCAGACTGGTTGTCAAATGGTGATTGTGGAGTTTCAGCATGGTATAGGGACGACTCGCGGCGCAAGAAGCTGTGGCCTTTGAAGCGACTGTTCTTCTCGGCAGGGACGGGCGTTGGTACTCGTGGGGGAGGCTCAAGATTGCTACCAGGCCGTGAAGCCACAGGCTTGTGGACCCTGATGGAGGCTGCCGTGCTGGCAGTCACGCGGAGGGAGTCGGCGTTATCGGTAAAAGCGGACCTACCCTTCCACTGTGCTTGCGTGATCTTTGCCCTCTTTGGTGCAGGCCCCTCTTCTGCAAATCCTTCCTGCAACGATGACTCATTTCCAGCCCGACCGTGGCTGCTCCTCACAGATGTCCTGCTAGAAGGTCTGCTGTGGCGGTTCATGTTCGGCCGGCCGTTCATGCTAGCATTTGACATGTGCCGTTGATGAGAGTATGTTGGGTAATCGAAGTTTTGTGATTGTTGTTCCAGACTTGCCACAACACCGTTGTCTGTGTTGAGACCACTTGACCAAGCATTTGGATCAAAACCACCTGACAGAGCCGGACTAAGGTTTCTGTACATTTCCATGCTCTTGATATAGTCGTGTTGTACAGGTTTTGGAACAGGCACCAGACGGAGCTTGACCTCCAGCGTGTCTGCAATGTCGTTCTGAAAGGCAGCCATGACGTTCTGACATACGCGTCCAGTGATCATCGTCTTGGACTGGTGTGCTGGGGCTGACGGGGTTGGGGAGGTAGCGGCGAGCAGAGCCGAAAGCATCCCTTGCCCAACCTGAGGAGTCTCGTACTCGGAATAGTCGTAGGCGTAGATTGTGAAATCACCCTGTGAAAGACGTGCCACGATTTCCGGACTGTGCTCCACGACAGCGCGTATACATTGTCGTAGTTCGATGACACCGATGTGGGTCTTGTCGTCAATGGGAATTACTGGGATATTGAGAGGGTCTCGGATTCTCGCCAGGCAGTTTGTTTTGTTATTGTCGTCGAACGTGTACAGGATCTTCACTGGAGAAATGCGTGAGCTAGAGTCAGTATAGCAGCGCTGCGTGCCTCACCTCGCATCTGACGCGAAGGGATATTGACGAATGGATTGTTCGAAGTTGACACGTCCATGTCTGCTGGACATGGTGCCGGAGAAGACATGTTCGACGATGGCCAGTAGAGGCCAGAGGGACAGGGATTAGTGAGGTTGTAGTCGTGGCATTCCTGTCGACCAGCGCGTGTAGCAACCCAGAAGATGCGGAGAGTTTAGAAGAGAAGGATGCTTAATTAGTGGATCCACGTGAAAGTCCAGTGAATGCTGAGTCATATGACAAGGAGAGGAGAAGGTCCTCGACCTGCAGAGAGGTGCAGCACAGTGTTGTATGAAAGGCTGGAAGTGTGGGCGTGGGCGAGAAGCAGAATGTCGTGGTCGTGCTGCACGCGCCGGAGCCGCAAACCCGCGCGTCGTGACTTTTTGGCTTTTGGGCTTTGGCTTTTGGAGCTGAGCTCGGGCGGAACAGCAAAATGCTCCCGCGACGGTGACGTTCGCCGCACGACCACCGCCGTTGACAGCATTATTGCGGACTACTACTATCGCTGATATGATATGAGAGGACAATCACTCTTTCATTGACTGAATCATCTATCAAGAAAAATAATTCGAGCAGAGCACAGAAATACATGCTCCCGACAATGTGGGTCCTGTTTTGAGCTCCCAATCAGGAAGTCCAATGACTCGCATGCCCGATGACCTCACGCGTCGCATCTGGGTAAGGGGACTCTCCAAAACCACTCTACGGCTTGATCTATCCATCTACCATCATGATCCATGAAACGCACTCGCTACGCATCATCTAGGCGAAAGGTTTGTCTTCCATGCCAGGCTGCAAAGTCGAAATGTGATCGCAGGGCCGAGCGCTGTTCCCGCTGTGTCGACAAGGCCTTGCCATGCGTGTACACCATCACAGCGAATCATGGACAGGTTCACGAAACCGCCAGCACGATCTGCTCTAGCTCGACCCCCAACTGTCACTCTGGAGGAGCACGGAGCGGTGCAGATCCAGCACAGGGACCGTCTTTTCAGGATCTCGACCTTTTCTGTCCTATCCCAGCCGATCAGATCCGCAACCGCTGGATGAACCCGTATCTTGTCGGAGGCAGTCAGCACGTGAAGACCATTCCCGCGAATGCGGCAGTCTTCCTACAGCGAATCTTGAAGTCTTACATCGGTGTGATACGACGCAATGCAGTGCCGGACTTCATACATCCAATGCAGATGCATCAGGCGAGCCCTGTGCTGACTAGTTGTCTCGAACTAGTCCGTTCCTGTGCTCACGGGCTACCGGCCGTTCTGAACAGCATCAAAGCCTCACTGCTCGAAGCCATGGCTAACATGACAACGCGAGCAGAGGACGCATCACACTTGGATGCTCTCTCCACGTTCCAGGCCACGTTAATCTATTGTATGGTCCTCGATCTCTGGTTCGATGGGAGCGGAGTCCAGCTGTCCGAGCCTAGCATCCGGCTGCAAGAGATTGCAAGCTGGTCGTGTACGAAGGGTTTGGAATGCACTGCAATTGAGACGAACGTTCGTCCAGAGTGGGCAGAATGGATCGTTGTCGAGGCAAAGCGTCGAACACTGTACACCATGTACCTCTTCGACAACGTGCTCTCATCTCGGAATGGCCTTCCATCGTTCATCTCCGAGGAGTTGTCCGGTTTACCTGCACCAGGAGGAAAACTCCTCTGGAGAGCAACGAAGCGGGAAGATTGGATAAAAGCATACGATGACAGCATGCAAGAGTGGCAGCATAAGCCTTTACAGATCAATGAACTTTGGCCACTACCAGCTGATAGCACCGAGTCCGAGCATCGGCGGCAGAGCGGAAGAATCGAAAAGTGGCTCGAGCAGGCAGATGAGTACTGCACCATGCTGTATGCCATAACCTCTAACCTGCACGGAGTATGAGAATCAATATGCTTCGAGAACGTCTGGCAAACCCGGCTTCGGCACAGTCGTCCAAAACGTCGGAGCTGACGGAGTTGAGAACGCACCGTGATTGGCTCATGGCTCGCGGCATTGCTCAAATCCGTCACCACACCTTCTGCATGATGGCGCCTGTTGTTCTTGCACATATATATAGAGGGACGACCATTGCCCTTGCAATGTGTCTGACATCCATGATGACCATAATTTGTGATGCCTGAAGATGATACTCCCATCCATGCAGCTCGAGACGCCCCACGTGCCGAGCCCTATACCATCTTCGACGGACGACAGAGGTCACTCATCGTTGCTATCGTTTCGATAGCCGCCACATGTAAGTATACTATGCACGCTTCTAGACCAAGGCTGACAGCTCTAGTCTCTGGCTTCGCGTCAAACATCTACTTCCCTGTTCTACCTACGCTTGCAAGGGACTTTAATGTTTCCATCGAGCTCGTCAATTTGACCGTCACAACCTATCTCATCTTCCAAGCCATAGCACCTAGCTTATGGGGCCCCATCTCGGACGTCAAGGGACGACGCTCGGCCTACATCGGGACCTTCCTGGTATTTCTCGCCTCGTGCATTGGACTGGCTGAGGCTCGGAATTATGCCACGCTTCTGGTACTACGATGCCTGCAGAGTACTGGAAGTGCAAGCACCATCGCTATTGGAGCCGGTGTCATTGGCGACATCACCACGGCTGAGAACCGAGGAGGGTATATGGGCATCTTTCAAGCAGGTCTGCTTGTGCCTGTTGCCATTGGACCCGTGATAGGGGGCGCACTTGCTGGCTCACTGGGCTGGCGATCGATTTTCTGGTTCCTGGCTATCTACAGCGCTGCGTTCCTGGTGCTTTTGATCTGCTTGCTGCCGGAGAGTCTCCGCACGCTGGTGAGCAATGGCAGTCATGCTCCTGATGCCTTCGCCAAGTGGCCTTTGGCATTGTATCAACGCACAACAACTGTGCTCTTCTCACCCGCTCAGTCCAAAGCTAATCCGAAGCACATTGGCTTTACTGCACCTTTACGAGTTCTGTTTCAGAAGGATATCGCACCTTTGATCTTCTTCGTTGCAATCCATTACGCTATCTGGCAGATGAGCATCACGGCGATGTCGACCCTGTTCGAGACCCGGTACGGCTTGTCTATAACGCAAGTCGGCTTGACCTTCATTGCAAATGGAATTGGGTCGATAGTGGGCACCTTCACCACTGGCAAGTTACTGGACTTCAATTATCGCCGACTAGGAGTCAAGGACAGCGACGATCCCGTGGCCCGACTCAGAACCGCCCGGCTCGAGTTCGTTCCCATATTCTCTCTTGTACAGACTGCCTCGATCCTATTATTTGGTTGGACCATCAGATACAGTGTTCCAATCGCGGTACCAATCGTCTCGTCCTTCATCACGGGATGGACTGCCATCTCGACTCAATCGATCATCATGACCTACGCCGTAGATGTATACCCGCAGCAAAGTGCAGCAGCGAGTGCAGGCGTGAATCTCGCACGCTGTCTTCTGGCGGCGGGTGGAACGAGCATAGTCATGCCGATGATCACAGGCATAGATACCGGATGGACATTCACAGTCTGCGCTGGGGCACAAATACTTGCTCTACTGGCCGTGGGCTTCCACGTCGGTCTACTCAGAATATTCTACAAGAAGTAATACACACCACCTATTCCTACACAGATCCATTCCCACCATGCACAGCGGTACCGTCTGATCCCACCGTCCCTCCTCTACCCCATTTTCCCCTCTTCCTCATCCCCATTCCCCCCCTCCCCCGTCCCCCGCCTTATCCATCCCTCTCACCGCCTCGGGCGAAATCACCCCCAACAACTCCTTCATATACGCCGCCGCCACAGCCGCCGCATACGGCTGCCACCGCTTATTCTTATGCGAATCGGCATAGTCACACACGCCTCTGATGACCAAACACCGGAAATTATCAATGATCCCCGCGGCTTCCATGTCGACGCATAGAATTCCCGCGTCCAGCTTGGCTCTATAGTCCCCGTCTTTGATCACCGCGTTGCTGGAGCCGATGGTACCGTAGTGGATCTCTGGGACGGTGGAGGGGCGGGGCGGGCGCTGGATGAGGGATGTGGGGTCGCAGGAGGCGCAGGAGGGGCCGGGGGAGTGCTGCACGTCAGGGGGAAAGAGGAGATCGGTGGAGGCGCCTTGGTGGACGAAGAGGTTTTTGAGTTTGGGGTAGTGGGTGTACATCTCGTTGAGCAGGGAGGGGATCTTGGTGTCTTCGAGGTGGTGATCGGTGCGGAGGCGGGCGACGGCGTCGAGGAGGAGAGGGGGAGGTTTGTTCAGGGAGCCGGTGCGTTCGAAGATTGTGCCGGAGTGAAGTTTGCCGCTGTCGAATGGGATCACGGCGGAGAGGTGCCGGGATGGGATGCTGACGACGACGTCGCCGAGGCGGATGTCGTGGTCTTCGCTGGGGACGCCGCCGCCGACGCCGACGAGGAGGCCGAAGCGGATGTTGCGGAAGTCGTTGAGGAGTTGGGTGGCGAGGGAGGCGGCGGAGTTGTTGCCGATTTCTGGCGAAACCGCAACCACGACGTTGTGCTCGCCAATGCGGCCGAGGCAGTACGAGCCTGTGTCGCGACTCGAAGAGACGGTGGCCCAGACTTGGTCCATCATGGCTTTGACTGGCGCGAACTCGATACCCATGGGGCATATGCATGCGACCGTGTACTCGTCGTTGCTGCTTGGCTTGAGGGGACCTCTGGGCTCGTTGGCAGAGTATTCGGCTCGAGCATGATCATGTGCCAGCCATCCCATCATGTAGCCGTTGTCGCGAGATTGGTCGAGTCGAGGACCGAGAAGAGCACTGGCTGATCTACTGCCTGTCCACCCACCGTCCGTCGCGTTGCCTGAGATGTTGTTGGATGTTGTCTTTGACGTCGTTCTGGTTGGGGTGACTGGCACGGGTTGACTTTGACTTCGGCTCCTCGGATGAAACAAGGATCTGAGCAGTCCGCCACGTGGTTTGGCTTGGTCTTGCTGGGGCATTGGCTTCGTAATGACTCCCGGGGAACGGTCCTGTCTGGGTCTGACGATCATGGCCTCGCTGCCGAGACTTACCGATGCTCTTTCACTTGTGTTCATCAGCGAGCCCAACTGCGAAGTGGGGTAGACAACATGACCCTGCTCGCTTGATGTTACTGTTGGAGACATCGGGGGTATGAAGCTGATGGAGTGGTCTCTACGGCTACTCTGGTCAGATAACACAACGCTTGGCACCGCAGGCATTTGTGATGAGTCCCCTCGCCGCGAAGAGGATGAACTCTGTGGTTGTTTGCTTGTGACTCCCGTATCAGTTTCGTCCAATGCTGCAGATCCTGGAGGGACCTCCCCTTGACCAGTGTCGCGAAACAAGGCCGTAACGGATTTGACCTCCTGCAGAAAGGGTTGTACCCTGTCTTCTGGCTGGTCTTCCGGCGCCACATCAGAGCCCTGGGGATCTTTGGGCTCATACGGTGTTATTGTCGTTCCGGTGAGTCCTTGCTCTTTTCGTCGCCTACGTCGAGCAACGATGAACACGTAGGTGACGAGCAACAACACAGCCAGCACTCCTATCACGCCGACTACGATGCCAGCGATAGTTCCTGGCGGCAAAGGCTGGCGATCGGACGTTCCGGTCTCTGTGGTGCCGCCCATAATCGACGTACTGGTCGAGGTCGAATTACGTTGTATCGTGGAGGAGCTAATCCTGGAGGTTGAGTTGCGAGCACTGGTGGTTGAAGAAAGTGGAGTGGTCGTTGGAGGGACTGTGGATGAGCTGGGAGGTTGTGAGATTGTTCTGCTGGTCAAAGCCGAGTTCGAAACGGCAGGTGGAGAAGTGCTCGAAAGAGCAGGGCTTGAAGTGTCCAGAGGTGGGTTCAGGTCCGTCGTCAGGATCGGGGTAGACTCTGCTGGAGCTGGCGGTGTCGCTGTGGTGGGAATAAGCGCCGTAGACGCCTCAGCGGACGTAGTTATCACGAGAAATGTGGACACCTCGACCGCCGTTCCTACGGGTACAGATTGTGGAGGTGGTGAGGTGGTCTGTACGATCGTACTTGATGGAATGAGCCCAATCACCTCCTGTCGTCGCCATCTTGTCGTTCTTGTCGAGATTCTTCGAATGATGCTCATAGTCGAGGCCAGTCAGTGCAGTGTTATGAAGAACTCCGAGAGTCGTGGAAGAAGGCAGGACAGCCAGAAATCGCAGACCGCAGACTGCAGACCGACAGGATTTGAGGCTTGAAACAAACTCAAGAGCCATACAGAAGAGACACGGCATGACAAAAAGGCAAACCTAGCCCAGAGATAGCGCGAAATCACATACTGACATCTTCACCTAACATTCATTTTCAGGGCCGTGCCTGGTCGATGTCTGATTGGCAGACTACATTGATGTTGGAAGAAGGATCGTTCGCTTCGCATGAGCTTCCGCCCTAGACAGCAGACTTAGACTGCCATTGGACGACCCCTGCGGCTGAGATGCAGAGCGATCTTGGGTGGGCGGAGTAATTCAGGTATAGGTCGCACAACAGCTTCTTGGGGCTGATGAGAGCTACTGCTAGCTCGAAACGCGCAGGATGGCACTGCAGTGTAGATCTTCCCATCACAGGCTCTCCGCCTCGAGCAGTCCTGAGGATTCATGCGTGTGGCCACAATCAAGAAACTCGCGCCATCGTGCGGCGAGAACAAATAAGGACAAAGGTGGAGCGACCGAAGTTCATATGCGCACGGCCTCTCGGCCCGCCTTCCGCGCAGACTTCAGCTTTCCATTTCAAGGTCCCATAAATTTCACCTTCTCACACTCACCTGTTCATGACCGCTGTCATCATGTCCGAAGTCGCCAAAATCCCGTATGTAATCCCTCCTCACCCGGTTGTATCCCCTCGCTAATCCTTGCCAAGCGAACTCCTTGCCAAACCCCGCAACGAACTCACCGAATTCGAGATCCTCCAACTCGAACAACACGAATTCACCACTGGCCCTTTGTCCATCCTGCAGACCGCCGTACGCACACATACTCAAGTCCTCATCTCATGCCGGAACAACAAGAAGCTCCTCGCCCGCGTCAAGGCGTTTGACCGCCACTGCAACATGGTGCTGGAGAATGTGAAGGAGATGTGGACTGAGACGCCAACGAATGCGCAGGGAAAGAAAGGGAGGCCGATCAATAAGGATAGGTTTATCAGCAAGATGTAAGTTGTTCAATGCGGAGGATAGGGGAAGAGTGGTGCTGACATAGGATAGGTTCCTGCGTGGGGATTCGGTGATTCTGGTACTGTTGAGTTGAGCGGGTTTATGAGCAATGGAGGGACAATATGCAAAGAAAAGTAATGGGCACCATCACGGGCATAGATTCTATCACAATGGAATGGCTGGCACGCCACGGAGGGCACAAGTCTGCGAATGCTGAGAGCAGCATGGGCCAGGGGATCTCGACACAGGGAACAGGAAAGGCCATCAAAACCGCGACGAGGTCAGCAGCAGATACCCATTCAAGAAATGACATGATTTACAACTTTTCAGCCAGCGCCTTGAAGAAGATCGCGAGCCCATACGCACCAGGGTCAGGGACATCCTGCCACCCCTGCCCGCCCACGTAGACCGTCCGACCCAACGACGCCTTCATGCCCTTTGTCTTGTTTGATCCCTCCTCCGCTGCAGCAGCCGCCTTCTTCACGTCCGAAGTGGCCTCCAACGTGTCCACAAACGGTCCCAACGCATCGACGAGTGTTCGATCCCCAACTTTGGCAGGCGTGTACTTCCCCATACTCTCCGATGCGTACTTGGCTGCTGAAGCCCAGGCTTTACTGTCTGCTTGTCCGCCTGACTGTGCGCGGAGACCAGTGGCGAGAGCATTGAGGTAGAT
Organism: Elsinoe arachidis; assembly: GCA_013372555.1. Lineage (NCBI taxonomy): Eukaryota > Fungi > Ascomycota > Dothideomycetes > Myriangiales > Elsinoaceae > Elsinoe > Elsinoe arachidis. Next base: position 2,532,699 of record JAAPAX010000001.1, read on the forward strand.
GGCGTAGAGCGCGCCGGACGTACCGTCCATTGTGGTCTCGACGGTGGCGGTGATTTCGTCGAGGAGCAGAGCTGCGTCTGTGGCGCTGGTGGAGGAGAGGACTTTCTTGACGGCTTCCGCGCCGCGTTTCAAGCCGATTCCGCAGTCGCCGTCGCCTACTACGGTGTCGTATTTGGTGATGTCTGGTTCGGCGGTGATGACGGCGTCGAGGGCGGCTCCGAGGGCGCTCTTTGTTTGATCCAGGTCGACTGTGGGGTGTTAGTCACGCGCGATCAGAAACTTCAGAAAGCTTACTCTTCAACCCAGACGGCTTTGCTTCGACCTTGCCGGCGTTGCTTGCATCCCTGGTTGCTGTCGACTTCTCCTCCCACGTCTTGGTCGAAATCGCGGCAGACCACCCGTTTGCCTCTGCTGGCGCATCGAGCAGTTCAAGCATCGACTTCCCGACACCGGTGTCAGCTAGCTTGAGTAGGGAGATGCTGAAGCCAAGACCATTCAAGCTGGTCATGAATGTGCCGCTGAGAATGCGTGCAGGCTTGATGCCGTAGGACTTCTCCAACTGCTCGACTACCTCGTTGGTGATGCCGCCTAGCTCGAGCGGACTCACGCCGCCCAAGTTGTTGATGAGAAGTGCAACATCATCGCCCTTGAAGATTGTTGAGAAAGCGCGGTCCTTGTCGGATTGGTCCAACGTATACTTCAGCATCTTTTCGACCAGTGAGGGCAGGTCTGTCTTGGCCTTCTCCGAGCCAGCTTCGTTGTGGATACCTGGAGGTGTCAGCTTCTGTCTATGCAGTGGAGTCGCCCATCATACCCATGCCGACCTCTACCTCACCCACCGCAAGCTCTTCGACATCGTCAGTACCACGGCCTGGGACGTGGACGTGGGAGAGTGATGATCCGATTGAGACGACGTTCTCAGCAACCAAACGTGCCACCTTGGAGACGTCCTTCAGCGGTGCACCTGTAGCAGCTAGTGCTCCCGCAATCTTGTGGACCAGCGCTGTACCAGCGATACCTCTCCGCCCAACTTTGCCGCCCTGCTCCCTCCCAACTCCAGCATCGTCTGCTACAACGACCATATCCACATCCAGTCCGCTTGCCTTTGCCTTTTCCACAGCCATGCCAAAGTTGAGCACGTCTCCAGTGTAGTTCATCACAATCACCAGGACACCTTGTTTTGAATCTACTCTTTCAAGAATACATCTCCTAATTTGCTCGGCCGACGGCGAAGCGAAGATCGTGCCCGCGACAGCTCCAGAGAGCAGGCCATTGCCAACAAATGCTGCAAAGGATGGTTCATGGCCAGATCCTCCTCCCGATACTAGGGAAACCTGAGGTTTTGAGCCGGGTCGGAGGTAGATGATTTTGTTCTCTTGATCGAGGGCGACGGAAGGGTTCGCGAGTGTGACGGATTTGAGAGCGGAGAGGACAAGGTGATTTGGGTCGTTGATAAAGTGTCTTGCTGCATGCTGTTAGCCTTTGGCCTACAGAGTACGCCTGACATCGGCTTTTGAACTGACCTGACATATCGGCGGCGTTAGTTTGAGCTTGCAGTGGAGGCGAGGTTGTAGTAGCTCCTCAGGGACGATATCTGGTCATTGATACAAGCCGGGGAGGAGGCATTGGACTTTCCAAGCTTATATACATGGCATACATCATCTGCCGGGCAAAGGCAGCTCGCGATCTTCCTTCTCCAACAGAGCGGGGCGTTGGCCGTCTGCGGGATCCTGAGAGGTGCGGGGTTGGATTTTCTTCGGTCAAACGCCGAGAAGCAGCTTCGTCATGCAGGGCAGAGGGATCCACTTGAGCTTTCTCATCCATCTCTCTGGGGCATCTACAGCTTCATTTCTGTCACAACCCCATCAACCATCAACCACGCCCCAATGAGGAGTACTATGCCTATTCAAGTGGGCATATAATTAAATGGCGTCACGACAGCATCGTTCCGTTGGCCTATGGTGACCAGGACTGCCCTGGACGAGCACGTGCACGATACCTGTTCCCACGATGGAGACAGCAGCACATGCAAAAATGCCAACGAAGCAGCCATGGTCTGCCTATTGTGGCCTATGCTATTCTTGGACAAGTCATTGTGAAGCTCACAGACCTTTTTACACACATTGTGATATTCTCCTCAAGGTGAATAGCTTTCCTCACATTCATTCAATTGCACACAATCTCATTGTCGACCATTTCTCATCAGCACAACATCAATTACACCTCAATTCTATTCTCTATCGCTCAATAGCATCAAGACTCTGCTTCAAAGATATAACATGGCTTCTCACTGTCCTCTCCTCCCTCCGACCAGTCCATACCAGCTTTCACTTCTCCCTTCAGATCGTCTTCGACCATCTTCATCTCCTTCTTCGAACATGTCGACTCAGACTGGTGCTGATTCTCTTGCCATGGTGCATGTCTCGCTGGACGAGTTTGCACCTGGCGGTTCCCCAACCTTCGACTTCACCGGACTCCCAACTGAGATCCGTTTCATGGTCTACAAGCTGGTCTTCATGAATGCCTATGGCGGTGTCAACGGCATTGTCGAGCACTTCATGGAGCGCATTCTCCTGGCTCCCATGCACAGCATCGTTGCCCAGCCTACTCCGAACCGCGTCACCCCAAGCGTCCTGCTCGTTTGTCGCCAGCTTTACCAGGAGGCAATCAGCGTCCTTCGTGGCCAGGCCCTCTACCTTCAGCATGGTCTCCTTGACTTTGAGCTCCGTCATCTTGTCCGCTGGACTACTCTCCGCAACCTCCGTCGCATCGTCATCACTGATGTTGGCCACGATATCCTCGACCCAAAGCTCCGCATCTCCTTTGCTGGACATCGCCGTGTCTTCTTGGCTCTCGCTGGATTCCTCAGCAACCCTGGTCACCGCCTTGAATACCTCGAGATCAACTTCACTGATAAGGGGCTGAAGAAGCATTTCGACGACTGCTACTACAGCATCGGTCAATGCGATATGCGTCGCTGGGTCAACACTGTCTACACCTGCCTCGGTCGCATCCATGGTGTTCGTGAGGTCAAAATCACTGGCTACATCCACGACCACATGAAGACCCGTCTCATCGAGTCCATGCAAGCCGATCACTCCCCCTTCTACCGCCTTCCTTTGGACATCCGCAAGCGTATTCTCTCCCTCGCATCCAGGTCTCTCAACACCATCTCAAATGCCATGAACGCAGCCAACATTGCCGTCGGGTTCCACCTCCCTCGCCTTTCAACCCCCAACCTGCTGCTCATCGACCGCCGCACCACAGGCCTCTACCTCGCCACTCTCCGCGCCACTCCCCTGGTCATCGACCTAGACAGTTACCCCCGCCACGGCACATGCGACCTCAACCAATTCATCACCGACGCCACCCTCCGTTCCATCACCAACATCCACATCATCCTCCGCCACCGCCAATGGCTCTTCATCCTCGCCCAACTCTCCCAAACCCTCTGGGACCGTCACTCCCTCCACACGCTCACCCTCACATTCCACGACAACCGCGCCCTCCCCTGCGGTCGCTCCAGCACTGGCTTCCCTCTCTTCTACCCGGACCCCACCCTGCAGGCCCTCCTCTTTCCCCTCGCCATGATCCGTGGTGTCGGAGAGGTGGTCTGGGGGGGCGACCTGGCGTATGCCCGCACGGGTCCTGCCTTGGGCAGGATCTACGCGGATATGACGGGTCGTCCGGCGCCGGGGCCGGGGAGGGTGAGGGTGAGGCAGTAGGGGGTGTCGCTGGCGATACTCCCGGGGAGTTGGTCTGGGTGGCCGCCTGCCTCGACGCCTACTCCGCCGCCCGCTCGTCCGCCTCCTTTTCCTCCCTCACCTCCGCCCTCTCTTCCGCCCCCTTCTCCGCCCTCTCTTCCGCCTCCTTCTCGACCCCCTCCCCGCCCCCTCGCGCCCCCTCAGCTTGGCACCAGCAGCGCCCCTCCCTCTCCACCAGCGGGGACCCCAGCACCGCCTCTGCTGGAGAGCAGGTCTCTCCACACCGCTGGGGTCCCGCTTGTGCGCTGCTGGCGCATCATGTGGGCATTTGCTGGACGATGGTATAGATAGATTGAATGGACATCTTGCCGATTTTCACTCCTATCCAAGGACATATCCCTGCCTGTGAAGTGGCTTGTGGTGTGTTTTCTTGATCAGGGGATTGTGATGTGACTTGTGTGATTTGCCATGTTTTGATTTCTGTATTGCATTTGGGACATGTGCTTGTTCAAGGTGATTCATTCATGTTGGATATCAGGCACTCAATTACGTAGAGGGAGAGATCCTCCCATTGTTCTAGGCAGACGTCGCAAGAGCATTCCCATGGCCAGACCTATTCGACGTTGAAGAAGCTCTCGTCAAAGGTTGTGCCGCTGCCGTCAAAGTCCCCGTCTCCGCCGCCGAAGCTGCCGAGGTCAAAGTCGGCAAAGTTCATGAGGTCGTCGAAGGTGGTGTCTCTCTGGTCGCCTTGAGAACCACCACTGTTAGAAGGAGGGTTGGTGGCGGTAGTCTGGGTCTGGGTTTGGGTTTGAGACTGATTTTGCGCCTGAATGGAAGGTGGTTCTGATTTTTTCGTGTCTGGAGCTGGAGTGCTTAAGTCGATGGTGTCGTCTGCTGCATTGGCATACGACTCTAGACCAGGAAGCAGAGAGGATAGATCTTCGTTGTTGTCTTGTGATTGCATTTGGGTTGGTGGTGGTGGGGCTGCTGGCTCTGACTTTGGTGGCTCGGTCATCTGCGCTTTGGGTGGAGACCCGGTGATGCTTGCTGATGCGCTGTTAGGGTCGTTGAACAGACTGTCAAAGTCCATGGCGCTCATGCCGCCTGTCGTGAGCTCCGCAGACTCCGAGCCATCTGGTTTGCTTGAGGTGTCGATCTGTAGGTTGAGGTTTGCCTTGGGCTCGTCGGGCTTTACCGATTCAGTCTGAACATTGCCATTACCCAGCGTAGGATCCTGACCGGCCTCTCTGGAAAGTATGGCCTCGTCTGGTTGCGGTGGCACGTCGGGCATGTCGATGTCGCTGGGGTCTGGCTGGTGGGTGCCATTCGTGCCGTTGATTGAAGTATCTGCTTGTTTGGTGCGAAGGGCGCTGAGTTCTCGTTTGAGGATGAACTGGGCTTGCATCTGGAGGTGGAATTAGTGCCGACTGACTCATGGATTGAGGCTGGAGGACGCACGATCTCTGCTTCAAGCTCATCAAGTGCGTCGTGGAATTGCACGTTGGCAGCTGGGATCATCTGCTTGAGACGAAGGGCGGTAGCTGCTGCTTTTTCGCGATTGCCACCGTGGTTCGCGGCCTGGAATACCGATGCAGTGCATTCTAGCTGTCGGACATCAGTGATGTTATATGGGAAGACGGGGTGGGGCTACTGACGGCCTTGTTGAAGATGAATTGCATCTGATCCAGCGGGGACCGCTGCTGTTGCTGGGCATTCTCCATTATGCGATGGCTGTCTGTGGTAGCAACGTGTTGCAGATGGCGATCAGGTGATATTCTGCTCAGGCCAGCGAGCCGGGTGCGTGCCCTCAGATGAGTGGATACCGGGGCTGGATGGACGTGATACAGCACGCGCCGGCTCGTGATTGACCACAGTCGGCGACACGCGAGCGAGCAATGTACTTCTGAACACAACACGCCGTGGCACAACCTGCAGAACTAGCGACAGACACCTGCAGCTGTCAATTTGATAGAATAACTTGTGGTTAAATGATCCGGAAGCTTCCCCGACGAACCAAACCAGTCCCAGTCGAGCAAGGCGTCCCCTCTTCCCTTCTCCGTTGAGACTCTAACCACGCAGCTAAAAAAGCAGCTAATAAAAGAGGCCCGTTCTTTTGGAGGGAAGACAAGGTTCCTTCCGCAGTAAAGTTGCTAAGGGTCCACCTCTTTTTGCTGCCACAATCGGAGCTAATAGCGCTGGGACCGTGGGCAGCTTTTTTGATAGCTCTCGTCGACACATACCCTCTGACCTCTTTCCTTCCTACATCCCCAAGCATTCCGTCGACTCTGTGAAGAAATTGGCATCGTCACAAGACGTGCCGCTTCTTTTCCTTTGCTCCCCTTTTCTTTCTGCTTGCGTGTGCTTTATTAAGTCTCCTTGTGCCTCGACATTTCCCTGCCGCCCGCCTGATTGGTCCTCGACCTGTCCTGCTGTGCACACCTGTATAGCTTGACATCCCGGCATTCGACCATCGCACGGCACATAATCCTCTCTCAATTCCATCGACTCGCACGAGATTCCTCGCTTCCGTCATCATATACCCCGGATCCCTGCCGTTGGTCTGTTGTATAGCTTGTTCCTCAGCCTGTCCGACTTTAGCTTCTGTCACAGATCAGTACATACCACTACATACTTGACGACGAACAACGGCCGACTTTTCTCCTCTTACATTACACTTTTCCAGCATCGACATGGCTCAAGTTTCTTCTTCCGGCGCTAGTCCGCTCCACTATCCTTCCAATGGAGGTGCTCCTGGTCAACAGCCTTACGATCAGGCTCAGGGCAATGGCACACACATGCCGCCCCCACCAGTTCCTCCTCTCAACATCCCACAGAACAACAATCCAATTCCAACAGCCATGTCAGGTGGAGGCCAAGACGTTCTGTCTCCCACTGGTTCTGCTGGGACCATAAGAAGAGCTGCACCGGAACCAAACAAGAGGGCATTGTACATTGGTGGGCTGGACCCCAGAGTCACTGAGGAGGTGCTCAAGAAAATCTTCGAGACCACCGGCCATGTACAGTCTGTCAAGATCATCCCCGACAAGAACGTACGTCGAATGCACCTCGTTTACACATGCGAAGTCTTCACGTGCCCTCCCCCACCACTTCGACACACACCTCTGACGGAGTCTCTTCTTTTACACACGCTAACATGACACAGGCAAAAGGCTACAACTACGGCTTCGTCGAATACGACGATCCAGCTGCGGCAGAAAGAGCAATGGCAACCCTCAATGGACGTCGTGTGCACAATAACGTAAGCACAACTCGCATCTCTGCATTTTCACATCTCACACGATCGCAGGAAGTTCGCGTCAATTGGGCTTACCAGTCAAGCAACCTCTCCAAGGAGGACACCTCCGGCCATTTCCACATTTTCGTGGGGGACCTATCCAACGAGGTAAACGACGAGGTACTTACTCAAGCTTTCTCTACTTTTGGCGTTGTTTCCGAAGCCCGTGTCATGTGGGACATGAAGACTGGTCGCACTCGTGGATATGGATTCGTCGCTTTCCGCGACCGCACCGACGCCGAAAAGGCTCTCAGCAGCATGGACGGCGAGTGGCTTGGGTCTCGTGCCATTCGCTGCAACTGGGCGAACCAAAAGGGACAGCCGTCCTTCTCCCAGCAGCAAGCTATGGCCGCTATGGGCATGACTCCGACCACTCCTTACGGCCACCATCAGTTCCCTGCCCAGGGCGCTCAGTCCTACGATATGATTGTCCAGCAGACTCCTCAATGGCAAACTACCTGCTACGTCGGCAACTTGACTCCTTACACAACCCAGAACGACCTGGTCCCTCTCTTCCAGAACTTTGGCTACGTGGTAGAGACCCGCTTCCAGTCTGACCGTGGCTTTGCGTTTATTAAGATGGACTCCCACGAGAATGCGGCCAATGCCATCTGCCAGCTCAATGGCTACAACGTCAACGGCCGTCCCCTCAAGTGCAGCGTAAGTAATAAACCCTGTCAGAACAGCTTGATGCTAACATTCTCAGTGGGGTAAGGATCGTCCTCCTACCGGTCAATTCGACTTCTCTCCCGCATCCGGCGGTCCCAACTCCGCCTTTGCCCCACCAACACCTTCTGGCTACGGTTTTCCTCAGTATGGTGGCCCCGCCATGTCTCCTGGTGGACCGAGCCCTGGCGGCTTCCCCAACCAGCCTCCCCCAGGCTACCCTCCCCAGCAGTACGGCGGCATGGCCCCTTCTCCAGGTGGCTTCGGTCGTGGCGGACCTGCTCAGGGTGGATATCTTCCACAGCCTCCTCCACAGGCCCAGTACGGCGGCTACCCTGGCTACCAGAGCTAGAAGCCTGGTCACAGCCGACACGGAAGTGAAGTGAGAGTTTGAGCTCTCTGACGACTATGTTTCTCCTGGTGGATTTTACCCACGACTTGCGGTTCAGATTGCGACTATGCATATATATACCACGGTGATTGCGGCAAAAAGGATGTTTTCCATCTGCAAAAGAGTCTATTATGGCTGATGCAGGGATGATGGTCTGATGGATCTTGTTGGGGTGGAAAAGGGGTATACTACGGACTATGCAAGCAGTATACATAATTGACAGATGTTGTCTATGCGGATAGTCAGGTAGTCATTGGCACGTCGAGCAGCGGCGAGATATGGAGGGATAAATATGACTTCCCCACTTCTTTTTCCACTCCATCATGCCCGTTGCACCAATGCTGTGAGCATCATGTATCATTCATTACTAGGCCCCGACCAAGAGCAGGAGTATATACTGTCGTACCATAACCGGGTATTTCCCCCTCCCTTTTCCCTCACAAATCACACGAAGCAATGCGCTTCCTCAATCCCTAAGCATTCCCAGCCTCATAAACCCCCCCTGTCCCCTCGAGATCCACCCCCTCGACCCTCCCCTTTACATCCCCCGCCTCCCTGACCAGATTCGAGAAATACTTCCTCGCCACCTGACTCTCCGCCAACGTCTTCCTCTTCCCCTCGCGCTCATCCGCCAACCTTTCCACACCGCGTTGCAGACCCTCGCGCAGGCGCGCAGCGGGGTAGGACAGGGCGCGACGGACTTCGTTGGAAATGCGTTGCGCGTTGGAGTGCGTGTAGTCGAGGTCGGAGAGGGCGAGGGAGAGTTTACGGGAGAGAGTGAGGGGAAGGGTGGAGGGGATGGAGGAGAGGGTGTAGCTTAGGGAGAGGACTACTGTGGGGATATTAGTATGGGGTTGTGCAGGGAAGAGGGAGAATTGGGGGAGGGGAAACGTACCAGCCAATGCCAGACCTGGCACGAGGACTCGTCGCATGTTACTTGGTCCCACGACCTTGGCCACGCCGAGGGCAGAGTCGATCCAGCCTACGCCGCCGAAGAGACGGCCGCCGACCACGCCTGCGACGGTGACTGCCATGCCGCTGCCGACGACTTTTTCCTGGCGTTCCCAGAGGGCTTGCAGGTTGAAGAAGTCCCAGACTTCGACTTCGACGTCGACTTGGCGGGCGAGGGCGTCGCGGCGGGAACGGAACATTTTCTCGCTCTTGAAGGTGAGTTCTTGGTAGCCTTCGCCGAGGTGGAGTAGGCCGAGGCTGGCGATAGAGGAGACGCCGGAGACGGTGCGTTGCCGGCCGTGTTCTTCGCAGGATTGGACGGCTCGGGTGATGCCTGCGAGCATGGAGTGTTTGAGGGACTCGGCGTAGTCGTAGACGGACCAGATGCCGGGGTATGGGACACCGAGGTCGGTCTTGCCGATGGTGGAGATGGTGCGGTTGAGTGTGTCGCGGGTGTGGTTATATACGGAGGATGATTCATCGTCGATAATGGTCTCGGCTTGGTCGCCAGCGGAGGTGCGGGCTTTTCGGGACTTTTCGAGTTCTGGTTCCAGAGATTTGAGCTCTTCCTCTAGTCGTTGGAGCTCGTTGCTAGCTACGTCTCTGTTGACGGCTGCAAGAGATGAGAGATCGCCGAGGACGTTGAGGAGGTAGGTCCGAGCAGGTGCGAGTTTCGAGCGGGCACGCTTTTCGAGGACGAAACGTCGCAGTGAAGCTTCGAGCTCATTGAAGGCATCGATCTTCGCCTTTTCCTTGCCCTTGGATTTGTCATTGTTTGGCGGCGGAGATCCAGGTGATCCGTGCTTGGTGTTTTCATCCTGGTCGTCCGAAGGATCGTCTGATGGTCCGAAGGGGTCACCAGGAGGTCCGGAAGAGCCTGAGCCCGAGCCGCCGGATGGTGGTGGCGGAGGACCGGCTGCTGCCACAGGAATCGCATTGCTGGAGACAAAGTGCACTAGTTCCGAGGATTCCTTGAATGTGGCCGGCGAAAGCTGTGCGATCTGCTTCAAGATCCCTTCCTGACAACGCTTCTTGTCGCGGATGTTGTCAAACCCGTTGACGACCATGAACATGTAAGCCTTTTCGCGTGCTGCATTGAAGATGAACTCCTTGGCGGAAAGCGTGAAGTGGTTCGCAGCTGAGACAACAAATACCACGACATCAATCTCCTCCTGCCGCGCAAAGACTGCCGTAGTCTTCAAGCTGTCATTGTTGAGGCCAGGAGCATCGATGAGCGCAATGTCGACTACCCCGTTGTTGAGGAGAGACTGGTCCACGGTTCGGATATCCTTGACGTAGACCTTGCATTGTGAATACCGCTCATTGTCGATCACAATGTCCTCGAGCTGCTTCAGTTCAAATACGTGGTATGTGCTTTCGTCGTTGCGGTTGTAGGTCAGCCCGATTGGAACAGCATGTACCTCTTCCAAGCCTCCATTCTCTCTTACATCGAGCACCTCGCAGAAGATGGCTGTACACGGTTGTTGATCTTCTGGAAGCACTTTTCGTCGAAGCAACGCATTGCAGAATGTTGATTTGCCAGCATTCAAATCTCCTGTGACCAGAACCTTGCTCGCAGTATCCTCGATGCGTTCTCGGAGTGAGAACAGATGCCGTATACTGTTGTTGATCTGCCCGTCCAACAGCGATGCGATAGACTGCTTCTCCAACGAGTGTACCAGCTCTGTCTGTGAGGCGCCCTCCATTTTCAATTCAATCTTGAGCACGGAGAATTGCTGTGCTAGCTGTGGTGTGACAAGACGAGGCTCCAGCGACTGTGATCTCGAATGCGAATGCGGCGAATCAGATCGGGAATGCAGCTCGCCCAACGAGGTACCTGCGCGCTGCAATCCGGTCGGTCGTTGCTGTCTTGGTTGTTCATGGTGATTGTCCAGCGTCGACTGTGTGTGGTACAGGCCAGGCCGAGGGTCCGGTCTGCTAGGTGACGGCGAAGGTGGCCTCTTGACAGTTGGATAATGTGCTGGCCACTGTGCATTCATGTCTTGCAGTCTCTTGAGGACGTCTACCGTTTGTGTTATAGCTCGGGCTAAAGCTGTGCGATTTTGGTTGTACTGCAGCTGGAGAATGTGGCTCGCCATCGCTCGTCGTTCGTGCTCATCTGGAAAGGTCAGCAATAATCTGAGATTACTCATGGCGACCGTAGTACCTGGGGCGAAAGCGGCGAGGCGGTCAGGAGTGCCAAAGGACGATGGCGAATCTGGCATCCATGCTCCCGACGCGCTCTCACCATCTGCTATACTGCCATAGCCAGAATCTTGGTCTATAAGTGACCGCAAATGCGAAGCATAAGCAGCGTCTGATCCGCTGCCTCCGACTGTCATGTATTGAGGGCGTTCATTCTGTCGACTGTTTCCAGAAGAGCTTGGGCCCGGCGAGGCCGAACCTGATTGTGAAGGACCGTCAAAACTCATCGCGTGGTGAATACTGGTTCAATATCAAGTGTCGTTGTTCATCATAAGGGTATTGCAGGTGAGGCGGTGGCGTGGATGATGTCGCAGGGTTTTGTCGGAGCAACAAGCGGAGGTTTGGAATGCATCACGACAAGATGCAAGATTCGACGCTAGAAAAAGAGCCGCACGCGCCGAGCCGCAGTCAAAGCGGGTCTTCCTCGTGCGCAGATCCGGGCAATTTTGTCCCCAAACACGGAGCGACCCACGTCATACAGCCAGGCACCAAAGAAGTCACTTGGGAGACCAAGCTCTTGTTCGCAGTACTACCCACCTTGCTGGTCACTTCAGCACAACATAAGGCCTTCGGTGCAACCTCTGGTCCCTCCCACCGCCTTCACCAGTCGTCGCAATCATGAACGTGGGTTGCTTCGGGATCGCCCCACCATCCGCATTACTGACATCTATTCAAGATCGTCGAATGGGCATTTGGAAAGCGCATGACGCCGGCCGAGCGTCTGCGCAAGCATCAGCGAGCTCTCGAAAAGACACAACGAGAATTGGATCGTGAACGGACGAAGTTGGAGAACCAAGAGAAGAAGCTTGTCCAGGACATCAAGAAGAATGCGAAGAATGGGCAGATGGGCGCAGTCAAGATCCAAGCAAAGGACCTTGTACGGACAAGACGGTATGGCGTGCCTTGACTGTGAGCAATGAGGTCTCTAATACGGCAAAGGTATATCCAGAAGTTTTACCAGATGCGAACACAGCTGCAGGCTATCTCGTTACGGATACAGGTTGGCTCGGACACCAGGCCCTTGCGCTACACCTGCTGACAATGACAGACTGTCAGGAGCAATGAACAAATGATGCAGTCGATGAAGGGAGCAACGCAATTACTAGGCAGCATGAACCGACAGATGAATCTCCCAGCCCTCTCCAGGATAGCCATGGAATTCGAGAGGGAGAACGATATCATGGACCAGCGACAGGAGATGATGGACGATGCAATTGACGATGTGACGGGAGTTGAGGACGAAGAAGAAGGGGAAGAGGTTGTCAATCAGGTACTGGATGAGATAGGTGTGGATCTTGGACAAGCGGTGAGTGCGATATACTATCATGAACTGCTCCAGCTAATCGTGCCAGATGGGTGAGACACCACAAGGTCTACAGAGCAGTGCTGTTGCAGAGGGAAGGGTGGCTCAAGCTATCGGAGGGGATCCTGGTGACGATGACTTGCAAGCACGACTTGACAGTCTCAGACGATAGTCAACATCGCGACAAGGCGACAAACCACGAGATACCACAATTTGAATTTAGGAGCGTTCATAGAGATACCGCGGGACGAGGATCCAGACTGTCGGGGTCGATAGATGCCGTGCCGATGGTGGATGCAACACACAAGCTTGGATTCAGGTTGCCGCACTTCCTGCGCACCACAACGGCGTATGGGGGTCTCGACGTCATGTCTTGCAGGGAGGAATGCGAGCAATACCTCGCAATGTTCTGTATACGCGAGCATAAAGTATAGAAGACCCATGCACTTGGATACATGAGCTTGAAACATGAAACAACCAAGGAAGCCATGGAATGCAGTGTTCAGGCGCACAGACACTTGGAAGAGGGACAGGTGACATGACATGGGCATTCGCGATGTGCTCTTTCCTCTTTCCTCTGCGGGGCAGGGCCAGCCAAGCCCCATTTTTAGCCAATGTCGTCAATCCCAGGCGCCGCTCGAGGGCACTGACACTCACAGCCAGAGGCAACGTTCCAGCTTTCACTGCTCATCCACCTCCGTCATCCTTTCGCTGACACATCGACATTGCGTACAAGGACTGTTTGCACGCTGTTTGCAACAATTCCAGCTTGGTGGGGGTGATACTACTGCACCAGAGCGATCAATTGCCCGCCGGCTTCCAGGGCTGACAAGGGTTACCGCGCGATCTCCATTTCCAATCAACCGCTCCTACACCCTGTGATCCTCTCCCCACACAACATCCAACATACAGGGTGCCTATCTCCGTCCGCATCCCCTCAAAACATTCAGTCAAGCTTGTTCGCACTGATCCTTCACAATCCGCAGGTGTGTTTCCCTCCGTCCTCTGACGCATTGACGTCAATACGCCGCATCCACGAATTGACCCGAGGAGAGTCGCAACAGCTCTAATTCATCTATAGTATCTCCATCCTTAGGCCAATCGCAAGGACCGAGCTCGGAAGTTTCATAAACATATCCCAAGCTGGCAGGGAATAAGAGGAGGAGCTTCTCCGGTTCTGGAGGTCTGCTGAATAGAATGTTTGGCTCCTCTGGGTCACCCAAGGAGAATGAGCATGCTTTTGACAAGAACGACACAAAATCAGAAGCTGTGACTGACTCAAAGACGGTATCTAAGAGTCCGCCAGCTCGCAAGTCTACCGACGATCATAGCCCGGTCGGTGAGAAGAAGAGGAGGAGCTCTGGTGTCGCCCGCGCGCGGGATATGCTATCTAGCGCCAAACAGTCTCTACATTCATCAATGGCTAGCTCACCAGAGTCGAAAGGGGAGAAAGCGTCACCAATTCAGAAGCTGGGCCGCACGGATCCAGCACTCAGCGTTCCACAGGGCTCATTGAACAACTCTGCTGGCGAATCGATACCCGGGCCAAGGTCCACCTTTCGCGTTGGTGTGACCGAAGACCGCAACAAAAAATGCCGCCGTACCATGGAAGATACCCACGCGTATCTCTACAACTTTCTGAGCACACCGGCCCCGGTCATCGGATCGGAAGCATCGAAATCTCGTGCTAGCAGTACGGATACCAGCGCTACAGGAGATACCCAAGCAGTGGTAGAGACCGACAATGGATACTTCGCTATCTTCGACGGACATGCCGGTACTTTTGCCGCTGACTGGTGCGGGAAGAAAGTCCACGTGCTTCTGGAAGATATCATTCGCAAGAACCCAAACACTCCTATCCCCGAACTGCTCGACCAGACTTTCACGACTGTGGATCAGCAGCTGGAAAAGTTGCCGCTGAAAAACAGTGGTTGCACAGCAGTCATTGCCGTTTTGCGTTGGGAGGATAGAATACCAAACTCGCATTCGGCCACTGGATCCACCGCCATCGCTCCGGCCGCCGCCGCTGCTGTAAAGGCAGCCTCGGAGTCATCGTCTCCGAAGACAGAGTTGACTACGGTGGCATCGAGTCAAGAAGCCAAGCTCAGGGAGGCGGCATCTAGACAGCGCGTTCTGTACACCGCCAATGTCGGTGACGCCAGAATTGTCCTCTGCAGGAATGGCAAAGCTCTCCGATTGTCCTATGACCACAAGGGAAGTGATGAGAATGAGGGAAAGCGTATCGCGGGCGCTGGAGGTCTGATCCTCAACAACCGTGTCAATGGTGTGCTGGCAGTCACGCGAGCTCTCGGCGATGCCTATATGAAGGATCTCGTCACAGGGCATCCTTACACTACCGAGACTGTCATTCAGCCTGACATTGACGAGTTCTTGATTCTCGCATGCGACGGTGTAAGTGTTTCTTTCCGAGGACTAGCGAATTATACTGACACTTTCAGCTTTGGGACGTCTGCTCGGATCAGGAAGCTGTGGACCTTGTAAGAAGCGTACAAGATCCGCAACTTGCATCGAAAATGCTCGTTGAACATGCGCTATCACGCTTCTCGACCGACAATCTCTCCTGTATGTTGGTCAGATTCGACGGCCAGCGCGTACAACAGACGGTCGATCGCAAGACGGAACCCATTGGCGTCGAGGGAGATCCATCTTCGCAACGTGGTACTATGAGCGAGGCTGACGCCATCGTGGAGTCGCAGAAGAAGAAGTTGGATGAGAGCGGGCAGCTGGTGGATCACGTGCCAAACAGCGACATTGCTGAGGAAATGGATGAGGATCAAGAGCCTGGCCCCGAGCTCAATCCCCAAGCTGTAGAAGCAGCCCGCAAGGACCGGAAACCGATCGTTGACAAGCAGTCGGAAGGATGACACTGATTCCTGGTTGGGAGGTGGGGCAAAAGCACGATGGCATGATTGTTGGTAGAGGGAGCTGGATGGGTCGGCCTGCTTGAAGCGAGACTTGCTAGGCGCTGTAGCGATCGATCAAGAGCAATGTAATCTTATGCGCAGTCTGTCTCCTGTATCGTGCTCTGAGTTGCTCTGCTGTCATTGTGTGACTTGCTTGGCACCCCGCTGCTTCTTTCGCGGGGAAAGTGCCCCAATCTTCCAACCTCATTTCGTGAGACCACTCCTCCCGACACTCGTTAATTGCTGCGCTACTCGATTTCTCTTCTTGGTCGACTCCGCCACGACATGTTATACTGACAGGCTACCTTGATCCGAGATGAGCGATCCATCACAGGCGCAAGAGGCGCCCACGAGTCAAGAAGGACATACCACCAATCCACTCCCTTCAGCATCACTTCCGAGCACGACTCCGGCATTTGTAGCACCCAGTGATCTCCTCAGGCCTAGATCGTCACACAGACCGGGCTCAAGAGGCAATGAACCAATGTCGCAGCTCGATCACGACCAGGCGAATGCGCTGGTAGGACTGCACGTTCGGCGCGACTTGATATCCTTACTGACAAATGCTCCAGCTCAGAGTGCGGTCATTCCTCAAGACGCGCCGAAGCTTCGACGTCCTTCCTCTCAGCTATCGTCTTATCGTCTTAGACAACTCGTTACTTGTGAAAAAGAGCTTGACTATTCTACAACAAAATGGTGGGTTGCACTCGATCAAGCGACCTCCCCATAGGCTAATACATTCAAGCAATCGTGTCTGCGCCGCTGTGGGACTCGAAGACGTCGACTTTCGCTGGCCTTCTCACAACATCCGACTATCTAAACATCATCCAGTACTATCTGCAATATCCCGATCAATGGGTGGGGTCTGGAGAAGGATTGCGCCTAAGCAGCCTGAGAGGTAAGGACATGCGTGATGACGTGGAGAGCAATGTTCTCACGGTCTTACAGAAGTTGAGAAGGCGATTGGTGTCCAGCCTATCGAGACCATCTCCATCAACCCTATGAAGTCACTCTACGAAGCATGCAGGAAGATGCTCTCGACAAGGGCGCGCCGAATACCGCTCGTAGATGTTGACGATGAGACGCAACGTGAGATGGTCGTCAGCGTCATCACGCAATATCGTATCCTCAAATTCATCTGCGTCAACGTAAAGGAGTTGCAGTTCCTACGCAAGCCACTCAGGGATATCAACCTTGGGACTTACAAGGATGTGGCGACGGCAAAGATGGACACTAGCGTCTTCGACGTCATTCAACTGCTGGTCAAGAAGAACATCTCAAGTGTTCCTATTGTGAATGACGAAGGTATGTGGTGGAATCCAATTGCTCTCAGCTGGAGCTAATATGGCCAGGTGTTGTACTCAACATATTCGAGGCCGTCGATGTGATCACCCTGTTCAAGGATATCCAGTCTGGCAAGAACAGCAACGAGTATGAGACACAGCTGCAGATATCTGTTGGCGATGCGCTGCTGAGAAGACCCGAGGTAAGACGACTTTCCACCGTCACTGAATGTACCAACCAGCTCACCCGTGCAGGAATTCCAAGGTATCTACACCTGCACTCTCAACGATCGTCTTGACAGTATCTTCGATATTCTGCGCAAGTCCCGCGTGCATCGCTTCGTGGTTCTGGACGAAAGGAGTCATCTACAGGGCATTGTGACGCTTAGCGACATTCTGGAGTACCTGATCATTTCGGGAGGAGAGGAGGAGTACTGAGAACACCGAGACTCACCTTTAGGGAAGATTAAAGCATGTGTGGCATTCGGATAGAGGCATCACGATCAGCATGACAGTCGAGCAAGACGGACAGACCTCGACTCAGCTTAACAGGAACATGGCTCCTTGCATCGGGCCCCGACGGGCACAAGCCACGACAGTGTCAGGGTGGCACAGTATGGCTCGATCATGCACGAGGGTCGCGCAAGTCTACTGGACGATCTAACGACATACAACGTCTTGAATACTGCAGCGAATGGGTTAGCGATGGCAGCTTGGAGGAACAGGTTCTTCTTGGCACGAGGCAACGATGTAGACAGCGAGATACCCAGGATCAGCAGCAACCAGACGACATTACAATGACCAAGAGTGTCTTTCATGATCTGAATACAATGGAATGCCAAGTGTCGCTCGCTATGATGGATCTGCCCTCCCCTCCTGCCCTTCACCCTGCATCAACCTCGCTCCCTCTTCCACGTCGTCGGCGGGTAGCATCCCATGCGTCTCCTCCACCGCATCGCCGCCACTGACAATAACAAAACTCCCCACCACCACGCCCGCCCCAACCCAATAGACCCAACTACTAGTCTGCCCATTTAGCAGTACCTGTCCCACCAAACTCAACGGTATAGTCGTACTCAACCCCACCGTAACCACAATCGGGCTCGTCAAAAGCACCGCATACGCCCAAGCAAAATCGCTCACCAGCGAACTAACACTATTCACCACAATAATCATCGTCACCCTGCTCGTGGGGGGCAACTCAAACGTCTCCACACCCGTAAAATGCAACACCAAAAACCCCGGCCACAGCAACAGCACATTAAACAACCCCACCAACCCAAAGAACAAAGGCATATGCACCCTTGACTCATCCCCGATGCGCTTCGTCATGAACACCGCATACAGCCCATACAGCACCGCCGAGAGAAGCGCCATCCCGTCCCCGACCCCCAGCTCCCGTATCGACTTATGCGGAAAACTCCCGCGGTTCTTATCCGACGACCCAGACAAATCCACGGAGGAAATGAGCACGATCCCGGCAAGACTAGCGCACACCCCCGCCAGCTTGCGCAACGTGAACGTCTCCACCGCGAATAACGTCCCGAAGAGCAGGGTGAACACCGAGCTGGTGGAAGTGAGGATCGTGCTGCTCGCGACGGTGGTGTACTCCAGACAGGCGGCGACGAAGTAATTCGCGAGGTACCACAGGAGGCAGAACTCGAGGCTGAGTCGGGCGGTTTCGGCGGCGGAAAGGCCGGTGTCGGGGGCGAGGAGGAGGGAGCGGATGCTGGGTGCGCGGCGGGCGGGGGTGGGTGGTGGGGACTGGAGGGGGCAGGAGGCGTGGGAGGCGGGGAGGAGGGATTCGGTGGATGAGATGGAGAGGCGGGGCGCGTACAGGCGGGGGGAGTCGGGTTTGAGGAGGGATTCGCTGGGGGTGCTGGGGGAGGGGGTGGGACGGGTGAGGGCCTGGCGGAGGGTGGAGAGGAGGTGGGTGAGGTTGGATGGGTTGGTGAGGAGGTGGGAGATGGTCATGGGGATGAGGGGGAGGATGAAGAAGGAGGTGTTGATGTAGGTGACCAGGTAGGGTTTGGAGTAGGTGTTGTCCGCGAAGAGGGTCTGAGAGGGGGGTTAGTGGGTGGTGGGATTGGGGTGGTGGAGGGCTTACGCTGGCGAGGAAGTTGGATGCTGTCCAGAGTATGACGGTGAGGAAGAGCAGGGCCAGCCCGGTGATTCTCCTCCATCGTTCGCTCATTTGTGTCCTTGATCTTACGGGCTCGAGCGGAGCCGTCTCAAAGTCTGATATCCTTCTGTCATCGTCGTGGTCGTTCCCCGGAGCGCTGTGCGTGGCCGCAGGAGTCGCATGTCCAGCCATGTTGTTACCGTCGTGGAATGAGCGTGATCATTTGCGAGAGTGACTGCGCAGATAGCTGCTGCATCGGCCGGCGATAGTGAACGTAATTCGCAAGAGGCTGTGGGAATTTACAAGGCGCGATAATCAATCGACGGTGGTTGGAGGTTTATCTAGAGGCTCCGGCCGGGATTCCGAGAACTGACGAAACGGGCCAGAAACACGCCATGTCCGATCAAGAAATCTCGCGTGATCAAAGACCCGCTGGTCAGATGCTTAATTGCGATAGAGTATATGCACATTATATTGATTGGGTATTTAGGATAGACTATCAAAGACCAGGGAAAAGACTCGCTTCCACTTTGCAAAGGCTGCCGTAGCCTCGTTTGGAGTGTTTGTTCTCAATGCGCCGTTCATTCATGCAAGGCCAGGAGCTCGAGGATCATAGACATACTTAGCATGAGCATCCTTCTCTTTGCTCGTCAAAGTTGACTGGGATCGTCTCGGGATAGTCTGGGTTGAAGTCTTGTGACTCTTCTTGGGCGAGAGCGTTGCGTGCGATGACCTCGAATGCTTGCTCGACATTGATGGCCTCCTTTGCGCTGGTCTCAAAGTATGCAATGCCACCCTTGGATTGGCAAAAGGCCATAGCTCGCTTGTTTGATACTGTCCGTCTGGACTCCTCGACGTCGACCTTGTTTCCCAACACGACCTGAGCAAATTAGCACCACTGGCGTGGGGATCGAGAAGCGTGTGCGTACAAATGGAAAGCTCTCGGGATCCATAGGACTAGCCTGAATCAAGAACTCATCCCGCCAGCTGTCAAGTGTGTCGAATGATTTGGAGTTGTTGACATCATAGACCAGCACGCAGCAGTCTGCACCTCGGTAGAAAGCAACACCTAGTGACTGAAATCGCTCTTGTCCAGCAGTGTCCCAAAGCTATTATACTGTTATCTTGCATTCTTCTCATCTGGCTCAATCTCCATACCTGCATGGTGACCAGTCTGTCGTCCACCAACACCTCCTTGGTCAGGAAGTCTGCCCCGATCGTGGCCTTGTATGATGCGCTGAATTTCTTGTTGACCTGGTCTTGATCAGAACTGTGGTCTTCTAATCGAGCAATCGGATGTCCTTACATATTGGTTCATCAAACTCGTCTTGCCGACACCGCTGTCGCCCAGGATGATGACCTATTCATAGCTCATGAGTCTGTATTCCAAATACTCGCTTCAGAAATATGCTTACCTTGAGCAGGACCTTCTTCCTCGATGCCATGATTGGAGATGGCTGGTGGTCGTTCGGACCTGTTCAGAGCAACCAGAAGCGATAGGGTGATCGGTGAATACGTCGGGGCAGGTGTGAGGGCCTATGCGACACGATACCAGGAGTTTCGGACACGCGCAGAAGTTCAAGACGTGATGGATGCGAGATGGTAAAGGTCCATTGACAACAGTGACCGATGAGTTCATGCCAAGCCGTCTTGTTGCGGGCGGCCGAACCTCACCTCCTGGACTGACGTTTCTCGTTCCTGCGGCTCTGCGTCGCTCACTGGGACCCGCAATTAATTTGTCTCAGCCTTACAACTTGGCCAGGTTGCGCACAGGAACGGACTCGTCACTCTCAATATCATCAGAATTCCGTATCGACTGATTGCGAGACCTGGACCGTGGCATTGAGGCGCGCGCGCAACACATCACCCACGACCCAACTCTCAAAGGACAATGGTCGACTGCGGCGCATAGGCTAGACATCGAGCTGTCTGTAGCGTTAGCATACAGCCTAAGCGCATCATCATTTCGCTCAACATTCGACGCTATGGCGGAGGCCTTCATTGGCATGACCGTCAGTGTAAGACTGAAACCTGGATCCGTGAGGCCGTCCGTCACCGGAAAGGTTGTCAACATTCACGACCAGAATCTGCTGCTAGAGCAAGTCTATATTCCGGAGACTGGAGAGAATGCGCCCTCCTGGACCGTCCCAAGCTATCAGATTGCGGACCTTGAGGTCATCGATTCTAGTATATACCGACCACAATTTCCGTCAGGCGCAAGCACTCTCCCCATCAGAGTTGCGCCGACCTACTCTGATCCGGCAATTCTGAGCTATGCACGCCCGATCGCAGAAGACGACCTCGCAACGCCAACCCTTGTCACGCCAGCCAAGGAGCTACCAGCGGAAGTGCTGCCACTCCCACTTGTGAGTCCGAGAAAGGTCACCGATAGTGAGCCGTCACCCTCAAAGCCGCCGCAGCCATCGAGGGCACCTGCAAAGAAAGGCAAAGGATGGCGATCTACCCCTTTACTAGAGGAGACTGCTGGTGTGACTCCGGAAACCCCACCTGCTCAAGTTGTCAAGCCCAAGAAGGCCACGAAGAGCAAACGAGCTGAAAAGCGCATACATGACGAGCAGCAAGCTCTGCAGAATGGCTGGGCGACTGAAGATGCCAGTGATGTGCAGAACATGGGCGACTTTGACTTTGAGGGTAATCTCTCCAAATTCGACAAGCAGGCGGTGTTTGACGAGATCCGGGTTGGTGACACTACAGCGGATGAGGATAGGCTAGTCAGCCATAACAGGCTGGCTAGACCTGGCACATATGGTGGCAAAAACCTGCATCCGACAGAGAACGTGCTCTCGCCGCCAATGAAACCTATTGATAGCGAGCTTGGCACGCCTTCGGAGGTGGGCACCGAGCTAGAGTTCACAAGTGGTCGAGCATCTCGTCAGTCACTCCGATCGCGACATACAAAGCCTGGCGAGCGCACCTTTAGCGGCAATCTGGAAGAAAGATCGCTTTCACGAGCTCTACGCAACGTCCCGTCGCACACTCGGCCGCTCAATGCTTCAGTCATCTCGTCTAACTCGCTCAACCGCTCAACCTCATCCATCCGTGGACATGCACAACTCAGTCCATCTCAGCACAGACTTCGAATAGCAGATACGACACACGCCTGTCCGCTTCTCCAGCCTGAACGCCTCCGCCGAATCGAGGAAGACTATGCTCGCCGACCGGGATTGTCCACACCCACCCTCATCGAACTCAGTGGTCGAGCTATCGCATCCAACATCTGCTCGAACATTAACAAACCCATCCTATCAGGTCCGTCTCGCCGCAATTCCAAGTCTTCCAATGCAGGGCAAAGTTCTCATGAACCCAAGCCGGTTATAGTCATACTTGCCGGCAATTCTGCGAAGGGCGCCCGAGCCATCGCGGCTGCTCGTCACCTGTACGGTCGCGGACTGAGGATCCTCATCTCATGTAGTGCTTTCTCCTCTCCTGAGACCTGGCACCCGCTCTTCAAGTCGCAGGTCAGCTTGCTACAGTCACTCGGACGGAAGTCATTTGCAAAGCTGGACTCGTGGCCAGGCATCTCTGCTCAGATCAAGAAGCTCTCGTCGCCTCCCGCAATCATACTCGACTCACTGCTTGATGGGGTGAAGTATGGTTCCATCGAGGACGTAGGACTGGCGTTGGAGTGCAGAGAAGTGGTGGACTGGATGAACCGCAGTAGGGCGCGGGTCGTATCTGTGGAGTGCCCGAGTGGGTACGATGCATTGACGGGAGAGACGACGGTCCTCGAGGGGGAGCCTTTGGCTGTCAAGCCCGATATCGTACTTGCGCTGGGAGGGGTAGTGAGTGGTGTTGGAGAAGCCGTGATTGAGGGTGAGAACTGGCAGGTGGCAGTCCTCGATGTGGGTCTAAACATCGCCATGCGAGGGGAAGAGACGGTCAAGTTCGAAATGGGCTGGGAGGTCAATGTCGAAAGAGAGTGATACCCATGGACTCTGGCGTTCGCTTTGTATCATAGACGACAGTACTTTACGACATACAGAAAAGCGTTGCTATTTGCTCATCAATCCTGGCCTTTATGCTAGCCCCTTTTAGTCCCCATACCCATGCCCATCTAGCATCTAAATTCTACCCTGCCAGTAACCAGATCTTCACAGCTTGATCAACCCCTTCCCACCATCTACATGCATAAAATTCGCCCTCAACATTGTCACGCTCGTATGTCCTTCACTGACAGCCCACCCATCACTCCCCTCTCCCGCCCTCCTTACACTCTCATACACATCCGTAAACTTTGGACTCCACTTGAAATGCCTCTCCCCCTTCCCCTTCACCACCTCCTTCTCAACCCCACCACTCTCCTTCTCCTCGCCCCCAACCTCCCCCTCTCTAATCTCCCTCTCCACCTCCCCCGGCGCCTCCTCCTCCACCCTTCCCCCTTCCTCAGCCCTATGCTCCTCAAAACAACTACTCCCCCAGCCATTCTGCAGCATCTGAGTCCACCTCACCTCCCGTCCCTCCACATCCTCCCTAACCGGCACATTCACAGTAAACACCACGCCCCCAGGATTCCCCCTCGCCTCCGCCTCCTCACTCGCCCCCGCCCTCAACACCTCACAAGGCGCCCCCCACTCCCCCTTCTCCGCCAAATACTCCACCACCTTGACGCCCACCCTACACGCGGCCTCCACATCCTCGGCCCTGTTCTCCCGGTTCGTAAACGCAAAACTCACCGCCACAGCCCTGAACCCGGTCACCGCTGCCTCGAGCGCCGCCCCCAGCGTCCCCGAACTCAACGCGAAACACGCCGTCGTGTTACGCCCATAATTCGGGCCGGACACGACGAGATCCACCTTTGGCAACCCCGAGGTCTTGGGGTCAAAGAGGTGGTGCAGCCCCACTTGCGCGCAGGAAGCGGGGGTGGAGTTGAGCGTGAACCAGGGGCGGGAGGGGGTGCCGGATTGGGATGCGGAGGGGGGGATGGAGGGGATGGAGAAGGGGGTGGGGAGGAAGGGGAGGGCGCGAACGTCTTGGCCTACGATGTGGGCTTTGGCGATCCAGGAGCGTTGCGTGGAGGGGATGCAGACTGACACCAGGTGGTTGGCGGCTTCGAGGTGGCGGATGAAGGGGAGGAGGTACGGGGAGGAGTCAGACGAGGGGGGGCCGTCGTCGTTGGTTACGAGGATGTGCATGGTTGGTGGTGCGGGTTGAGGAGTGGGAGTTTGGGAAGGTTGAGAGTGGTTGATGAGGTTGAGGATGCGCACACGGAGTAGTCAAAATGCTGGAAGTTGCCTTGTCGATGCTCGATTCACGATCTTTCAATCCACATGCATGAAAGATTCATCGTCAATGACGTGCGTGCGATCTCGGACGTGCCTCGGCTGGAATCGGGATGAGATTCACTTTGGGGCTGGAGATCCCCCACACGTTCCTGTCGATCATTCATGGTCAAGGTAACGAGCACTGGGAGCAGACATTCATGGCAGATGTTAGTGAGGTTTGTGTGAAAGATGTATTTGTTACAGAGCAGCCTGTGACGCTGCTGTCACGACCATACTTCGATGACCCAGTCCCTCGATTCCATGCTACACCTTTCTCTATTGAGATGACCCACCAGAGATGGTGATGACCTGGCCTGCAACACATTAGCACTAATCTCTTGCATCTTGAAACATCTCGACGTACCATTGACCCACCCTCCGTCCTCACTCGCCAAAAACGCCACCACCCTTGCAACATCATCTGGCGTCGCACATCTCTTCAACGGACAGTGCTCTGCCATCAAATTCTCGATCTTGTCAGCAGGCCACTCAGGCGAGCCGCCAGGGATATAATGCCACGCATTCTGCGTAAACATATCACTCTTGATCCCACCAGGCGCGACACCATTGACCGTGATGCCCCTAGCACCAAAGTCGGTCGCGAATGCCTTGATCATACCAATGACGGCCATCTTGCTCGCATTGTACAGAGCATGATGCTTCACGCCTAGTAGTCCAGCCGCAATACTGCTCATCAGCACCAGTCTCCCATTATCCTCAAGGTGTCTCCACGCGGCTTGCCCAACAAAGAACTGCGCCCTGGCATTGAGGTTGAATACATGATCGTAGATCTCCTCGGTGATCTCCTCAGTCTTGTTCCAGCTCTCGGTGCCGGAGTTGGACATGACGATATCTACCTTGCCAAACTCGGCTTTGGTCTCTTGGAACAGACGCTCGATCTGGTCGATTTTGCTGACGTCGGCTTGGATGGGGAAACCACGGGCGCCGGTGTTGAACGAGGCGATTTCTTGGACGACATCGTCGGCGCCGGCCTTTGAGTTGGCGTAGTTGATCACGACGGAGCAGCCGCGGCGGGCGAGCTCGAGAGCGCAGCCTTTGCCGATACCACGGCCTGAGAGGGGATTAGAGGGGTGGGTGACGGCAAAGAAGAGAGGACGTACTCGCGCCGGTGACAATGGCTACTTTGCCATGTAGCGAAGCCGTTGGTACCGTCACTGGCTGCTGCTCTGTGCGGGAAATCATGTCGAAGGATGTATGGATTGCGCTGACTGCTTGATGAGAGAGTGAGTCGTCTGGAATTTGACGGAGTGATGGGTCGGGGGGATTGAGTGTTGCTGCAGCGGCCATGGAGGTTGAATACTTATTCAAGAGGGCCGGGAGGAGCGGCCGTATGACCTACATATATCTCGTCAAGCATGGCACGGGTAAGTCAATTGTTGATGGCAGCATGTGAAATGTCCGAGGGTCCTTTGGGTCGAGAGCGGGGAGCCGAAGGTGGGAGGACGAGGTATGCAGGAGCCGCAGCACGTAGGCCTGAGATCGGTTTCGGGTGCTACCTGTGGACTCCGAAGCGCATTAGCGTATCGGAGAATATCGATGGTTCCCATCATGATTGGCAGTTCGTGTTGTATGATGGGAATGAAGGGGGAGGAGGACAAGAGGTCGGCGTCAGGGAGAGCGAGTCTGCGAACGCCAAGGCTAACTCAGGCCTCAACTCTTCAATCACCTTCACTCATCATACACAAACATCAAGTTGCATGATTGTCTCAATGCCATTGTCATTGGCTAACAAAGAAAAACGTCGACGCTCGCGACGGCCAATATGTACAGAAAGGGTATCATTTCTCTCCGGTCCGGTCCTGTCCTGTCCTCGTTACCCAGCCATTCATGTTCGACATCATCGTCCCCGTTCCCAAGCCTCCTCGCAGCAGGAGCATGCACATCCATCAGAGAACCATCCTATCCGGACCCCTTGTACAACATCGAGCGCTTCCAATCTTCATGCCTTTCTGTAGGCAAGGAAACGAGTGGTAAGTCGGGGAGAGAGAAATTAAGCGTGCTGATAGAGAAAGAAAGTACGCGCATGAGCTGTTGAGAAGCTCCTTCATGCGCGTGGTCAAAGCAGTGAGTGTGCTCGTCTGTTTTGTCGCGTCGTCCATTCGTTATCGTGACATTCCCGGTATGCGCCAGTCTAGAACAGTAAAGAAAGTCGTTGCCTGCCATCAGGGGCGTCACCAATGAGCAGGCTTTATGCAGATGGCCATCGTCAACTCATCGCACGCCAGCCGTTAGACAGCGAGAGATCCATCATGCCAAAGGTCGATTGTTTTGCCGGCAGTGGCTGGAGGACGAAGCCTGCTTGCATCTCTGTCTGGACAAAGTAGGATGCTTTCTTGTATCTCTTATCCTGGTACTTGGCAAAGACGGCAGCGTGATGCTTGTTCGGATCCTCGCAGCACTCGACCATGACGGCTGTCAACGGACGGAGCTGTGCGTATGTGTAGTTGGAATAGTACACGTGTGCAGGAGTCCAATCACCCTTGCGGAGCATCTGACGAGCCAGACAATGAGCGGCGGCAGCAGTCGAGCTTGGTGGACATCCAACAAAGCGCTCGTCCATGATCGTTACTTCCAAGAAGTACTTGGCCAGCGTGCGGGTCTCCAGATCATAATCATCGGCCTTGCTGATGCGACGAAGGAAGCTCATTGGGCCAGGCCATCCGAGCTCGAAGGCAAGCATGCTCAGCATGAATCGCTCAGCCTTGAGGATCTCATCCATAGTGTAACCGTTGTCGACCATGTAGACAATCTCGGAGATGGATGGACAGTTGACTTCTTCGTACTTGGCCGCGAGAAAAAGAGCCGTGGCACCTACAAGCTGGAGCTTGGCTAATGACACGACCTTGCATGACAGAAAGCGGTCAATGTAGTTGACGCTCAGGAAGAGTGTTTCTGGGAGAAGCTGGAAGCGAGCGTGGACTTGTACAAGCCAGTCGAGGAGAACCGCACGCATAGACCATTGGCATTCGGTCTGCAGGTCCATGTAGTGTGGGTTTGGGCGCATACGTTCCTGTTAAGTCAGTATTGGTTCAAGAGATGCAGATTGATGGCCGTCTTACCTCGAGGACACGCATGTAATCAAAAATCTCCTCGCCATACTCGGCCACCATGGACATATCCCACTGGTCATCTTCAATCTCCTCTGGTGTGCGGCTCGCCTCGACCAGTTCCTTTGCAGCTGCGATCTCGGCACGGATAGCAGCGGTGTATTTTGGGCCTAGAAAGATTGTTGCACCACCGGTTGTGTCACTGCCCATGTTCAGAGAGCGACCAGTGGTGTAGTCGCCGTGGGAGGCCCCGTCGTACTCTTCGTACCCCTGAGAGCGACGCGGGATAGCTTGCGCGAGAGCGTGAGCTTGAGCCTGAGCTTGAGCTTGAGCGTGAGCCTCCAGCTGCTGCTCATGGGCGAGGACGGCCAGGAGGGCCTGTTGTGCTTGCTCGTGAGTCTCTGGGAAGGCTGAGGTCGGTGGTAGAAATGATGCAGGCTCGGTTGGCAGGACTGGGTGTGAAGCCAAGGGATTCGAGTTGACTGCTCCCTGCTGTGCTTGAGCGAATGCTTCTGCTTCTGCTTCCGCAATCGCTCTAAATTCTCGGTCGTGCTCGGCGAGTATCTCGTCAATTGAAGGTGACTCTTCCTTGAGAGGAGAGACGGGCTGTTTCTGATAGACGGTACGCGCAGGCTCAGGTTGGACGCGTGTTACTTCTGCTGATTTGACAGGGACGAATGATGTCGCGTTGATAGAGGCCGAGGTGATTGATACTGGGTTCGACGACAGAGACTGAGATGGCTTATGGACTGTAACGCGTTGTGGCTTGCGTTTGAGATTATCCTTGACGACCAATTCTGGCACATGTGATGCAGCCTTCTCTTTGATACCGCCATTCTTCCCATTGACAATGATATCATCCTTGGATGGGATCTGGCGTTGGTTGCTGACATCTTGAAAGGCGGACCGCTTCGCCTTTTGGGCACCGAGCTGCATCAAGGTTGAAAGTGCAGGTGTTGACTTGTGGCGTTGATGGACAGTCTTTGCTTGGTTGAGGACAGGTACTGCGTTCTCATCGTGGGCGCGAGTGCGCAGAGGACGCTGTGGCTAAAAGAAAGTGTTAGTGGTCAAGCTTTGCAAAAAGTATCATGGCCAGCCATCCGCCAGAAGAAACCCGCAGGTAATGTCCGGCGGCAGCGATGATGGGCCTCGACATTAGTACCTTTGCATCCATTGTGACCGTGCAAGATAATCTTGCTAGGCTTAATTCCCTTCTTGCCCCCAATCGCAGTCGAAATATCGATACTGTGGTGTCGAATGGACGTAGGTAATCTGGCAACCAGAGACCTTTTCAAGCCAGGCGCCGACTGGGACACGCGCAGGCAATTGAGATGTATATGTCGTCTAAGGGTAGAATACCGGATGAGACCTCATGACACGAGTGTGGTGTGTATTACTGCCAGTGTAAAATGCAGATGGAAGACTGGATTGCGGCTGGTGATGGAGCTATGAAGATTTGGCAGCTCTGTTTACGCAGAAAGCACACAAGGTAAACACGAACGCACCTTCCTGGAGCTTGGCAGCGCGCATCATCCGCCGAACCCGCTTTTTTCCAAAGGCACAGAACCCTGTCGCGAACACGTCCCGTCAAAGCCAAAACGGCCATTTCATTTCAGAAGACGGTTTCAATTTATTTCGGGCCTTGATTTGATTGACTCGTGGTATCTACAGGGCGTCGAGCTTGTCATCACTAATTCATCGCGTATGTATATCGTGGTTGCTGACTGGTACAGAAAGAATACCATGCTGTAACACCCTGATCTCATCACAGCTCCACCCGGCTCCGCAGCAACCAGGGCTCACCAGAAATGGTCCCAGCCAATTGTCTGCCTCATCAAAGCAGGATCAGCACCCTTTGAAGAGAGGCTCCAACGTTCAGGTCCGGAATCAGATCCCGTTGCGTCCTGTATCGATGCACAGACAAGCAGCCGGCTCATTCTTCAACGTCGAATGAGTGGAGAAAAAGGAGAACAGACCTGTTCCTGTGACATGTGCTCGAACTGCAGGGTCGGAATGGTTTGTTGTCGACATGTACACAGAGGTGTCCCCGTCCTCGATAAGCACCTGGGTCGTCGAGCTGCGACATGTTCTAACATGCAAGGAATGATGGTTCAAGCCTTGACACGATCGCGTTCTCTTGCAAAGCTCTGGCCAAATCGCGAGATCGAAACAGGCATTGCGGGAAAACTTGACAGGTCGTAGCGCACATTTGCTCATCTGTCAGAAGCGAGGGATTTGCCACTGTATTGTGTCTGGGGGAGTTCTGACCACTGCTTTTAGTCACGGTACGACATGGTTGTATATCCTCGTTGATGCTTGTATTGCAAGGTCGATGGAAGACGGTGATTTCGAGAGAGCCATGTCACTCTTGGCGGGATCTGGAAGTTCAAGGTTTCGTTCTATTCGCACGGACCTCGGTGTCATTTCTGGAGAAATCGACGTCACGTCACTCCATGACCTTCAATTTTTAACAACATGCTCGATGGGATGGTAGTCTTCCGATAATCGACTTCCAATCGCCAGTGAAGGATGATCAACTACTGCGCGACACATTTGGACATATTTTCTATGCTCATCTGCCGCTCATCATGACCGAGTGAGCACCGATGTCTGGTTGGGGTGGGTTCCGGCGAGCGCGATCCGAGGACCAATCTTTCTTCCCCTCCAATTGCGAGACAAACGCGCTATCACGTGATCTGGTCATCCGGCGGCAACGACACGACACCACCAGCAAGCGCCGCTAGATCCCTCAGAATGTCACCAGATATCAACAATCAACTCGGTCAGTGGTCATGCCCCTCATGCGACCACAAATAGCTTGATCTCGGGCGATATCCATGCAGTGGTCAAACCCGTTGAAGACGACTGAAACAGATGGACAAAGGCGCTTCC
This sequence comes from Elsinoe arachidis, assembly GCA_013372555.1. Classification (NCBI taxonomy): domain Eukaryota; kingdom Fungi; phylum Ascomycota; class Dothideomycetes; order Myriangiales; family Elsinoaceae; genus Elsinoe; species Elsinoe arachidis. Next base: position 2,562,785 of record JAAPAX010000001.1, read on the forward strand.
ACTAGCCAATCGATCCGGTGAATGACCCTTTGCGACACTGGCAAACAAGATGCGACATGCATTTATCAAAGGACATGCTCTGCGCTACCAACTCGTGTCAATCGCAGAGCGGTGAGTAAGAAAGTCTACCATTATTGGATGACGCACTGCCTCACGGGTATTTGTCCTTCCACTTTCTCGGCTCAAGCCAGATTGTGAAGCGAAAGCGGAGACTTTCGGCTACCTTTTGCACCCTCTCGCAATTGTTTCGGGATCCAAACTTGGCAAGTGTGTGTTCCAACGAGTCCAACAAGAGCCAGACAACAGAAATATATCTTGGGTTCTGCCGGAGTCCCCCGTCCGCTGGGCTTTTTCCCCTCAGAGGCTGACGACGATCCCACGGTCTGCCTCAACGACCGATCTGGATGCGGGTTCCATGAGATGGATCGCCATGATTACCCTACCCTTTGTGATGGTGCGCCAGGCTAAAGAAGAGGATCGCAACACATGACAGCACGACATGGCTGGTGTACCACCAGGGAAAAAACACCCGGCGACTACTGCACATCCTGTGTTGAATTGTGTGATGCATGATGCGCGGACTGGACAAGCCGATTGGAGGAGATCAAACGAACGTTAGCAGCCCTTCCCTTCAAGCTATCAGGCGTTCGGTTTTAAAAATCCCAAGCATGCTGCATACCCTAATCCATTATCGTGTTGGCAAGGTTTCATGTCCCTTTGTCGGGCATGTCAACACTGATATCGCTGGCGGCAATCTGTAGAGCCTGTCCTTGGCTGATCTAAGCGGGTGATACTGTGGTCAAAGGTAAGGACTCGATAAGGTGGTGGTGGATTGTGACCGTTGCAATCATGTAGTACAGTCCAGGCATGGCATGGCATGCATTGGGAAGAGAATAGCACTTGCTACATAGAATAGAATGATTCCAGAATGCATTGATTGAAATTACATACCGCAATCTTTTCGGCGATCCATTGTGGTGCTGCTGTTACGGTTTTGCTCGTCTACGATTCCGCCAGTCCCAAAGCCAGCGCAGCCAGCCAGCCAGAGCCAAAGCCAGAGCCAGGATTCATCCCTCCACTTTCGCCCTCGCCCATCTCACTTTACGAACCACTCCTCACCAGCACATAGGTGCTAGTCGACTCATTTATACATTATCGAGTGCTTTGACGGTCTGAGATCACTACGGATCTGTCAGACATTCATTTTCTCAATCCACCCTCTTGTCCTTCCAATTCTCCCGCCGGACCCGCAGCAGAGCTTAGCCTGCCTCTTCCCACTGCGACAATCCGCTGTCGACCTGCATCATAGCATGTTCCTTGCTCAAATCGCTTTCGAGGACTAGCTACGGTACTGGCGACCTGCTTCAGACGCCAAATTTGTGTCAAAGTCGTAAGTCTCGCATTCCTCGCTTCCCTTTGCTTCCGGAGCCTCCAAGCGGCTATGCAAGCCCCTTCGAACACTCCCCAAGCAGACATCAACACAATCAATGATCATCTCATGTCCTGAATCGTCCTTGTTGTACTGGGCGACCTATCGGACATTGCAACAATCACTAATTTTCCTCAAGCCTGTCGTCGTTTCGGATCCCACTGAGCATACCTCGATCTAGCCGCCAGCCAGTCGCAACAGAAACAAACTACCATACCAAGGCACGATTGCCTCTCATAACACTTTCGATTCTCGTTTTGGCCTATTCTATAGTCAATTCGGTCAGAAAGAGTAGAAAATACCTCGTTGATGGCATATTCCCCTCATCTGCCTGTGGAAGAGTCGGTAGCCGAGGATAAGAGATATTCGAGGCGAGTCGACTCTTACACCACTCCTTTGTCTAGCCATACCTTCAGAGCATTCGTACCGCTTCAGGGAACACCGGACTCTTCAAGAATGTCAATGTCCCCGACCAAAGGCCATTGGGGCGACTCTGTCAGACCGTCACCGAGAGCAAGGGACCAGAAACAAGTCACTTTCGAATTGCTACTCCCGGTCACTCAATCTCGAGCTCGTCTTCCCATGAGAGTCATGATATCGAAGCATGACACCACAGACTCGATAATTACCACGGTCAAGAACTTCTACGGTCTTTACGATGGTCCTGGTGTCAGTTTTCAAGACAGGAACGGCAACATCTTGATCGCTGCTTACGAGAACTTTGATGATGGCATGATCGTCTTCGTCAAGGTGTCAGAAGATGTACCTTTGATCACAGATCCTCCTGTGCAAGCGTCACCAAAAAGGCCAAAACTTGGTCCACCTTTTGAAATGCGCCCACCCACACAAAGCGCCAACCAGACCAGATCGCCCTCCCCCGTATCGATCAGTGCTTCTGCAAAAGAACGCGCTCGTTCCCACAAGAGCCAGGATGTAGACGGACTCGACATGTTCAGCGATAGTGACGGTGGAAATGGCTCGGTGTCCTCATCCAGGCGCTCAAGGGCGGAAGCCCATGCCAGTGCCGAAATCTCAGTCGACAATATTCTTGAAGGTGGCAGGAGGAAGCGCGCAAAGTTTGAGAGCTCTGTAAGTCAATCGCATGACTTCTCGTGCAGCCAGGCTGACAATATAGGAACTGCCTCTGTTTGTTCCACCACAAGTGCCAGTAACCAATTCTGTCTCTTCAGTCTCTCCCCAACGCCGCGCTAATGGCGAGGCCGCTTCGCCACTACCATTCTCTAATCAAAGAACGTTCATGTACAATCAGCCTCTGCCGTCGCCTCAGAGCTATGGCAGATCTGACTACGTCAACCAAGGGGTCTACGGGCAGACTCTACCCTACAATGGCCACCAGCTTAGAGGGCGCCCGGCTATGACATATCAACCCCGACGGTCTATTGGAGGAATTCTACCAACTCCAGAGCCGACCGTGGGTAGCGTCATTTCCGACGAGGATGTTGCGCTACAGCTCATGCGCCTCGGCGATGCATCCAACCTGTCTCATGGTAGGACATCCACGTCTACTGTTGATGATGCGCTCAGCGGCAAGGCCGAAGCAGCTTCATCCGATGAGGAAGAGACAGATGATGAGGATATTGAACTTCCTGCACCACGCTATCCCATCAAGCAGGAAGGGCCACAACGGAAGAAGCCTCGTCTAGACCACATCCACAGCGACACAGTGGACAGCAGTGGTGACGAGTACAACGACACCTCCTTCAAGGGAGACAGTGATGAGATTATTCCAGGGCACGATAGCGATGCTTCAAGACGGAGAGGATCAAAGACCTTCCTGCCACCCAAGCCAAGAGGAAGCATGTCTTCGATGAACGGAAAGGAGAAGAAATTGAAGAAGAACAAGGCGGCTCTGCCATCGCCGGCATCTGGAGCACCATCGCGCAAGACTTCACTCGGATCCACACAACTCGGTCCCGACGAGGAAGACCTCTCCTCCAAGCCAAGGTGTCAGCGCTGCAGGAAGAGCAAGAAGGGTTGCGACAGGCAGAGACCATGTGGACGATGCAAGGACGCGGGTATCGGTATCGACGGGTGTGTGAGCGAAGATGAGGGGAATGGTCGACGAGGGCGTTATGGACGACACATGGGTGTGGCAATCAAGAAGGACGGTATGGATGGGGAGGGATCGATGCCTTCGCTACATGCGACACCTGGCGGCACATTTTTGACACCCGCACTGCCAATCGACAAGATGAAGAGCAAAAAGAGGAAGTTGCCGCCTGTATGAGGAAGAGAGGGCGAGAGACTTTACAAGACTGGACTGATCGATCAAGATTATCGACGACGAGCATCGACTACAACAAAACATCCGCAAGACTGTCAACACGGATACGAATTTCTTTTGTACATTACGACCGCCTCAGCTATCCAGCTACGACTGCTTTGTGCACCTTTGCGGGCGTTTCAGGCGAGAATGTATTGGTTGGATGAGAGGAGACGCAGGTAGTCCCTCTAGTAAACGTTACGGAGGGATCTTCAGCTCCGGACGAAGGGTATTTGGAAGTGAAGGGAGACTCTCAACAAGGGATCAAAAGTACGGCATGGCTACTTGTCAGAATGTCCTTTGCGATGCTCTGTTTCTTAGTGTTCCTCTCCTTACTAGTCAATCTTGAGTCTCATACTGGATTCACAATGAATGATATCTTATTGCTCTGCTCTTCATGATCCTGCTCTGATCTTGTATGGCCTGCTCCATATTCAATCAACAAAGCAGTCGTGGTGCCACTGTTCTCGGTACCGCTGTGCCGTGTTCAGCTGAAGTTTGAGGCTGTGTCAGGCTTCCCGTGTCAAAGTGTATATACAGCGAGGACATTATTCAACCCCAAACACCACCAACTACTCCAGAGATCCTAAGATTCTCATCGAATATTCTATGGCATTTGGCGATTCGATCAAATGGCTGAAGAAGGCGGTGCGACATCTATAGCTGCACGCATTGCAGCATTGAATCTCAAACAAGTGGGACAAGTCCCTTCGTCCCCACCACCCTCTTATGACCATGCTAAGAACGGAGCCAGACCACGACCACCTCCACCATCGTTACCACAGAGACGACCTGATCTGACTAGTAGTAAATCTGGCACAGTAGTGGAAGTGATTGGAGGAAGCACTCGTGAAATCGGCAACCAGCCCGCAGCACCTCCTCCAACAGTTCATGGCGGTAAGCCAGCACCAGCGCTGCCGCCCAGGAGACCGACGAGTAATGCACCGTCCTTACCTGCTAGGCGGCCTTCAGAGACACCGTCATCGGCGTCAAGAAGACCTTCAGAACAGCTCGTCCGGCAGGGTTCTAGAGAATCGATAGCATCAACCAAGTCAGGCCATTCTGTGGCGTCGAACAGGACAGGCACGAGTGCGAGGACAGCCTCATCAGGTAGTGTATTCACTGTCAGAGCCCCAGAATTCGACGCATCCTCTCTGCCACCTTTGCCACCTAAACGCAACAAGGAAGAGGCAAACGCACCTACGCTCTCCTCAACCAAGTCCACACCAACCCTTCCACAGAGACCTGCACTCCCTCAGCGGCCGAGTGTACCTTCGAGACCCGCGGAGAATGGTAAAAGGACTGAACCTCCTCCACCTCGCAAGTCAGCTCTCTCACAAGGCTTTGGCTTCCAAGAAAAGGCACCAGCTCTACCTTCGAAGCGCCCTACAGCAGATCCACCTGAGCCTAATGGTGACACTCCAGCCTCATCGCCTCCACCTGTCCCCCAAGCGCCTAGACCAGATCTCTCAGCTTTGAAAGCATCGAAACCTAAAGCCGGAACCACAAGTACCACCACCCCTTCCGGTCCTCAAGCAGGCACTTGCCTCCTCTGCCGCGACTTCACCCAAGTCGACGCGCACGCCGCCCGCTTCCCCATCTCCTCCATCCCCTCCCACGACCCCGCCTGGATCGCCCACCAACTCACCTCCCCCTTCCCCTCCTCCACCGACAAAGCCCGCGCCATCTTCACCTGGCTCCACCACAACATCGCCTACAACACCACGGCCTTCTTCTCCAACAACCTCCAACCCTCCACCCCCTCCTCCACCATCTCCACCGGCCTCGCCGTCTGCGAAGGCTACGCCTCCCTCTTCACCTGCCTCGCCACCCACGCCGGCCTGCAATCCCGCGTGATAGGCGGCCACGGGAAAGGCTACGGCTACACGCCCCTCGCTCCCAACGCCCCCATCCCCCCCTACGAATCCGGCCACGCCTGGAACGTAGTCCACATCGACACCGGTTGGAAGTTGCTCGACGCATGCTGGGGCGCCGGCACAGTCGACGGCGCAACCCAGTCATACAAAAAAGGCTTCAACCCGAGCGAGTTCACGAAATCGAATGCAGACTTTGGCAGGACCCATTTCCCTGAAGATCGGAGGAGTTTCTACCGCGATGACGGGAGGTGTCCGACGTGGGGGGAGTACCTCACCAATGACGGCGTGGGGGACGGGCCGAGGAGGTTTAGTGGGTATACGCACCAGGAGGGGGTGAGCGAGAGTAGTTTCGAGCCGAGGAAGGGGGAGATCAGTCTGGCGGAGGAGCAAGGCAGGGGTAGCACGAGGTTTATGTTCACGAAGGTGTGTCCGCATTGGGATAATGAGAAGATGGGGAGGGGAGGGCAGTATTGCTATATTCTCCTGTGCGGGGGCGAGGGGAGGGAGAGGAGGTTGCCGTTTGAGACGAATGGGTGGGCTTGGTGGGTGGATGTGAGGGCCGAGGAGTTGGGGAGCGTGGGAGGGAAAGTGATGGTTGCGGCGGTGACGGCGTTTGCGGATGGGGATGGGAGGGGGCTGAGCGCGAGGGAGTTTAGGGAGAGGGAGGGGAGGGTGGGCATGGGGTGGGGGTATGTTTGTGAGTGGGAACTTGTGAGGTAGGGTGAATGTAATGCTGGTGGGGAGGTGATGGGCGGGACGTTTGATGCATTGAGTGGATAGCTGTGCTAATTCCAAAGCTCTCTGTGGCTTGCTCCTGTCTGCTGGTATTGTCGGTTGCGAAATTGTGCCGACTGTTGGTGCAGGAACTGTGTCGTCCTCGCATGTCTCCCGCAGACTGCTGCACGTTACCACCTCTGTCCTCACGTTGTCGTAGAAGGGTGCGTCGTTTGACCTGCACGCAATCGTTTTCTTCCGCTGCTGTCCTTCCGCTGAGATGGCTTCCTCATTGCGACTGCGGCGATATGAGCACCACCGAGTCTCCTCTGACGAAGAGCATCTCGGATTGCTTCTTGTGTGTCTGATCCCTGTCAGCTCAGCCTCTCGTCGTGCTCGCTACTATGCTCACTCTTGTCTGCTCTCCCTCATCTTCCTCGTCTACAAGGTATATCGTTTCTTCGACCTCTCCCAGGACCAGGTTGCAATGGCTGTCGTATGCCTGTGTGTGTCAGTCGAATCCACGTCTGTTGTTGTCCTCTCCAGCTGTGTTCCTCTCTTCCATACAATGGCCTTCGTCCCCGTATTCCTGCTCAGAGTCTTCCATTGACACTTCGTCTCCTTGTAGACTCTGCCCGCCCCGGCCTCTCTCAGCTCACAGCAGACCATCGCTACCGGCTTGCCATCCAGAGAGCACCCTGCATCCTTGAAATGAATTGGTGACTCACATGCAACCTCCCCACCACCTCCCTATCCCCTCGAAGCTTCACAAACACCACCTCGTTCAAACTCAACCTGACCAGATCCAGAGGCTCATTGACCGGGTTCGCCGCACCATCATCTGCATCAGCCATCCTTACTGTATACGCGCCGAGTGCGCAGTCGAAAGAAGTTGCTGTCGTGCGTCTATCGCTGATGCGCCGTGGTACTGACAGAAAATGTGACAGGCTTGGCAAGCGACGTCTCTGCTGGCACAGCACGGGCCAAGCGGAGCTGCCGGAGTCGGCAAAGCGGAGCGCCAGGCCGGTGTGGGTTAGGCTGGGGAGAAGAGTTCGGGGCAATGGGGCACGAGACCTGGCTTTATATTGGCATTGAGAACGATATACACATGATGAGGTGACGCGTATTCAGATTGTGATTGCGATACGATGGCTGCGTTACTGGTGCGGGCTGGACCGATTGAGTCCCGATCTTTTGCGGTACTATGTCGGCCTCGCGAGAGGAGGAGCGTGTGGGTCTGTGGGGAGTGTAGAGGGAGGATAGGATTGGGACTTACTGGAGCTGGATCTGGCTTTGTGAAGAGAGAGAGGAATGAGTATGGGATACAAGGATCACGAGAGCGGATGGTGGGACGACACAGGCGGATGCTGCATACCTCGACGCGCCGGAGGAGAGACAATGGAGCGACTCTGGATCAAGTCGGATCATGGGGTGGGCAGTGGTCAGAGCACCTTGAAGATGATGCAGATGCTGCGAGGCAGCGGAGAGTCGTCGAAGAAGGTGAGGCGCAGAAGAGCTCGAGTCGAAGCAGGAGTCAAGATCAGGACATCTTCACCTCGAATCAGCAATTTCCGGACGAGTCGCTGGAGTCGACGAGCAAAGAAGAGGCTGTGGACGAGTTGCGCATGACTGCTGATCATTCGGTGCTGATTTCGGAATTGCAAAGGGCAGTGGCATATCGGTCGCCAGATCGAATACTGAAGGGCATGCTCCACATGTACGGGGTCGTGATTGTGCCAGACGCGCTCTTTACTCAGGCACTGGAAGTCGTATGTTCAAACGCTGTCTTTGGAGACCTCATAAGGAAGCATGCGACTGCGAACGAACTGCATGCGCACCTGATGCGGGTCAAACCCCTCCCGACTGTAGTTGCGGAGTACCTGGAAGCTGTCCAGATGCTAGCTGGGAAGCGTAGGGGAACAGGCAAGCAACTCTCCTCAGAGGATTATGGATACTTGCTGCGAGCTAGCCACCTGGTCGGCAACGATAATGCGGCTCGGACATTCTGGTCTTGGATGTTGGAAGACGAGGCGATGCCGGATCTGATGTGCTTTAACAACTACCTGGGCGCTCATGTCTGGAATGACATTCTCCCTGAGTACCGGACGCGGTCAAGAGTGACGTCTTTCAACATGGTGGCGCGCGACAACTTCTATTCTGGAGCACCCTTCAACAATTACAAGATTCGAGAGGGCGGTATCAAAGAGCTTACGACCAAATTGTTCGGCGAGCTGCTCAAGAACAAATACCAGGCTGATGAGGAGACTATCTGTCATGTCATGGTTGGCTTGGCGCGCGAAGGGGATGTCAAAGGCTTCCAGAAACTACTCGCTCGAGTATGGGATATCGATCCTGACAGGATCATGCGTGAGGACGACAGAGCGCCGAAAAAGCAGATCCCTCGCGACTCACCACTGTTCCCAAGTGAAAGACTCTTGTACAACCTGTCTTTCTGCTACAGTATCAATGGCAACCTCCCGACGGGACTCCGGGTTATTGACTACGTATCTCGACACTTTGGCGTGCTCGTGACAGACGTAGTCTGGGACAGCCTGCTTCACTGGGCATATGTGCTGTCTCGACCAAAACCCAGCGCTCATCCAGATCCAGCATCTCTTGATCTCGACGCAGTCTACAGGGTATGGAACACGATGCAAATGCCGCCATACGAGGTCAAGCCATCTTTATCAATGTATGACGCACTCATTAAGACACATTGGACCGCTGGAAGATATCCCGACATGTATGCGACCATGACCGAAGCATTCGATGTGTTCTGGGAGGACACGAAGTTGTACAAAGAGCTCTGGAAAGAGCTACAAACGCTCTCGCAAGATCCAGAGGCTCGACACGGTCCTCTCGAGAAGGCACAGAAAGAAGTGGACGAGATGGGATTCATGGTCAAGAGAGGTTCCATTGCGCTCAAGTCGTGGACGAAACTGTTCCTGACAGGTACTCGCGACACAAACAAACTCGTCGGCCTGCCCCTCGGCGAAGAGATGAGCTGGCGGCACATCCCGAGTATGCTGGGGTCCAAATGGGAGCATTTCCTGCCCAATCGAGTTCAGTATTATGTTCCGACTGGCCACGTCGAGATCATGAAGATGACCAAGCGGGAATTGACGGTTGAGCATGCTGGCAAAGGGGCTGTCGAACAGAAGAGGAAGCGCATCATGGACACAGTGCAGAGAGCATTGGGGCATGATTGGGTGCATAGAAAGTATAGCAATCGGCGCTTGCAAGAGGCTGGGATACTGGACCTGTAGATAGTGTATAGTACGACCTTTGCCTCGGGAGATCTTCGATCGGTTCCTGCATGTAGATAAAACCCTAGTCTGACGAATCCACCAATGATAGGGGGCGGTGGAAAACGTTGACCAGAATTTGCATCTTATGGAAATCACCACACAGTGATACAACGATGCAGGAGGACGTGCTGCTACGCTTTTCGAATGCACTAGGACTGCCCTCTAGCCAGATCTTGAAGACATCGACTTGACGTCCTTCCTTTCTCGTCATTGTCGACACTGACCATCCTGCGATCGTTTACAGGTCAGCCCGGCCGCTCCCCCACCTTTTGGCGGCTCTTTTAGTTCAACTCACGGACCCAAACACGAGCAGCCAAACTTTGGCGACGTCAGTTCTAACTTCTGGCCCGGAATCCGTGAACAAGTCCACAGAGGGCTCAGCAACCCTTCCGCGTGGCCTGGGTCCACTATTCCTCCAGGCAAACACGCTGTAGTCATCTGTCGCTTTCTGGGCCCTCGAGTGGCATTGCTGGAGGAAGGACACTCTTTACAGACCAGCATCTTGCTCAATGGCCGCAGATCCTTGGCAACCGTCGTGAGGATAACAAATTACACCCTGGCCCGTCATGGCAGGTGATACACCGAACAAACAGCACGACGAGGTGCGCCGACGGTCGACTCAAGGCGAACGACAACCGGAGGATGTCCTTGCGGGCACGAGCACTATACCAGGACCTCAGCGATCGGCAAGCGACTCTGCCAGGATGAGTTCTTCAGGTACAGACCTACCTCCAAGGACGACGATAGAAAGTCCACGAGTCCGATTCTCGTCCGACATCGAGAGACGACCTTCCTTGCCGAAAAAGTTCAAGAACAGCGACGAGGCGGTCCCGCAGTTGGATAAGTCGCAGCCATCGTCACCCAAGCTCTCTCTGGATACTTCGAATCTCAACCAACAAGCTCCTGGTTCTCCAGCTTCAATTGGCTCACCAGATCCGGATCGACCAAGATCACCTCGATCTGGAAGGCACAGAGGACTCTCTTTGCGAAGCACCATCTTCCACAAGAATGTCAGAGACAAGAGCGCCGACGGCAGATCGGTAGTGGAGCTGGGCGAGATTGGAAGCTCGAGTACGAAGCAGATACCTCAAAAGGCGACTGACAAGAAGAGCTCGGAAACGACAGTCGAGATCGCACCCGTAGACGCGCCAAAGTACACAGACGACATCAGCAAGGTAGACTTCAAAAAGGTCGAGGGCAATCTGCCGGCACTGCCGAACTATTCCAACTGGCTACAGCGGCGGACAGAGAGAAACGCCGGGTGGCGCAAGATCAAAGTAAGCTACCACAAGGCGCGCAAGCTGATCCTGCGCATCAATGAGATCCCTCCAAGCATAGACGGCCGCCATATCGACCTCGACCCATCACGAAAGGACTCGTTTCATGACGAACGCACAGGCAAGCACTATCTCGGCAACACCATCCGTTCGAGTCGGTACAATCTCTGGAATTTCTTTCCCCGCCAGCTATGGGCGCAGTTCTCCAAGCTGGCAAACTTTTACTTTCTTGTCATTTCCATTTTTCAAGTGATACCCGGTCTAAGCACCACTGGACAATTTACGACCATTGTTCCGCTCATGTTTTTCGTTATGCTCTCGATCGGAAAGGAAGGGTACGATGATTTGAGGAGATACAGACTCGACAAGGTCGAGAATAATCAGGAGGCGACGGTGCTCAAGTCCGAGCATGACGGACTGGACCCGTGGAAGAAGGTCAAGTGGCTTGATATCAAGGTCGGCGACGTCATCAAGCTGGAACGAGATGAGGCTATACCAGCAGATCTGGTTCTGCTCAACAGCAAGGGACCGAACGGCATCGCCAATGTCGAGACTATGGCGCTGGATGGCGAGACGAATCTGAAGAGCAAGCAGGTCCATCCATATCTGGCCAAATCGTGTGCTAGTCCGAGAGCCATCGTGGACGCAGGTGTTCACTTTGTTGTGGAAGACCCCAATCTGGATCTCTACAATTTCGAAGGCAAAGTCACCTACCAGGCGAAGACAGCGCCTCTCACTAACAACGAAATCATGTACCGTGGCAGCGTACTGAGGAACACTCCTGAAGCTACCGGTATGGTGATCTACTCGGGCGAAGAGTGCAAGATCCGCATGAACGCCAACAAGAACCCGCGTATCAAGGCGCCACATCTTCAGAAGATTGTTAACAGAATTGTCATTATCATTGTCATATTCGTTGTGGCGCTCTCGCTCTTCAACACTATCGCCTATCAGGTCTGGAAGAACAGAGTTGAGGAGCCATCCTGGTATCTGTCAAACGCCACCGTGGCCTTCTTCGCAGTCATGGTCAGCTTCATCATCATGTTTAATACCATGATACCGCTTTCGCTCTATGTCAGTCTGGAAATCGTCAAGCTATGTCAGATGCTACTTCTCAATGACATTGACATGTACGACGAGGTCACTAATACACCATTCGAAGCACGGACATCAACAATCAACGAAGAGCTCGGCCAGATCAGCTACATCTTTTCAGATAAGACGGGCACACTCACGGACAATCTGATGAAGTTTCGAAAGATCAGTGTCGCTGGAACATCGTGGCTGCACGATGTCGACCTTCATGACAAAGCAGATGAGCAACTACTCATACACAAGAAGCGCAAAGTGAAGAAGAGCAAGGGCAAGAAGCCTGCGACACAGCCTCGCATGTCATTCAATCATCCCTTTGAGGACAACGAGCGGACAGAGAAGCACGAGACTGCAGAAGGTGACGGACACAGAACACCGAGAAAGTCGACATCACAATGGCACTCCTCTGCACGACCCGGTAAAGCTCAGCCGGAACTCAGCACCACGGTACTGATCGGCTACATTCAGAGACGGCCTCACTCGACGTTTGCAAAGAAGGCACGCATGCTTCTGCTCGCGATCGCGCTGTGCCATACTTGTCTGCCAGAAAGGGATGACGAGGACAATATTGATTTCCAAGCTTCGTCCCCCGATGAGCTCGCCCTCGTACGAGCCGCAAAAGAGCTCGACTTCTGGGTATGGAATCGGGATGCGGGCACGCTCACTCTTAAGCTGTACCCCAACGGTAAGGACGCCGAGCCAATGTATGAAGAGTATGAGATCCTGGACGTGGTCGAGTTCTCGAGCAAGAGGAAACGCATGTCTGTGCTTGTTCGTTTCCCAGATGGCCGCATCGCTATCATTTGTAAGGGCGCAGATTCAATCGTGATGGAGAGGCTGAGACTTGCCACGTTGGCTCGCCAGAAGACAAATCAGATTGAAGCCAGAGTGAACAGGAGGAAGAGTCTGGAAGCACAAGCAGCGCTCAGACGCCGCAGTGAGCAAGTTGAGCATGGCAGACCTAGCAATGCTCGTAGCAGCTTGTCACTCGGTCGAAAGAGCTTTGGCGCGATTGGCAGGACAAGCATGAGCGCCAAGCTGCAACCTATTCGCGACGAGGTCGATAATTGGCTCAATGAGCGCGAGCATGATGTCGTTGCCCCTCCGGAGAATGTGGACGAGTATTATACTCCTCGTCCGTCCATGCATGGCGCAAGGAAACAATCGATGGCTGCGTCTGAGATGAGCTCTTTGTACGACGAAGACGATGAGCTTGTTGAGGAATCACTCGCTACCAACGAGGATGCGGTCATCGAACGCTGCTTCCAGCACATCAACGACTTTGCCACGGAAGGTTTACGGACGCTACTCTACGGTCATCGCTTCCTGGAGCAGGAAGAGTACGACTCGTGGAAGAAAATCTATCTCGATGCCACCACTTCACTGGTCGACCGCCAGCTTCTGATTGAGAAGGCTGGCGAGCTGATTGAGCAGGATTTCGAGTTGACCGGCGCCACGGCCATTGAGGATAAGCTACAACATGGTGTTCCAGAGGCAATTGACAAGCTTCGCCGAGCCAACATCAAGATGTGGATGTTGACTGGCGACAAGCGTGAAACTGCCATCAACATTGGACATTCTTGTCGCTTAATCAAGGACTACTCGACAGTGACTGTGCTGGACAAGGAGCTTGGCCAACTAGAACAACATATTGCAGCAGCCATTCTCGATGTCGCATCAGGAAGTCTCGCTCATAGCGTTATCGTAATTGATGGCCAAACACTGGCAACTGTCGAATCCGAGCCACCTTTACGCAAGCTCTTCCTGGACCTCGCCATCAGCGCTGACAGCGTCATCTGCTGCCGTGCATCACCTTCTCAAAAGTCTGGGCTCGTCAAAGCCATTCGCCGGCGGGTCAAGGACAGCATCACACTTGCCATCGGGGACGGCGCCAACGACATTGCCATGATCCAAGAAGCACACGTCGGCATCGGCATCACCGGCCGAGAAGGCCTGCAAGCCGCCCGCGTGTCCGACTACAGCATCGCCCAATTCCGCTTCCTCGTCAAGCTCCTCCTGGTCCACGGACGCTGGAACTACGTCCGCGTCTCCAAATACACCGTCGGCACCTTCTGGAAAGAAATCGTCTTCTACCTCGTGCAAGCCCTCTACCAACGCTACACCGGCTACACCGGCACCTCCTACTACGAATCCTGGTCCCTCTCCCTCTTCAACACCCTCTTCACCTCTCTCTGCGTCATCTTCCTCGGCATCTTCGAGAAAGACCTCTCGGCCCCTACCCTCCTCGCCGTCCCCGAGCTCTACACAAAAGGCCAACGCAACGAAGCCTTCAACTTCAAAGTGTACCTCTCCTGGATGTTCATGGGCGCCAGCGAGAGCATCATCATCTTCTTCGTGTCGCATTCCCTCTACGGCCTAACCCAGTTCTCAACGCACCAAGACCTCGACCTCTTCGCGACAGGCGACATTGCCTTTTCGGCATGCGTCATCCTCATCAATCTCAAGCTTCAAGCCATTGAGATCCACAACAAGTCCATCATGGCCCTCGTCGCCAATTTCTGCAGTATAGGTGGCTGGTTCCTCTGGAACATCATCCTCAGCAACGTCTACGCCGACAACAGGATCTATTTTGTGCGCGACGGCTTCATGGGCCGTTTCGGGCGCAACCCGGGATGGTGGGCCGCGTTGATCCTCGCCGTGGCTGCGGTGCTGCTCTTCGAGTTGGCAGTGCGGAGTCTCAAAGCCGCGTTCTTCCCGACGGACACCGAGACGTTTCAGGCGCTGGAGAGGGACTTGGGAGTGCGCAAGCGGTTCGAGGAGGCGGCTGCTATGGAGCTGCAGCAGGGGTGGAGGAGGGGGGGGAAGAGGAGTAGTGTTGAGCTGGAGAGGGAGAGGGAGAGGGAGGAGGAGGAGAGGAGGGCGAGGGAGGTGGAGGAGTTGATTGCGAATAGGCCGGGGGAGGGGGAGGAGGTCAAGGGGTTGGGGGTTGATGTGGGCGGTGCGGCGGGGAGGAAGAGTTCGGATGTGCAGGATGTGTTGGCGAGGGGGTTTGGGATGGTGAGGAGGGATAATTTGGTGTGATGGGGGGTGGGTGTATGTATAGTTGTGTATATCAAGATCACATATTTGTTCTACTACAGAGGCTTCGTGGTGTTGCTCAGAGTATCGTCCACGTGACCATTCCATGGAAACTGCCGACGCCATGCGCCAGCCATGCTCCCAGCTCCGCGGCGCAAAGTTTGAGGTGCGGCACGACCGTTGGGGTTTGATGCAAGCCTCCCCACCCGTCGGCGGCGGCGCCCGTTGGAGCTTGAGACAGGTGCATGTCAGGCGGGCAGATGGGCAAACAAGCAGACAAGCGCACCGTGATGGACCGGCATTGACATTGACGAGAAGCACAATTCACTAATGGACATGCAAGCTTGCAGCTGGGCAGAAATGCATCACGTCGTCGCAATCTCCCCGGTCCGGCCCATCGCTCCCAAACGCAATTGCAGGCGCGAAATAGTGGAGCGGAGGCAGGCCATGCCGACTCCGAGTCCGGGGGAGAGGAGACCGGAGGGGCCTGCAATTTCACGCAGCACGGCAGCTGCAGGACGGGCACGAGGGCAGAGAAATGTCCAGACCCTTGTGGGCGATGGTACAGGAGATGTTCAGGAAATGTTCAGGGGTAGCTGTGCAATGTCCTGCGTCGCGCGGTGAGGGTGAAAGAGGGGCGGCCTCGGACATCGAAGATGTGCTCGGATTGTGATGATTGCAGGGTGGGTTATTGGTGCTGATCATGTGCGGATGGGGATGGGGGCGTCCGATGGGGAAGGCTTGGATGATGTGCTGGCTGGAGGATGGCGAGGATGGTGGTGCTGAAGAGATGGACGATTCTGTCGTGTGACAAAGATGATGGACAAACGTCGTTGCTACGAAGAGTATGCTTCCAGATGGTTCATGGCACATGGCTCATGGTTGTTTCTGTCGGTCGCCATTTGTTGCCGATCTTGTTTGACCTCTCTGGGGACAAATATGGTGCGATTCGATTGGCTGGTTTTTAGCATCTCGTGGTCTGCCCGCCGATCTTTTTTTTCTCGCCTTTTGCTGGCCTTTGCTGGACCCGGCTGCACTGTCCACCAGTAGAGAAGTGACAGGTGCAGTACCGAAGACTCCCTTTCAACAGCAAGGCTCGAGCAGGGCGGAAAGCTACACTTTGTGGTGGCGGTTGGATTGCAACGATGGCCAGGCGCCTCTTTGTCGTCACGCCGGTGAGAGCAGAGATGATACTGACGATGCACTGTATCATAATGCAATAGAAACGCAATGAAATGATGATGACTATCTGCGATGAATTACCGCCCTGGTCTGTTTGATTGCACGAGTTTTGGGGGGTTGGAGGCGCGAGGTGTGATTCCGTCTGTGCGCGAAAAGACGAATCAAAGGGCAAACTTGAACGAGACCAGGCTCTTTGGCCTCTGCTCTTTGGCCTCTGCTCTTTGGCCTCTCGAGAGTAGAGGGAAACACCCGCCTCTTCTTCTTCAACCCACCCCCATCTCCATCCACCCCCCATCTCTCTCTATCCATCACAACTCTTCTCAAAAGGACTGCGACAATCCGCCAAGCTTGTCTGGACTGGTAGACCGCTACCGCAACAGTCTCGGATCCTCTTTGTCAGCCTTTTCTCGACGGCCTCGGACTGCCACACCCGACGTCACAACACACATCCCTCGCCCTCTCCCCAGTCACATTGCATCTCTCACCACACCCCGTATTTCATCTCTTGCATCTCTTCCCATCTCTCTACTGGCTTCCGACGGCGTTCACATCATTACCGTGTGTGCATCTCCAGTCAAGGGCGCCAGGTGAGACAATTTGTTTCGGGCGTCGCACGACCTGGACTGACCGCCCAGACGACTTCTCTCTCACGCATGCAATAATCAACGATCATGAGGGAGAACAATTTCAGTATCCCAAATGCGAACAAGGCTTCTGTCGGAATTACTCCTGCCCTCTATGACCGACGGGCGCTCGACTGCACATCCACCCTGCCCCTCATCAACTCGCTGAACAATCTCGCATACCTCACAACATCCAGTGCCAGGATAAGGGACATCTTGACCGTCGATGGCGGTGTTGAACGGCTGGTATGCATTCTCAAAGAGGGCAGGAGCAAGGATAGCATGGAAATGTGGAAATGGAACCTGGCGTTTCAATGTGTTGTCAACATTGGCGTGAGGGGCTCCGAAGCCGTCCGCACGAGAGTTGTCGAGGCCGACATGGTACCAGTCGTCGCTACAATTCTCGACAACTATATTCAAGCTATAGAAAAGTGCCGAGAAAAGGAGATGGCCTCGACTGGGTTCAGGGCTAGGAGTTCATCCCTGACTCGACGATCACACAGCAGGCCTCACTCACGGCGGCAACAACCACCACCCATCGAGATACCACAAACGCCGGCACCACAGGTACAAGAGCATAGGAGACAATTGTCGACACCGCAGAATGAGACCGTCTTTACCTCATCGCCGTTTGGTAACAACATCAGCGGATTTGGCATCAGACCAGTACAGGACATTGATCGACTGCCTTCCATGCTTCCCACTCTCAACACCATCGACTTGTCATCACAGCCGGTATCGCCATCGACTCCGTCAGCAGCCCGGACACAAGAGACTGTAGCACGGCGCCCATCGATTCGACACCAACTATCCGTCTCAGGGCCTAGCTGGGAAGACGAGCAGGCGGACGACAGCCTCCCAGAGACCTCAGACAACAACGCCGCATCTCCTGATCCCATCGTCGGTATCCAGAACGACATTGTGATGCAGGATGTGGAGGAGAGCATTCCTCGAGGTGGTAGCGCCACTCCAGTCACACTCAACGTACCGACTGTCAGCGTGGTGGATGAGTTCAATTCGCACACAGAAGACAGCACCACCACACCACAGCCGCAACAAGGATTCAACCCCATCCAGCCGCTTCCTCCTGTAAATGTCGTCAACGCTACACCTCCAAATGTCCGGCAGACACTGGACTCATACTACGGCCGACTCCCAGCACTTCCGAACCTTCTATCAGCCCTTCCACGCGATGAGGATGTGATCATGTCTCTACAGCTCCTCGCCTACGTCTCCAAATACTGCAACCTTCGCTCGTACTTCCAGGCCACTCATCTCGTCCCACGTCTCAAAGTCGGCCCGGAACTTTCAGCATTGGATTCATCAGACCCCAACGCTGGACGTACCGCTGCTCAGCTCGAGGAAGATTGGGACAACGAATTTGTCGAATCTGACGATGCCGAAGCATACAACATCTTCCCCCTCATTGAGAAATTCACAGTCCGCACTCCTTCATCTTCCCGTCACGCTCTCCATCCGACATCGCCTCAACAATCCGAGTCCATGCAGTACTGGGCTGGCGTAGTTATGCGTAATCTCTGCCGGAAGGACGAGTCAAGAGGAGGCATCAGACAATGTGCATACTGGAAATGCGGCAAGTGGGAGCAGTGGCCCCGTCAGTTCGCAAAGTGTAGGCGCTGCAGGCGGACAAAGTACTGCTCCAAGGACTGCCAAAAGGGCGCTTGGGGTACTCATCGTTTCTGGTGTGTGGCTGCCGAAGAAGGCCGCGAAGGTGAGGGCAGTGGAAGACATCATCACCACCATCACCACCACCACCGGAGACGAGAAGGCGAGACCAGGTCATAGAATGACCGACGGATGACAAACTCATTGGGAAGAACACGATGAGACTGCCGCTTGTACAGGGACACCAGACCGCGCGGCTTGTTGGAGGATGCAGATTGGAGATGGGAGGTTTCACGTTTTGTCTATACATGATAGCGACTTTGCTCTCTCAGGAGTGCAGGCATTGGCATGGCACCAGCTTGATGGCATACTGGCATTTGCGAGCATTTCAAGCTCGTATCGGGTGGGTAATGAAGATACCACTGTAATGATCATTGTTCATTAGTTCCGACCATTCTCACTATGTGCACATGATCATTGGCCACTGTGCGTCGCATGACAGGCAGCTAATGGAGACTGCTTGAGGGCACTCAATGTTGTTTCACAGCTCTCACCGGTCTGATCCCGTAAGTAATGTTGGATTCATAAGCCAAAGTGGTGGCAATGGCATGTGCCAAGTAAAAACGGGGCAAGGGGTCCGGAGCTGAAGCTGCCAGCTTGCTTGTCAATCAACTCCACTACCAACACTCTTCCTCCCATCCTCCCTCAACCTCACACGACCACACCGCCGCCATGTTATTCCGCTCTGCCTTGATCGCAGCCGCGGTCTCCTTCGCGAGCACAAACGCTGCCTCGGCTGTCGTCGATCTCCTCCCCAAGAACTTTGACAACATCGTTCTCGAATCCGGCAAGCCCGCCCTCGTCGAGTTCTTCGCCCCCTGGTGCGGCCACTGCAAGAATCTCGCTCCGGTCTACGATGAATTAGCAGCCGCCTTCGAGCACGCCAAGGACAAAGTGACCATCGCCAAAGTCGACGCCGATGCCCACCGCGACCTCGGCCAGCGCTTCGGCGTGCAGGGCTTCCCTACCCTCAAATGGTTCGACGGGAAGAGTGACAAGCCGACCGAGTATAACAGCGGACGAGACCTCGACAGCCTGAAAGCCTTCATCGAAGACAAGACCGGCCTCAAGAGCAAGGGCAAGAAAGCAGCCAAGAGCGACGTCGAGATGCTCACAGACACCACCTTCCCGCAAACCATTGGCAAAGACCGCGACGTCCTCATCGCCTTTACCGCCCCCTGGTGTGGCCGTACGTGTCTTCCCCCTCCCCATCCACCCTCTCGACTGACCTCCCTCCCCTAGACTGCAAAACCCTCGCTCCAACCTGGGAATCCCTCGCCACAACCTTCTCCTCCGAACCCTCGATCCTCGTCGCCAAGATCGACGCCGAAGCCCCCAACGCCAAACGCACCGCCCAAGACCAAGGCGTCAAGTCCTACCCCACCATCAAGTTCTTCCCCCGCGGCTCCTCGACGCCCGAAGACTACAAAGGCGGGCGCTCCGAATCCGACCTCGTCAACTTCCTCAACTCCAAAGCAGGCACGCACCGCGTCGCTGGCGGCGGCCTCGACGCGACCGCAGGCACCATCGCGGCGCTCGATGCGCTGGTGCAGAAGTTCACGGGGAAACAGGCTACGTTGGCCGAGGTGGGGAAGGAAGTGGGCGAGGCGGCGCAGGGGGCGAAGGATAAGTATGCCGAGTATTATGTCAAGGTTATTGAGAAGTTGGGCAAGAATGAGGGCTATGTGGAGAAGGAGGCGAAGCGGTTGGCGGGGTTGGTGAAGAAGGGGGGACTGGCGCCCGAGAAGATGGATGATTTGGTGAGGAGGAGTAATATTTTGCAGAGGTTCAAGGCGCAGGTTGAGGAGACGGTGGAGAGGGTTAAGGAGGAGTTGTAGACCCTCCTGTGCAAGCATACAGGATCAGAAGGGTCGGTCAATGGTGAGACTGAGACGGCACGGATGGGGCATCACGACGAGGGTGGAAGGCATGTACGAGGAGACCAGAAAAGACACGATATCAGGAACCACGCATTCGCTATCTGCAGCTTCAGCTAGCTTCCATGTCAAGCTTGTAATACCATACTTGTAGCACCCCTTTCTCCCAAACGCCATGCTATCTTGGGTATCATTCGTTGTCTCTGCAATAACCCCAGGAACGCCGAAGCACTACTCCTCCATCGTGACAGGCACCTTGGGTGGTGGTGGTCCCGACTTTCTCCTCGCGTCGCTCTCCCCTTCCATGCCCTCTTGCGCATCCACGGCTTCGGCGGCGAGCCACCACCACTCTGCTAGTCTCCAGCGTGCGGTCTCGTCTGCGTCTTCCACTGCCTCCACCGCTCCATTCGCACCGCTCCTCGCCGTGACATCACCAGTGCCACTCATCTCAACATCCTCCGCACCACCCGCCCCATCCACCTCACCACCCTCCACGTCCCTCCCTCGTCCAAGAGCAGCATCCTCATCCCGCTCCAACACCCCCACCTTCCCCAACCAGCCACACAAAACAGCCGCTTCCCAGCTCCACACCCGCCCGCCGAAAATCTTGCTGATCTCTCTCGCGTCCGCCCCCGGTCGGCCGTGGAAGATGAACACCACTGTCATGACCATTTGGCGCAGCTGGTGCTTCATGAGCTTGCCGTGGACGTCGGTCCAGTAGGGGAGGCGGTGTGGGGGGGCACTGCGCTGGATATGGGTGGGGGAGGGGTCAGCGGGGTAGTGGATCGTCAGAGGCAGGGGGTGGACGGTGAGGGGGTGTTGGATGTGTGGGACGGGGATGAGGGTTGCTAGGGTCTTGTTGTCGTTATTGGTGGGAGATTCTGGGGGTCGAGGAGTGGGTGAGCGTGTGTTGTAGATGTAGGAACATGTAGGCCGGATGGAGATGGGGAACATGAGTCGCCCTTTGTCCATGGACATGGATTTGTAGTTGCCTTCTGTGAAGCCCCACTTGGTGATCTTGGGAAAGGGCATGTCGAAGCCTGGGTCTGTTGGTGGGAGGTCGACGCTGATGTCGATCCTCCCGTTGCTTTGCAAGTTGAGCACTACTAGAGTCTGCGCATTGGACATATTCTCGTGGAGAACCAGGACTCGCTCATCTTCTTCTTGTGCTGGGTCGAAGGCTTGATCGAGTTCTTCTTTGAAGATAACAGCGCTGGAGAATAGCTCTGCCGTCCACTGCCATGGCAGAGCATACACGTTCGCCAAGGGAGTACCGATGGTGTAGACACGTCCAGGCGTGTTCCGCCCCTTTGGAGCGACTCGGATAAGCTTCTGACCAATCATGCTGTCTAGAGCCTTCTGCAGAGGTGTATCGCCCAAGAGCCTCAACTTGGGATTGGCTGCGTCAGGGTCGTACACATCCTCAGGAGTGAGTACGTTGGCTCGAATCCACGACTGCAGTAGCATGGGAGAGCCCCGCTTGGTCGGCGACTTCTTCGTATCATGCAATGGCTCAAAGAATGGAAGAGATGAGATGACTTCCTCCTTTCGGACTGTGCTGGAAGCGTGATAGAAGAAGTCATCCCTCATGGGCTCGAACTTGCTGGACAGCTCAATTTCAAATTGCTCGTCAAATTCCTCTCTTGTACTCGGCATCTCGGACACCTGCGTCGGATCTCTGTTCAGTCTTGCCTGTGCCCAGTCCACCAGTCCCGCCCAGTCCGAGTTCTCCGGGACGGAAAGGTCGAGATGGACTGGTATTTCATCACGCTCAAAGGCATGAAGAAACATGATCCGGAAGCGTTGTTGAAGCTGTTCGACGAACAGGGCATGCTTGGGCTTGATAAGACCATAGTGGTGGCGACAGTATGCTCCATCGAACTTGAAGTGCATAGCGTGATTGACGACTGCGTAATTTGTGCATCGGGCTGTCTGCTGCAGACCACCTAGCAGCGTTGTGACGACAGCAACGGCATACAGGAGTCGCTCCTCTTCCCGGATTGTCATTGGTTCGGCAGGTACGGTCTTCCTCAGTCTATGACCGGATATCTGCCTGATTGAGCGAGGCTTCGGAAGTATGCCATTCGACTGCAAGTCATAGACTGTAGGATCTGCAGGACTTTGCCACTTGCGAAGAGTCGCTTGGTCCTGTGCGCTGAGAGTAGCTTTGCCAATTCTCCTGACCTTGCTCGGTCGCTCGATAGGTTCAATCGGCTGCTGCTGCTGCTGCTGAAACAGATCATGCGACAGGAATGGCGAAGGGGCGATACCAGCATATTGATCGGCTTGAGATGTTCCGAAAGGTGTAGATTGAGGCATGAGAATACCAAATTGTGGCGGTGTCGAATGTGGTACAGCAGGTGGCGGAAGAGTTCGGGGTATCTTTGGCGGCTTAAGCTTGCTCTTGACTCTCTTACCATTCTCGCGATTGAAGAATTGTACTGGCTCCTCGACTTGTACT
This sequence comes from Elsinoe arachidis, assembly GCA_013372555.1. Lineage (NCBI taxonomy): Eukaryota > Fungi > Ascomycota > Dothideomycetes > Myriangiales > Elsinoaceae > Elsinoe > Elsinoe arachidis. Next base: position 2,585,634 of record JAAPAX010000001.1, read on the forward strand.
GGGCGATAGTCCTTCGGCACAAAGTGATTGATGAACCCTGTAGTAGGCATGCCGATCATCGACTCGCCAGGACGTTTCGATCTCATTGTCTTCTCCCACTGTTCGACTCGTGCGACTTCCTTATCAAATGCAGCGCCCTCCTCATCGCTGTACTCTGCGACAAAATCCTTCTCGTCAAATTTGGCTGTTTGCTGAACAACATCGGCCATAGAGACGTCGAATGTTGCCAATTGCTGGATCGAAGTTCGCCGAGCAGCATTGAACCATTGAGACGACCGGACGGTGACCTGCTTCGCCTGGTTGGTGGCAAATGTACCTGTCTTTTCGTGGAAAGTCACCTCTGGCTCCACCAGTGTCAAAATGATATCGGTGCCGTCAGAATTGTCATAGGTCTCTGGGAAGCTGTTCACGAACGTGAATCTACCACCTCCAACCTCGACCGCTATAGTCGCATCGTTGGATTGCTTTGACGAGCGACGCTCTCTCGCAGCCTTGCGCTCTTTGAGACTGGGCAGAGTAGCTATTGGAGGCCTACGCTGCCTCTCTTGCCAACCTGGCCAGAATCCGAGACGTTTTGTATACCTGCCAGTACCCTTTGGTCCACGATCCAAACGAGCAGCGTCTGGTTGATGTTGGTAATTGGAAAGCTGAATCTCGGTGGTATGCTCCTGGACCTCAGGATCGAGTTCGTCCTCAGTCTCATCATTCTGTCCGCTAACGCCGTCGGGACGTAGAGCCTTTGTCTGTGTCAAGGCGTCGAGGTCTCGCTTCTTCTGTCGCGCTTCTGCTGTGGCACGTAGCTCTTCCTCCAGACGTCCCAGACGGGGGATTTGTGATGGCTGCAGCACTGCTGTAGCGTCCCTCAAGAAGAACGCCGGTATTGCCGGAACCATTCGTTCATTAGCCGCAGTTACCTTCTGTCGTTGGCGGATCCTGTAACGTATGGTCTTTGAGATGTTGGCTTGAGCCGGGAGATATCCATGAGGATATGCAGTTTCCATTTTGTTCATGAGTGTCTTGACGTGAACAGACTTTGGATCAATATGCGGCTCAGCAAGGACATATCGTGAAATGGTTAGCTTCTCGCCATTGTTTTCGATCTCGAAGGAGAACGGGATCTTCTTCAGTCTCTTTGACCTCAATAATCCATTCAGACTGCGGTCCAGTGTCTTGCGGTCCGGTGTCTGACCGAAGCGCTCCCTCCACACCGTTGCAAATGGGAAGAAGAGCTCATTTCGACCAGGGAAGATGGCCCCGCACTGGTGAATGACGTCCAAGATGATCTTGAGTCTCTGGTACTCGACTTGCCCGCTTGTTCGGATGATCCCTTTTCTTGTCGGCTGTGTGCGAGGTATCCTACCACTTGCATTTGAGCTCTCATGTTCGGTGATCTTGTCCCACATGTTCATTCCAGCAGAGAATGGTAGTGGAGCTCGCTGTTTTGGTGTCTCTTCCTCGTAAGGGTCCGGTGATACTCGCCTCTTCGAGGCAGGAGTCCTTGGGTAATGTATGATCTCGCCTTTAGGTTCCTCGTCAGGTCGAGCGACTTCGGCGGTGTCGATTTGAGAGTCCTCCCCATCGACTGGAGGGGTTTCGGCCAGATCTTCGTCCACTGGATCCTCGATTATCGCACTGTTCTCCGCGATATCCCCTTGATCTTCTCCACTATCACCTCGTGGCGAAGAGGGTTGAGTCTCTGCAGCAGGAATGTCATTGCTGATCACGGTGGCGGGTACGCCAGCCCCAACCGCTGCTTGAAGAGGAGACTGTTCTGCCAGATTTTCGTTCGCTTGACTGACATGCTCCTGAGGATCTTCATCCGTTCCTGTGCCTGACTCTCTCGAAGCGGTCGTCACTGAGGTAATGGCAGGGGTTGGGGTATATGCAATTCCATCGCCCTGAGCACTAGGGGTTCTCTGAATTGCGTCCAGCGCACCCGCGATGAAGGCTGGCGCATCGGCCATTTCAACATTGGAGTGACGACCGGCCTCTTGTTCGCCGCCAGCTGTCGCATGACCGTCTGCTATCACTGGCGATTCCACGGTGACCTTTTTAGTGCGCCGCTTCTTTGGTGCCGGAGTCTCGAGCTGTGTTAGCTGTTCTTGTGATACCACTTCAGGCTCGAGGACATCCCTCTCAACGTTAACGCCCGGATCGGCATGACCTGTGGCGATCTCATGCATGTCAGCGACCTTCTTCGATGGCTTGCGGGCCCTCTTCCGGGTTGCAATTGGAGTTTCCATGCTTGAGAGATTTAGCGTTGTCGAGGCTTGACCAGTCCCCTCGAACATGTCTGGCACCCAAAGACGAAGGCGATCGCTCGGCTTCAGTGAACTGCTCGCACTGAACCATGGTAGCTCCTTCAGTCTGTCTGACTTGAACGTCGCTATCATACCGTTTCTTGGGCGGCCTCTATTCGTCGTTTCATCACGATGTATCATGATGGCTCGGGGCTCATGCATGTACACACCCGGGTGTTTCATGTTCTTGAGATCATCCACGCGACTCTGGAGTGCCCGTTCGTCGACAGCAAGCTCTTCAAAGGTGACAGCTCGCTTCCGCTTCTTGCCTCGTCTAGCTGGTGTACGAGCAGGTGCAGACGGTGGTCCGGTCACTTCGATGAGTTTCTCGCCCTCAGACGTCTCTCTCGTCGACAATATCGACTGCCATTCATCCGGAATCTCATCTACAAGCGCATATTCGTCCACCTTTCGAGCTTTCTTTGACAAGAGCTGCTTGGGGCGACCACGCTTCCGAGGCTCAGTTGGTGGCTCCTCGATCAGCTCCTGTTTCCCGCTTTCTTCGCGCAGAAATGCTCTCTTGGCCCGCTCATGCATGTGGCCATTCCAAGCGGTCACCGCTTCATTATAGCGGGCAGTCCATGCTGCACGCTGCTTGAGAGTGTTGGCGTCGGGGGTTTTGCCGGAGATTGCATCGAGCAAGGCAGCTTCAGACTTCTGCTTGGAACGTGGTACGCTTCTCTTCGCACTCTTCACACTTTTAGGCGCTTGGACCGCACCTGGCGTTGAGGGTCCGTCCTGTGTGACGAGAGGAGTGACCTCTGATGCCATATCTGGGCCTGTAGCTTCCGAGTGGTCGGCCATCTCAATATCTAGTGCTGACGATATGTCGCGCTTGGCGCCCTTCACTGGATACTTCACGGTCGATAGGTTTCGACTCGACAGTGCGCATACAGTAGCGGGGAGATTTGGGTCCAGGAACTCCTTCTTCGCTATTCGACCAAAACCCCATTCGTCCAGATCTGGCTGTTTCCGCAAGGCGGTCTTGGACGAGGCGTCCTGAGCGACATATTCCCATGAAGCATAACCCTCCTCTACCGCCTTTTGGTAGTTCGGTAATGTGCGGAAGGTGTAGTGGGTGATTGACCCTTGAATATGAGTATCTCGAACAATTGCCAGGTGCCTGAGATGTGGTGGTTGAGCAATTTGCCACTCGTCTGTCAACCTGCCGATAGCGTCGTCGACAGGTCTTCTATAAAGTGGAGATGCCAGGGTGTTTGAAAGATCCATGGAGCTGATGCCCTTGCTACCACGGGAGGCGACAAGGTCATAGAAGAGATTTGAATAGTGTACGTCGGGAATCCATGATGGAATAGCGTAGTTGGAGTCATCTTTGTGTTCATCAGCGTCATTTCCAACGTCTCGAAGAATCGTCTCTGTGTCGTCCAAGAGTGAGAGATCAGCGACGGCTGAATCGTCCATGTCCATGTCCAGGTCCGAGTCATCATCGTCTTCAGAGTCCATTTTCGGAACATTTCCCGGCTGCATGTAGGCTGAACTTCTCTTCATGTCCGCCATGAACACATCGCGATCGGCCTGGGTAGGTTCGCGAAGTAACTTGACAGATCTTACCCATCGTTCCCTTGGTCTCTTACCCTTGTTGGCGTACTTGAGATCGACCCTTGCCACGAGACGCTTGACCATGCCAGTCGTCTCAAGTCTCTTTATGCATCTTGCAAGAGACCTGACGTGTGGTCGATTGCCAACACCCTGATGTTATCAGCTTATGAGCAGGAATCGAAGTGTAGTCCTTACGGCAGCTTTTCGAATAGCATCCGAGGGCGCTAAGCCATCTCCAGCCCTCAATGCCTCGAGAATGGCATCAAACCAATGGTCGTATCTGATGACAGATGCCGTGTTGTCAGAATGTCTCTTTCGAGCATTATGGGACGCTGTGGTAACTGTCACGGAGTTCTCATTTCCGTTCGAGAATTTCTTGAGTCGGAGAAAACTTGTCTTCGAGCCACCTCCCAATACTGGTTCTTTGGTGATGTACCCTTTCTCCGCGAGCTTATCTGTACGACCTGGGACTGAGCGCTTGTCCTGTCCAGTGATGTGGACGACATCTGGCTGGAGGACGCCTCGTCGCCCATGAGCTGCGATGACACATAGACATTGGAATTCTGATTTGGGAAGACGCTTCCAGTCCTTCCCATGGTCCGCGAGAGCATGCCAGATCCTATCTTCGGTTGTGGTAAGTCGGGTAGTGGAATTCTTAGTCAAGAATGCTCGTCGCTGTGGAGGAAGCTCTGAAGTCTGCGCATTCGATCCGTTGTTGTCCGTGATTGGCGTGACATCCTTGTGACTGCACAGCCATGACCATATTGATTCCAGGTAATCAGAGTCTAGCACGATTCTCTTTTTGGGTGGTTTGGAGGAGAGAAATAGGTCCTCTGCTCCATTTTCGGATGGTTCGTCTTTCTCAGTAACATTGTTGCCGTGAAATTCGACAACTGATTGGATAAAGTCGCCAGCACTGAGTCCTGAGCAGAGTAAGTCGTCACAGGCGCATGTGAGCTGTGAACTATTTTCACTCACCTTGAGTTCCGGAGAGTGCGATATAGAACAAGAGATGGTCTATCAAGCCATCTGAGCCGCTAGACATGCTTGCTGACTCGCATGGCGTTCTCCTTCAGATCGTAGCAGTAAATGCGACGGAGTAGAGCGTGGTTTGCGTGAAGTGAGGATCGAACCCAAGGATGTTCTGTCAGAGTGGGGGTTGCTCATGAATTTTCGGGGCAAAGTGGGCCAAACGACCGAGTCATCGCCGCCACGCCAAGCGAGTCATGTCACATGACCAAAACGCAACCAGCTGCTAAGTCACTTTATGAACTCTTAATAGAGATGCGTCAGGGTTGGTGAACTTCTTATTCATAGCTGAGAAGCCTATAACGCTACTAGCTCATATATGCTATCATCTACTTCGTAATGGGTTGTATCTGGCAACCAGCAAATGCTTGTGATATCGCTCCACTCTCTCACACCCATCCTCACTTCTCCCTCATCTCCTCCTCCGCAGCGCGACTTGCACTTGGATGCTCCTTCCTAGCCCAATCGAATGTCTCCATCCATTGACGACAGTCTGCAGCCTCAGACGGGAAAGCCTTGTTCATCTGCACCATGACTTTGAGAATGGCCTTGTTGTGTTCTTGCAACTTCTCCAACTCCTGTTTGACCGCATTGTCCTTTGGCTTAAACGCCAATGGGGCGCGGAATGCATCGGCGAACTTCTCAAGGTTCCTCGAGGTCTCGACCGGAGCGATGGTGATGAGCTTGGTAAGCACAAGACAGCAGAGGATTTTGATCTCGTGCTCGTCCCCAATACCAGCGATGACTCGGTCGAAAAACTCACCGATTGGTAGAGAGGAGAAAGCAGAGTCCATCAGAGCATACAAAGTCTCGTAGGCTGACTTGCGGAGCTCCAAACCATCGTCGACTTTGTGTTTGAAAGGTCCCATAGCAACCTCGCGAATTAGCTCGGGACGAATGATGGTCTCCTTCATGGTGAGGGGCAGAAGTTCCGACAAATGAGGCGTGATGAGCTGTGGCTTGTTGTGAGCAGCGCTGTTGAATGTGGTGAGTGCTAGGCGGCGATTCTCTAGATTCTCCTCGTTCAGCATCTTGCTCAAGCTCTGCACGATGAGTGGCTGCAAGTGCATATCGTAAGAAGCATCAGTGTCGGTGAATGTGTAACGGAAGGCTGAGATGACCATGCCCCGAACAGCAGGTTCTGGTTCTTCAAGGTAGGCCTGTATGATGTTAGTTCTGCAAAATGCGATGAGATGGAATGACTTACAGAGAGCTGAGGCAGGTAGGCGGTTGGATCAATAATCGCCAGCCTGCCGATACATTCAGCGCCAAGAGCTTTGTTATCTTCCTCCTTCGCCGCGGTTAGGATCATCTCCCATAAGTCCTTCGAGTACTCCAGTATTTCGGCTTCAGCAGTGCTGTGCTGCAGCATTTCCTTGACTGTGTGAAGGAGAAGGTAATTGCCACCGGACTTCATGCTTGACAGAATTGTGGGTAGATAGGCGCTGACATTACCAGCACCAGCGCGACCGAGGGCAACAGCTGCCGCGATCTGAACCTTCTCCGGAGTGCTCTTGAAGTACTTGGTGAAGTCAGCAGGCTTTAGTGGGCTCTTTGGTCCAAGACGTAGACCAGCTTCTCCGAGGATGTACAGCGCAAGACATTTACGCTTCTCGTCTTCAGAGCTAGCCAGCTCTGCCTTGAAGTCATTGAGTGTGACACCAACACTACCCTCGGCGGAGACGAGAAGTGTTCCAATGACTTGACCAACTATCTCCGAATTGCCACTGATGCCCACGTCCTTCAACAATGCTTGCATCAGCTGTTGACCGTGCCCAGAGTGACCGAAAGTCTCGACAAACTCAAGTAGAGCATCCAAGGTACTTCCTTGCAGATCCAGCCTCTGTAATTTGCAGACCGCTGAGATTACATCAGGAGTCAGCACTGCATCTGGCTTGTCTTTGGCGTAAGCACTGAGGGTGGTGAAAGCCGGACCTAGCATATGAATATCCGTATCTCCTAGGACCGGAAGGAAGAGAGTGACCAGCTGTTGGATGGTACCGGCGTCATAAGCCTGTCGGCAAGATTGGTTGATGGCGAGAATTTTGAGAGCACTCAAGCTTGATCCACGGAGGGATCGATTCGCCTTCCTCAATTGAGCGCCGAGCTCTAGTGATACTTGACAGATCCATTCTGGCTTGAACTCTTTGCTGTTCTGAGCAAGTAAGGCGATCGTTTCCACAGCGCGGACAGACGCGAGACGTGTCAATTCATTCTTGAGACGTTCCAGAATTACTTCCTGTCCCGCAAGACGATCATCCTGGCTGAGCATATTTGTACCCTTTGCTCCAGATGTCCTACCAACCAGCAATCCTAGCGCACGGATGGCTCGCTGTCGGACTTCCGTGTCTGTGTCTGTCGATGAGATACGACTTGTGATGACGTCGTAAAGTTGCTTGAGGTGCTTGGCTGTCTGTGGTTGTGAGGCCGCTGAGCGAGGAGGTGTGAGTGCCTTGACTAGTACTTCGATAGTCTCGATCGCCTCCACTGCAACCTTACCATATTTGTCTTGAGCGACCGTGGCAAGGATAGGTACTACTTTCTGTACGTGAGTTTGCAGGACCTTGGACGAGTGAAGATCAGCAATTGCACGAAGCAGGCGTAGCACTTCGATACGAAGAGCATGCTGTTGGGCGTTGGAGCTACCACTGACGCTAGACGACGACTTCATGAGGTCCAGGACTGGATCCACGATCAGGTCCAAGCTTTTCGACAGACCACCACGTTGAGCAACGACCAAAGTTGCCAAGAGTGATACACAAGCCTGCTTTGTCTGAACGGTGCTCGACTTGAGTAACTTGGCTGCTGCACGCGTGATCTCTGGTCCGATGGTGACGAGGCTCTGCTGTGGGGCGTTCTGTGGCGGTGGCGTGGAGGGGGATGTGTAGCCATTGGCGGATGCGAGATGGACCTGCACTTGTGCAAATCCTGCGCTCGAACTTCCACGCCGTCTCTTGCGGCTCTGTGGCGCCAATTTGATGGTATTGACATCAGAATCTTCTTGAGACAGACGGTATGGCTCACGAGCTTTGCTGACCAAGCTGGCTAGTGTAGAGAGGACTTCGAGGCGTACGCTTTCTTCTCTCTCGCTAAATCGTGAGATCAAAGCTGGCGCCAGCTTTGTGTAGAGAACCTCATCGTTCGCCAGGACACGTGACCCGACAATGGTGTGAAGGAGCTTGGCCGAACATCGACGGACTTTCCAGCTCACATCGTCCTCGTCATCGAAGCCAGTCTCTTCCTCAAAGTCCTCGTCAACATCCATCTCCAAGTCGTCGTCTTCAACGTCCATGTCCTCATCGTCGTCTGCGTAGTTTGGATCGTATTTGAGGAACCGAAGTCCTGTCTCGATGGCATCGGCGGCGTAGGTCGTCATGTCTTGAGCGCAGAAGGCACAGAAAGACTCAAGGGCGACGAGCGCAGCCTCGCGGACTTCTTCCACCTGTGGGTCATGACCTCCCTCGTCATCCGAATATGCAGCTGCATCCCTCTGGTCGTCCAGATCTTGCTGACTCAGAGGCGACAAGACGAACGGTGCCAGGGTCTTCAGGTAAGGTCCAAATTTGTGCGGGATCGCTCTCGCCATTGCAGAGTAGATGGAGAGGTAGAGCTTCTTCTGTGCTGGTACCAGTGTCGGCTGACGAAGGATCTCGATGGTATATGAAACAAACGAGCTGAGCAGACCATCTGAGAAGTAGGTTGAGAGCATGGAGAGTGCGGTGACTGCCTTCTTCTTCATGACACTGCTGCACTTGATGCTTTCGAGGATCTCAATTGTGACCTTCTGAAGCGCCTTGACCTCGACTTCCTGGAGCATCGGGCCGAAACATCGTGCGACTTCAGTGAGGATATCAAGAGAATTGGTGTCTTGACCAGTCTCCATCTCAATCTGGAGCATGCCCTTGGGAGGTGCGGGTGCAGTCTTGCTGTTGATGGGTACCACCAGGTGACCGACCAGTCGCGGAATGACTGCCTTGCTGACAGCATTATAAGCCTCCTGAACTTTCTGGTTGCGCTGGGAGCCCTGAACAGGTCTTGGCAGTGCGACTACAATAGCTCTGACTGCGAGGGCAGGTATGGAGTTGTCGACGGTGTTATCGGTCTTGAGGTTGGAGATTTTCTCAATCATAGGACAGAGGATGCTGTCTGGTGCTCGATTCACGAACGGTCCGAGGCATCGAATGGACATGTTCTGAACATCTCCGTTCTGATCATTCAGGGTGCTGAGGAAGCCTTCTACAACTCTGGCGCATGTTGTGTAGTCGTGTGTGAGAAATGTCGGGTGGCCAGCTTGTAAGATCTGATGAAGATCATTCAAGGACATGTACCTGATATCGGGATCCTGATTCGTGAACTTGGGTATGAGACTCCCGACATGAGCAGAAGTCGGATTCGCTGGAGGCGCGTTCCCCGCCATGATGACGGATATCGATACCCTCGATGTTTTGAGATGGCTCGCAGCTGTGAAAGCAGGAGGGAGTGAGGTTGATGTGATCTGGTGGGGCGAAAGTGGATTTATGAGAATCGGCGGCAGCAAGCCAGGCAACACAAGGTCTGTGCACCTTCAATTCAGGTCTCTCGTATCATGCAGCTACAGAAGCCCAAGCTGCTCGTCTATCAAATAAGTTGTGGAGGGTCCTTGTGTCAGGGTAATATGATATTTCTTCGGCCCCGTGAATTGATGGTTGGGTTTGATGGATATCTGGAGAAAGCTCGGAGCGCTTCTGTGGAGGCCAAAAGAGCTGAGCCGCGTCGTGAAATAAAAACGTCACTGGCCACCGTCATGCAGCCGGGGGGTTCCGCCAAAACACGTCAAAACGTCAAAACCGTCAAAACCGTTAAAACGCTTAAACCCGAGGTTCGTGACTATACCACCTTTTTGCGCACTAACTACACCATCTAATACAATGATTCCTATTGCAATCGACAGCTCTTATAATTCTCTATCGATTAATGTAAGTTTTATTATTTTATTATATATTATTATTGTTTTATAGATTAGTATTATATAAAAATTAGATATAGTAATTCTCTGCACCTTGCTTCCTACTATCCTCTAATACGCTACACTACCTACGTATGCCTTTATAATCCCTTTCAATCGAGGCCGATAGGCCTCTTATTAAGTTCTAGCTTATATACAAGTATTATAACTAGCTTAAAGTACTCTAGTAGCTAGTAAGGTATAGCTACACGCTATTACTAAGAATGCTCTAGCGCCTCTTGTAAGGCTAGCAAATCTCTATATATCCAAGGGCACTAGCGGACTCTAAGCTCCTCTATAGCATTAAGGAGCTATTCTATCTATATATTAGCTAACAAGAGATACTAGATATACTAAAAGAGTAAGGCTTTAAGATATCTTTAGACGTGCTAAAGCGCCTACGCAAGGAGGCAGGCCTTATTAATCGGATCGATTATAAGGCAGACGAAATTAAATACAAGCGAATATAGTAGCTATTACAAAGCGAATATAACGCTAGTAGTATTAAGAATTAGAGCCTTAGCTATCTCTATACTTACATAAGGCAGAAGTATAGAATTGTTAGAAGGTATCGCGTATTCGTAATGTGTTCGCTAGCCTCTTTACTAACTTCTAACCTAGCTAACACCTCTACTATACTATAATTGTAATTAACTCTTTAGTATTCTAGACTCGTAGTAACTAGTAGCCTACGAGTTATAGCGTGCGAGACATGCTAGAGCCTAACTATACCTAGTCGATAGACACCTATTGCAAGCTTAAAGAGTATAGTATCGAGATTTACGCTATAATTAACGAATTTTCACATTATATCGTTTGGGCCTATATAGGCTTTTTAGTATAGAAAGTAGTATTAGTTATAAAGTAGTATACTACTATTGCTATAGCCTATAGCCGGATACCCCTCGAGATCTATATAGATAGAGAGAGTAAGACTATAATAGTCTCCTAAGCTTATCTCGACGCTTAGCGTCTGCTTAGTAGTAACTATTTAGCTGTAGACGAGGCCTTCTTATTTAGTATAAGTAAGCAGAATTAGTATATTAAATCTTAGTAGGCCTAACTTACGAAGAGCACTACGAACTACTAGCGAAGATAGTTTACTAAGCTAAAGAAGTTAAAGTACTAGAAGTATAATCTTATCGCTTACTAAGTCGCTCTCGTAGCTATCTATATACCTATTCTCCGTAAGGAAGTATAGTAATTTATATAGTAATAGAACTATTACTATATCCGGAAGTAGCCAAGATAATTATATATAATTATAGAGATACTAAGGCTTCTATATTATTATCTAGAGGTAGTTAGTATATAGGATTATACCGTTACTATACTACCTAACTAGTTTAATAATTTAGACTAGTATACTAGCGAATTTAGTAAAGTACAAGTACTAATAGATATTCGTAGCTAATCGAGTAATAGATTACAAGCAATATCTACTCTCTAATACTCTTACTCTCTATATCTTAATTCTCTCTACTACTAGCCTCTAGCCTTATAATAGCTAAGTAACTAATACTTGTAGTATTAGACTTTACTAAAGAGCTTATTTTATACTCCGTAATGCACTAACTAAGTACGATTAATAGTAGCGCTATTCTCTACTATTAGAGTATTAAAAACCTAATAATCCTTAGGGTTATCGATTGCATATAGAAGTTGCCGAGCAAATCGCGAATGCTAAGTAAATATACTATAAATATCTAACTTATATATATTAAATTCCCCTCTCTAATATACTAGAGCTTTTCTACTCTGTTTTTTCTATAGTTTTAGTTTATTACTATTATGTTATTCGTTTATTACTACTAGCGAGATGCCGCTATCTTCTTAGGTACTATTTTACAAATATAAGAGTTCTAATTACGTAGTTAAATATAGATACCTCACTAAGTGTCCTATCTATTACAAGACTAATCTAAACTATTAATAGACTAGCCTCTCTTAGGATCTAGCTCGTAATCTAGCTCGTAATCTAGCTCGCGATATAGCTTATAATCTAGCTCGTAATCTAGCTTACGATATAGCTCGTAATATAGCTTAGGCTAATATAGCCTAACTAGCGACTATAGCGGCGAACATATAGCAATCTATAGCGCTAGCGCTAACTACATATAGTAGTCTCTTAATAGAGGCTAACGTAGCGAGGTATACTAGGTACTAAAAGAGTAAAAAAGTAAAGAGTATAGTAGTATAGCTACTATATATAGGATCCTTACTAGTCTTATAGCGTTTGTATAAGAATTCGCTAAGCGATTCGCCTAATGAAAATTACTCTTCTAAAGGACTAAAGGCTAAGAAAGAGTAAAGGATTAGACTCTACCTCTATAGCCTTACGATCGAGATAGAGTATAAGCTTAAGTATAGTATACTCTATAAGAAGGTCGTCTCTTAGCTCGAGCTAACTAAATAGACTAACTAGATTACACTGTCTAAGTTTAACACTAGATTACTAGAGAGTAACTACTAACGAACATTCTTCTTGCTAAATTTAGTCTACTCTTACTATCTCGATTCTGCTATCTACGATCTAGAGATAGTAATATTACGTTTCACGAAGTGCTATTTCGCACTAATAGAGGACAACGAGGCTATACCTATTACCGATAACGTCTTCTAGTAGCTAAGCATTTAGAAGATGTTAGTTAGCCTCCTACGTAAGCTAAAGTCGAAGTATACTACTATCGAGTATCTCCTTTACGTCGTAATTAAGCAAGCGAAGAACAATAAGTCGAAGTAGTAGTAGAAGTATATAGAGTATCTATAGAAAGAAATAGAATCTCCGAGTCTAGTTGCGAACGCTAATACAAACGTAACGACGTCTCTAGTGGCGAATACTAAAGCAAATCTTAAGGCTAATTCGCTAAGTAAAAATCTCTTTATAGACGATAACGACTTCTCGTTCTTAGGTACTTCTAACGATATTAACGTTAAGCTAGAGCCCTCGTTAGTTATTAATGAGATTAAGGCCTTAATTAAGAAGCGTATATAGCAAGTTCTAGTAGCTAGAGCAAAGGGGAAGGAGAAGTAGCCTAGCTAGCTAGTCGATAGCAAGGAGACTATCGACCTTATAGAGTCTTTACTAGCTATATCTACTACTACTATACTAGCTCTACCGCTAGAGACTCTACGCTTTAAGCTTCGTGCTAGAAGTCTTCTTTTAAGCACACTAACTAGCATAGCTAGTAGTATCGAGTTATTAACTATATAGGATAATCTCTTTAATCTAGATAGCACTACCGAGTCTCTATTATCTTCCGATTCCCCTCGGTAGCTATAGCGTGTAGTACTAAGTAAGGAGACCCTCGGTAGGCTAATAAATATACTTTATAGCTCTCTCTTTAAAGCTAAGTCGTCCGTAGAGGTAGAGTAAAGGATTAAGACTAAGGTAACCTCTACCTCTAAGGAGTATTAAGAATAGTATAAGGAAGTTACTAAGCCTAAGTAATTATATTAATCTCGAATACATAAGCGAACACGAAGTAATTACTTAGCTAAGGCTAGTAAGTATTAAAAGACTATAATTAATCTAACTAACTATATACTCCGTAGTTATACTAGCTACAAGGCTAAAAGACCTCGTAAGTTAATACTAGAGTTATAGGCTTACCTAAAGGGGTAAGGCGTAGTTTAACCCCCTATATATATACTTCTCTTTACTAATAATTCTCTTCTAGTAAAAAACCTCTACTATATCCCGCTACCCTATTAGAGTAGTAGAGGAGAGAGAAGTAGTAAGGCTCTCTACTATATCCCGCTTCTCTATTAGAGAAGCAAGGTAGAGAGGAGATAGAGGAAGTAGAGAAGAGAAGAAGAATAAGAGGTATATAAGATAGATAGTACAAGATAGATAGTGTAAGCTAGATAGCGTAAGCTAGATAGTACAAGCTAGATAGTACAAGCTAGATAGTACAAGCTAGATAGTATAAGCTAGATAGTATAATCTATATTAGCTTTAGCTAATTACTAGTACTCGCTAGTAGTTTACTAAGTAGTTTATAGTATATATAGTTACGATTTAACATTAACTAGAGAAGATAACACAAAGGGGATATAATTTATAGTCTATAAACTCTAGGAGAATATATAGGTATCGAGTTTACTACTAGTTCGTAGGTATATTTGCAAGTTCTATAATTCTATTCCTTAGCTACTATAGCTTAGCCTTAGTAGTAAGTATATTCTTCTCTATTGCCTTTACTCTCTACTTAAGCTCTCTTATACAGCCTATAGTTACTAGCTTCTAATCCTCTAGCTCCTTCTCTATAAGCTAAGAGGTATACCTCTAGTAGTAGTAGTAGTAGTAGTATATATACGACTCTACTAGCTTGTTCTTAAAGCAAGTATATAGCTCGTTTACCTTTATATACTATTCGTAGGTACGTTTGCTAATGCCGCTATCGTCTGTCTCTATAATATAGCCGATAGTGTCGTATATACGGAGCATTACGAAGTTCTTACTACGCTTGTTACTACTATTCTCGTAGGTATTAACGAGCTTAAACTAGTTTAACTCGGAGATATACTAGAATCTAGCTAGATTATTAGTCTTAGAGTAGTAGTATATATATGTAATAGAGTAGCTATACGAATTAGTAGCGAACACTAGCCTATAGAGCTACGAAGATATATATAGCCTTATAGTTACTAGTAGTCTCCTTAGAGATATTAGAGCTATAGAGATCGTTATCGATTATAGCGTCTAGCGCTTGCGGATTGTACTTTCTAGAGTACGAAGTTAGTAGCGAACTAGCTACGAACATGCTATAATATATACTTAGTAGAGGTTGCTTTAGTAGTATTAGCTATAGTAAATATTTAATTAAATTTAATAGTATTATAATAGTATAGTAGAGATCTAATTAAACTATAGAGTAACTATAAGATTATATATATCACAGCTGGCATTATTGTTACTAGTTTAAATAGTGACAATGGTAACAATAGTAATAATATAAAAACCTAAAAGTAGTAAAGAACAATAAATATCTACTAGATTAAGCCTTACTCTTAGTAGCTTAAATAGAGAACAATAGAGATCTATTCTAATAGTATTCGTAGTGCATTCGCCGCCGTAGTCGCATAATATAGATAATATAAAGGTGTTAGAGGTGGGAGTGTAGGCAGAGTGCTAAGTATAGCGCTACCTAGCTACTATAATATATACTAATTACGCTAGCACTAATATTAGCTCAAAAAAGATACTTGAACTTAGAGGATGATAGAGCAGACTGCGCTAATTACTTTGGCATTAATTATATATTGATATCGCGTGATTTGATGGAGTTACAGGGGTGCAATTTTTGGTGTTTTGGGGTTTTAAGTGTTTTGACGTTTTGGCGGAACCCACCGTATGCGCGACCGTCCTGGCCTGTGATTGGTCAATGGCGTCACAGCATTCGAGGTTCCGCCAGCAGCTCTCCAGCCGACTACTTTTCGTGCTCTTCGACCTTCGCTAACATCTGATGTCGCCCTAAGTATACGCCAATTGCACGAATACAGCTTCAATATGGTCGTCTACCGACCTGTCCTTGCTCGCGGGCTCGCAGCAGCCCGACTTGCCCGTCCGGTCCCATCTTCGCTTGTCCGGAAAGGTCTGCGATCAGGTTTCAGAAGGGGTTATGCTAGCGGACACGATGCCCATCCCCCCAGCAGCGATATCCCATGGTATTTAAAGGCTCACATACAGGATCTGTACATGCTCTAACATGTCTCTAGGCTTATAGGCGCCATCGCTGTCACTGTCCCCGGCTGCTACTACCTCTGGCCGGCGCCATCCCACGGTGATGCGCACCACGGTCATGATGCTCACGATGAGCATGCCGCTGAGCCCGAAGCTGCCGAAGCCGATGATAAGGAAGATGCAGACTCAGAATCGCCTGACAAGAACGCCGAGCCTGAAGCCAAAGAGTCTGAGTCGAAGGATGAGCCAGCGGAGGAGCCGAAGGACGACTCCAAGGACGAGTCTTCGAAGGGCGAGTCAGCCGATGATTCTGAAGACAAGGACGGCAAGAAGGACGAGTCTTCTGGTACTCCAGAGAAGACCAGCAACAAGAAAGTTGATGGCGTTCAATTCAAGGGCAAGACCTCGGCCGGCGACGAGAACAACGAGATGCAGGATACCAGGAAGCGCGAGCCAGACTCCAAGGGAGGCTTCAAGAAGCGAATCGACTCTGCCTACCAGAAAGATCTTGGCCCAGCTCAGCCCGAGGACAAACGTCTTCCTGAAGTCAGATCATCCTTAAGCATTCACGAACCATGCTAACCTTGCCAGGGTGCTACAGCCACGCCTCCCTCCGGCAACCCAGGAGCCATCGACACCAAGCAAGCTGGTCTGAGTAACACTGCGACAAGACACTCTACACAAATCGACCAGGACCCCGAGAAGAGCAAGAAGGCTGAGGGCGTACCCGATACCGCCAAGTCGACCACGACAATTGACCCCAAGAGACCAGTGGCAAGTGTATCTTAGAATGGGATATGAAAGACCTGCTAACAGCTCTGTAGAAGTAGCCTATCCACACCATTCACACCACGGGTATCTCTTCCGCCACCTCGACAGGACCTTCGCCATGTAAAGTTATCCTCCAAAAAGCAGGACCTGAAAGCACATGTAGAATACCGACCGGCAATCAACTTTGTTGACAGCAAATCTGTGAAGCACTTGATTTCTTGTCTTGCTTCAACCGATACTGAGCTCCAATGCAAGCGCTTGACCATCGACCATGTACTCGTCGATTCCCTCAGCACGCTTCACCTCGAGCTCCTGATCCCCAAAAACATCCTTGCCAAAGCCATCCCCATCCCCATCCTCAACGTCAGACTCCCCGCTGCCCTCCTGAGACGAATCGTCACTATCGACATCCCAGCCCAGCGCTCTTTTCTCCACCCAAGTAAACGCCGGGAATCTCCTCTTAACCCAGTCTTCCGTCTGAACCTGCACCTCAACCAATACCCTCAAGTACTTGTCCCCATGCCACTCGCTCAGCATCTGCCTATTCTCCTTCCCTCTCCCAAACACCACCATGCCTGCCACGCTCGTCTCCACATCACTGTACACCACCGCCTTGTCCTTGTCCTCATCGTCCCTGCGCATTATCACTCTCCCAGGCGTCATACACTTGACCAGCTTGAGCTCTGATCTGTCCCAATGTCCCAGTGCGGCGTTCAGAGTACCAGGGAGTTGGAGCACGCCTGTGACGAAGATCAAGGGGCGGTCGGCGGGGTCGTAGAGCGCTCCGCTGCGGAGATGGTCGGCGTCGATGAGATTGCGCTTGGCGAGGTCGAGGGCGATGGTGCTGCCTGGGAGTTTGGTGCTGGCTGCTTGGAAGAGGAGGGCGGCGTGGATGGCGAAGGGGTTTGTGGAGGGTGTGGTTGCGTTTGTGGTGGGGGTGATGTTCTTAACGTCGAAGGAGGAGGTCGAGGGAGAGGAGCTGGATGTGAGGTCTGGGATTGGGGGCGTTGGGCAGGATGTGACTGGTCCGAAAGAGGTATCAGGGGTGGTCTCTTGTTCATCCTCGCTTTCGGGGTTTGTCGCAGGGGTAATCGCCATCGCGAGGACGTGTGTTTGAAGCTGCTGTGATATCCCCATGCCACTCAGAGCGTTTAATATGCTAGAGAAGGAAGTGGTTGAAGGCGAAGCCATGTGAAAAGCAGTGATGTGAGGTGAGGCCAAAGGTGATGCCGCCACTTACTAGAGCATGTGAAAGAGACATGTTCACTTACCTTGAGCAGTACACATAGCTTCGTAGTACCATGTTCACAGCGTACACGGTACAGCGCACAAGAAGACACGAGCAGACGTGGGAACTATACATTGGGTAGTCGCATAGCAGTCCCTTCCTTCCACACAGAGACGCAATCTCTGTACGCAGGTTTTGTCATGATCCACAAAAACGGTTTATCGAAGGGGGCATGGTTTTATAGTATCGTCGTAGCAAAGTCTACTCCTACACAGGCGGTGTCCAGGTTGTCGGGATGTGGCATGAAATGGATGCTTCCTCTTTGTGCAGCGTGCAGAACCAGCGGCGAATCAATCTCTCAGAACCGGAGTGATGGTAAATGCATCCTTCACGTGGCTGCCTAGCCGAAAGAACACATCTCCATATGGTTTGCTGCATGTGATAATTCATGCGTGGCGAGCGTTTGGTGAAACTCTCAAGCTTCCCACTGCTTCCAAAGTCTTCCGACGGCAACTTAGTCATCCATCGGCCAACTTTGAAGTCTAATCCCGACAGATAGTGAGATCACAGCTGTCAAAGCTCCATTCTGCATCTGCCTTTCGCCATTCACTGATCAACCTTTCACTTCTCATCCATCCTTCATCTTCACGATCCATCTCCATCTCTTCACAGCGTTTGACACCTCTCGTTAGCGCCTGTGATCTTACACATCACTTCCTCACTCTTTCAACTCCAAGCTCGCCGTCGACAGAGCTTCTATCGACACAGCGATCACAATGACCGCCGATCAAGATCCGTCTCATTCGGAGACGAAAGGGAAGGTTTCCCTGAACAAGGATCCATCTGGCGCTCAACCAAAAGACAACGATGAGACCTCCACAGCTATCCTCAAGAAGAAGAAGAAGCCAAACTCGCTCATCGTCACCGATGCTACCAACGATGACAACTCAATCATCGCCCTCTCCAACAACACCATGGAGACGTTACAGCTCTTCCGCGGTGACACTGTCCTCGTGAAAGGCAAGAAGAGGAAGGATACTGTCTTGATCGTTCTGGCGGATGATGATTTGGATGATGGCAGCGCACGCATCAACCGTGTTGTCAGGCACAACCTCAGGGTCAAGCACGGCGACATTATCACAGTACACCCATGCCCGGATATCAAATATGTGAGTGCACTCATCATCTCCTGACCCGCAGCTTCTAATTTTTTTCTAGGCCAAGCGCATTGCGGTACTTCCCCTCGCCGACACCGTCGAAGGTCTCACTGGCTCCCTTTTTGATGTCTTCCTCGCTCCCTACTTCCGCGAAGCCTACCGCCCAGTCCGTCAAGGCGACCTTTTCACATGCAGAGGTGGTATGCGACAGGTGGAGTTCAAGGTTGTCGAAGTCGACCCACCAGAGTTTGGTATTGTCGCGCAAGATACGGTCATCCACTGCGAGGGCGAGCCAATTCAGCGTGAGGACGAGGAGGGTAACTTGAACGAGGTCGGATACGATGACATCGGTGGTTGCAGGAAGCAGATGGCTCAGGTCCGTGAATTGGTCGAACTTCCCCTCCGTCACCCCCAGCTCTTCAAGTCGATCGGTATCAAGCCTCCTCGCGGCATTCTCATGTTCGGTCCACCAGGTACTGGTAAGACTCTCATGGCCCGTGCCGTCGCCAACGAGACTGGCGCTTTCTTCTTCCTCATCAACGGTCCAGAGATCATGTCAAAGATGGCCGGTGAATCAGAATCGAATCTCCGCAAGGCATTCGAGGAGGCCGAGAAGAACTCGCCCGCCATCATCTTCATCGACGAAATCGACTCCATCGCACCCAAGCGTGAGAAGACCAATGGAGAGGTCGAGCGTCGTGTGGTCTCCCAGCTCCTCACTCTCATGGACGGCATGAAGGCTCGCTCCAACATTGTCGTCATGGCTGCCACCAACCGTCCCAACTCTATCGACCCTGCTCTTCGTCGTTTCGGTCGTTTCGATCGCGAGGTGGACATCGGTATTCCCGACCCAACTGGACGCCTAGAGATTCTGCAAATCCACACCAAGAACATGAAGCTCGGAGATGATGTGGATCTTGAGACCATCGCGGCCGAGACTCACGGTTATGTTGGTTCTGATATCGCATCCCTCTGCTCTGAAGCCGCCATGCAGCAGATCCGTGAGAAGATGGACTTGATCGACTTGGATGAGGATACCATTGATGCCGAGGTGCTCGACTCACTCGGAGTGACAATGGAGAACTTCCGCTTCGCGCTGGGTGTCTCCAACCCATCAGCTCTTCGCGAAGTCGCTGTTGTCGAGGTCCCCAACGTCCGCTGGGACGACATTGGTGGTCTCGAAGACGTCAAGCGCGAGCTTATCGAGAGCGTTCAGTACCCAGTCGACCATCCGGAGAAGTTCCTCAAGTTCGGTCTGTCGCCGTCAAGAGGTGTGCTCTTCTACGGTCCTCCTGGTACCGGTAAGACACTCTTGGCCAAGGCTGTCGCCAACGAGTGTGCCGCCAACTTCATCTCCGTCAAGGGTCCCGAACTGCTTTCCATGTGGTTTGGTGAGTCTGAGAGCAATATTCGCGACATTTTCGACAAGGCTCGTGCCGCTGCTCCTTGCGTTGTCTTCTTGGACGAATTGGATTCGATTGCCAAGTCTCGTGGAGGATCTCAGGGCGATGCCGGCGGTGCTTCTGACCGTGTCGTCAACCAGCTTCTGACAGGTATGTCCTTCACAGTGTTCCGCAGCTTCATTCCTACTGACATTCCACAGAAATGGACGGCATGACCTCAAAGAAGAACGTCTTCGTCATCGGTGCTACCAATCGTCCAGAGCAGCTCGACAACGCTCTCTGCCGTCCTGGTCGTCTCGACACTCTTGTCTACGTCCCTCTCCCAGATGAGGCATCACGTATCTCCATTCTCAAGGCTCAGCTCCGCAAGACGCCTGTCGCTCCTGATGTCAACATTGAGTACATCGCCAGCAAGACGCACGGCTTCTCCGGTGCCGATCTTGGCTTCGTCACCCAGCGTGCCGTCAAGCTTGCCATCAAGCAGGCCATCTCTGCCGACATCGACCGCCGCAAGGCCCAGGAAGCCGCTGGTGAAGACGCGATGGATGAGGATGACGCCGAAGACCCAGTCCCCGAGCTGACCAAGGCCCACTTCGAGGAGGCAATGCAGAGCGCTCGTCGCTCCGTCACGGATGTCGAGATCAGGAGGTACGAGGCTTTCGCCCAGAGCATGAAGAACAGCGGTGGCAGCAGCTTCTTCCGCTTCCCAGACGCCAACGGTGCCGAAGGTCAGCAGAATGGACAGTTCGGTGAGGCCGGTGGTGATGATGATCTCTACAACTAGGAGGTCGTTTGATGCTTCGGGGTTCAGACTATCGGGATTGTGGTAATGCATATGGGTCTTTTCTCTCTCACGACAAAGGAGAATGGATAGACTGGCTTTCTCCAAGGGAAGGTAGCTATTTGATGTAGCTAGAATGCAAGGAGATTCTCATGACATGTTGTGCCTAGCCCACACCGTGACATCACTGTTGCTGCTATCATTTAACTTGAACTGATGACAGAAATTGAGTTAATGATATTGTTCATGTCCATTCCTAATCTACCCAAACTGAATCTCGCTATCATCCCATCCCTATGCTTCTCATCGAACCCATCCATCATGAATGCATAACTCTTTCCATCTCTCTTATTGCCTCCCTCCCCTCTTCCTCTCATCCTAGAGCACACCACCAGGCAACCCCCTTCCCCCTTCCCCACCAATCGTCCCCGTCGCCGGCACCCCCCCACCCCCCGGGCCCGTCCACCCCTCCCCAGCAGGACTAGCATGCTTCCTGAGCATAAACATGGGCTTCCTCCCCTCCCGATCCAACTGCTTGAACAACATCAACGGCTTCTCCTCCAGCCCTAGACACCTCTCCTGGTCGCCGTGGACAATATACAGCGCGTACTGCCGCCAGTCGTCGTTGATGTTGTACCGCTTCAGTGCCACGGGGAGGACTTTGTGGCAGGGGTCTTCGATTGAGACGCGGAAGGATTTGAAGATTTCGATGTTGTCTTTTTCTTCGCGGTCCCGGTCGCGGTCCCGGTCGCGGTCCCGGTCGCGGTCTCGGTCGCGTTTGCGCGGCGCGTCGGATGTGGAGGGCGTGAGGGTTGCTTGGGTGTCGCGGGAGGTGTTGTGGAGGGAGGGCGCGGTGAGGGTGGCTTGTGTGTCGCGGGTGGGGGCGTAGTGGGTGTAGTTGTCGTCGTTGCGGTCGGTGGGGGTGCGGAAGGGGTGGCGGACGGAGGGAGCGACGGAGTACGCTGGGGAGGTGGGGGAGAGCTGTTGGACTGTCCCTGGGGAGGGTTGGGAGGACATGGATGCTGTGAGGTGGTTGGAGGCGGCCATTGCGGCGGCTGAAGGGTCGAGGGAGGAGGAGTCTTGGAGTGGTTGTCCGGCGACGGTAGGGGATGGGTTTTTAGGGGCGTTGCCCAGGAAGAGTCGTTTTGTGCTGAACTTTCGTGAGAGGCCCGAGGTGGTGGCTTTGAGGTCTGCTGGTGGTGTAGTCATGGGCTGCTCTGGGTTGGGCAGTGGATGTGAGTAGTCCTTTGCTTTTCGTATTATTGGGAGTGTTTCCTCCCTCATCTTGCGATTCTCCTCGATCAATCGACCAAGATCCTCCTTCATAGCTCGTAGCTCTCTTTCAGCTGCGATAATTCGTTCATCTCGTAATCGTATCGAGTCGATGATTCTCGTAATATCTTCCTGTGTCGCGGTATTCTCTTTTGCGGAGTCCTCGGCAGCTACTCCGGTCAGCTGTTGTACGAGATAGACAGTCTACTATGCTTACACAGTGGGATGTAGTGGTCTGCGTCCAAAGGCACATTCTGCTTGACCTTGATCTCGTAGACACCCTTCAAGACAGTCAATCTATGACCGACACTCGTGATGCCCATATCCTTGAGATCTTGATGCTGCATCTCTATCAGCGCATCGCCCGTTATGGCCTCGTCTGATGTCCGTCAGCACGTCGTCACATGTCGTTGATCTATCCACATACCAATCATAGCTTCCGCATATTGTCCCAATCCCAAGCTCTTTACATACTCTGCGCATTGGCCCGGCGTCCAATCCACTATCATAGTCGTCGGACTAGCATGGCTCCCTCCGCTTTGCGACCGCGTAAACGTCGTCGGTGTATGCTCCGGACTCGTCATATCTTCGGACTCGGAAGCAGATAGATCGTGTGCCACTGCTTGCGATAGAAACTCGGGCCGCTCGAATTCGTCGTCGGCGTCTGAATCGGCAGTATAGGCTGACTTGTAGGCCATCTTCTCATCATTCTTTGTTGGCGCGGCCGAGGAGAGGTTCTCAGTACTCGCCCCGGCGCTTCTGGTGTAGAAGCGCGGTGAAAGCTGCTCCCTCGAGGGTTTCTGGGTAATATGGGAAGCTCTTTGATGTACTCTTGCTAGCCAGGAACCCTTTTGCGCTACGTCGGCCAGGTTTCAGTGGGCGGGCAGTGTTGATAGTGTGCTGTGCAATGCGAAAGATCGGGCAGGGTGCCGCTTGTCAGCCGTGCCCCCGTATGATGAAACACGTGGAATGTGCCTGGTAGTGGAGATGCCTGAGGACAGCAGGGCAATCAAGACTCGAGTTGCTGATGCTTCTTCAGTCGTGGAATGCGCAAATGTGTTCAATTGAACGAATAGATTGCAGGTCCGGGTAGCAGTCAATAGAGATCGGCAGCGAGAGGAGCAAATTGGCTCCATTTCGGGAACGCTGCCCGATCACATCCAATGGATTAGCCGCCCACTTCGCGCCAATAGCCGCGCGTAATCGACCTTGACAAGTCCCTCCACCATCTCATCCCATCCACGATTCTGTGGCACTGGCGATCATGTCCAAGGTCCCCGTCAACAGCTCGTCGAGCTACTCGGCCGAGTCACTGCAAAATCAGATCACCGGCGCGCTCATCGCCAACGGATCAATCCCTACGATCCAGTCATCGCTACTCCACGAGCTACAGGCATCTGGATGGACTACGACTTTGCGCAACTATGTGATAGCTCTTGTCCGGAGCGGCGAATGCACCAAGTACGACGAGCTGATGGACAGAGTGCTGGAAGAATCTATGAAGGGGCTTGGTGACAGGACACGCGCGACGAACGGCAACACTTCAAGCAACAAATCTGGACAGGAACTGCGCATACCGGACAGCGCGATCAAGGAGGGGATCAAAGTGGTCAAGAAGGAGCTGGAGAAGGTCTGCGAGGTGGAGAACAAATGATCATGATCGGAGGCTCTCATTCTTGAAACTATGGATTACCATTGTATCATACTTTACAAACGCGGACCACGTCTAGGCCAAAGGTCTCAGCAGTGACCTTGCGAAGTTGAAGGGTCAAGGACTCACTTCCACACAGCCTTGACGAACTCCTCGATATCAGACCACAACTCGGCCGGCTTCTCCATAGCCGCAAAGTGGCCTCCGCTGGTGTGGCGGTTCGACCATACCATATTGGCAGTCAAAGCAGCCCAGGCTACTGGCATCGCGACAAGCTCCTTTGGAAAGTACGAGTATCCCATGGGTGTCTTGTCACCCTTTGGTGTGAGCTTCTCACGGATGGCCTGCCTGTCGGGACCGTAGAGCTACAAGACTTAGTTGGAGTGAAAGTGTCAGAGGGAGGAAACTTACACTGCGGTACGGGTAGATGCAACGCGGGAATGTATCCGTCAACCAGTACAGACTGATGCTCTCCAAAATCTGGTCCAGTGGTGGATCTTCGTCGCTCCATTCCAGGAATTTCTCGCCGATCCACGCCAACAGTGCAACCGGACTGCTCGACAGCACCAGGCCAATCGTAGCAGTGCGGGTGCCGTGTTCCTGGCCATATGCAGTGCCTGTATCCAGCCAAGCCTTACCCTTTGGCAGGAAGTCCTGCTCAATCTGCTCGATTGGGATCTTGTCTGAGCCTGGTGGTGGTGGTGCAATGCAGCAATTGACGTGCCAGGCTTTGCAAGAGTCGTCGAAGCCTCCCAAGTATCGACTCACGAAGCTGCCGAGGTCGCCACCTTGCGCGATGTACCCACTTTCAAAGCCCAATAGATGCATCAATTTCCCAGGCACGTCACTCATCTCAGCCCATGTAGCATTCTTGTCGATGGCTGGTCCGGAAGAAAAGGTGTAGCCTGGTAGTGACGGTACGATGATGTGGTATGGCAGGGTATCAGGTGTGTACTGCTTCTTGATGACGTCCAGCAGATCAAGGAATTCGAGGAAGCTGCCAGGCCAGCCATGATAGAGGCCGATGGGAATAGCATTCTCCTTGTTGGAGAAGAGGGCGATGAAATGAATGTTCCACTTGGAACCACCATTGTCGGTGATCTCAGTCTGGTAGTTTGGGAAGCTATTGATGCGCTTCTCATGCTTTCGCCAGTCAAATTTGGTGACCCAATGGTCTCTGGCCTTGATGAGCCAGTCCCTGTTCATACCAAACTGTCGACTAGTGTCGACATTCTCATAGACCTCGGGAGCAATTGGTGCGAGCTTTGCGAGTTGCAGCATCTGCTGGAGCTTCTCCTCTGGTATGTTGGCAGTGAAGGGCGTGGGCTTCACCTTTGCCGAGCTCGGGAGCTTTGTGTAGTCTGCCATTGTGGGCTGCTTGATTGTCAATTGAGAGGGTTGGCCTCTTCTTGCTCGTTCTCAAGCTCAATATTTATGCTCGGGTAAGCATTGTGCACAAGAAACACTTGATTATCAATGAGGTGCATTTCCGTGACGTGACCCCGCCTCGACTCTTTCCCTTTCGGGGGGCTAGCCTCAGATTTGACCCGTGGAGGGCATGGTTGCCTGGAGAGAGTTCATGCGCAGGAGTGGATGAGTGATGCGTCGTTTAATGCATAGTTTATGCATTGAATAGCATTCCATGTCCACCTGCTCCAAGCACTCTTCCAGGTCCCGACTGGGCACCACGTTCCATACGTTCCGACAGGTCTCGGCCGAGTGTCCTTCCATTAGATTGTCCATCACTGCGTCCCATCACTCCGCTGGCTCACCGCTCAATGAGTAGCACGCAGATTGGCGCGGATACCATAGACCTTCACATGCTCAAGTGGTAGGGCGTGCTCTGTTCATTTGAAGCCGCATCGTTAAACGTCACACTAATCCAAGGTGGGGCAAATTCAGCGAGTCATGCTTTTTACTTCTTCACCAAGTGAAGGATCTATCAGTCATAAATCTATCCGCACATCAATCCAATGATCTCACGGTAACATCAGTGGTATTGGCAGCTTACAAATGCCGCCAAAAGCGCCAGTCCCTCGAGGCGGCAGAGGTCGAGGCCGTGGTCGGGGCAGAGGCGGCCGAGGAGGAGCATCACAGCCGGCACGAACAGCAGAATCGCAGGATGGCGACCAGCAAACGACTCCAACAGCACGGCAAGATTTCCCTACCGAGGATCCCTCAAATCCTTTACAATTCTCTGGACTACCTCTTGAGCCAACAGAGACCCAGCAAAATGGCACCCCAGCCCAGCAGAGCGATCCGCCACCACAACCCGCAGCACAGGATGTCACCATGGAAGACGCCCCAGCGACAGGATCAGTATCGGCAGCGACGCCTACTGTTCAGCCTCTTCCGACCGCGCCCAGACCCGCATCAACGACTGCATCGGCCACAGCGTCCCCTGCGCCAAGTCCAGCAGCGGCTCTCAGAGGTGCGAGGAGAGGAGGTCTCTCAGCTATGCCCACAGCAGGAGGTCGTCGGAGTAAAGCCCAGCGAGATGCCGATAAAGCAGAGTCGGACGCTCGCAAAGCAGCAGAGCTCAAAGCCGCCCCGCCTCCACCCAGGAAGTTTGAGCAACGGCGAGGCGACGGGAGACCTGGGCGAGCTCGCGGAGGTGGCTACATGGGTGACCGCTTCAAGCAGACGTTACCGCCAGGTGCAAGTGGACCTTTCAGTTCGGGCATGGTCAGCAATGATTACAAGAAACGCCCAACGGGTGCCACAGCAGGGCATTCTGGTGGTGGGTTTGGACCTTCTGTTGGGGGCTCGTCACGTGCCAGTGGCTCAGGTGGCGGAGGAGGTGGCGATGGAAGTGGGGGAGGTGGCGGATCAAGTAGCTCCCGGGTGAAGATCAAGACCGAGGAGGGAGTGTCCGGCGGCATCATCACAGAAGACATTGGTGGTAACACTGATCTTCTCTGGTCGGACGATGAAAACACCGACGGCGAAGCCACAGACCCCACCAACTATTTCAACATCGACGACCTGGTCCTCGAAGACGACAAGAAAGCCATCGATCTCACAGATCCCGACGCCGTCCGCACCATGTTTCCCGTCCGCCCAAAGCGACAGGAGCGGCAACCCAAAGGCCAACCCATGTCTGTCGTGAAGAGCAGCAAGCTCGACCGCAAGCGAGCCATGCGCAACCTTGATCCCAGACGAGGCAAAGCCCGCGCCACAGACGAAACCGAAACCTACACCGGCGTCTACTCCTCAGAAGACTGCACCTCCGACGACAACGCCCCCGACACCACCATCAAACCCGACCCCGACACCACCGCCCCGGTCGAGCAACCCCCAAAAGAAAAGAAACCCCGCAACCGCCGCCCCCCCGGCCCGGACCTGCAAACCCCCGAAGAACGCGCCGAACACGCCCGCCACCTCGACGGCCTCGAGACCATCCTCGCCGAACTCGGCCCCGACGCCGACGGCGACACCGCCATCTCCGGCACCGACGCCACGACCGACCACCGCGCGGACAAAGTCTACCTCTTCCAGTTCCCACCCGTGCTCCCTGATCTCCTCACCGCAGCGGAGCAAGTCAAGCCCGAAGCGGACGGCGAGGAGAACGCCCCGGAGGTCGAAGCCGCGGCCGCTGCTGTGGCTGGCGAGGCGTCGGGGTCGAACGCCCCTGCAGCAGATCCTCCATCAGATGCAGCGGTCAAACCCGACCCGGATGCCCCTGTAGAGACGCGTGCAGAGACCAAACCCCCTCGCCCAGGAGCGAAACTCAGTTCCGGCGCAGTGGGGAAGCTGCGCGTGCACGCATCAGGTAAAGTAACGATCGACTGGGGCGGGACGGCACTGCAGCTTGGCTTGGGGACGAAGATGGAGTTTCTCCAGGAGGTAGTGGTGGCGAGGATGTTTGAGGAGGGGAGGACGGGGGTTGCGGCCGGCGAAGGGGGATTGTTGGGTGATAAGGGCAAGGCGGATGAGAAGAGCGATGTTAAGCAGCCGGATGGGGTGGTGGGCGGGGAGGCGTTGAGTATGGGGCAGGTGAGGGGGAGGTTTGTGGTTACGCCGGATTGGGATGAGATTGTGTAGAGAGGAGGGGAGAGGGACGGCAAGGGGAAGGGGAAGGGGAATGGAAGTAATGCATTAGCGAGGGGTCGCTGGGTATCATGCTAGAAGCAAATGCTATACAGAGTGGCTGCTGTCTATCGCCAATTCTTCGTCATTTCTCGTTCATCATTCTCGTTCAGAGCTGATTATTGACCTTCCGTTTCTTGCTCGACCTTGTGATGTTTTTGCCGTCTGGCTCTGTCGGTAACTGTAAGTCGCTCGACCTCTTCCGCACCTTGCTGTTCTTGTCATTGTTGGTACCGTTTTGTGTCTGCGCCTGCGTATTCTTCGTTGGCGTCTCCTTCGTGATTGTCGTTCCGTTCCTCCAATGCTTCGTGGCATCATCCTTTGTGCTCCCAGCTCCCTTGTCCTGCTCGGGGAGCCTACTCCTCTTCGCCGCCTTCCTCGCCTTCTTCCTAGCCCTCTTGCCATCCTCTTCGACCGCCCTGTGATCGTTCACAGCAGGACTCTGCCTTCCACTATCAAGACCAAGCTTTTCCGTCCTCTCCAGCACACTAGCGGCAGAGTCCCTGGATTCTCGTTTACGCTTGCGAGCTAGCTTGCTGAGCTTCTGTTCCTTCTCTGCTTTGAGCTTCTCCTGGATTCTTTTTCCCACTTCCTCCGTCATATCCTGAAATTCTACACCAGCATTCGACTCTTCCTTGTTGTCTTGCTCTTCACTTTCCGCCGTGCTCTCCTGCTCTTCTTCCTCCTCCCTTGACTTCGCCGGTCCAACTCTTCTTCGCTTGGTTCCGATCACATGCTGGGCCTTCTCCATCGTATTCAGATCATTTACCAAGCCCTGCAGCTCCTTGCTCTGAGTGGCTCCAAAGGTCATGGTATACTCCAACATCGACAGCTTCTCCTTAACCGACTTCTCCAGCCCCCGTAACTTGGTCTGCTCTGCTTCGTCCATTCCCATCTCCATATCCGCATATATCTGTGGCTGCTTCAAGACCGCTGCAAGTTCAGTCACAAGTGAGCTGAAGGCCGCACAGGAGTTCGTCATCGCGACCAAGAGGTGCTTGGCGCATTGGCGCGCTGAAGCCGGAGAGAGCTGCAAGTGATTCTGCTGGGTGATTGAGAGAGCTTGGTGGAGCTGAGCTAGTACGTGTGGGACCGTGGAAACGGAGGCATCGATAGAAGCGTACAGTGGCTGTGAAGCGGCGTACGCTGCCCGTGGTGGGGGCGGGGGAAGTTTGCGTTTCATGGTGTGGAATGAGCGTTGAGTTGCTTCGGAGAGGTATGGGGCGCCGGCGTGGCAGAAAGTGGTATCGACGATCGATTCGCTGTGCTTCGATAGGATCGATTGGTGGCGAGTGTAAGAGATGAAGGAATGCTTGTTCAGTGAAACGTGCGGCCAAATTTTTGGGACCTGCATGATGCGCGGTCCGATTGCGGGCGAACCATTGTGGGGAACCTGCATGACTCGTGGTATTGTCACGTCCTGTCACAGGCTTCACTGTCAGGGTCGGTGCATCAGCAGGACTGGCGGAGTTTTGATTGGGATATCAAACTACCTGGTACGAAATATACTGAACGACAATCATTGAATAGCAGGGCCCTCTCAACGTATCCAATGGCCATCTCTTCACGACATCCAGCCTTTGACCAGTACAGCGTTCGTTGGCTGCACTCCTGATGAGAGGAAGTCAAGACTAAGCCGACGGTGGACTGGACTGAGCGACTTAAGCTGCAGGCCTATCAAACTTCGACCACGCGCGCAACGACCGATGGCAGTAAACGATCTCTCAGGCCAATTCAGATATCAGCAGTTGTGCCATGACGCTTCGCTGGACGAACCCGATGGTGTACCTGGACAGCGTCATATGCCTTGTCCGTGATGGGTGTATCCCCTGCCCAGTAGACCGGTAGCTGTTCCGCTTACTTAGACCTCGCCAGGGTCCAGGACGTGTTGAAACTAGAGCGTTTCAACCTCGTCGATGCAAGCAGTGGCTCGTGATTGCAACGAGTCTGAAAGCTGGCCAGTCTTGTGATGCGTAAGCTGTCGAGGCCGCTTAACCAGCTTGAGGTGTTTGCTTTCGAGTGCTCATAGCGGCTTCAATGTCCTTCAAAAGTGTTTCGTGGGTCTGGTGGAGTATATCCGCGCTTGAGCAGGAATGCGGCAAGTGACTTTTCAGCTTTGACGAACTGCAAGGATCAGAATAGTGCCAATGAGGCGAGGTACATGTGGACTTACGATACTGTTGTCTGCAACAGTGCCATCCTTTATCCAGATCGCGCGGGCGCCCATGAAGTTCGCTAGCATGGCGTCGGTGAAGAGCCGATCACCCACGACGGCGATTTGCGATGGGGACGTGATATTGAGACTGGGGTCGCTTTGGAAGTACTTCTGGATGTCTGTGCCACAGCCAGGTTTCTTTGTACGATGTCGAAGTACGGACACGCCAGTGTTGCGCTCCAGGAACTCGGCGTCTTTGCCAGTGGGATCAGCAAGCGTACCAGCAGAATTGGAGACGATCAGGAGCTTCTTTCCAGGATAATCCTCTCGAAGCTGTTGGAATCTAGCCTGCCTATTCATGAGCATTCCTGTCATAGTGGACTCGTGGCGGGAACCATTTTGTGATACGATGGTGGAATGAAAGTTTGAGAAATGACATAAAGACCTGCCTTGTATGCTTCGTAGACATTGTTCTGATGAGGGACCGCGAAGCAGTTGTCCTTGTCGAGCACTACTGCACGAATGTCGACCTTTTCAGCATCCCCAAAGGCCTTGGATAGTGGACGTGGCAGATCATTGAACGTCGACACAGTAGCGTGTGGCAGGCACAATGATGGATTTGAGATGAGCTTGAAGATGTTCAAGGTGCCGGAAAGGTTGAGAGACATTGTTGATGCAGGTGAGAAGGTGGCAGAGCTCGCTGTCGTGTGAAGCCAGCGCCAAGGCTCGAGGTCCGATGCGGCTCAAAAAAGTTCGACCTCATGCGACGGATCTTTGCTGTACACTCACTCCTTACAAACTCGTCTTCTCCGCCTCACGATTGTCGCACTACTGTCGCATACCCTTGATACAACGCTACTCCGTCAATTGCAAGATCACCGCGATCATGACGTCCACCATCGGCATCCCGATCAAGCTGCTTAACGAAGCGATGGCATGGCATTCACCCACGTCCTGAAGAATACAGCTAACTTCCTGCAGGGTCATATTGTCACAGTCGAGATCTCCTCCGGTCAGGTCTACCGCGGCAAACTCCTCGAAGGTCCGTCGAACTCTGCAACAACACGACCACGCACTAACTGCTACTAGCCGAAGACAACATGAACTGCCAGCTCAAGGACATCACAGTGACTGCCCGCGACGGGCGTGTCACTCATCTCGATCAAGTGTACATTCGCGGCTCACACGTGCGCTACTTCATCGTCCCGGATATGTTACGGTACGTGCTTTCTCTCTTACGTGAACCTTTAAAGAGGAGGGACATGGCCAGGATGCTAGAGAAGCGGTTGACTGATATGTTCGACATCAGGAATGCACCCATGTTTCGATCGAGAGGTGTGAAGGGTAGAGGTGTGGGACTGGCAAGAGGAAGAGCTACAGTTGGCAGGGCGAGGGGTTCGACTGGAAGGGGACGAGGAGGAGGTTAGAGCAGCGGGCTGGAGAAGATTTGCGATGAAAACCTTAGGAATATTTGCTGAAGGAGACCTCGACGCCCCGCCAGACGGGACGACCTCAGATGCCATGCATACGCTACAAGATACCCGGCGTCCAGGTCGCAGCTAGGAGAATGCCTTTCCTTCGTGGATAGCCATCGTGGCGCCCACTAGGCAGGGATTCGAAATGAAATGAATCGGTGACGTCCGCCGATGCTGAGGATGAACTCATACAAGCGCTTCACCAAGATCTACCCCTGTATCTTCAACTATGAAGTGACCTGGCAACACTACCATGATGCTTGCTCTGATCAAGGATAATGCACAACCCTGTCACTCGACTTGGTCCATCAATCGATTCTATTGCAATGTCTGAATATGATGGGTATCAGAGCGGTATGAATGAATGTAACAATTGTTGTCACGCCGTCCTGGAGATCTGGTATGGTGCACACAAGAGTCTGGACACACATCGAGCAAATGGAGATGCATCTTCCGTAGTCTTATATCATAGAGCTAGAGCCAGGGATCATTGGTGTGACTGTCGCCGATGATACGCCAGGAGGGGCTAATAGTCTCCGTCGAGTCGATTCTTCCTTACTTCCCACGGATACTCAAGGTAGGTGTCTTCAAACTTCAGACATGTAAAGTATCCCAAGTTTCGATCGTCTATGAACAGTGGTCGCAGAGCTCCGCGGATGCGCTCGATGGTTTCACTCAGCACCATCTTGACTTGAGCACTCTGACACTGCTGAGCCCGAGCCACCGTCAGCAGAGGATTCCTGGAGCCCGGATTTGCGTTTAAAGCATAATCGATCATGTCCATCCTCTGCATCATGTCGACATCCCAGAACTCCATGCCGTCCGCCGAATGGTAGAGACGGTGGAGACATTGATATGCTGGTTCACTCTCCGGATTGTTCAAGAAGCCGTGCTTATAAAGGTGCCTGTTGATTAAGGCTTCGACGATGAATCCGGAGAAGGTGTTCTTCTCGAAGCATCCGTCCATGCGATCGACAGCACTAAGGACCTTTACCTGGAAAAGTTCATAGGCGGTCATATCGATACAGTGCTTCAGGTCGCAATCCATTTCCGAATAGGCGTCGTTGACGAGCTCTAATCTTTTGCCCTTTGCCGCTGCGTGAATGATGGCCTCCGCGAACATCGTCTCGTCTTGCAGATGGTCGGCAGCCTCGACGATGGAAAGGCATGCCCTTTCCATGAAGCCTCGCCGCTGATCGATCAGGACGACACGAAGCTCCGACAGGATCGCATCTTTAAACTCCTCGTCGCAGCCAAACTCAGCACACCATTTCGCCACTTGCGCCAGCACATCACCGCTCTCCAGATCACTCATGCCAGGGTATTCGGACTCTGGCAGGACTGGGTCTTCGACTATGGCAAACATCTCCATCGGCAATTTGTACAAACCGCGAAAGAAGGCTTTGGCCGCACGGCATGTCTTGCGGTACTCTCGTTCTTGGTTGGCACCACGAGTGACCGTAGGCCTTGGACGTGGTTCGTTCTCGAGCTGGTTAGCGTTTATCATCTTGCAATGATGTGACTTACGTCAAGCCATTCCATGCTGAAGCTGCTGGCTTCAGGGTCTCCATGGAGGTTATCATCCTTGGTGATTCGGAATCCCAGAGGTAATCGATCGCGATGAACGTTCTTGAACCATCCGCTCCGTTGCTTCAAGTCATTGAGACGAAGCTCTAGTATAGTGTCGTCGAGCTGGACGAAGACGTCGGCATTGTCATAATGGGGACAGACTGATGGTTCTTCGCGCCGAGACCGCTTCGCAGATGGTGGGCCGTCTGATAGAATGGCGTCGGTAGAAGGGCCAGGCTCTGATGCCGCCGTCCGCTTTGAACGTCTCCGAGTAGCCATTGGCATTGGGAACAGATTGAATAAGATTGATGAATGCAATGTCCTGGAGCATGATTCGCACGCGATTTCCCCGCGTCGTCACGTGACCGAGAGCCGATTTCCCCATCGACCCGCCTCTCAGCATCTCATCCTCACAACTAAGTGCTATCGCGGAATCACCACATCTTCGGATGCTTCGCGGTCGTATTTCGAGCGAGATGCGAACGTAATTCTCGCAATGAATATCGGGCATTCGCGACGGCTGCTGGTCGTTGGTCGGCCAAATTGTGATATGATCGGCCTGATCAAGAGTATGGTCTGTACTGATTTCTTCGAACCTCTCCGACTAACGCGGGGAAGACCTGACTGGTAGTCGGCCTACACCAGATGCTAGTGGATCTATAGCCGGCAGCATCCACGAATGGCATCTGACGACGCAATACTACACAGCGGACATACCGGTATGGATCGATGAGATCGTCGAACTGGACCAATGGAAGGCGGAATTCTCCAAGCCTGAAGCAAGGGAGGTCGTTGAAGCACTCGGAGGCTGGATATACTGCTTCGACAAAGTTCCACCATCGTCCACGCAATCTGAGAGTGTGGTTCAGGATGAAGTCCTCGCAGGCATGAAGGCGATCGAGGCAGTCATCAACAAGGCTTGCGGGTATTCGTGGGAGGGAATGAAGCTAGCAGTCGCTCTGTCACCACAAACAACGAAAGTAGCTAGTCTCACTTCATCTAGAGAGGAAATGGAAGACCTGTGCATGGATCACGGCTTCGAGTTCGTCGACGCGGACGCTACCGGGAAGAACGAGTTCGGCGAAGCTCAGGGACTGGACCGCATCAGAGAGTCCGTCGAGACTGATGACTGGAGTGCCACAGCTGGGATCGACGGAGATGGAGACAATACTGGATCATTTGAAGATGAACAAGCTCAGATGAACGCCGAGCTCTGGGGCCTGAAAGCTTCTCTTCTAGCTGAGGACGACGATGATGATGGTGCAGATGCTCACAGAGAAGATATCGAGGTGGACAATCTCGAGGGGTTGATGCAGCAAGCTATGGCGATCAGAGGTGTGTTTGTCTAGCTAGTCCGTTGGACGTTCACTGACGACTAGGCAGAACAAGGAGCTGACATGCCGTTGGAGGAACGAAAGCGGTTTGCGGCCAAAGCTATTGACGATCTAATGAAGAATGTCTGATCATCATGGTATTCTCAGACAGCCTCACTCTCTCAGGAAGGGTTCAAGAGACTGGATACCTCTGTGTCTAAGGCGCATAGGCGATCAGCGTTGTTCGTGCGAAGGGACGTACAGACAGTGCCCTGATCTCATTGTTTTGAAGCGGGAGATCAAACTCGAGCTTGGTCATTCAAGGTAGCTAGAGAGAACACTTTTGTTTGAGGGAAGCATCCAGCCCACCTGCGGTGGCACTAGCTGGGTCGGAGGGAGCGAGCCGTGTCCGGGGGATAAGTATCAACCTGGCTCCGTGGCAGAGTCACTGTGGCAATGGCTGGGCAGATAGGCGAATCTACCGGGATGACCGTTGACCTGGGACAAATGGGATTGGTTGTGTCAATAAGCTTATTGGATATTAAGAAGCGGTCGTCTTAGATCTCTCTGGGACGGGAGACCGTTGACCCGCATGTTCGTAAGGTCGAACCATCCCCACCTCTGCTGTGCACTTCCTTGCTGTCATCGACTTTGCCACCAAGTCATCAACGCGCTTGATAACCATCACAATTCCATCAGAGATCATCAAGTACCAGGTACGGTCATACACCCTGAGGATGCGACGACGATACCGAAAGAATTGCCTGTCTACTGATCTCGTATGGACACGGCAGCTCATCTCTGCCCGACCGCAACCGTTCGCTGTCAACGCTCATTAGCAACCCAAAACATCAAGCTTCGTACGGTCCGAGGAACGGAATCTAGCTAGAATACCATATCAAGACAGAAGTCGATACTCCCATGATGCACGTCGATCTGCCAATTGTTTGGGCGGATCCAGTCACTCTAGCCGCCTTCTCACGGATCTAACCATCGTCCTGCGATAGGCGGACTACTTCATCATCGAGGCAGAGTTATGGATCATTGTAGGTCATAAGCAAGGACTGTAGCCGTCTGCGGCTCGAGCTTGTGGGCTTTCGTCGCCCGGTAGAGTCTGGAGGGAACTATACCGTTGGAGCATATCCCAGATTGGGTTTGCGGTATGGTCAGAAACATTTGCTCAAGCCGTGGTTCTTCTGTTAATTTCAGGTGAGCATGGCTTAATATTCATATTACAAGGCGTTGATCCTCGCTACTTTTGCCTCTACCCACGCTGCACTATCGTTAGCATCTTTGGTCAATCTCCTCCTTCGCCACACTCACCGGACATCATCCTTGCATACCACGATGTGTCTGATCAAGAGTGGTCTACTGGCAGCAGCGTTGGCTTCGGCCTCAGTCGCTGCAGCGCCATCATCAGGACCGGCCACCCTGCACAGGAGAGCCCTTCAAACATCACCGAAGCCTACCTTCAATGGCTGCACATATACAATCGAGGGCCTGGGGTCATTCACGCAAGCCATCGACGTGGACTTTACAAAGCTCAAGGCTATTCCGAACACCCTCACAGTCAGCACAAACACAATCGCTGCAGGGACAGCGCCTTTCGCTAGACGCTTCATGGCAAATAATGTAGCAGTGTCAGGAGGGTATGCTGCACTCACAGTACCTGGCGGTCAGCAAGCGGACCCGATCCTCTCTGCGGAAATCCAGACTGCGGCCAAGGATATCCTCTATGGGAGTGTCAGGACAGTGGCGATGGCGAGCACAGTGGCTGGTACCACGCATGGTCAGTAGCTCCCTCCGTGCCAATGTGATGATCTGACAAATGTGATAGGCTTCTCATTCTACTCAAATGACACACAGGAAGCCGACATTGCTTTCCTGACAGACGACACGGCCATTCTGCATTTGACAAATGAGCAGACCGGCTACGGCCAGCCCGTCACCAGTTTCGGCGTTCCCTCGCCATCAGATGCAACCAGCGCCTTCCACGAATACCGCATGGACTGGGTACCAGGAAAGACAATGTTCTACATCGACGGCCAACTCGTCTACCAGATCAACCAGAACGTCCCCTCAACACCCGGCTTCTACCTCTGGAACAACTGGTCCAACGGCAATGCCTGGGCCAAAGGTCCACCCCAAGGCACCAACACCGTCAAGATCCAATCCATCGTGGCCTACTTCAACCAAACCAGCAAAGCCCCCAACGCCAACTCCGCTGCCTGCAAGACCGCAGCCACCAACCAGCAAAAGGGCCAATCATGCGAAGTCCTCGCCAAGCAAGGCTCGCCCTACTACGACAGCAACGGCGTCGCCTACAACCTCCTCTGCGACAACGAGCTCCAAGGAGGCGCTGAACTCAGCAGCGCAAAGCTTAACAGCTTCAGCACCTGCCTGACCAGCTGCGATGGCGTCAAGGGCTGCAACGGCATCTCGTTCTCGAGCGGCACTTGCTCGTACAAGAACGTCACTGGTGTGACTGGCAAGCCGAGCGCAAATGCCAATGTTGATATCGCTTGGTGGCCAATTGCGTACAACGCTACGGGCAATGGGACTGTTTCTGCATAGGAGAGGGAGCTGATGGGGATGAAAACTTGCTGAATAGCGTTGGAGTTGGGGGGATGCACATATGGATACGGGAATACATAACAGAGGACTGATAGTAGTAATGTTTGAATATAATACCCACATGATCATAACGAGTCACTGACGCAGTCAATCATATCGAGGGAGGATGGGTGAGGTGGGTTTCTTTGTCTCCTACTACATCATCGTCAGTCTCCTTTGTCTCCCCTCACCACTTGCCCCTTGGGTCGAGTCCATTCCTTGTTCCCAAGCTCGAGTCCATCCATTGTTCCCAAACTCGAGTCCAACCCTCTTCTTTATTGGCAGCCGAGGGTTTCACACGCCTGTGTCCTCCTCGTTGTCACAACGCGTGGTACTGTGTAGCTCACACAGCTTCACCATCTCTGGTACCACGACTTCGATTGGTCTCGTGGGCTCGCCGGCTTCGCAGTGGCGACATTTCACGCATTGGTCGAGTCCCACGTAAATGTTGAGGACGTGCAGGGCCTCGGTGAGAACAGCCATCAGGTGCTGGTGGTCCTCAGTGCGATTGCTGTGGCTCTGAACTTGTAAAGATAGTCGTTTCAGAGCAAGGGCGAGAGTATCGATGCTTGTAGGCATTGCGAATGGGACTGCTGGAGTTTGCGGAGGACGGAGATGTGGTAGAGGAGTAATGAGGATTTCTGTCAATCATGCTACTGGTGTGAAGTTGTGATTCACATGAGTGGCTCACGTCACGGTCACCAGCGAAGGAGAGACAACAGGCATGATAGTCAGATTGTGTGGCATTGGGGTATCTCAAGTTAATAAACATGCTCAAATGGCTCTATATTCGCAGCCTGTAGGTCTTCATCATCTCAAAGCAAAACTCGAGTCCATCCCTCCTTGATCCTGTCACATTCAACCGCAATCCTGGTATATCTCTCTTCTCGCCATGCCTCACTGTTCCTCGCATCATCTCAGTGCTTGCACCCAAAGGGACACTCCAACCCCAAACGACACTCCAATCCGTTCTTGACATAGTAGTCGTGGAGCAGGTATTTGATCACGGACGTCACGATGATGTGCCCCTCGGACGAATCACCGAACTTGCACAGACGGCACAAGCCCTTGACGCGACATCCACGCTCGATGGTCGCGCGGTGGAGCCAGGCTTTGATCTCATCCGGATTGCCGGCCAGGGCGAGGTCGGAACCAGAGAGGGGACGCTGGGAGATGTCAGCGGTTGTGTGAGACCAGGGGAGAGGGACTCACGGTGTCAATGGTCTCACGAGGCAGATCCTTTGGGTCAGCGTTCATGTCGACGTCCTCAGGGGAGGAAGAGCGGTCGATGGGGTAGTGGAACATGGTCACGGTGGTTGTTTGTTTGTGTGGGAGTGGGCTTGGTGCAAAAATGTGGCTTTCACAAGGTGACGCGTGAGTGGAGTGAGATGAAGGAAGGAAGGTGTAGTTGGAGGTGGAAGATGCTAATGTAGACGTGGTGGCGAGCCGCGTGTGGTTTAGCCGCGCTAGGCGGCTATGTCGATGTGATGTGAAACACGTGACGGCACATGCTCATTGCGCTGGGACTGCGAGGTGACCATGACTCGGAGTGGTTGAGACCAAGGGGGGCAAAAAAGACCGGAGAAGCCCCCCATCCTCGTCTCAACAAGTCCGAATGAATCGGTGCTCGTCGAGACTCGAACAGTGGTCGTCATCGCAGTTCGACGAGAACACCGGCAAGCCAATGGATTCAAGCCACTAGACCTGAGACCCCTCCATGCTGTTCTGGGGTGTTTGGAACAACTATAATGCTTTCTTTCCATGGTGGGGCATGAGAACTTGGCGGCTTGTGATTTTCGGTACCCTCATCACACTATAGATGTGCTGGATTGGTCATGAATCATGTTCGGACGGTCCATGAGTTCGTCAGGTTGCGTTCGTGGCGCCACTAAAGATGTCAGATGTGTTGTAGTACGAAAGTTGTAGGTCTTACGGATTATGACCGCAAAAGACACAACTATGTCCAAGATCAGGACGTGTTTGCAGTGCAGAAGATAGGATAATATCCATGATCTCATGCGCCACATCAAAGCGACGGATAATGGCTATGCCGCGACCAGGAACCATGAAGACCACCACCATAGTTCCACATTGAGTTCGACGATGGGCAACACCGACCGACAAGAGGTCGTCTGATGCAGCGCTGGGAAAAAGTGGTACATCATGGCCTGGTAAATACTGGCCATCCAGATGATCGTCGACAAGCTCGACTGGGAAGGGGATAAGAGGTGCCACGATACGCGTGCCGAGGATCTCGTCTCGAAATGCGGCCTATTCCCAATCAGCATCAACATTGCGCAACATACTACCAGCACTCACCATGTTCGTAGTCTGATTGGGTACTGCCTAGTGTGACAATAGCGGAAGGAACCTGTACGCCCGATACAGCTTCCCCCTGAGATATCCTGCGTGCGACCAGAAGACTGCTGCGGCAACGGATCGATCAGTGTGTGGTTACAGATGTGAAATGACTTCCGAGAAAAACCAATCAAAGAGTTCGAGACATGCAGACTCCCGCGAGGTTGCGGTCATGTGACCTGGCTGACGTAAAATTGGCTGGAGTTGTTGATTTACGCGAGAACCCGCGCTACATTGATTCTTCCCACCTTCGAAAGCACCTAATCCCTGCCTAGTACTACATTGCGCACCGACTTACAGGATCCCAAAGTACTTCCAGCGACGACAAGCGCGAGAACCATGTCGTATCCACATCTGAACCAGGGTTCCGGCACGTTGCCGTGAGTCTCGCGAGGGTGCATGAAGCAAACTTGTACTCACCCTCCTAGCTTGATCCCCATTCGATGCATCTTCAGTGTCGCGACGGCGGAGTCTGCACATACTAGCGATGTATCGTCAACGATTGAAGCTGCGCTTCCAGATTCCACCGACGTCGAGTCCAAGGCGGCCGATAGGATAGCTTGTGATTGCAAGTCGAGGCATGACCTTGAGCTCAAGCGTATTGAAGAATCCCACGACCGAGTCGACAACGATCTCTACGCGAGAATTAAAGCCCGAGACCAGAAGCTACAAGACACCGAGAAAGACTTCTTCCAATATAGGAAGATCATCGACAGACTGACGCAGGGTGCGTTCAGCCCTGGATTCAGCTTTGCCGACATTCCAGCAGTGAAAGAGCGCGTCGGTGAACTCGAGAAACGAGAGACGGAACTTGCAGCCCGTTTGGAGCGTCTCACAGAGCGATTTGATCAGACGGACGATCACGTCTCCAAAGAATTCCAGCATTGTCGTCGAAAGCACGACACCTTCACCAAGGAGACCAAAGCCAGTGTCTCGAGCCTAGAGAATCGCTGCAGTCCGTTAGAAACCGAATTGGAAAGATACGCCAAATTGGTCGTCGCTTACCACAGCGCAGTGGTGGCATTTGAGCAGATGAGGAATTCGAAGGACCGCAACGTTTCTCGCGCTCTCGACGGTATTAAGGTGGTCATAGAACATCTGTTACTTCCAGAGCTGATCCAACCCAGCCGGGATAGCCAAATCATGGACGCACTTGTCCCTCAAGGACTACACTTCAGTTTGGTAAGCTCGGCCGAAATGCTTCGATCGCAGAGGCAGGAGCAAGCTGAGAGGAGGGCGCGCGAAGGGTCGCCGCCACTTCAGGAAGGAGAACTGGCTTTGGATTGAGTTGCGTGCAGGATATCTGCTGGTAGTATGAAGCCGACTGGTCACCTTGCCGCGCCATTAGTCTAGTGGTGCAACAGCGGGTCTTCTCGATCCCGTTTACTCCAGGATGTTCTGTATCCTCTTGTGGAGGCCCAGCGTTGTGACGGTCTTCCAGCAGGAGGTCGCAACTTTCAGCTAGTTACCTAGCTTTGGCACCAATGGTAGATGCAATGAAGAACACTGCTCTCTCTTCGTCAACGTCTGTGATGTGTTCCTCATTCGACCGCAGTCCCTTCATCCTCCTTCAGCTTTGCATGCAGCGACGGCCACTCGTTGAGTCGTGCGGCGACTTCTGGCCCCCACACGTCTTCGCCCTTGCCAAAGTCCTCGTAGTCGATCACATTCTCACCTAGCTCGAAGCAAGCTTGCTTTGTTCTGTTCAGCGCGACCATGGTGGCGAGCGACCCGACCGCAACTCCTAGATCGTGGCAGAGACTGCGGACGTAGAATCCGGAAGACACGACCATGCGTATGCGAAGCGCTGGTGCTGGACATGGCGTCTGCTGCTCTGGATTGTTCTGCTCTGTCTCTGCCGGTGCGGACTCAGCAGAAGGACCGTTCCCCTCGTCCACGGGAGTGTCGTGGCCGTCTGGCCCGAGCTTTGAAGTTATGTCGTTAACTTGTGCCTCAGGCTGATCCTCCTCCACCGCTCTCGACCTCTTGAGGTCTCGATTGCCATTCGCTTGACCATTGACCTCTCTTTTACGCTTTCCTTTCCCTTTCTTGACCTCTTTGTCCTCCAAGCCCTTCTTCTCACTGCCCTCCACCACCTCGACTCCGCCGATCTCCTCAAATCTTAGAGCTTTGACGAATGCATCCTTGCGGTCTTTCTCGATTTCCTCCGAGGGCCATCGCCATTCATGCTTTCCTCCTTCCATCCAATCAACAACTTCTAGCTCACTCACGAACATCTCCCTTTTCTCAAGCTCCGGAATGTCCTTGCCTTGTCGAGCATACTCGTACATCTTGACGCCACCGCGACTGAGTGCACTGTAGACGCTGGGCCGCTGCAAGACCTTTCCTCTGAATTCGTCAAGCTTAGCTTCGACAGCTTCCCGGGTGACCCCATTCCATGACTTGCGTCCAACAACCTTGCCCTCCCTGTCGAAGCTATCGGTCGCCACACCGAACACCATGACTGCTTCATACCCCTTCTTGGCATTCTTCTGCAGATGGTTGAGAGCTTTCGTTCCGTCGCCGACACCGAAGCTGATCACGCCTGATGCCTCAGGGTCTAAAGTGCCACCATGGCCGATCTTGACGTGCTTCGTTTGGCGCATCTTGCGGGACAGCCTCTGGCCGCGCCGCTTGAAGTCATCTCGCTGCGAGGACTGTGCCTCCATCACAGGAGCAAAGAGAGAAGACTTGCTCAGCTTATACTTGACCTCATTGCAAATGTCGGCCGAGGTCATGCCGGTGGGCTTGTTGACGGCTACGAGCAGTCAGAATATGTGATTCGAAGGACTGCCTTGCAGTTTGAGACAGCTCTGGAAGGTGCCGTGAGAGTGCGATACCACCGGACAGTCTCAGACGACGATCACGTGCCATCCACAGCAGATACGATGTGAGCAAAACTTGAATGAGACTTACCGAAGACGCCATCAAGCACCTGCGATGATGCAGACATGGCGAAACGCCTGAGGCTCATCAACAGGAAGCTGCGTATAAGATTGAAATAGATCGAGGCTTTTTGTGATGTGGTTGACAAAGGCTACTGCTTTTGCCATCAAGTTTAACAAAGCTGGTTGAAAAGACCATGGTGGAAAATTTCCTAATCGAGACAAGCGCGTCAAGGTCGCGGGATGGAATGAGCCGCAACTCTCGCGTTTCACTCACCACCTTTGACTCGAGCATACATCTCGTCGCAACAAGCATTGCTACTCACACCGACGTATACGCCATGTCGTGACAGTCGCATCGATCCGTCACATTCTTCCGCCCTGCCAACACCCTCAGACCCATCGACATGACCTCCGCCTACACCCCCGAACCCCAGCTCCTCCGGCCTGTCGACCCCTCCACCCCGAGTGACGACTGGCCCATCCTCTCGCTCTCCTCTGTGGAAGTCTTCCCGTCCGACAGCGCCTCCTTCGACCCGGCAGCCTTCACCTCCCTCCTCACAGCCGACATCCATACCCCTCTCCTCCTCCGCGCCAAACTCCCTTCGGTCCCACGCGATCTGGCACACCTGCGCATCCGACCCGGCGGCGCGGAGCTGATCGAGCTTGCGCAGGTGCGGCAGTTTGCGTATGGGCAGTACGACGATGGACGAATAGATATCTGGGCCGCGGGCAAGGCGGGGTGGTTCACCGTGAGGCCGTCGAGGGCGTACAAGGCTATCTACGATGCCATGATTGAGGCAATCGAGGCGCTGTACTACGCTGCGGACGTGTACAGTCGGGTGAACGAGACGAAGAGTCGGAAGGGGAAGAGGCGGCGCGGGGATGTGAGCGCGGAGGAGGTGTTTGCGGGGTATGCGCAGGCGAATCAGCTGGCGGGGGAGGAGATGGGGAGGAAGGTGTTTGTCAAGCACAGGGAGTTCTTGATCAAGAGCATGGTTCAGGGGAAGGAAGACATAGAGTGGGAGAAGACAGGGATTTGGGAGTGGCTGGTGGACACGTTCCCAGACGACGTTGACCACGTGAAGAATCAATTGCAGGGTGGTAAGGTCAGGTCGAAGGCGGGCACGAAGAGGAAGAGGGACGATCACGACAAGGTATCGGAGAGAGACGGATCTGTACGGTGGAGTAAAAGCAGAGGGCGGATGGACAGGGACGAGCCATCGACACCCCGTACAGAAACGCCACACGACAGTGACGAGAGCGAGCGACCTGGGAAGCGGCCGCGTGGGAAAAAGGGCAAATCAGTCCTCAGACCCAAGTCGACGACGTTCATTCCTATTGTAGCTGAGGACGACGATGTAGACCAGCTTGCCGATCTGCCACAGTCTGACCTACGACCAGAGCGGAGCTTACCACCCGTCAAGATTCGGCTGGGTGCTCGAAGCGCCAGCGACTTGGTGTCGAAGCAGGATGGCGATGTGACCGCTGGCGCAGAAGTAGTTGACGAAGGCATTGATATGGGCCATGATGATTCCGAGGGGAGCGAAGACAGTACCGAGTTGATGATTCCTGATCTGAACGGTCTTGGAAGCAGTATTCCTGTACGACTCCGGAAAGAGCACACGGCCGGTAATGGCGAGGGGGACACCTGGTCATGTCCGCTTGATGGATGCATGCACAAGGTCTATGCAGCCTCAGATCCAGCTTCCCAGAAGTTGATCAAGGGGCACTACCGAGTGCACGTCAATGACGAGGATGCAGAGGTCCGGATGCAGCTCGTGAAGCGCATGGAAGCACCAGGTCAGCCAGTAAGCCGATTGATGAAAAGGATACAGGAGGTTGGCGGTAGAGGGTTCCCAGCGCCCATCGTAAGACGATATTAGATCGTCGCGACACTAGTTTACATTTGATACCCCGGAGTTTGACGTCGTCCCAGATTTGAATGCCGACTGTCATGGCGCCAAATAATGAATGATCAC
Source organism: Elsinoe arachidis (assembly GCA_013372555.1). Taxonomy (NCBI): domain Eukaryota; kingdom Fungi; phylum Ascomycota; class Dothideomycetes; order Myriangiales; family Elsinoaceae; genus Elsinoe; species Elsinoe arachidis. The sequence goes on from JAAPAX010000001.1 coordinate 2,629,895, forward strand.
GATGATTTGGCATCCTCGTTTGTGCTTTGATTGGTGCTCTGTTGGATTATAGCTTCTAGATTGTCTAGTCGCTTAGACATGTCATCCACTAGCATCTGTCAGTCATGGTTCTGTCCATAAAGAACAACATGAACAACTTTTGGATAGCATCTCGGATGATACTGTAGAGAACTTGTTTGTCAATTGGTTGAGAAGATCCTCCACCACAGCAGTCAGCTCGGCGGGGGCAGAGTCGGTGCCCTGATCACGCATGTCAGCATCACTACTACATCGATAAGCTTCTTCCTACCTCGTTGGTCTTATTTGGGCTATCAGAAGACATGGTGAAAGCAGCGAATGTGGATGCAGAGGCAACACATGGAACGACCATGGACAGGAGCGCCATGAGGTCGGCGGATCGGCGTCAGGCAAATAGAGTTCCGGCCCGTGCGTCGTGCATGTGGGGAAATTTTTGTGATCCGAGAATTTCTTCGACCTCAAGATCCTCCGTACAGCGTTTCGAAGTTTACAAGGACCCAAACATGGCTAAAGGGGCTAAACTAAAAGACGCGCTAGACCGTCAGAAGGGTATCGATCACAAACTTGAGAAGCAGAAGCGATTGCAGAAGAAAGCTCTGAAACGCAAGCGATCACGGACCGAAGTCGCCGCGGATGGCAGCGAGGGCGAGGAGGATGAGACTGAGCTTCAATTCCACACCCCAAAGGCGTCTCGAGATGAGAAAACCCCGAAGTCGAAGCGCCAAAAGAAGGATGCTCTAGTCGCCGCGGATGACGCTTCAGATGACGAAATACCATCTCCAGATGGATCCGAGGACTGGGAGACTGCGGATGAGGAGCTAGAGAAGTCAGGCTACGACCTCTCACGTCTCCAGGACAGCGACACATCAGACTCGGAAGAGGACGAGGGAGACGACATGATTACGCCAACTGCCAAAACGAACGGCCACGGTCTGAATGGTGAAGGGTCTGGAGAAGACGACGAGGAGGACGAGGACGAGGAGGACATCCCGCTCTCGGATATCGAGTCGCTGGCGTCTGATGAGAAGGAGGATGTGGTACCACATCAACGTCTCACCATCAACAACACCGCTGCTCTTACGAAGGCGTACAAGTCAATAGCCCTGTCAGCATCCCTTCCTTTCTCAGCCACACAGGCCGTGGTCTCCTCAGCTCCAACTACGATTGCGGACATTGAGGACGATCTTGGCCGGGAGTTGGCTTTCTACAAGCAATCTCTCGAGGCCGTAACTCAAGCGAGATCACTACTCAAGAAAGAAGGCATCCTCTTCTCCCGGCCAGCGGATTACTTCGCGGAGATGGTCAAGTCTGATGAGCACATGGGCAAGATCAAGAAGAAGCTGGTAGACGATGCGGCGAGCAAGAAGGCTGCAGCAGAAGCAAGAAAACAAAGAGATCTCAAGAAGTTCGGCAAGCAGGTACAGATTGCGAAGCTGCAGGAGAGGGACAAGGCAAAGAAGGAGACGCTTGACAAGATCAAGATGCTGAAGAAGAGTGAGTCCAGCTTTCATCACAGATTGTCGAGCTGCTTATTGACTCTTCCCAGAACGATCAGGTGCTTCGATCGGTAATGCTAATGAGGACGACATGTTCGACGTTGCACTCGAGGACGCTGCAGTGACCGAGAAGAAGGACAAGGCCGCACGGAAAGCGAGTGGCGGTACAGGTCCACCTGGTGCAAAGAGGCAGAAGAAGAACGACAAGTGGGGATTCGGGGGCAAGAAAAGGTTTGCGAAGAGCAATGATGCTGAGTCGAGCGCTGATACGCGATCGTTCTCGATCAAGAAGATGAAAGGCAAGACGAAGCAGCGACCTGGTAAGAGCAGGAGGGCGAGACCGAACTAGATGCAATCAGCGTGCGGAGAGCTTGATTGATATCGCATGGCGGATCTTGCATGTCTGTCTTGCTAAGTAGCATATTTGATACCCTACAAGCATAGATGCCCTCTGGACCTCCGTGCTCACTTCGCCACGCTGGACCGATGTGCGCACATGCGGCTTAGCTGATCCGCCACGTAGGCATTGGCTGTCACAAACCAAAACTCTGTAGCGCCGTAGTCTCGTGCACGATGTAGTTGAGTGATCAAGTTGTTTGTGAGACGGTAGAGCAGTGGGGTGACCTGGTAGGGCCAAGACCTTCAAAATGACGTCGACCAGCATAAAATTCCTCACGGCTGAGGTGACCACGCATCCTACCTGCAATAACAACGACACAACACTATGCCGTCGAACCGGTCCATAGGGCTCACAGCGAACAGAAGCCAATACATATGTTCTAGCTGTCGAAACAAACGAACCCAACGAGCAGCCTTCTCGACCACTCCCGCGAGGAAAGCAAATCCTCCACCACCGCCAACATCCGGATATGCGCACCTCACAAATCGCTCGCTGATACACGTATCTGGCGTGGACGCACCCAAATTCCTTCACGGGTTGATAACGACTTCTGTGCATCCTTTCCCGACCTCCGCGCCTCCACCATCGACGCCGGGGAGCGTAGCAGCAATTTCGCAGGGCTTCTACTCCGCCTTCTTGACGGCACAAGGAAGGGTGATCAACGATGTCTTTATGTATCCTGTCTTGGGGTCTTCATGGGACGCGTTACTCGGGAGAGGAGCCACGAGTGCAAATCAAGAGGTCGCAAAAGCTGAGGAGGATGGTTTTGTAATAGAACTGGATAAAGCGGAGAAGGATGGCTTGCTGAAACACTTGAAGAGGCACAAGCTGAGGAGTAAGGTCAGGCTCCGGGGAATTGAGGATGGCGAGGTGAGCACTCTTGCTCTGTGGCGAGAAGGTGAGGAGAGGTGGACTAGTTACGGACTCAATGGGCAGAGTGGCAATGGTGTTGGAGCGGACCAGGACCACAGCATCAGCTTAGTTGATCAAAGAGCACCGGGATTGGGTAAGCGAGTTTTGCTTTCCGGCGCGAATTCGAAACGTGCGCCGGAGCTGGAAGGGCTCGAGGAAGCAAGTCTCGATCAGTACAACATTAGACGCTATCTCCGAGGAGTACCAGAGGGCCAGAGCGAGATACAGCGAGATCAAGCGTTACCCATGGGCAGCAACCTGGACGTAATGGGAGCCATTGATTTCAAAAAGGGCTGCTACGTTGGTCAAGAATTGACAATCCGGACGCATCATACTGGAGTGGTCAGGAGGAGAGTATTGCCGGTGGTACTGTATGACAAAGCGGGCGAGCCGCCACAAAGTCTGCAGTATGATTCGTCCTGGTCTCTTGGATCTCCTAACGCTGAGGAAGACTTCAAAATCGACGGCAAGCGAGGCAAGCCCGGACGATGGGTCGCTGGCGTGGGAAATGTCGGCCTTGCTATGTGCCGACTTGAGCAGATGACCGACCTCACCGTCACGAGCGAGACAAGCACTTTCGACGAGACTGACAAATTTGTTGTCAAGGCTGGGGCCGGAGAAGATCTGGTCGGGGTCAAGGCATTTGTGCCTGACTGGATCAGAGGGCGAATACGCGCGCCCAAGCAGCAGAAGAGGGTGGAATGAGTAGCCACTGTTCCATTAAGGCTTCGCTTGCCAATTATTACCCGATCCGAGGACTTCCTGGCCTTTCAACCACACTTCCGTCATCTCTCCAAACCATTGTGGTTGTGTTCGATCATAGCCTGCTTCGGTCTCGAATGCTCGGCCGCCACCCACGAACAAGGAGAAACCATTAGACTCTCCATCAGCCATTACACCTGAAACAATCAGCTAAGTACCACACTACGCAAGGACGGCTTACCAGCCATGATCTTCGCAACATCCATAGGCTCATTGGTAGGTAGCCCAGCCTCAGCCCAACCCTTCTCCACTCCCTTCACCATCCTCGTCTTCGTCATCCACGGCAAGATCGCATTCGTCCTAATCCTCCCAAACGGCTCCTTCATCAACGTGACCCTCAGACTCCTCATCAACCCCACAACCCCATGCTTTGCCGCCGAGTACACCGGCAACCCCGGCGCCTCCGTGATCCCAGCAATACTCGACACCAACGTAAGACTCTTATCCGCCGCCGCCGTGCTGGACTTATCATTCAACGCCGGCTGCCGCAAATACACACTCGCCACCCTCGAAAAGTACAACGGGCCCGTGAGATCGATATCCAGCACCCGCATCAAATTTTTGGGCGGCTCCTCCCTCACCGTCTCCAACGTCAAACCCGGATCCGTCAGGTCCCCCATCTCCGTCACCCCCGCCGCGGACACAGCATGATCGACTCTTCCGCAAGTCTGGAACGCCACGTCGAAGAGATGTAGATTGTCTTTATACGAAGCCGCGTCGAACGGCACGAAGCGAGCATGGTTCGTCCGTCCCAGTGCTTTGAGCTCGGCTTCCACGGCCTCCCCGGCGGCCACGATGATGTCCCCGAAAAACACGTGGGCGCCGACCGAGTGGCATAGGCGGACGAGGTCGGCGGCCATGCCGGATGCGCCGCCTGTGATGACGCAGACTTTGTCTTTGAGTGGGGAGAGGGAGGGGGGGCGGTACTCTGTCATGGTGGAAGGCGTGGGAGGTGTCTAGGGATGTGTTTGGGCGGCGACGAGCACGAGGAGGAGGTGGGAGCCATGTTTGGGATGGTGGCCGTTTTTATGGATCGAGGGTGGCTTTTGGGGGGTGAGGGTTGCGGATTTGCCCCACGATTTGCCCCACGTTGGAGATGTGGTTGGTGCGGAGCCGCATGGAATAACCCCGGGCAGGAAAGTATGTTTTGGCGTATCCTATTCTTTGGCTATTTCATTCTGCTTGAGTCCTGAGCAGACCATCATGGCGACAATGAGCTATGATGGAAGTGCTGAATGGGTCTTCACCCGGAGATGGTGAAGTGATTCGTTGGACAAGCCGCCTATGGATGCGTCCCGGACAGCATCAGCCTTATCGACCACCGATGCGACGTATTGAATCCGAGGCCCGGACCGAGACGCACCTGAACTCCGACCTGTTTGATGCCTGTATGGTAGAAGCTCAATGTAAGGCCGGCCTAGACCGACACAGCTTCGGCCGTCTTCATCAACTCCATGACCTGGCCATAAAGCTCCTCCGTCAAGCGCAACACCTCTCGTCTCTCGTCCCTGACGGCTTCGTCTTCGTCGAGCATATTGACGCGCCTTCTAAGGATCGCAATGACCGACTCCGTCGCGATGCCGAATCCTTTGAGGGTCTTGCGGACTGCCTCCAGGGCTTGGATCTGGCTGCGCTTCCAGGTCGACTTGCTGGACATTGTCAGTGAAAGCCTGTGAAGGATGGCGGTGGCGAATATACCCTTTGCCCTTTGTGAGTAAGCCGCGACCGGTCCTGGATGGTGGGAAGCGGGCGTGAATGTCCATGAATCTGGTACGTAGGGTGTCGAAGTCTCTCCGGAGGTCTTGGATATCATTCTTCTCCTTCGTGATCTCAGTGGTCGCTGTTTCGGTCTTGGTTGTCCTGATGACTGTCAGCTTGGAATGCTATGGCTGGTCAAGAAAGTCAAACTGTGGCACCGGCTCTTCAGGAGGATCGGATGTAGGCTGTTCGCTTGGAGGTAAAGTTGAAGACATCGCGGAAGCTTTGGAAGAATGAGCAGTTCGTGGGACGGATTGAAGTAAGGGTAAGGAGTGTCATCAAGGAAAAACAGAGAAACAGAGGTGATTGTCGTGAAAGGCGGCAGAACGAAAAGTTCGACTTGCGCGGCCGTCTCCTTTCAAAGCTCTTGTGAAAGGGAGCCAGGTTTCACGAAGTCCGAATGGCGACATGATGCGATACGACACATACTACCGTACTGGGCAGAATGCTTCGTCGAAATATTGGCCGAACACCACATCGACATGCTATCTCATTCCGGGATCGGTGACCTTGTCATCTGCAAACTTCGCAGGCCACCTTGTCTTCTTCCGATACTTCCGCGGGCATCAGCAGCTTCTCTTAGACTGCGATTGTACGGCATGGTCCGCAAGCAAACGCCTTTCAGTCTGCTGTCAAGACCGGAGAATGTCTTGTTTAGTCAAGGTGGGAAGATACATGAAGACCCTTCCAACGTCAGGGCACTGCATTGGGTAGTCCACCGTGGGCAGCCTGTTTTGGAGCAGGGTACTAGTCTGAGACGCCTCCTACGATAGACATGCCACGCCAGAAGATTGCAGCATCCTACAGTCAGTACCATTGAGGCTGCGGACCCACACGTGAATGGACCTAGTCATTTAGACTTTGATGGATGGCGCCACGAGCGGTGCGGGCGAGTCAGAAAAAATCCGACCCGATACCGAATCCACCGATGGAGCCTCTTGAGGTCTTGAAACTGGTCCAGGGCTTTGAAAACTGTCCGGACCACGGCGACTCACGGATACCATACCGGATTGTGCTGTTCATATTGGTCATAAATAGAGGATCTCCGCACCGTGTACCAGAGATGGAGCGACCAATTGAACCTTGACTGTGCGGGGATATCAGGTCGTTGTTTTCTCGTCCAACGTGCTGAGTGAGAGTGACGCATCGGATTGATAACATCATATGCTTCTCCTCCTGTATCGAGCCCCTTGAGACGTATCAGCAATTTGCGTAGCTGCAGCATGTGATCATGGCTGTTGAAAGATGCAATCGAAGGCCAATCGAAGGCCGACGGAAACCGCCTACGCAAGCAATGACACAAGAACTTCTCCAATTGGGGTCATATCTCACTAGTTTGAGCGTGGAGCCTTGCCAGGAACAAGCGAAGGAGGCGTGATCTTTGATGATTCTGGAAGACGACCAGAAGGACGAATGAAGATCGACCTGAAAATCAGCGCACGAACGCCCGGGGCCGCGTGAAGTTGGCGGGCTGCGGGCTGCACCTGGCGAAGAAGGGCAGCTTCCCCATTGGGTCTGCCCGTATCGCCGCCTTCCCTCGTCCCAAACCTTCAACGCACACAAATCCACGCTCATCTGCTCGTCGCCTGCTATCTCGCTGTCGACTGCCTGCCGCTTCGCATATTTACGTAGACTGGGTCGCTAATTCACATCAGACTCACTTCAGCCTTCAGGTCTACCTTCCGACGCTCCAAACAACCTCATTCTGGAGCAATAATCTGATCTCCGTCTCCGGCGCGCTTTGCGCCGGCGTAAGCACACCTCCAACATGGCCGCAGATACACAGTCTTCGTTTGCCGTGCTCGACGGCCAGTCGAGTCCGCCGACGTCGGGCGCAGCTGGCAATGCTCATACAAGGACATATCAAGGTACTATCCTTCCGTGCTATAGGTGGAGTACGCGACTGACTGCCCCGCAGCTTGCATACCATGCCGCAAGCGCAAGGTGAGAGGACCAACCTGACCACCTCGGCTTAGTCTAACAATACCAGGTCCGCTGCAACTTAGGCCCCGTTGACAACCCTCACGATCCGCCATGCGACAGGTGTCGTCGCGAGTCGAAAGAATGCTTCTTCTCCGCAACACGCCGTAAGAAGCGTCCCGCGGATTCCGGCGCTGACGATGAGGTCGATCTGGATGAGTTCGAGGTCCGGGGTGGCCGCAAGAGACTCAAGGGAGAGGACGAAGAAACAGCACAGAGGGGTTTCTCTGCCTTCCCTCTCACACCCGGTGGCATCACTAGGACCCCAGCTCCGATGCACCGTCCCTCATTTGCACATTCCAACTCCCACACCTCGCATCCTTCAGCAAGAGACGATCAAGATGACGAGCAGGTTAGCCTGCAGACCGCGGCTATACTACAGAATGCAGAGGTACACAGCGGACACGATGCGCTAAATGTCCTCCTGGAGGCAGCCACACACCACCGTGCTGGCAGCGCGAGCACTGGATCTCGTCCTACAGATGTCTTGCAGGGACGCAGTCCCCATGAGATGCCCACCATCAGTCCAGTCCTCGGACGCAGGATGACCAGCAATGGCATGCCGCCCCCACTCAGTGCCATCTCTCCCGGCATACCCCAAATCGATCCAGCCATCACCTACGGATCTGTTGCCAACTCCTCCGCGACAGAGCTGACATCCGCTCTCAAGGCGTGGTCGCGCTTCAAGTTCGTCCGCGCTGGATGGTTCAGCGCTCGCGAAGCCATCCAATACGTTGACTACTTCTACACCAAGCTCTCACCCCTCACACCCATCGTCATGCCGGACTTCACCTCCCTCTCAAGCCATGCGAGCATGCTGGAAGAAGAGCCCATGTTGGCAGTCACCATTCTCACGATCGCCTCTCGTCACATGAAGCTTGGCGGTGCCGGATCTCAATCACGCCCATCAGCTATTCACCAAAAGCTGTGGTCATATCTTGAGGGGATGATCAATCGTCTCGTCTGGGGTCAAGAACAATTTGGCACAAACACATATGTCACCGGTCAGCAGCAAGGATGTGACATTGTCCCGTATGGACGGAAGGGTCTGCGAACTCTCGGAAGTGTCGAATCGCTCATGCTCCTCACCGAATGGCACCCGCGTAGCATGCATTTCCCGCCTGATGATGATGACTCGGAATTGATGATGCCGGAGGTGCAACCGGTCTTCAGTGACCAAGAGGATAGCGGTGACGCATTGAAGGGCATTGGCGGGCAACGTATGGACACCTGGCTGGAGCCTTGTTGGAGAAGCGATCGAATATGCTGGATGCTGCTATCGATGGCAATGTCTCTGGCGTTCGAGATTGGCGTATTCGACGAAAACGCAGCGCGGCATTTGTCAAAGTCGACAACCATCCCGGACGAGAAGCGCATTGCATACGAACATCGGCGCCTTCACGTCAAAGACTTGCTCATGGTCTACATGACACAAACGAGTGGACGTGTCGGTCTGACATCGATGCTACCCAAGAATTACTGCGAGCCTGCGCTCAGTCACATCTACGACCTACACAATGCCAAAAATCCGAAGGATCTTGTCATCCATCTGTGGCTCAAGATTGCTTCAATCATGAAGACTGGTAATGAAGAGCTCTTCGCGAACAGAGACAACACCCGCGACATCATTCGCACCGGGCGGTACAAGGATCTGCTCCGTGGGCTATATCCTCAGCTTACGTCGTGGAGGCAGACTATGGATAATGCTCGAGATAGTAAGTGCAATTATATCATATCTATGAATTTACTGACAAGTTATAGTTCCCGCTTTGATGCGTCACGTCCTCGAGATCGACTACGAATACTGCAGAGTCTACCTCAACTCACTTGGACTGCAGGCAGTGGTCGAGCGCTGCACCCGCAACACGCCCAAGCAGGAAGTCAATTCCAACAAAGCTGCTCAAGGCATGGCTCAGGCTCTTGCTTCGGGGGCTTCTATTCCTGCATCCGTCCTCGAGAAGTGCTACGGCTCCGACCGATTCTACGTCAACGAGGTCACAGATGGCTGCAGGCGTCTGCTCAGATCCGTCGTGGAGGGTCTCTATCCTGGGGAGCACCTTCGACATGCACCAGTCAGGACCTACTTCCGCATCATCTCCGTCGCCATCATACTACTGAAGACTTTCGCCCTTGGCGCTACTGAAGACGATGTGGCCATCTCTCTTGGCTACCTGGATCGCACTATCGAAGCCCTGCAGACTTGTATCGTGGATGACGTCCATGTTGCATCTCGCTTCGCCGATCTCCTTCGCACCCTGACCGACCGCATCCGCGCTCGCTTCATCCGCATGACACGCATGGGACCAAATGGCTTCTCAAGAGGTACTTCCAAGTCTCCTGCAGATGCACAGGGTATTCCTACGAGTCAGCCGGTATCTGCGTCCGCGCTTCGAACCTCGCTCAACCATTCCCAACCATGGGCAGGCCATCCCGCAGTGCAAGGCTTTGCAAACGGCCACAGTCGGGAGAGCTCGCATCCCAACGGAAACAACAACAGCAACCCACTGTACGGTATCAGTACACAGGCATTTGATTTTGAAGACAATGGTGCATCCTTCAATGTCATGCCGCCGCCCACTAATCCACCAAGCCCTAGCTTTACCCAGACAAGCTTGAATGGCTATGCGAACGGCTATGCCACTGGCCAGCACGGCGCACAGGACGGATTCGTGGATGAGAATGGTAACCTCCAGGACTGGCTCGCGTTACCTCTCGATCCCATACTCAACAGCTACGGTGCTGATGTGACACAGACGGGCTTCGGTCCGGGCGTCGGAGAGTACGACATGCTGGAGCTTCTTCTTAACGGTGGAGGACAGCAGGGACAGAATTAGGCTTGTACCGGCAAAATTCTGTTCACGGTTCCGTGGGTTTAGTGAAGGTGAAATGATGAGATGATAATGGATGGACGATACAGTACAGCACCTTGCACTTTTTTTGCTAGAGGCGGTCAGCTTCGATTTTGATACCCTTAGGTAGTTCTCGGTGGGCTAATGCTCAGAAAGCAAAGAAATGCGATGGAATTAGACACATCCACAATGACTGAGCAATCTTGTCCGTCGCTTTCCGTCCCTAAAATATCCATGATCCCCACCCGCAGATGTGGTTGAAAGCCCGCGGCTTCGGTTAAACTTTCAGGGCCCTTCAACCGGGACTTTTGACGACATGTCCCAAAATTTTGCGGCCGAGAAGCTTCACTTTGCGCCAACGCAAACAACGAGCTCGCCCTGAGAAAGACAGTCTGGACCTCACAATCAAAGCTTCGTGAGGTCTTCCAGCTGGCTCCATCACCCAAAGTCGCAGCCTACCTCGCCAGTCGGGGCCGCCTGGCTACCATGGCCTTGACGGTGGTTGAACAACCCTCTCCACTCGTACGGCACAAGCAGCCCGACAAAAACCTCCCTCCTCCACCAGCAGTCGCCGTCACACCTTGCGACCCTTGGCCACGGCCGTACTATCTTGAAAATGGCCTGCGGCGTGTGGCGCCTTACCACTTCACTTACAATACTTGGTGTAAAGAGCGTTGGCGAGGCAGAGAATTGCTCGAAGTCTTTGAAGATGAGTTTAGGGATAGACCGGTAGAATACTACGTACAATACCCTTTCTTTGGCAAATTCTCCCGCTGATATCCGCCAGCGACAATGTATGCTCACGGGAGCTATCCAGATCAATGGCAAGCCTGTGTCATCTCCCTCCCAGATCTTAAAGAATGGCGACCTGGTCTCCCACACAACCCACCGCCATGAGCCCCCTGTCACCGCCGAGCCCGTTGCGATAGTACATGAATCTGAGGATCTGCTCGTCATCAACAAGCCCGCTGGCGTTCCAGTGCATCCCGCAGGCCGATACCGTTTCAACTCCGTGGTAGAGATTCTACGCAATGAACGAGGGTCAGGTTTCGATCCTCTGCCTTGCAACAGATTGGACAGACTGACAAGCGGAATCATGTTCATCGCCAAACACAAGGACGCAGCAGTGCGCATGACCCAGCAACTGACCGACAGGACCGTCCGCAAAGAATACGTCTGCCGCGTCAAAGGAGAATTCCCCTCTGAAGAAGTGATATGCGAACAACCCGTCCTCCAAATTAGCCCCAAACTCGGCCTCAACCGCGTCCGCGCCAACGGAAAAACCGCCCGAACAGTCTTCGAACGCCTCACCTATTACCCACCCGCTAGCGCCAGCGCCGACATCGACCCCTCCACCGGCCGCCGCCGCGACGGCTACAGCATCATCTTCGCCCGACCCCTCACGGGCCGCACGCACCAGATCCGCGTCCACCTCCAGTACCTCAGCCACCCGATCGCCAACGACCCAATCTACAGCAACCAGCGCGTCTTCGGCCCCGATCTCGGCGCATGGAGCACCTCCGCCTCCGACGACGAGACCATCATGGAGCGACTCGGCCGAATGGGCAAGACAGAAGCCGCAATGGCAACGGCATGGCACGACGAGATGGTGGACGAGTACAACAAGAAGAAGGCCGAGAAGTTATCGGGGGAGGTGTGTGATGTCTGCGGGACGGAGCTGTACACGGATCCAGATGAGAGGGAGTTGGGGATTTGGTTGCATGCGAGGAGGTATGAGTGTAAGGATGGGACGTGGGGGTATGAGACGGGGTTGCCGAGGTGGGCTTTGGCGCCGGAGGGGCGGGAGGGCAGGGCGAGTGTGGTTGGGGGCGAGGAGGTGGTGAAAGGGGCGAGGGTGATGGGGGATTTGGAGAAGGTGATGGAGGGGATGACGTTGGAGGGAGGAGAGGAGGGATGACTGAGGAGTGTCGGAAGTGAAATGCTGGACATAGATGGGGCGTGTGAAGGAGAAGGGAGACAGCTGAACCTCTGGACGTTAATCACATGTCGCCCCCCTCCAAGGCAACCCTTGGTGACCCGCGCCTCTCCTAGGCAAAGAGGCAGCGGTCAGGCTATGAGATCGAGCACCTGCAGGGACATCGGACTTGGCTCCACCATTGGAGTTGACAAATTTCCTCTTCTGGATAGTCTGGTCACGTCACATTGCGGTAGGCCTGTTACACAAGCCCAATGCTCTGGTAAGACTCTCAAAAATTCTTCTCTCGCCCACTTGTGAACTCCTCTGCGATCACACTCACGAGTAGATCCAACCCACATCGTATCTTCTCCCATCACGCTTCTTCATCACTTGACTGATCAGACGAGCTTCTGCTTCGCCACTCAGAATCTTCAGACTCACAGCCTTATCAGAGCACTTTCGAAACATGTCATCCACGTCCCATGCCGTAGCTGGCGACGGTGAATGGGCTGCGGACTGTCTAGCAGTGCAAGCCGCGTTGCATGATGGTGCCATAGCGCTCAATACATGCATCACTACACTTCAGGGCGTGTCGCGCAAAGTCAACGACGCCCCCACCCTTAATCATCTCAAAGACGGCCTGCCAGCCTTCGAGGTCACACTCGAGAATACCGTGGACCTCGAGATGCGTTTCCGAGACCTGGCGATCCAGCAAGCGAGGCAGCGCGATACTTCTGAGCAGCGCTCCGTAGATGACAACGCAATGAAGGCCATCCGCGGAGCCGTCCTCGATCTCGAGGACAAGTTGGCAGCCCTGACCAATAGTGTCGCGGATGGTCGCGAGAAGCAGGACAAGGCTATTCAGGATCTGAAGACAGCTATGGAAAAGCGCTTCGACGACACCAAGGACCATACACAGAATCTGTTGAAGGCCGTGGAACGCAAGCTCGACGAGGACAGCTTCACAGAGATCAAGCCGGCCGAGAATGTCAACAACGCCATCACTGCCAATGTCCAGCCTTTGGTCGACGATATAATCTCCGGCGGCATTGGGAAGATGGACGCCACAGTCAAGACAGCTCCTGTCCCTGTCCACGACGACAACCAGAAACGCGTCCTCGAACTGGAGCGCGAAATGGCCATGGTGAAGGTAGCTTTGCAGGTTGCGAGAGATGCGCATCGGACCGCCCTTACTGAGAAGGAGGATCTGCTTCAACGGATCAAGGAGTTGGAGGACCAGCGCAATGGTGCACAGTCGCAGCCAGCACCAACACGCTAGCTCGGCCCTCAAACACCAGTAATGCTTGCCGCTGATTTACTGGCATGGCTCGGTTTCCCGCCGCACATGGTCTCGACCGCGTTCTCCCACTTCTGTCACGCCTCCCACCGCTTTGATACAAAGAAAATGTCTTCCCTAGGACGACATCGCCTGAAATCTTTCTTTCGTCTTTCTCATAGCCCGACAACACTGGACAAGTAGGACACGACCTCATTTTGACTCGGTCTCGCCGCTCGAATGTTGGATCGGCACCTGCATAACCTGCATCGGGATTGCGGATGTGGTTGACGGAACATGGGAGATTTCACAAAATAGAGCAGCTTAAGTAACCTTCAGTATCGTAGGTGGACGATATCGAACGAAGAGTTACGTTCATGTAGATCAGCATCATCGTGATCTTGCGAACGTGATGAGTCGCCGGCCGCTCCGGAGTGGCCGAACTGTACCAGACTGGGAGAGGCCGTCTTCGGCAAACACAGAAAGTAAGCAGGTAGAACGAAACATGGTAATAAGAATCCCATAAATTACCAGCTGCCGAGTTATGGAAGAAGCTGCATCAGTAGACATATCGGAAGTCTCTGTTCTCCTTGTCCGTCAAATTCCGCCAAACCTCGACCTCGGTCGTGCTGTGCTGGGATGGGGCGCCAGCAGCCCTATCCCTCTTAGCATTCTCCCAGCCATAGTGTAGCCTTAGTAACACAGCACACACACCACCGCCAGCCATGACAGACAGCACGGTGATCTTGGCTGGGAGGTAGTCTGGCGCATCCTTCGCCTGAAAGCTCTGTGGGCCGATGATATTGCCGATACTGAATCCAGCGGTCAGCAAGCTGAGCGTGAAGGGCCGCTTGGTCATGCCAGCCACGTTTGCCGCAGCCCACTGATACGATAGTGGAAGCGCAGGAACGACGGTGTTGACGAGGTAAATGCCAGTCAAGAGGGCGGCACGGTTTGATCGAGGGGCGAATGACATGAGTGCGCCGCCTAGGATGCCTGGGGCACAGCAGAAGACTACCCAGAGCCAGCGGGTGTTGGTCTGACGGGCGCCGAGATGCGCGACGATCGTCCAAATTACAGCGACAGCGCCACCAGGCATGTTCAACAGTGCGGAAGCCTTGGGAGAGAAGCCGAATGAGCGGATGAGTGTCGCCGAGTAGGTCGAGATGACGCCAGACGGCGTACAAGTCTGTGATCCCATGTCAGCTCGCACATCACGCAAAGAATGACAATACCCACGAGAATGACCATACAAGTCAACAACCAAACCTGCACATCCCTCGCCATCTCCACTAAATGCCCAACCTTGAATTGCCTCCCCACCACCCCCGTCCTATTACTCTCCACACTCCTCAAAACCGCCGCCTTCTCAACATCGCTCAAAAACCCCGCCCCCATCGGACTATCCGGCACCGACCACCCCGCCGCCACGCCAACCACCACCGTCGCCACCCCAGCCGTAAGCAACATGATCCTCCACCCCGCCAACCCGGTGCCAGACACATGCTGAAACCCAAAACTCATCAGTCCCCCTACAATCTGGCCCACTCCCAACCCCAAAAACCACGCCCCGAACCGCACCACCTGGCCCTGCTTATCATACCACTGACTCAACACCACAGAGCACGAAGGCGCGAGTGCCCCTTCGAATATCCCGATGAAGACGCGCGACACCTGCAGTGTAGCGTTGTTCGTTACGCCAGCCGTACCGGCGGTGGTGATGCCCCATAGCACGATGTTGAGGGAGAGCCATTTTGCGGCTGGGAGCTTGTTGAGGGCGTACCCGTGGCCGAGTTGCGCGATGAGGTAGGCGACGGCGTAGGTGGTGGCGGCGTTGGAGAAGTCGTTGCCTTTGAGGCGGAGGTCGCGGGAGAGGTTCATTACGTTGGCGTACTGGGTTTGTCAGCCGGGAGGGGAGAAAGGGATGGGGAAAGGGAAGATGGACAGGGGGAGGGGAAAGTGGAAGGGCAAGGGGGAGGGGTACATTGATGAGAACTTTGTCGATGAAGAAGAAGGTGTAGCTGAGTAGCAGGATGGGGACGATGCGGGCGTCGATGCGGCGGTGGAGGGCTTTGATGTTGATTTGAGAGACGGCTTCCGGGGAGACGTGGGCGGATTTGAGGAAGGTGTAGGCTTCATCGAGGGCGGTGGAGGTGGTGGAGACGGTTTCGGAGTCGGGGTCGGAGGGTTTGGGCAGCACGGTGGCTGCTGGAGACTTCTCGGACGACATGGCGAGGGTCTGTAGTTGCAGTGATAGAGAACTGCGGGTATACGAGATTCACGAAATAGGGAGAGGTAGAGTGAAAGAACGAAAGAATGTCCTACCACGACCGAGCAGGATCATCGCCACTCTGTATCGCATTGCATCTGCCGACAGGACACACCCTCACCCAGCCCAATATGCAAACCGGTGAAGAAGATACTGCCGGCGAGGAGCTGGTTTGTGGAATGATGTACAACCATTGATGATCGACAGTGACGAGCTGAGAATATATTACAGACGAAGTGGCGGTCTCTCTTGGCGTGCATGATATCTCACCTTCAAAATTTGGACCCTTTGTTCGAGTTCGTCCCGTGCTGGTACTCGTCCGGTGAGAGATTCATGGCGGCCTGTATGGCGTTGAAGCGAGGCCTCCCTCGGACAGCCTAGGCGGTCGCAACGTCTCGTAGGGATGCTGATGCTGTGGCCCAAGGCGTCCCCTGCGCTGGATTAAGGAGGTCGATACAAAGGAGGCGGTCGTGAGTCTCAGCGAGATAGATCAAGCCGTCCCGCAAGGCATGATAGGTAGGTCCTTGTGAAGGCTGCCGAAGCAAAGATCCGGACCACCTCAAGGCTTCTTCCGCCCGTCCAGATGGTACTCCAGTAGCTACACGGCAGACGGATCAGCAGCATGGCGTTCAAGACGGTTCCACCTGGGATGTTGGTGGACTTGTATGATACCGGAAGGATGCAGAAGCCGGCATGTAGATGAATAGAGTTTCAGCTGTCCAGCTCGAGGACACGTCGACCAAGAACATCCCGCCCTGTCAAAACACCTCCATCAATCTCAATCACGACTGCCGGCCTGACTGTGACTGATTCTCGTGCCGACATTTCGTTTGCTAGCTTGACACGTCGCAAATGAAGTCTGACTCGCCACCAGAGACCAGAAACGCGCTGTGGCGCTGACAAGCAGCAAATCAGCCAAACCATTCCCGTCCCCGTCACGCCAGTAGCGGTCCGGTGAGGCTCCGGACGGACCATAGTGACACGGATTGACGTGGATCTGCAGGGACTTTTGTCAGCTCCTCTAGTGCGGCGCGGTTGTCACTTGCACCACCTTCTGTCTTTGGAGGTTGTCAAATGGACCAGCTCGACGCTCAATCGCCGTCAGGCCATCAGAGGAGGTGATTGTCGAGCTGAGTCTCAAGCGGTAAACCGGTGTCAGTGGTGTTGGTGATGCCAGAAGACCAGCGTGAGGTATAGCAGGTAGGTCGACTTTCCATCTCGTTCCGTAGACCCTTCCACGTGGTCGAGCAGTTCAGATCAATCCCTCCCAGATCTAGTCAGGCATTGTGCTGCTAGCATCACCATGTCTTTTCAAGACCTCATTGATAGCATCAACAAGGCATCGTCCACCTTGGCCCCGTCGTTCACATCTCCTAATCCGCATCCTCTACCACCCAATCTGCTCTCTGATCGCAACAACCTCCTCTCAGCAATTCACTCCCTCCAGCTGCTCTTGCTTCCTCCGACCGAAGCTCTCCTGCACCACACGAACCTCCCCATCTACTCTCTATGTGCCCTGCGATGGCTCTCCCACTTCGACATCTTCACCGCTGTACCCCTCGAAGGCAGCATCACCTACACCGACCTCGCCCAAGCCCGTAGCGTTCCCCTCGACACCCTCACCCGCCTGATCCGCTACGCCACCACAAGCGGCTGGTTCCACGAGCTCAGTCCCACCAGCATAAGCCACTCCCCTCTCTCCCTTCACGTCGCCACCAGCGAGATCGCACGCGGCACCCTCCGCTACCAACTCGAGATCAACCTCTTCGCCTCCTTCCACCAAGCCGAAGCCACCGAGGCCGAGATCGCCTCCTCCTCTGATCCCGCCCCTACCCCTCCCAAAACAGCCTTCAACCTCGCCCTCTCCACTCCCCTCAACTCCGCGACGTGGGCCTCCACCTCCCCCACCTGGTCCAACACCTACTCCCTCCTCATGAAAGGCTTCCAGTCCAACCCCGCTTTCTCTCTCTCCCATATCCTGGCGAACTACCCCTTCGCCTCTCTCCCTTCCGGCTCCACCGTGCTAGATCTAGGCGGCAACACCGGCGCACTCGGCGTGGCTCTGGCGCGCACCTTCCCCCAACTTGGCAAGGTGGTAGTGCAGGACCTCCCCCTTCCCGTCGCGGAGGGGAGGGCGAATCTACCCGCAGAACTCGAAGGGAGGGTGGAGTTCCAAGCGCAGGACTTCCTGGAGCAGAATCAGATGAGGGAGGTCCACGTTGTGGTGATGAGATTTATTCTGCATGATTGGCCTGATGAGGACGCGGTGAGGATTCTGGAGCGAGTGAGGCCGGTGTTGCGCACGGGAGGGAGGGTGGTGGTGTTTGATGTTGTGAAGGATGAAGGGGGCGGGGAGGGAGGGGATTGGGTCAAGAAGAGGTTGGGGAGGAATATGGATGTTTTGATGATGGTGATGTTTGGGGCGAGGGAGAGGGGGGAGGGGGAGTGGAGGGTGTTGGTGGGCAGGGCGGGGTTTAGGGTGGTGGAGATCATGGAGATGGAGGGGTGTGCTGCTTCGTTGGTGGTGTTGGAGGTTGATGATGGGGTTGAGGGAGGGAATGGGGTGCAGGAGAGGTGGTGGGAAGGGTGTTGGAAGGGTAATAATAAATTATCTTGTCACGGTCTACTGTAGGCCCGTTCTAGACGATGGGTGGGTATCAAGCTGACAATCATGCAAGCAAAAGAATCCAACGCTGTTCCTATCTTTCTTTAAGCACTGGGCTTCCTGTCCTTTAGCATCACTTCCTCATCCGTTTTCTGCTCGTTGACGCTCAGGTTGCGAATGATTTGTGTAAGGCTAGGCACACGGGCATGGGTATGCTGATGTGCTGCCTTACTCAGTCGTCGACCTTTGCGGCCCTCCACCGGTACTTCGCTGGATCGCATGGCGCTCTTCAAGTTCCGCTCGAGCTCCTTCTCGCGCTCCTTGTCGCGGACGCTCTTGCGCTTGTCGTGCGATGATTTAGGCCGAGCAGTTGATGACTTTGTTCGAGCGAGCTCGGCACCATCCTCATCGATCCGCTCCATCACCACCCGGGGACCACTTGGGTCCGTGCTGGGTGCGCGTTCGAGTTTATACTTTGGCGTTGGTGGCGCTTCGCTGTTGGTCCAGGACCAGCGTTCCTTGTCCTCTTCTGTAAAGCGGGAGGACTTGCGCTTTGGTTCCCCGTGGGGAGTGATTGGTCGCTCAGTGATGGTCAGACGACGATGAGCGTTGCTTGTTGGCAGACCGACAACCTCCGGTGCTCCGTGTGGCGTGGTAGGGGTCATCGGCGACGACGACCCGGAAGATCCTGTCCGAAGTTGCGCCATCTCTGGCTTGGCCAGTGTGGTATCGCTAGAAGCATTGAACAAAAACGAGTTCATCACTTTGCCACTGTCGGGGGTTGTGGGGACCTGTGGAAGTGGATCGGTGTGGTTGCGACTCGCGGAGGGGCGCTTGGCAGATGGTGGTCGGACGAGGTACTGCTCGGTGTATTGCTTGTAAGGTGAGGTTGGAGATTTAAGTGTGTTTGACGATCGTGACGCCTCACGGCGGCTCTTGGTGGAGAGCATGGAGAGGCGGGACGGGTAACGATAGGATCTGACTGAGTATCGTTGTGTGCAGTGGATGAAGGCTCCTTCGCCAAAGGTGATGGAGGGAGGGGCTTCATCGTCGTCGAGGTGGATAGCGGCAGGCCGCCGGCGGAGCTTGAGGACGTCGGCAATGTCATCGCCACGGAAAAGACGAAGTCCAACGTAGACCAGGAAGGATATCAAAACGAGGCCGCCTAGTCTGGTCAGTGCGAAGCGGAGTTGACTCGTAGGATTTACTCACCAACAACAGAGGACGCTATTATTAGTTTAACGTTATCTGGGGACATGGAAGGTGAAGAAGATGGAGGTGGTGATGGGCTTGATATCGGAGTTGCAGTGACTGAAGCGACAGGTATTGATGCGGCGCGAGTAGTCGGTGCTGGTTGTATGAGAGATGATAATGCTACTGTGGGTAGATCATTCTCGGGGCTAGTCTTTGTTAGTCTTTGTTCGTGTCAACGACAATACAATACCGACCTTGACAAAGAGGCCATAGGTTTGTGAGTTCAGCCCTCCAGGAGCATTGAAAACAAAAGCTGACCATGCACAGATGAGGTCTGTATATAGCGAGTGACGGTCGAAGGATTTCGGTAGATGGCGAGCGACAATTGTAGGATTTTCAGGCCGACAGGATGTTCATGACAATACCGGAACCAGCAAACAACAGCCAACAATAAGGAAACTCGTGAGGGTGCAGACCGGCTGCCGGAAGGGAGTCGTGAGGTCAAGAGGATAAAAAGTAGTCCTACCTGAGGAGATGACGGACGCGAGTGGGTTTCTCACGGCGATCAATGCCATAAATACGACGAGGGCTATTTGTTCGTGTCTGTGTACTTTTGCGTGTACCATGGACCGCCATTTGGCACGAGATGCAGGTGCGGCGAGTGATGCTCGGGGGAAACCAACTGAGCAGTGCTCTTAGTGCTCTCCCGTGCGGATCGTTTCATCGTCAGGCCGGGCGCCAATCAATGACAATCAAACAGGGTCGGTCCTGTTTGAGGTTCGGACGAATGAAACAAACTTGTCGACGCCTGTGCGCCTCTTTTACCCACAAATTTGCTTGTCTGGACTCTCTGGAGTCGTTCACGGTCGATCTCCCGAAACAGTTCATGTCGAATGTCGTGTGACGATGGCTTGGAATGGAAAACAAGGACGAGACCGTCGTGGAGGTGATGGTGGACGCCAGGCGTAGACCTAGAGCAATCGTGGTCAAGCCACGGTGCTAACGAGCCCTATGCCTTGTATATTCCACGCAGGTGTTCCAGTCTCACACTGCACCGACCACGATCGATCAAAGTGATGAAGCCCAAAGAGTTTCCCGTGCAAGCCCTGCATGAACTCTGTCACCGACCACGCCGCAGGAGGAGAAGCCACGAGTCAAGCACGGTAAAGAGCGTCTCGCAAAGAAATGCGCGTTCCTGACTAGAATGATGATAGATACTCGGTGCCTGTGCGGCGGTGTTATACTCGGAGGGTATGAAATGCGTGGCCTTTCGTAGTCCAAGACAATCGTTCACCCGAGCAGCCGCAGCTTCGTCCAACGAATGGGCATTGCGAAAGCATCCTCAGCTCGACAGGGCCAGTGGCTGGGCGAAGGATGGTAGCGTGATTGGATGGACGGCAGTTGATGGAGGCTGTGTGGGCGGAAAGAAGCCAAAAGAGACGACGAATTCTCTGCGCCTCACTCTTTGCGGTCGATTTGGCTCCGACTTCGCCGACTCCGCCCCTCCAAAGGCACTTCCGGGGCGGCTTACATCACCCATCACATGGCAGACGCCTTCGTCATTCGTCCATCTCACGCCTCTTCGCCTCACCAGCCGTCCGATATAAGAGTCTTCTCGCCTGGCATCCTACCGCTCTCCATCATACACAATTCACACATCTACTTCGACCACTCGCTAGATTTAACACGCTTTCGGCGACTTCATCAAGCCCTACCATCAAATCACCGAATACCACTTCCGCGACTTCCGCATCATGTCCTACTACGACTATAATCAGCAGCAGCAACAGCAGCAGGGTCAGTACGGCCAATACCCTCAGCAAGGTGGCTATCAAGGTTCCCCATACCCTCAGCAAAACGCCTACGCACCTCCTCCAGCCCCCACCTACGGCGACCAGTCCCAGCAATACGGTCCCCCAGCGACAGGCGGCTACCAACATTCCCACCAACCTCAATACGACTACAACCAGCAGCAACAATATCAACAGTACCCTCAGCAACACCAGCAACATCAACAATACCCACAACAAGGCTACTCGTCCCCACCCCCGCAGCCACAATACGGCCAGACTCCCAACGCCCAACAATCCGGCACCTACGGCGCCAATCCACAATACGGCGCCTCCGATCCCGCCCACGGCCAACCGGGTGACCGCGGCCTCATGGGCGCCATCGCAGGCGGCATAGGCGGTCACCACATGGGCAACAAGCACGGCAACCACGGGTTCCTCGGGACAGTCGCGGGCGCCTTTCTAGGCCACAAGGCAGAAGAGGCGCTGAAGAACAAGAAGAAGCACAAGTATGGACACTAAAAATATCCTGCTCGCTTTGCACGGGGGAACTGGTTCTCGAATGATGTTCGCGCTGCGACATGGCGTTTTAGGGCGAGGGTTGGGCATGCATGCGCATATTGGCTTTTGGGGCATGAAGGGAAGGATGGGACAGATGTAATGTTTCTCGTAAATAGCATTGTGACGAAGTAATGAACGCTTTTTTTGCTCCGATACGCTTTTCCTGTGACCAAGATAGCGACACTGGGTAATCTAATTGACTCGCGAGATCGAGGATGTGCCCTGGTCTTCTCTATAGGGGAAATTGAGCTGCGGCACACGTCTACTCCCACGGAATGCGTCTCTCCAGAGAAGATGCACACCGTCTAGGCTCGGAGTGACATGCATGTAACCATTGACGTCGTCCATCTACAACACCTGAAGAGCTCGAAACATTCGTCACGCACCTCGCATGCTCGCCCAGCCGTGACCGCACGAGACTTCAGCGGGTGTTTCACCCACGAAGCATCACGTCCCCTTCTCCTGCGGCGCGGTGGAGACGCGTGGGTCCGGGTGCAGAGGAGCGGTGTATGTCGTGCAGATCCTGAAACGGCGGGGGTGTGGGAGATGTGACCGCTTTGTTGACCGCTTTGGTCAAACCGTGATGGGAGGTATGCACATGGGTGAGTAGGGGTGGGGGGCATGTGATGCTGTACTGATGAGGGAGGAGCCAGCAGCGGTGACAGGGATGAAGGGGTTCTAGAAGTCGATGATGAGTTACTTATGGGATGGAAAAGGTATGGAGAGGGACAGAGATGGTTGCAGTCTTCATGTCTTCCTAAACGTCCAGCCTGCCCATACGTT
Organism: Elsinoe arachidis; assembly: GCA_013372555.1. NCBI lineage: Eukaryota > Fungi > Ascomycota > Dothideomycetes > Myriangiales > Elsinoaceae > Elsinoe > Elsinoe arachidis. The sequence goes on from JAAPAX010000001.1 coordinate 2,652,466, forward strand.
GGTACCGATCCATTTCCTCCCCCTCTCGCCCAGCTGGATACCCCTGCCGCTACCGACACCATCACCATCACCGTCACCATCAAGCATCTGCGGTGTCACGCGCACCTCCCTACGCTGGCCTAGCACGACCAAATCATGGTCTCTCGCTACACTTTCCACTTCGTCCTCATCGTGGCCCCAGCTCTCTGCAGCTCTGACCTTTCTTCCTTCCGCGTCCTTGAACCCTGCGCCGGTGGTCGAGGCAGCGCCTTCTGCACCTTGAGTCCAGTTGGTGTTCAGAGCTGTTTGGCCCATGGCTGAATGCATGTTCGTCACAATCGCCTTTCCTCCCGACTTTGTGGCTGCTGATACAGCATTGAAGAATGTGGCTATGAGAAGATGCTCGAGTACGAGCGTCGAGAAGACTAGATCGGCTTGAGCCACGTCTAGAGGGTAGGGCGAAGAGATGTCAAACTCCATGAAGGTGGGCGATATGCTAACCTCCAGACTGGGAGGCAGAGAAGCTATGGCTGCAAGCAGCTTGGACCGAGCAAGAGCCAGCATCTCGCTCGACGAGTCGAGCAAGGTCAAATGTATCGTGAGCAGTGCATCGAGAGGCTTGTCCTGCAGTCGCTGTGTCAAGGCAGCGAGGAAAGCCAGAGATGCTCGGCCTGTTCCGGCGCCGAGGTCTGTGACTTTCAGACTTGTGGCGTTGGCACCGATGAGGCCTTCCAGGACCGAGGGAAACAAGTCATGCAGGATCTGATGGTCGTCGATGGCTTGGAGGATGTTGCCGTCTGTGTCGTAGGTCGAGGCCCAGAGGTTGTACGTCTCGGTGTTAGGGAGGTAGACAATATCTCCAGGTGGCGCCATCGTGGATACTGGTCAAGGATCGTGTCCTGCTAGAAGGGTGCTCGGCCTCTGAGATAGCAGAACGAGCGAGTATTGATATAGAGAGGTAGTGACTCACTGAACGGCGCGCAGGGCGTAAAAGTTACCTACTTGTCAAGCTCCAAAGCGACACCGCAACGCCATCTGGCTGAGGAAGCTCCAGCGTTGCGACGACAGTCTCGTTCATGGGCAGACGCATGAATAATCGTGCTGCAGATTGTAATTACCAGTGAGCAAAGGGCGAGAAGATGCCTATACCTCCAACCACGCTAGACCGAAAAGGGACACATATTGAGCCGAGGCATCTCATGCTCGGTCCTTGTCAACTTCCACTCTTTCGTTCTAGACATGTCGACGAACTTAATCTCCTCTGTATATACGCATCGGTCGCCTTAAGGCTTGTAAGGGGCAATTGCGTTAATCACCCGAGGCTGAGCACCGTCATGTCACAAGATGAGCTCAAGAAGCGACGGCGGAGTGACTATGGCTTCACCCTGGAGTACCGGACGAGATGGTAAGTCGCATGCCTCGTTCTTCTATTTGCCTCGAACTTCGCGTACCTATCCTCGCTATGTGTCCACGTCTGTCTCTGTTGGATCACATCACCACAAAAGCTAACCCACCAGGTCCGACAACGACATGTACGACCACCTAAACAACAGCATCTACTACTTCCTCTTCGACAGCGTAGTCAACACATACCTAATCAAGCACTGCGCCTTACATCCTCCCACATCGCCCTACATCGGCCTAGTAGTCCACTCCCACTGCGACTACTTTGCCCCCGTCTCGTTCCCTGCCGTAGTGGACCTGTGCCTTCGTGTCAAGAAGCTGGGCCACTCGAGCGTGACGCACGAGATTGGCGTCTTCGAGCAAGGGTCGGATGAGGTCAAGGCGGTGGGTGAGTTTGTGCATGTCTTTGTGGATAGCGAGACGAGGCGGCCGAGGAAGGATGGGATGGGGGTGACGATGAAGGAGGGGTTAGGGAGGCTTTTGGTGAAGGAGGGGGCGAAGTTGTGAATGTAATGAATGTCATGTCACGTCACTGTCATCGAGTTTGTGGCCGGATTTCTGGTAGTTCCTTTCGCTTTGAAACTACCAGACAGGCGGCCATGAAGCAGTCTGCCACCCAGGGTACACGTGAACATGAAGAGTCTGGTAGTATTTCTGCGTTGATTCGTGATTTCCTTGGGGTATCATGCGCTGGGAAAGTCAGACCGTCCGTCCCTTCTGGTAGTATCTATTCGTCCTCTGCCTCCTGCTGGCGTAGCTCCTCGACCAGACGTTTCCTCTCCTCTTCCCTCGCTCTGTCCTTTCGAGCCTGATCGAGGGCAGGACTGGCGAATGGGCTGTTCGGAGCAGCCTTTGGCGTCATGTGTGCCTTGAACGATGCAAATGACGGAACCTTACGCAGCCCGCCGCCACCTTCCTCGCCTTCCATCTCTGCCATTCGACGGTGAGCCGGCTTGGGGGTCGACAGTGCTGGTAGTTTCTGAGGAGTAAAACTACCAGCTTGGAACGATCCCAGGGAGGGCATCTTGCGGAGACCGCCTGCTGTGCTCTCCATTGTGTCCGTCCTGGTAGTACGTTGAGGTGACCTACCAGCATTTTCAGAAGTAACAGGTGACCTCTCGGATGTGTCATGATGCGCAACTCCATCCTTTTCAGCCTTCCGACGTTGCGCTGCCAGCCTCAAGCGGATTCGGGTAATGTCGTCCTTGCTGGGTCGCGACGGGGCTGTCTCTGTACTACCACCATCGTTCGACCTGGTAGTATTTGGCCTGGGAGATCCATTCGATCTGTCTCGTAAATCCTTGATAACTTGAGGTTCCTCTCCTTTGGCCCAGGTGACGCTGTCCAGTGGTGCGAATTCCAGTGCTGCACTATCCTCAACAGCTGCATGTGCGCTTGCCATCGACACGAAGACGACGGTCGCTGTACCGAGCACGCGCTTCGTGTCTGAGCCCTTTTTCGTCTTTGCCTTGTCCTTGAGTACTACCACCATATCGACCTTTCCAAATCGTTCGAACATCTTGGCCAGGGAGTCTTTGTCGATGTTCTGACCCTCTCCGTCCCGTTCCCATTTGACCTTGACTGCCCTCTCCATTTCCGGGACATCTGCTGGCTCATCATCAATCTCCATCTCCTCAGCCTCTTGAGCCTTGAGCTCTTCCTCCTGCTGCTTCCGAATCTTCTCCTGGCGCTCGTATCGACGTCTCGCGCCGTCCGCCTGCAACCTGCGCAGTTCCGCCTGCTGATTCTCGTACTCTTCGTCCTCCTCACGGGTCCGCTTACCGCCACGCTCCTTCCGCTCCAACTCGTCCTTCATTCTCCTCCGCTCGTCGCCATATGCTTGCTCCCGCAACTCCTTCTCCCTCCTGGCCTGTCTACCAGAGTCGTATATCGCCTTTGCGTGGGGGTCGGAGAGGACGTCATTAGCGACAGAGAGTAGGTGGAACTTGTCCACAGCAGCTGCGTTGCCTGCATTCTTGTCTGGGTGGTATTTCAGAGCTGTTCGTCTATACGCCTTTCGTATCTCGGATTCTGTGGCGCCTTCAGTAATCTCTAGCAGCGCATAGTAATCCTGTGTGGAGCGCGCATGCGACTCCAGATCGTCCGACGGCATACTACCAGACTTTCATGAAAAGGCTTGAACAGTAAAGTCTTCTAGTGCTCCTACCGATCTTGCAGGCGAAAGTCCTACCAGAAATGACGCGGGGACACTGCAGATACGCTGGATCAAGACGCGATCGATAGCAAATCGGGTCTTCCTGGTAGTATCAGCGCGTCGTTGAATGTGAGAAGGAAGAAGAGGAGTCGAGAGTTGAAGACCCTAACAAATTTTAGAGTTCGCACCAACGCAGTGACGTCGATCTTCTCAGGTACTATCACCTCCACTTCGCCTTCTGGTAGTTATCAGGCCATCTCATCCTTCGTCGCGTGACATTCTGCTGTAATGACCCTGATCTGAGCATCAAAATATCACTGGACAGTCTCACTGGTGCCTGCTCCAGCTCGCGGTCCTCGCCGGCACCCGCGACGCGATACTAGCTCTCAGCCCCGCGGACATGATATGCGACACAGGACAATATGCAAGAACAGAAGATGCAGCTAGTTGATTGTACGGACATACCAAGGAGGCGTAGATGTGGCAGAGCACTGATAAGTGACAGGGCTGGATGACCTTTGCGTCCGATTCATCATAAATCTACCACAAGAAGAGTTGGAAAGCGTAGCTCGAATATGCTTTCAAATCGAAGAGGCACAATGGTTCTACGAGGATTTCATACGGCCAATAGACCCGACACTACCATCGATGAACCTTAAGCAGTTCAGTCTGAAGATTCTGGGACATTGCCCGCTCACGTCGAGCTTCTCGGACGAGCAACATCTGGCTGCTTATCAGGAATTCCTGGGATACAAGACACGTGTACCGGTACGTGGAGCTATCATGCTAAACCCGGACATGGATCATGTGTTGCTTGTAAAGGGTTGGAGCAAGAGCGCAAGCTGGTCGTTCCCAAGGGGTAAAATCAATAAGGACGAGGACGATCTGGACTGCGCCGTGAGAGAGGTATGGGAAGAGACTGGTTTTGATATTAGCGAGGCAGGCCTGGTCCCTGATCGCGATGCTGTGAAAGCAATCGACATCACCATGAGAGATCAGAACATGAGGCTCTTCGTCTTTCGGAACGTCCCTATGGACACTCATTTCGAGCCAAAGACAAGAAAGGAAATTAGCAAAATCCAATGGTATCGCTTGAACGATCTGCCGACACTCAAGAAGAACAGACAAGGTCATCAAAGCGATGGTGGCGAGGCATACAATCCCAACAAGTTCTACATGGTGGCACCATTCCTACAGCCGCTGAAGAAATGGATTGTCAAGCAGAGGAAGATGGATCTTTTGCAAGAAGATGAGACCGAGGAGATGCCATCAGAAGCTTATGTTGAAGAGCAGCCGAGTCAATTACCAGAGATCAGCACGCCGCAACCTGGATTGCATGACCCAGCGGCCGGATTGAAGAGATTATTGAGTGTGCAGGCTATGCAGCCTGTACCACTACCAGTACAACAAGCTCAGATACCCACGAATCAGCAACAGGCCTCGCAATTGCTAGCGATGCTTAACGGGAGCGCTAGCAGGCCCCAGCAGCAATTCCAACGACAGCCTTCTGAGATCCCAATCACTCCGATGGAGCAGATCCTTGGTCAACCGCGACAACCTCAAAGCCCGCATGTCTCACATGTCCACCAATCTTCTTTCTCTCGAGCTCAGCCACCACCTCAGTTTCCATCTCAACAAGGTCTGGGCCAACTACAAGCGCATTCAGCTCAGCAAGATACAGCATTCCAAGGACAGTTCAGTGGACTTTCCGACCGGTCAAACTTACTGCGCATGTTCCAACAGCAGCCTGGCCAGACGCAGCATCAACAGGATCACCAATTCTTGCAGCAACAACATCAGCCCCAACCACAAGTTCCCGCTCCGTCGCAAATACCTGTTCCGCCTCCTTCCTCCAGTCTGCCCCCACCACGACTGAACAACCACGCAATGAACCTACTCAGCGCCTTTAAGAGCGAACCAGGAGCCATGAAGCCTGCGACAAACCCTGACTTGCTTCAGACAGTGCGCCAAAATCCGCCACCACGGAACGCTCAGCAGAACTCTCTTCTTGATCTCTTCAAAGCTCCCGTCGTTGCTCCGACTTCGCCACCAGTCGCTCCTGATACTACGATCGACGAAACGACTCCGATAGTTGCTACACCACAAACCGATACTTTCAAGCCGAAACCACCGCCTACTGGACCTCGACGTGCCTCAGCCATGAGCATGATAACTCGGACACTTCCAAGAACGAAGACTGCGGATCGCAAACCCTCTGCACCGGTGCCGAGCATGGACAATGATAACTTCCCGACATTGGGAAGCACGCCAGTAGCTCCTAAGGCCAAGCTCGCGCAAGCAGCTGTCAGCCCTCTCCCATCACCACAACAGCCTACAAAGATCTTGTCAAGGCCAGGACCTGCAAGATCTGACCAAACTTCCCGGCCCGTGTCGAGAGGCAAGCCATCGATAGCACAGCAGCCACTCACGATTCTCCAACGGCCAGCATCAGCATCAAAACCGCCGACATCGCCGCGCGCGAAGCCTATCCCCATAGGCCCTGCAAACGGTACAGCGAGACCCAGCTTCCAACCTCAAATCCTAAGACGTGGTGATCCACCTCCCATCGCCTCGAAAGCAATCCCCGAGCCAGCCACCTCCCCTCCACCACCAAAAGCACCCGCTCTCTCTCAACGCAACGCCCTCCTCTCCCTCTTCGCCCAGTCACAGCCTTCAAAGCAGCAGCCCACGCCACCACTCGCGTCTCCGACTTCATCCTTCGGCGCCTCCTCGAACAACGCAGTCACCCAATTCTTCCCTCCGCAAATCCTTTCCAGATCGACGTCGCAGAGTCATCCACCAGCACCGCCTGGCGCTATCGGCTCTGAGCGAGCGAGGATGGGATCAAGCAGCAGCGTGACGGGGATGAGTCGACAAGGTAGCATGGGAGGATTAGCTCGACATGGTAGTCTGGCCGGGGAGACAGGGCCGAAGAGTCCTGGTACGCCGGTGGAGGCCAGAGGGTTCTTGATGGATTATTTGGAAGGTGTGGTCAAGGGCGCGAAGTAGTGGGACGGAAGTCATGATAGTGACGAGCGGATGTGGCTTAGATCTAAGTGTAGGACAGATTATGATATGATCAGCATCAGGATATCAATTATCACATCTAAAGAGCTGAGAAAGATGCTGTCGACCTCCCTTCTGTCGGCGATCGAAAGTGTTGTACAAGTATATGACATCTGCTGAGCCACTTGCCCTCTCCTCAGCTGCTTCGCCCCCTCCTTATCCCTGTCGAGCTGCACGCTCTGCTCGCGCATTCATGCCTCCATCTCCACCCCAAGTCCTCTCCTTCACCTTGTCTTGACCACGTCTCTACAAAGCCGCCTTCCCCTCCACCCCACCCTGCTGCTGCGTCAACATCTCCCCCGCCCTCTCCTGCGCCTTCATCTCTCTCTCCATCATCTCCATCTGCTGCTCCTCCGCTAACGCGAGTGCCCACGGCACGCCAACAAGCAGCACACTCGTGCTCACAGCCCACAGCGTCTTGCCCCCGATACTGATCCCCGACTTGACCAGCGACGAAGCGGAGTCGAATGATGAGGCGATGTTCTTGCGCGCTGTGGGCGGGATGATGTCCTTCAGCGCGACCAGGCGGTCGAGGAGGGATTCGTCTTCGTCGATGTCCGACGCGATGGAGGAGGCGTCGGATGCTGGGACGAGTTAGTGGGAGGGTAAGGGGAGGAGAGGGAGGGAGGCGTACCGCTGTCGGTGTCCCAGTCTTCGTCGTCGCGGGGGCCGGGTTGGTCTTCGCGGAAGGACTCGTCGAGGACTTCTTCGAGCTTGACCATTGTGATTGATCTGGGGGGTTATCGATGGAGTTGGAGGTGTTGAGTGGATTGTTGGATGAGGGATTGGGATATGATTCGCGGCGAGGACAGGAACGTGAAATGGGTCTGTTAGAAGAGATGCTGATGCGGCAGGTAAAATGTTCCCTTGATGAAGCTTCAGGTTGGAAAAAGCTCTTGCCAAGACCAATCCCACGTCAGGGAAGAGCTTCGGAGTTTCCCGGACATATCACAGCTCTTCAATTCACTTCACGCTCACTTACGATCAAGGTATACATTCCTGGTAACCTGGATTGTTGGTATTCAGCGACCGTACGCCATTGCACGTGACCATCGCTCGAATTACTGTAACGACCGTGACGTGATGAATGGTAAGCAAAAGCCGCCTCCACTCCCGACAAAGTGGGGATTCAGGCTAAACCCCAACCATGCATTTTTGCATTGCTCTACTACCCTGTTGACTCTCTCTTGCAACTAAGCATTGAAGAGCTATAATTGTCTTTCCGGCCTGTGACATTGAGGTCTTGGTAAGTGATTCTCAGTACTTGAAGCTTATAGAGCATCTCTGCAAGCATGTCTATCGGCGTAGCTATCTTGGGAAGTGGTGAGTTCCATGGTGGCGAAGCATTGAGATACTGTAAATCTTGCTGACTTGGAGCAGGTATCTTCGTCCGCGAGGAGCACCTCGTGAGTCTACAGGGACAATGTCTAATATAATGCTGACGTTGGTAGCCCGCTGTACTCGCCACTCCTTCGCTCTCATTGAAAGCGATCTTCTCTCGATCCTCTGCATCTGCGGATAAGCTGATCTCTGGAGCATCTCTCTCTGGCATCGACATCTACTCCTCGGACAGCGGTGAGGACAAGTCTCTATCTGCGCTTCTGGCACGAGACGACGTTAAGGCAGTGATTATTGCCTTGCCAATCAATACTCAACCAGAGATCACGAAGCAATGCTTGGACGCTGGCAAGCACATCCTCTCGGAGAAGCCTGTTGGTCCCAGCCTTTCGACCGCTCGAGATCTAATCTCCCATTACAAATCCCTGTCCTCTCCACCACAATGGGCGGTTGCGGAGCAATTCCGGATCCTGCAACGCTTCGTATATGCGGGTGAACAGGTGCAAAAGCTCGGTAAAGTTCTGAGCTTCAGATTAACGCTTAGTGCATTCGTCAAGCCTGGTGCAAAGTACTACGAGACCGAATGGCGCAAGAAGCCAGAGTATCAAGGTGGATTCTTGCTAGATGGAGGTGTGCACTTCATTGCTGGTATCAGAATAGCACTCGGGAAGCAAGCTGCCATCACAGAAGTGACAGGGTTCTCCAACCAGGCCCAGGAGCACTTGCCACCTGTTGATACAATAGTTGGTGCTGCTCGGCTCCAGAGCGGCGGAATCGGTACGATCGATCTCAGTTTTGGATCGACAGATGAAGGTGCAGCCTGGGTTGTCTGTTGTGAGAAAGGTAGGGTGGAGGTCGAATGGGAATCTGTTCTTGTGGTGGAGGACGGCAACAAGCGGACCGAGCAGTTCCCGAAGTCAAGCGGTGTGACTGAGGAAGTACAGGTCTGGGCAAAGGGTATTGAAGAAGGAAAGCCGGATCCCAGACAAACCCCTCAAGAAGCACTTGGAGATCTGGAAGTGGTGAGTCGTGATGCGCGGCTTGTTTTGGCACTGCTAACAATGCCAGTTGGAAGCCCTGTTGAACAGCAACGGAAGCCCAGTTAAGCTCCAGGAGCAAGCATAAGCATGATTGAAGACCATAGACATACTCAAACAGAACTTTATTGCGTCTTTGCAGGCGCCTTTCCCTTGAAGACCTTCGATCGTTGTTTCATCATGTGCGTATAGAGGATATACGACCCTGGAGATGGTCAGCAGCACGCCACTGAATGATGACGAGAGAGCTTACCTGGCACATAAATGACGAGGACAGCGAGGAGGACATATGCCACTAAGGGGTTCGCAGCGTATGCAGGTCCAATGGAAAGTATGATCATCCAGCACTCGCTACTGATGCCAATGGGGTATAGGACGAAGAAGGTGTTGTATCTCAGCCACAGCAGCCATCCAGGTACTTCACCTGTCCCAATATTGATCGCGAAAAACGTGTATCGGATGACCTCGGTGATACTCCATGCAAGAAGCATACTCGAATAGCCCAAGCTGAAAACAGTGTCTGCCTGGAATGGTTCGATTATACCCCAGACGAGGAAGAGCCGAGAAGCGACTTGCATCGCCGTCGTGAAGAGCGGAGCTCGTACAAGACCTAAACGATCATCAGCGGCCTTCTTCACTCTCTCATGCAGGATATGTCGTTCCGAGCGCCATTGATGCGTTCATAGCTGCCCCGTTACCGTGTTGAAGATGTGACCTACCAGTAAGGCTGAACATAACCTCCGCCCAAGCTAGTGTCTGTGTCCATTTGACGAATTCTCCAACTCCAAAGAAGACCTTCCATTGGCCCCTCAGTGCGTAGAGAAGCACTACTCTTCCAAGGACAGCTGCCCAGAGGATCGCTGAGACGCTGTTGTATAGGACAAGGAAGGACTTGACTGCGGTGCTCTGTTGGCGAGGCTGGGCCGGTGTAGTCGGTCGGTCAGCCATTGTGTAGAGGGTTAATGAGGGCCACAGATAATATGCTGAGTCTCGGGGTTGTTTCGGGGAGTTGCTGGCGGTCAATGGCTTGCGATGTCAAGGTTGAGAAAAAGTTGAGTGAAGCTGGAGTTCCTCAACATCCGAGGTTGAGGAAGGAGAGATCAAGGCGGCTCTGCGCGGCCATTACTTCCTCTGCTCATATGCCAACAATGTAAACTGGCAATAACAGTGACTTGGCTCGGAGTCCATCGGAACGGCACTACATTCACCGAAACATGCATCTGTCAGCATAGCATAGCCCATAGACAGGCTGAACCACCCCTATGACCGAAAACGCATCTCGGAAGCGACGGCGGTTCGACCGGGTGATTCAAGCCTGCAACCTTTGTCGATCCAGGAAAGTCAAGTGTGACGGTAACCAGCCTTGCGCATACTGTTCTCGACGAGATCTGTCCGACTCATGCATCTTTGTCGTCTCGGATCAGCCACAGCACAACGGCCCTCGAACCCCAAACTCCACGCAACAAACTCCAGGACCTGCTGCTCGGGCTAGCAGTCCTCGACGGGATCGGCCCAATGACCACACGGATAACTGGACTAGTAGTAATGGACCACGAAGAGACACCGTCGCCAGCAACGACGTTACGAGTAATCTCGGGAACGAGACACCAGTGCCCCTTGAAGGACAACTGCTCTGCGATGCCGATGGCAAAGCCGTCTTCATTGGAGACTGTGCTCCTCTGTCCTTTTTACAGGCGGTTCGACATTTCATCACCACAGACATCGACCCTCATGGTCGCTTTTCGAGGGTTTGTCAGGTTCAGATGACAGACGAGCTTGGAAGGCCGAACGCTGTGAGCTCGGGATCCTCCCTACCAGAGGTCGATCACTCAACAGCCTCTCTTCTGCTATCTCGGTATCATATGGCCTCGCGTGGAATGCTGGATATATTCGAGTCATCCACCCTTGACGTCGAGATGGACTTCTTCGCTGCTGGTGCATATGAGGTGACGAACCTTCGCATAGCCACACTCTATCTGATTCTCGCAATCGGTGCACAGGAGACCTCAGATGAGAGAGCTATAGCCTGGTTCGAGCATTCCAAAGCCTTCATACAGAATGACTTTTGCGAGGACATGAGCATCGAATTAGTGCAGTGTCACACTTTATTGGCTCTGTATATGCTTCGAGCATTCAAGCCGAATGCGACTTACCTCTTCTTCTGTGAGAGATTCTCCACTATGCATGTACGTGACAGCTAAGTTCTTCCAGCACTGGCCGCTCGATCAGCATATGCGATAGGACTGCACCGCGCAGAAGTCAATGCCTCTTTTGAGCCGTCTTTGCATGCCTTACGGTATGGGTACCCAGGAAAACGTGACCTTGACTAACAACCCCAGAAACCGTGTCTGGAGAAGTCTGCGGGTCTTTGACTTGTTCATCAGCTGTCTGTTAGGCCGTCCGCCTGGCATATCAGACGCTGATGACACGCATCGCAGAGCGGGTACTAAGAAAGCCGAGCTACCTCTCAATGTTCTTGAAGCTAATCTGTCACTCTCCGATATCCTGGAGCAAGTCGTCGTCCAAGTCTACAGCAGGAAACATATTTCTGTCAAGGTCGCTCACTTCGTTTCCAATCAACTAAAGGCATGGGCGTCGACATGGCTAAAGCCACTCATGGATCTACTTGGAGCAGAGAGGTCTGTTCCAAGTTCAAAAGGAGAATTTACCGGGGCGTTGCAGGTAGTAAGCACATATCTGTACAGCATTACTCTTCTTGCTCGGCCCTTCTTAATCTACGACGTCTACGATTCTTTGGAAACGTCACAGGCAAGAGCGCCAAACGCCCAATCTGAAGAGCGGAACAAAAAGAAATTCGCAGATGGGGCCATCGATGCTGCTATCACGCTCGTCAATGTCATCCAGGACCTCATAAACGCAGAGAAAGTCCCCAATCTCGCACCAGGTGTGGTGTAAGTATCACCGTACTATCGCCAACGGTATCCTTGACTAACACGAGCAGTTCTTGGTTATTTGCATCGTCCCTGACCCTAGGACTGGGAATGCTGGGGCGTTACGGTCTAGTACTGGAAGAGCCAGCAAGAGCATCAGTACAGTGCCTCCGACACTTTGGAAAGGTCGACCCGCACGCACGCCAATATTCGAGCATCGTGCAGACGCTTGTTGATGTGGCCGGCAACTACATCCGCACCCGAGAGCCTGACTTCAGGCAGAAGCTCAAGCAAGCGTCATCTGAACTTTTCGGATTGGCCTTCACCACACAGACCGCCAGTCCAGCCACTGGAAATAGCAGAACACCGACAGCAGCAGTAGAGACAACCTATGATCTCGATCAATCTATTACGGCGCTGCCAAGCCAGCAGGAGACACCTGTGAATCCACTGGCCTTCCCCTGGAGCGCCGAAGATGATCAAACGCTGCAAGACTTTCTGAGACCAAGTGGACCGAACTTTGGTTTCGCTTTCGAAGATTCGTTCTTCTTGATAGATGACGGTGCAGCTACGCTTCCGAACGTAGACCTGACTTGAGAAGCAATACAATGTATTCTAGAGATCGTAGCCAGCACTTGATACGACTCGAATCCTTCTACTTAATGGTGTCTATGATACCGATGTCGCAGCTGTATCATCCCTGGTCTGCTTCAGGAAAGGCAGCAGCTTGGTACCTCCAGTCCCGACAAGCTCTTGGCCACTCACGATCGTAGAGCATGCAGTGGCCAAGTCCTGTCTTGCTGATTTGCCCACCGGCTTCGGCTGTCTGCTTGGTAATATTATGTATCTCGAGACCAGGTTGAGGTGTTTATTCCGAAAGACAGTGAGACTGGCAATCGCATCGTTGAAGGCAAGCGTGAGCTCTCCATCCTTGGGCCGGCTCTCGACGTACTCTCGAATGTTGGCGACCTCACAAACTTCATTGAGAAACCCGGCATGAGGTCCAGGCATATATCGTCTCATCTCTTGATGAAAGTCCTCCGTCTTCTCATGTACGACACCAAGAACGGCGTCGAAGAACTGGATGAATGAGCTCTGACCATTACTACCGCCTCGGTACCGCCTCCACTTGCCTCTACCCTCGCCTTCGTCAAAGAAGACCCCGTCTGGCAGTCCGGCAGCCTGCATATTCTTGCTTCCTGCGAGGTATGGTCTGATCTGGTGGTAGAACACCATAGGATCGCATCGCTCGTGCATTCGGTCAATCAGCTCTCCTATTTCAACCAAGCTCTTTGCCAGGAAGTCGAGGCTCTCAATCACCCCATCGGCGTTGTTCTGCTCAACAGCCTGCATTGCGAGGAGCATGGCAGCCAGAACAGGAGCAGCTCGAGCCTCCATGGCATTTGAGACGACATAGAACCATGATTCGTCATCGGTTCCGGTGAATGTGTGTAGTGCAACAAGATTGTCCGGGTTGCAGATGTCCCCGTTGACCGAGGTTGGTGTCCAGTTCCACAGATTCAATGCAGCGTAGGTTGCCACAGGCAGAACGGAGAGACGTGATGAGACGGCCAGAAGTGGGATCGAGATTGCAGGTGGTAGACGCTGATTATGATCAGCAGCTGGCGTCAACGATCAATGGCGTCGACCTCACCTCACTGGGCTGCGGACCTTGCCAGATGTACCCTTGGGCAAGCATGGTCAGGATGAGATATGCACGCTGCCATTCTGGCTCGGCTTCCAAGCCATCTGTCGACAGAACTTCGAGACTGTCTATGGCGCTTCGTAAGGTAGTCGCCTCCAGGTGCTCGGACAAGCTGCCTATCAGGACCTCCCATGGTTGGTAGTATCGCTTCGACAGCGACAAGAGGGGAGCATGGCCTGGGAGGAAGCCATTTTGAGAAATACCATACGACACTACATCCAACAAAGATGCTGCTGTGGAAATCTTATGCGGGCTCATTGTGCGAAGCGTACGCAGTGCGAGGTGAAGGACGGGAAAGAGAAGGAACGCAAGATAGGTGCAGACTAGGAGAAGACCGGAGAGGCCTGCCTGTATTCACATACTACTGTCCATTTTGAGGCCCGACCGCATGATCACGATGTCGAAACCGTCCGATGCTCAACCAAAACATGGGTCGGGAATAGAACGTCTCCTCAAGGCCAACGGATGTTCCACACGAGGGCTTCGGAACCTCACCTCCCTCGCCTCCGTCGGATGTTGGAGATTTTTCCTCCCTCTCTCGTCCGACGCCGCGGATACCCGACATGCATGAATTGATAGACCGTCGAGATATATATCAGGAAGGAGGTACAAGAGGCCTGATATTATTGTCAAGCTGTCCTTTTTATGTCTTACCGTTCTTCCCTACTCTAAGCAAACATCATGAACCTCAGACTAGCACAAATGAACGTCCAGCAAGCCATCGAGCAGCTCCGAAGGGGCGAGAAGCCGTCCTTTCCATCGGAAGCAGATTCCCTCGAATTTGCAGAGCAACTCGACCAACGAGATGAGATTAAGCACTTCCGCGACGAGTTTGTGGTACCCACAAAGGCACAGCTGAAGCGCACGACGCTGGAAGAAGATGAGGCGACTTCAGCGATGCCAGAGTCGTCCGAAGACTCGGTCATCTACTTTTGCGGCAACTCACTCGGTCTCCCACCGAAGCGGACACAAAAGTACCTGGACTCATATGTGAAGACATGGGGATCGATAGCCGTCAACGGCCATTTCAAGCACATGCAAGATTCGCCACTAGTGCCCTACCAGGATCTGGCGGCGGAATGTGCAAAGAAGAGCGCCGACATCTTTGGCGCGAGTCCGGAGGAAATTGTTATCATGAACACATTGACCGTCAATCTGCATCTCATGATGGCGAGATTCTACCGGCCGACGGAGAAGAAATACAAGATTTTGTCAGAGTGGCGACCGTTCCCTAGTGACTTTGTATGATATCCGAGGGCAATTTGAGGTCTACAGACACTGACACACCTGCAGTACGCCATCGAATCACATATCGAGCACCACAACCGCTCAGCAAAAGAAGCCATGGTCCTCGTCGAACCTGACGAAGGCTCCTACATCATCTCCACCTCCCGCCTCCTAAAGATCATCGACGACACCGCAGACGAACTCGCCCTCATCCTCCTCCCAGGCATCCAATACTACACCGGCCAACTCCTCGACATCCCCACTATCACCGCCCACGCCCACAAACGCGGCATCACCATAGGCTGGGACCTCGCCCACGCAGCCGGCAACGTCGAACTCAAGCTGCACGACTGGGACGTCGACTTCGCCTGCTGGTGCACCTACAAATACATGAACTCAGGCGCAGGCGCGATCGCCGGCGCCTTTATCCACTCGAAACACGGCGACAATGACCGCAACTGTGGCCTCAAGGGGTGGTACGGCGGCGACAAATCCGTGCGCTTCAAGATGGACAATAGTACGTTCTTTCCTCCTCGCCTCTCCCCTTGGCCTTCTCTCCCCAGTGCCCCAGACTGACACTCCCAGACTTCGTCCCCACACCCGGCGCCCAAGGGTACCAACTCTCCAACCCCTCCGCAGTAGACCTAACATGCCACCTCTCCTCTCTCTCCGTCTTCTCACAAACCAGCATGACCGCGCTACGCTCCCGCTCTCTCCTCCTAACAGCCTACGCGGAACACCTCCTCCTTTCCATCCTCTCGTCCTCTCCCTCTTCCACCCACTCCTCCGCCTCCCCCTCGAATGGCGGTGAGAAGAAGGAAAAACTCTTCGAAATCATCACCCCCTCCCATCCCCTGGAGCGGGGGGCACAGCTCAGCGTCCTCCTCCGTGAGGACAAAATGGAGCAGGTATCGGCTGCGATCGAGGCCAATGGGGTGGTGTGTGATAAGCGGAAACCAGGGTGTATTAGGGTGGCGCCGACGCCGTTGTATAATACTTTTGAGGATGTTTGGAGGTTTATGCAGATTTTTAGGGAGGCGCTATTCGCTGGGTAGAGAGGAGAGGGAATAGGGGAGGGAGAGAAAACACGGATGGGAGGAGAAGAAGGGAGAGACGTGGAAATGGAAAAGAGGGATAGAAGGGAGCGTAGACAGTGCGCTGAGGCTGAAGGGGCAAAAAGGTGTGCCTTGCTCGGGCTGGGGGAGTATATAGACTTACGAATCATGATTATGCTCTTTCACTGTTGCCTCGAGTGTTGTAGACGAGGACTGGCGACCAGCGGCTGCGGCACAGCACCGGATATAGGGCCTGCGTTTCGGCGCTAGGTACAGTGGCAAGAAGTGGCGAACTCCAAGGTCACGACAGTGCCACACCATCATCGGCATCAACAAGAGCTCTCAGAGCCCATTCATTACACCATGCAACGGACGCTACCCATTCCCCTATTCGACCGAGCGCAGAAAGATCCCCCCGCTATGCTAAACCAATGCTTTGCAAACCCTATACACAACCCCATCTTCTCCCCGTCACTACAAGAAAAGCTGTATCACCGTATTCTTGCCGGCCATCTTCGAATCACAGCCCTTGACCACACACGCCTTGAAGGGTTTCACCTGCGGCTGTGGCGTGCCCGTCTCTCTCTGCTTGCCTTTCCCCGAGGCCTTTTTGGTCACGGCACGGTTGAGGATACAGTGTCCGCAGTAGACCTGAACAATTAGCTGCCACTCCTGCAAGAGTGGGAGATATGGGCTTACGTGTCCGCATCCCTTGACGACCCATACGCTTCGCTTCTCGTCTGTGTTGCCCAGTGCCAACTCGTCGCCGCAGTTCGGGCACACTACCACTTCGTCTTCGGCTGGGCTTCTGGTGAAACCTTCCGCAGCCTTTTCGGGTGGCGGGACCACGAAGGGCTGTGCCTGTGCTCTCGGTGGTTCATTGAAACCAATTTCGAAGGCTGTGGTGTCATAATCCATCCTACCCGGTGGGACGAAACCCTGTGTTACTGTCCTGGAGGGGTTACTGCCTGGTCGGTGTAGGTACGTCGTCACAGCATCGAACGTGGCAGCGACAGCCGGATACATGTATCTTCGAAGGTAGTCCGTGCGGTGTGGGTTCGGTTGGTTGCTGCCGTCACCGTTGAGGGGCAGGTGCGCCCTATCTGCGTAATTCCTCGCCGTCCTTCTGGCGTGTTCCGCTCTATGTGCTGCTCTTCGTGCTTGCGCTTCCGCAACAAGTTGCTGTTGATCTGGCTGTGTTGTGTTGCGCGTCGCGGACACGAAAATGACATCGTCGTCGTCTGTGAGATCGATAGGCTCATCTGCTTCTGCTTCTGCCTCTATGTCGTATCCGAAGGGAGGGCGTCTTATGCGTTGAGTTATGCGTCGAGCTGGTGAGGGAGAGCCGTGGTCCTGGTCTCGTTCCTCCCGTTGTTCTCGTGCTCTTCTGTCGTCCTGTCTCTGCCGGATCTGCATGAACATGACGTCTGAGCTGCCTTCTCTTAACAAGCTCGGGGGTCTTCTTCCCTCCAGGTAGGGCGTTCGCCGTGTGTGCTCCGGTGTCCTTCTCGTTCTCTCTGTATGCTCGACCGGACTCGAATCTGCCGACAGGTCGATGATGGGATGCGCTGAAGTGCGTGGTCTCTGCCTCGCTGGTGCAGCGTCATTCCATTCAAGGCCGTCCTCATCGTCAAGCCCTTCATCCTCCTCGTCGCTGTTCGTGAGATCTACCACTTCACCACCTCGTGACTGACCAACCCCATTGATCACCGGTCTGCGGTAGTCAAGGCCGCGGCGCTGATTCGGTGGTGCCATGTTCTGCGCTGGGCTCCGGATCGTCGGTACCAGTGGCGGCAGAACTAGATGTGATCGGTTGGGTGGAGGGGGGTCATCTAGAGGTTCGAAGAGGGGTGAAATCGAAGAACGATGTGATACTTCCATGGCGGCATGTGAACGCTGCGGAGGAAAGTCAAAGTCAGCCGTGTTCACCGCCCGTGATTGTCGTCGTGCTGAGGTTATTCTCACCTTCACGCCGTGTGCCGTCGTTGTCGGGTACGTCGATGGCGAATAGTGAGCTTGATTGGCGCCACTTGCCATGGTGCTCAGCACCTGATCACCGCAACAGCACCGCCGTACATGGATTGATTTATGATCGTTTGGAAGTCGTCGTAGTGAATGTAAGAGAAAAGAAAGAAGTCGCCGTCGGTGATCAGCGCCGGCGGGCAGCGTCGTGGTCGAAGTGTGACGTCCAGGGCAAATCGTCAACAACGGGTCGGATTTAGGACGATCAGGCCTGGATTTTTCTCGCCCTTTGTGTGCATGACAAAAGAATATTGAACAACGAGTGGCTACGCTGGAAATTATCGACTTTTTCCTGTGCTACATATCGCTTATTCCATCGAGTCACGCTCTGGCGCGTGTCAGGTATCCTTGGCCTGTGAACGCCTGCTAATGCTGCCTATCTAAGTAGTCCTCCGTGCCACCTTCCTCAGCTCGACGAGAACACAACAACGCCACCCTTTGCTCCTGCCGTAATCAAGCTCTGTGCTTTGGAACCCCATCCGATGACTGCAGCGTCCGCTGCCTTGCGCAGAGGTTCTGACCAAGATTTACTAGATTTGGCGTAGTGCTGGACAGCGATGCAGGAGGGACCGGCAACAGCAAGATATTGACCAGTGTAGTCCCAAGCAGCCTGCTTGAGTGGTGCACCGATGTCGATCGTCTTGAGCTCGGCCGTCTTGCGCAGGTCCCAGACTGTGACGCTGGTCGAGTTATCGTTGACAGTGGCAAGCCAGGTGCCATTCTCGGAGAACGCAATAGAGATGACCGCTGACGGAGTGGAGGAGGTGAATGTGTGGATGTTTTCGAGTGTCTTGACGTCAAAAAGCTTGATCTCGCCTTGAGCAGTACCAATCGCGAAGAGATGCCCGTCGGGATGGAATGCTGCAGAAGAAAGTTCTAAATGGTGTTAGTATCTGCCGACGATCGAGACTCTTTAAGTACTTACCCTTGCCAACGTATTGCTGGGTCAGAGGAACAAGAGTCTGCAAGTCATAGAGAACGAAACTCTTGTCCGCTCCGATCGAGGCGAGAATATCTCCACACGGATGCAGTGCCAAAGCAGTGACCGGTCCTGCATGCTTTGATAGTTTGCCAACCTCCTTCTTCTGCTCAAAGATCCTGATGTCACCACTAGAAGTACCGATGACAGCCCTCGAGCCCCACCATGTTCCAGCGACAACGCCACCGCCGGAGACCTTAAAGGTATACTCGGTTTGGCCTTGGGAGATCGATTGTAATGTCACGGAGCTGTCGGCGCCGCCAACCAGTGCCAGATCGCCGGTCTCATCTACAGCAACGAATGACGGTGGGGGAGCGACAGACGTAGATGATTCTATAGCGGAGAATCCTTGAAGCGTCTCGGGTGTCGCCCAATCTTGTGGTACAGGTCGCTTTCGTCGCGTGGAGGAGAGCCTGGAAGAAGTCAGTCCTAGCATGACTCAAAAGGACATGATCAACATGCTGTTGTTGTGTCTGTTCGATCCTCGAGATCACTCCGTCGGAGAGTGCTGGTCCATCCACTTGCATGGCATCGCCATTCACGCCGTTGGTGGAGGACGAGACTGTAACTCTTGACAGGGCATCTCTTGCAGCGTCCCTCTCCTTCTGCAATCGCGCGATGACCTTCTCTGCGGCGTCGTTGTAGTACAAGGCAGTACTGAGCTCCTGCCGTGTCTCTGCCAACTGCTGCTTGAGCTGGTATGTCTCCAAAATCAGCGCGTCCCACTCGTTCTGGAAAGTAGCGAGCAGGGCTGGGATCGAGGTCTGCGTAGGCGGGCGGGGCTTTACAGTCCGTGGTTGTTGTAGGTCCAGCAAATCGTCCGCAGTCAATTCTTCGCCATTGACTGGATCTGTGCCGTTCTCGCGAATGTACTGCTCGATCAGGCGCTTCTCATACACATTGCCTGCCATTGTCAGTCGGCGCATTGGCTAGCATCCAAGCTGAACTCACCACTCTTGCGCGAAGCGACAGGGTGTTGCGGAGCTTCACCAGAGACTGTACAGTGTCAGATCATGAAAGACTACATCTCATAGAGGAGCAACTCACTAGCGCACAGCATGATGTCTGAATGATCTGCGATTCGAGATCGCGTGCAAACTGCTCAACTTTTTGTCAAGCCTCTGAAGCTGTTTTTGGGAGCCAATCATAGAGCAGCATATGAGCCGCGGATTTGCTTACCTAATACCTCCATTGCATTCACTCATTGCTTTTCTTCGCTACACGCACGACAACCACTTCACCAATTTGATTATGTTCCGGACAAGCATGGAAGTGCAGGAGTAAGTAAACTGTGAAGTATTACAATCGTAGGCGCAACTCCCTAATTATGGCAACCTCCATCCAAGACTTACCCTTAGAGACGATCTTCTTGCTTGTTGATCAGCTGGATTGTCGTAACAGTCTTGCAAGTCTATCTAGAACTTGTAGGCTACTCAACGATCTATGTCTACCGAAATTATGGAAAACAGTCGAGGTCGTTGAATGGCATGCTTGCTTACGCAGGACCAACAAAGACAAGCGGAAGAAAGAACTCGGATCTCAAGCCACTGATCGTCAATCCATTGTGAGCAGATACTTCAGCAATGTACCTACTACGATATCGCTGGATCTTCTCCCTGCCTTTATCAATACCATGAACACGAGTATGAGCATAGAAGATCGCTTCTACAACGTGCCGATCGGAACGCCATGGCCCCATCTTTACGGTATTCTGAGAACTCTGCTGTTGCGTCCTCAGCTTCGCGGGTTCGTGGAGCATCTCAAAATCACCAAGTACTCTATGAAAGGCCTGCCTCGCTCAGAATATCACAAACTCTGCGAAACGGCACCTGAAACCACCCCTGGAACCTCTGAAGCATTCGTGCTTGCACTGAAAACCCATGTACGATCACTGCAAGACCGACTAGGCCTCCACGAATCGCACCTTCTATCAACCCTTGAAGGTCCGATGTTCTACGACGGCTACCTCGGCTTGCTGCTGACTTTGCTCAGCCCCCGGCTACGATCTTTGGAGTTCTCCGAGAGTCTCGGCCAGCATGGACAGTGGGACAGCCAAGGCTTAGAACTCGAAGGGAGCGGCCGTTGGACCAGCTTTCTCATGGCTTGGCCACGCAGTTCCATCGCAAACTCTCCCGTGCCAGTCCCCTATGCGATGCTGGAGAGGCTCGTCATCCGCGGAAATGATAGCCTCGGTTGTGTAGTCTCAGTATCCAGGGTGCTCGAACTCGCCAACTTCCTGCCATTGTGCCGGGACGTTGTCGTCGAGGACGGTGCTCTGCTTGACCTTGGAACTGTCAGAGCCACGCATGGTAATATACGACGCTTAGAATTAGATCGCTGCTCCACGCCAGACGGTGAAGGTTCATTACGTTCTGTACTTCGCTCTTTAAGCTCTCTGGAAACGCTTTGCTTGGTATTCAGCCCGTCCATCAATCCTGGTACTACATGGCCTTGGTTTACAGCTTTCGACTTGAACCGTGACGAGCTCAACGTGAGATCTGACACCTTGGAAAATCTCACTCTTGGATCCCACTATCTTGCAAATCGGCAGTTTCGAACTACGATGGAAGGAATAGACATGCTGATCCTTCCTCCGCGAATCAAGCGACTACACATCGACCATGGCGTACTATGCACATCTTCCAGCCAACAGGGGATTCCGAGGGTCAAATTGTCACGCGGCTTGGAAGAGATTCGACTGATGAATTTCCAATTCTCAGCCGGTCATATCGAAGGCCTGAAAACACTACTCAATCTGGACAATCTGCCCGCTTTACGGATCTTGATCATCGAAGTCGAGCCGAAGTGCCTTCGTCTACGCAAGCGGCAGCTCGATCTGCAGCGTTTCATCTCCTTCTGTGCCAGTAAAGTCATTGAATGCGTCGTTGTTGAGAATCTGCAGAAGGGAGCTTTCTTGAGACCATCCTCGCTTGATCTGCCACTGTGGAAACAGACCAAGCGTCCAGGATGGCGGCAGCTACTAGAGATGTGAGCTAAGCCAGCCTCACTTGCAGAACGCTCAGTAACCAACAGGCCACCCTGGCATCGGAGACGCCGATACACATTGCATGACGTTCACGACACACTACACAAGACTCATACGGCTCAGAATACTACGATTTATGATTCGCAAAGTTACGGCATGAACTAGATACATCAATATACCCCATGGCATGACTGACGAATAGAATATCTTAACCTTGCCATCTGCTGCCAGCCAGGCTTATATGAATTGATGCTGTCCCCTTTGAAGCCCGGTCCAATACCAATACTGCACGGTTGTTCTGTACTGGAGACTCTATGGGATGTTACTGTGCAACAACATGCTTCGAGATCTTAGACCTAAACATGGTCGTGGCGATATGGGAGATTTTTCAGGAGAAGCACTTTGGGGCACTGAATGATTCCAAGGACTGATTGATGTATTACAAAGTCATAGTCGTCTAGTCGTGTCTGTGAGGCAACCCGTCCTCCCATCGCTGGAACGCTGAAAGTCATCATCACCATCTCTCTTCCCTCCTTGTACCCAACCGTCTCCCTCTACACCCTATTCGAAGGCTTCCTAGTCGGCTTCACCGGCGCCACCTCCCCCCTCTCCTCATCCACAGCCCCATCCCCACCACTTACACCATTATACCAATTCCCCCTCTTCGGCTGGGCCTCCCCATCATACGCCCTCTGCGGCCTACTCACGCCCTCAGCAGCCTGCTCCCTCCTATCCGCCGCCCTGCCCTCCTCCACAAACCTCCTCCTCTCATCCTTCTCATCATCACTAAAATCCTCCACCACCGTAGCAGGCGGATTCTCATACTCCTCAACATACGGCATACCAGACCTCCTCCTCTCTTCCCTCAGCTTCTTCTGCCTCTCCGCGTCCTTGGCCTTCAGCCCCTTAGGCTTATACACCTCATCCAACCTCTTCTCCAACACCCTGACATTCTTCGTGTTGGCCTTGAACGCCGCATCCGCCAAGTCGCCGATGAACGGCACCAGTCCCACCACGAAATCGAGCAGGACATTGAGCAGCATGGTGAACAGCGCGGTGCTGCCTAGCCCGCACTCGACGCGGCTGCAGCGCCACACGAGGAGCAGGGCCAGGGCAGCGTCCGCTGCGTCGCCAAAGGCGGGCACGAGCCCGATGACGGATGACCAGCCGAAGCGGATGCCGGCGATTTCGAACAGGCACATGTCGAGTTTGTAGGAGCGGTTGCGCATTTTGGCGAGGATGAGGGCGTCGTTGTCTGGGATGTAGTCCGGGATTTGTTTCTTCATTTTCTTCTCTTTGCCGGTTCGGGGGTCGATGACTTTGGTGAAGTAGGGGTCCTGGGGGGGGGGGGGGGGGGTTAGTTGGTGGGGAGAGGGAGAGGGGATGGGTGCTTACGGTTGTGCCGCCGACTTTCTTGTCTTGGTATTGCTTCATTTGTTTGCCCATGACCTTTTTGGCGGCCATCTTGACGAGGACGCCGGCCATTGTGGAGGTGTGGTGCGGTTGTGAGTTATGTGGTGTGTGGTGTGGTGCTGTAGTCGGGTGGTGAGCGTGTTAATGTGTAGACTTTGGCCAGACTCAAGAATAGCTCGCGCCGGTAACAATGGGTATTGTCGCGGATTATCCTGGTGAGTGACGTTGCTGGGAATCAATGGTGTTGTCTAGCGGTTGATGAAACAAGCACCGTGCGGACAATGATGTTTGGGGAGGAATGCGCGACGGCCAACCAAATGACAATAAGTGCTGCTTGTGATACCGCTGGTCACAAAGGATAGATGAACAGGGGATGACCTACCTTTTCTTTGGGCACATGGGTGCTCCCTGAATTTATGTGATCTACCACAGTCTTCCCTGCTTTTTGAGACGATATGACGCGCGAGGAGAAATTGTGGTTCTGCACCGCCACATGCGAGCGCCAATGGCGTCAAGGCGTGGCTGGAAGAAACGGCAGATCGGCTGTCCAGATCTGTGGCGCAGGCTTCGACCGACGACAACCGCTGTCAATCCTTCACCGCATGTCTGAATATCATTCCATGACCTTCTTGTCCAAACTACACATCCATTGCAATTGAGAGTCCAACCTGTCAATCGATCCATCCGATGCACGAGTTTGTGTATATCGCAAAAAATTAACCATTCAGCCCGGGCAAGTCCCAGAATATCATCCACCATCCACTCTTGGGCTCCTCGTATCTATCCGATGTGTTACCATCATAACTTGGGCCCATGACTTCTTTCTCAAGCTGTGCTTCCATCTCATACCGCTCGGGTGTTGACACATGGCCTCCAGGGAGTTGCATGCTCCACCTCGGATTGTCCCGGTATCGCCATGGCTTGTGAAGGTGCACAAAGAGCTTGTACAAGCCAGACAGCTCCTTGAATGCAAGTACCATCTCTCGATGTTGCTCCCAGGCTGATGGAAACTTCCATTTTGGTAGACCATGCGTCTTCCAAGCCATAATATCAATCTTGTCGCTCGTGTCAAAGAATGGTACGTAGAGTCGGATGGTAAGCCTTGACAGATTGAGGAACTGCTTCTTTGCGGCTAGTAGTTTGATGAAGTCATTGTTTGCTGGAGGCGTGACTCGAGTGTACTGACGCGCCTCGAAAGCTGGGAACACTGCTTCAATGTCCCGTAAAGCCCAGAGTGCTGATTCGGGCACGAGTCGAAGAAAAAGCGAGAGCTCCGAACGTTGCGGCTGACGAGCTTCGACATTTGCGTACAGATCACCTTTTGGTTTGGTCACGAAACGATTCTTCCCATAGAAAATTTGCAATGCATCATGACTGAATGCCTTGGAGACCAAGAGAAGAGAGGTGGGCGGCCT
Organism: Elsinoe arachidis; assembly: GCA_013372555.1. Lineage (NCBI taxonomy): Eukaryota > Fungi > Ascomycota > Dothideomycetes > Myriangiales > Elsinoaceae > Elsinoe > Elsinoe arachidis. The sequence goes on from JAAPAX010000001.1 coordinate 2,677,138, forward strand.
CCAGCATTGACAGAACCACCGCCAGCCACATGGTAAGGCGGCTCGTGGCCCCGGGCCATCTATAGTCGAATACACGCAGTGCTGTCGCTCGCATATTGAGGTGCCTAGCCGTCCCGTCTGGCAGCCCCGAAAGATTTCTGCATGGTCATTGGTCCCAAAATTGCGTTGATTTTGATCTGACCATATCAAGTGGAACCCTTGTTCAGGATTCCAGCTGACTTCACGCATTGGAGTGACAAGATCAGTGTACTCAAGAATAGCCAACCGTGTTTCTGCAGGCAGATCCATGAGCCGGAACGGCCGAGGTGAGTCCTTAGGGGGCAAGCCCGTGACTTGTCGTGCCGCCGTTTGAGCCAATCGATAGAATGTGTTTGATTTGGTGGAGCTGAGCCTAATAGTGCAGTCTTTGAGGCGTGGTAACTTGTGGAGTGGATCCAATACACGTTGTGCGATTGCCACATCTTGGCAATCACACGATAAGAATAATGTCAGGCTGTCTGGCGGAAGGGTATCTTTGAGAAGAGATATGACATGCTCCCATCGCCGCAGGATATCTTCGGTGTGTGGACCATCAGCACAGAGTGGTTCGCGGGATGGATCATCTGGCTGTGTAAATTCGTCGACAAATGTACATGTTGTGAGCTGGATAGACAGGAATCTCAGAGAAGATAGAACCCGCTTCGACCATGAGTAGATTCTCATCTCGCCATTCTCGCGATTCAATCGCGTCAAGAACATGTTTTGGGAGTACACCAAAGGCGCCGCCTCGCAGTAGATCAGATAGCTGACTCTCAAGAGCTTGGTAATAGGCCATGGCTGTGAACCGAAACGCCTGTACTCGAAGGGATCCACTCAAAGCGCGTGCGCCGGACAGGAAAATCGAGGGTGTAGACCGAAGGAGCTGGAAGAGCATGCCGGTAGATTTCTAGCCGTACATCTTTGGGCAGGTCGAAAAATGTCCTTTCCTTTCGAGCGCCGGCCATCTTGCACGAGACAGGAGGAAATGTCTGTCAGCGTCGTGGAAAGCGACCATCGTTGAAAAGTGAGAAGTGTGGTGTGGTGTACACAGAGCGGCAAGGTGGCGATCTCTCTGACCGCGCCGCACACGTGGCGCCCCTCTCACCGCGAAACCCATTAAAAAAAACACCCAATGGCAGTTGCCACACGAAGGCAGTGTTTGGTACCGAAACGTGAAACACTACCTTCACCGGTCTGATCTAAATCTGGATGCTTCCTCTCTGCACATCGACTCTCGAGGCTGGTGCCACCGGTGGCGCGCTGATGCAGCACAGGACGCGGGATCGCTCAGTCATGGGTGCTCGCGGAACAGGGGACAGCACGTGAAATCCGTTTCGAACACTGTCAACGTATTCATCCGCACTACAGACCCTGCAACATGGTGGAAGGAGCACAATCCTCAAGGCAATGGTTGCTTAGCTATTGTGCAGACCTCCACCTGGCCGGCACAGCTCTGGGGCAGCTGCTTGTCCTTCCTGTGCTTGGTATATAGACCTTCAATGTCTGTCATCTGTACTGAGGTATGTTAGGCATCCTTCCCTTCTCCAATTTGAATATGCGAATCATCCCCATCGTCGTGCTCCAGCTGCACCATGCAGTGCAAATCCTTGCTGCCCCGAGCCCTGCTCCCCAGGCCATACCTCACGAATTGGCTATGCAGAGCTTCGAGCAGACAACAATTCGAACATGGCACTCCGACATCGATCTGACAGCAAGAGCTGCTTTGAAGGACCGCCCCGTCGTCGGCTATGACGAGGTTGCATACGTTGCCTGGGCCTCATACAACTGGCTCGAGACGAACAGCGACTGGCAATTCACTCGATCGCCGGACTCCTCGGTGAGTACATCCTGGGGTCCTGTAGGGAAGCGTTTCTGGACTTCGACGGTGCCCCAGCACGGTGAAGGCGTGCAAGGTCGCAAAGACTACATGGTTTTGAACCAGGATCGCGCACCCATGTGGCAGTCGAAGGCCGAAAACGTATTGCGATACAAAGAGCGTTCTACCCTTCATGCCGAGGACGGTGCATGGTTCAACTGGGAATCTGCGGGCAGAGTCAACGCTGCCCGGGCAACGCATTATCCCAGTGGATCCATCATAGCTACCTTTGGATTCACAATGGGAACGCAGCCAAGATCATATGAAAGGAACGCCTGTTCATCCAGAGCGCAAGTACATGACAACGAGTTACCTCCTAGGCCTGACGATACGAAAGGATGCGAGGTAATGGCTGCCGAACTAGGCGTACTTACACTCAAGACGGCAAAACAAGGTACCCTAGCTTCCAAGAGGCCATGGCTGCGTTCCTTGATGGAGCAGAGAGGCGCCTACAAAAAGCTATCATCGGCAGACAAGGACCGATTGCAGCAGTCATCAAGTCCAGCAGAGCCGACAGCTGGTCCGTCACGATTGCCCGATCCCTCAACGCCTCCTCCGAGACCTACCACACCTGAGTCCAAGTCACCAGCAGACGAGCTATCTGCCATAGCAGGAGACTCATCCTCCGCCCGCTCGTCGTCCTTGGGAGGGTCTCAAGCTTCACAGGACCCTCCGTCTCCAGGTGGTTCTCCACCACCAGGTGGTCCTCCTTCGACGCCTGAGCCACAGACTGTCCCTTCAGGAGAGCCGAATCCGCCACTCGCACCGTCGAAGTCCAAAGCGGCAAATACTCTGCCTCCTTCTACTGGGATACCACCATCGAATCAAGAGGCGGCATCGAAACCTCTTCAGCAGGCTGAAAAGAATCGACAGAAGCTCGCGAAAGGTAGCATGCAAAGTCCATCTAAAGGAGCTCCGCCTGTTGCAAGCAGCTCCTCTTCGTCTGCCAGTGGGTCGAGCGGTGGAGGCAGTCCAATGAGAACGTCACCGGGGAAGTAGCTTTGTCCATTTTTTTTGTTCGTGTGTTTTCATACACATTGTCTCTCCAAGTATTGTTTCGGTTTTGGTGCATCGCAATAGAAAAACACATCTCTATATCTCTCTCGTTTGGACGTATTGGATTTCCTTGGCTCCTCGGCTTTGATCAAGCCTTGTCTGGACCATCATCCACTCGGCGTCACTACAGAATGCTCATTCACTTCAAGCAGTTGAATCTCATAAAACGTGTTCAGCCTTACTCAATTTCCTCCAAGGATACAGCGTAGACTCCTCATCTGCGCAAACTACCTAATCTAGTGGACCATACCGAACAGGAGGCACAAAGTCCGCATGTGTCATGTTCCGGATATACTCGGGCGGATCAGGCATCGCTTCTCCGCCTTCAATCAGGATAATCTGCTGACCACCAGCAAAATGATGGATGCGATGACCTGGACAGTGTCAGAACCAACGAAGCGATCAGCTATGCTTGAGAGACTCACAATGCAACATCGACATCGCCGGGAAGGTCACCTCGTATCTGATGGCGGTCCACGAGCCATCACCTTCCTCTAGCCTGGCACCGTCACGAAGCGGCGGGTTGATCATATTGAAGTACTCCGGTGCCTCACGCAAGGCTGTCTCGATATCGGGCCAAGGGAAGCCGCCTTTGCCCATGCCGATAATGAAGAACTTGTGGTTGTGTCTGGTAGTATTAGCACCAGCTTCTCCAACTCATGTTCTTGGGGAAGGTGCTTACTTGTGAAAAGGGTGCATGGCGAACTTTTTATTGATGAAGATCAGATCAACCACAGATCCGTTCTTGATCCCATCGACGCTCGTATGGCCTCTCGACTCTTTGTGCCAGAGCATGGGAGGCATCTGCTGGCGAAATCCTTGGTGGGCTTCGGATCCGATGGTCCATGTATCTGGAGCCGGTCTGTTGATGGTGAACTTGTAAGTGTGATCTGCCTTTCGTGGTGGAGATCGAGCAGGGAATGGTGCGAGCTTCGTCTCGTCCATGAGTATACCTGGTCCAAGCAAGTTGCCTAGAATGTCGACGCCGGGTTTGGAATCTGGTAGGACGATCGAGCCGTTGTCATGGCGTCTCTCCTGGACTCCGGGGTAACGCAGGATGCCCATGCCGTAGATCAGCTGCTCTTCTGAGATGGAGGTGATGCGGATGGCGTAATCCTTGGCTTTCTGGTTGAGAGGTACCATGACGCTGATACGCTCGGCCATGTTGACGTTGATGGCCTCTCGGGTTAGTGAAATACACATGCAAACAATCCGGAGACTTACATTAACTTTTTGTGGCTGGACAAAGTCACCGTCAGCTGCGATGACCCACATCTCGTGCTCGTCGATGGAGACACGAAGCTCATGGTGGGAGCCAGTGTGGAGGAAGTTCAAGAATGCATATCTCTCGCCCTCTCGAATCTGCACAACTTCAAGATCGGTATATGTCGGCTTACAGTCTCGCGAATTCATGAACTCCGCACCGGTATCTGGTGGAAGACATGCAAGCGTATCTCGCTGCTCGCCCTTGGGAGAGCTCTTGATCGTATCTTCGCCCAAGCAGAAAGTTCGGCCACGACCATTGATGAGTATCGAGGCGGCACATGATGGCGTTGCCCCAGCGTCTCGGTACATCACCAGATTCTGGTCTACAGTATCGTGGTTCCAGTCGTAGATCATGAGATGGTTGGCGTTGTCCTCTGCTGATAGCATTGCAGCGAAGTCCTCCTCCTTTTCCGATATGATGCTGTATGGTCGTGGGCGAGATGGCTTAGGGCGGACCCACATTGAGCCTCTCTGTCCCTGTCCAAGTGTAAGTAAGATGCACTTCAAGGCTCTTGACGTGACTAACATCTGCAAGGATGGCATTGAAGTGTCCATGGTACCAGTACGAGCCGGTCTGGTTGCCCAAGGTAAACTCGTACGTGTAGTTGCCTCTTGCTTCGATCGGCCATTGAGTGACTCCTGGCACGCCATCTGGCAATCGTGGTCAGTGAATGTGCCACTTTATGTTCATTTCTTTCGTAGCCGCTTACCCATCCAATACTTTTCCATCTGATAGATCCCATGCCTTTGCAAAATTAGGTAAGTACACTCCATTGAGGGAGAAACTCCTACCAGTGCATGGTGGACTCAACCAGCAAGCTATTCTGCACGTTGATGCGTAGAGTATCACCCTCGTATCCCCATATCAAAGGGCCAGGGGTCTCGCCATTGATTGTGAAAGTAGGCTTTCCATTGCCATCTATACCGATGTCAGAGCGATGGTACGTCTCTATGGAAGCTCCAGCTCACCCTTCGCGGACCATTTCGTGCCCAAAGTCAGGTTGTATTCACGAACGGTGTTGACGAACTCTGCAGTGGCAGCCAAAGCTTGTGAGCTCAGCAACAGTGATGTGAGACGCATGATGCACCCTTCGTCTCGCGGAAAGATTGGAAACTCCAAGATTCGACAAAGAGAAGCTCATGAAGATACCAGAGGATACGCAGGAAAGGACTGGAGGGGAAAGCCCTCGCAGTTCCAGCAGAACCCACCGATGATCGACTGCACACAGTGCACGATGCCGGTCTGAACAACTTGACAAGTTTGGGTGAGCACCGTCAGGGTCTGATCAAGACCCGTAAAGTCATTTTCGATGATCGTGGTGTACGATGCTACCCTCTCTGCGCGATGTGGCAATGAAGCCAAGCCGACGAGTCGTGAAATATGTCAACATCATGGTGGTGAGGACATTGCTACGGTCTCACGGGCCTCTGATTCGACGATAACACTCGTCGCTCTATGTCTGATTAGTCGTCCATTATGGAAGTCTCCGAATGAGGGCATGAGGTAGGATCAACGTCGCCGCCAAGAACCTGATAGTTCCTCGGTTTCCGATAGCCATACCTCTTGCGACCATCAAGCATGGACATCATTCTTGTTTCGCCTTGCCAGTGTCGAGCTTAGCAAGCAGATAGATTACTGTTAATGTCCTTTCCATTCTTCCGGGCTTCCCGGAGTCGATCTCATTCGTCCGCAAGAGCCGTGACCATACCGCCACCGACGGAACGTCATGTCGATGCCCCAGACGGCCCCGCAAGCATGTGTTCCTCCGGTCGGCCCTATTTACCTCCCAAGACTTCGATCAGGAGAATGTTGCAGCAAGCTGGCCATCGTTGATGACGATCATCAGGGCTAGCTGGAGTCGTATCGAAGGATGGGCCAGGCAGATGAGGGGAGCGTTCTGGGGGGGTAACTCGAGGCATTCCCTTAGACTACGTCTCTTTTCTGTATCAAGATTGTGCTCTAGTCATCTTCTTGCTGGGCCATAGCGATGGACGCAAAGTACGAGTTGCTCAGTCCCGTCTCTGCTTCACCAAAGCAGAGCCGGGTTGCAAGTAAGGCAGGCTGGGCCACGGCTCTGCTGGCGACTATAGCTCTCGTAGTTCTTACAGCGGAGGATCACATCGGAGGCCTCATACACTCTACATGGGCGAATTGGAAAGGTGACCTGGCTTTCTCACCGCACAAAGATACCAGCGGCTACACTCCTCGAAACCTTTACTACAACTTGACGGTGGCACAAGCATGGCTAAATCCAGGTAAGGCTAGAAACTGAGGAGTATCCAAAATGGTGCTGAGTAGTGCAGATGGAGGATGGTGGCGGCCGATGTTTGTCGGCAATTCTGAGACGCCAGTCCCTATCATCAATGCCAATGAGGGAGATATTATTCATCTGACGGTACAGAACGATCTGTATCTTCCAGCTTCCATCCATTGGTAGTGTATTCTCATCAAGTCATGCGAACGGTTGCTAACACGATTACCAGGCTCAGTCTTCACCATCATGAGAGCAGTACGTGGCACGACGGAGCTGCTGGCGTGTCGACATATCCTCTTCTACCAAGAGCAAACTGGACCGCTGTGCTAGATACATCTAAACAGTGGGGGGCGAAGCTCTACACCGATCATATGACGACGGCCTTCTTCGACGGTCTGTACGGTTTGATCTGGATTCGACCCAGTCAGGATCGACTGCGACCCTACCATCTTATTTCCTCAGATCCGGAAGATATCAGGGACATGAAAGACGCTGAGGGTACACCGGAGCATGTGATCGTGTGGAATCACCAGCATAGGACGTACGATAATCTTCTGTCGCAGATGCAGGCAGATGGCTACGACCCATACTGCTTCAGCTCTGCACTCGTCAATGGTAGGCAAGCTTGACTAGGCTATGTTCATGTTACTCATAAGCTGGCAGGCAAGGGAAGGGTACACTGCAAGCCGGAGAGCATCGATAACATCGAGGGCGAGAGGATCGATTCATATGGCTGCACCAAACAACTTTCTGGTGCCGTTGGCTATGGCGAGTGTAAATCTACCACCGCAGACTATGAGGTAGGCCATCATGCAAATCCCAGTAAGTCTGTATTGACGCCTTCAGATCATTCAAACCAATGGCCGTCGCTAGATAATGTTCAACTTTGTTGGTGCCAGTCTCGAGCATCCCTACCGCATCTCCATCGATGGCCACAAGCTGTGGATCGTGGCGAACGATGCTGGCTTTGTCCAGCCCCAAGAAGTCGATGTGAGCACGCTGCGCTTTTCTTCTTGATATTATATTGACCATAGTAGATTGTCACTGTCGGACAAGCACACCGACTCACTGTTATGGTCAAGCTCGACCAGAAGCCCTCGGACTACGCTATCCGCTTCCACGCTCTCAGCAAACGCCAGACCATTCAAGGCTACGCCATCCTACGCTACCCCGTAAGCCCACCCCCCCACTCCTCCTCCTTCCCCACTAACACCCCCCAGCACCGCCGCACCGGCATTCTCCTCGGCCCCATACCCCGCCCCTCCCAAGCTACCTCCGCACAAGACCTCCTCGCCCAGCCCCTCCCCGGCTTCACCACCGGCTCCTCCTCCCTCTCCCCTTACCCCGCCCTCCCACCACCCCACTCAGCGACCAAAACCCTACACTTCACCGCCCGCGGCGCCCCCGACCCCTACAACCCGCACATCACAAACTACACCCTCAACGGCTCCCCATGGCAACTCTGGCGCGCCTTCCGCTCCCCCCTCATCTTCCACCCCAACACCACCTTCCCCACCCCCAACCCCATAGTGAAGAACATCCCCCTCGGCTCCGTGGTGGATATCATCGTGCAGAACGACCTGGATATTCCGATCCCGATGTACAAGCACAACGACCCCGTGTTCCTCGTCGGCAAAGGGGAAGGCGTGTTTCCCTACGCCAGTGTGGACGAGGCGATCGCCGCGGGGAAGAAGGGCTGGTTTGATCTCCACACTGCCCCGTTGAATTATTTACATACTGTCCCGGCGAAGGGCTGGATGGTGGTGAGGTGGCGGGTGGAGAGGGCGGCCATGACGATGTTTCACTCGACGCAGGCGGCGCATTTTGTTATGGGGATGTTGGTGCCGATGTTTGAGGGGGATGATCGGTGGCCGGAGGTGCCGAGGGAAGTGAGGGAGAGGCCGCATGTGGAGTGGGAGGTGCCGGAGAGGGGGGGGATATTTGATTGAGGAACAGGGCTGGGGGGAAAGGGACGGAAGGGGAGGACAAGAGGGGATGACGGGGATGGGGGGAAAGGGGGATGAGGGGTATGGTAGATTGTGTCTGTCTACTGCTGGTCGTAGTGTACATGTCGAAAACAAGCGCTTTTGAGGGTAAGATGCTCTCGGTAATGTTACACTTTGGACCAACCCCGTGGTGTCCTGTTGCCTGGTTCAGGCCTGTCCTGTCCATGCGGTTCCTCCAGCGCAGCCAACTGCTCACGTCCCTGCCAGTGCGAATCTACAACTAATATGGACTCAGGTGTTCAATCCTGATCATCCACATTGGCTTCTCCAACATGCTCTTGCCCATCTTCTCGCTGTCGTATGCCTCGCCCATTACCTCCTTCTCCATCCCAGCCATTACGGACCTTGATGCGACCTCAGAGAATACATCGTTCGTGACCAGGGTGTACCAGTGGTGATCGTCGGCCTCGATTGCGTTCTCCCAGTTCCAAGGCCTGTATAGAACGACGAAGAACTTCTTCAGTCCCAGCTCCGCGAGGACCTTCCAGCAATTGACCGTGTGTTTCTGACAAAACATGATGAGGGGCGGCAGTTGAAAAGGGGTTGCGGCATACTCCCAGATATCCTTGTCACTGTCGCGGTAGGTTGTGTAGTCTGCCATATGGATGGTGACAGTGAGGTTGGGAATATTCAAGTAGGGCGCGACCGCGGAGAGAGTCAAAGACAGATCCTGGTTGGCTGCGGCGGTGTTGCGGGTGAAATATGCGTGTTCCTCGAAGAATGGATAGACGATGTCGAGGCGCTTGAGTGCGTGTAGAGCTGAGACAGGGATCTGTTCGCCGAGGAAGCGGGAGATCTCCGTACGGCCCATGCATGGTTCAGCAGGCAGCATCTGATCACCGGCCGGTTTGATCATGAAGCGGTTGCGGCGGTAGAAGGTGGTGCGAGCGTCGATGGTGAACTCTTTGCTGACAAGGAAGAGGTACTGAGGGTTGCGCCAGCAGAGACAGGTCTGGGCGAGTTGTGATAGGAAGTTTCCGCCGGTGGCCTCGAAAGCAGAGCAGAAACGATTGCAGAATGTGCGTGCGCGGCGGCCTTCGACACCCCACATGAACCAGTGCATGGTATAAGGATGAACGCCGTGGGGACATTCGAAGCACTGGCAGACGTCGCACACAGTTTCGCGCAGGTTGCGGACGTGAAACTTCTCCGTGGGGTTCCATTCAACTTCCATGCGAGGCGTGACAAGATCTGTGTGATCAAGGACCAACTGACGTAGCTCCTGGGGTAGACGGAGGAAAGGGAAAGGGTCGCCGTAGAGGTCATGGGTCCTACGCACGGCCTTGAGAGCGACTGAGCGGGCGAGCTTCTGCATTTCCGGAATCTGAACACGCGAGAGGCGTATGAAGGTGTGACGTAACGTAGGCAGGAGAAGTAAAGGTTCGACGACTTCCATGGCAGTCTCCAGATCAGCGCAGTCGCAGACAAAGTCGAACCAGACCATGTCGGGTGACAGCCAGACCTGCAGGCGAGCGGCGATACTTTCCCATTGGGCCGAGAGCTCCTTGTAGTGGGGCGATTTCAGTGACAGTGGCTCGTCGACCTTGTGAAGTTCGATATCCGGGCCGCCAACGGCACCCCTGTTGTCGATGACAGGAGCGCTGGCGCTGAGCACGATCAGGACCTTCCTCAGGTTCGATAGAGCCAGGTTTGAGAGTTGAGCCAGTCCAGCAAGTGTGTGTCCGTTTCTCCAGTGGATGACGATGTGATTCTCCCGATAAATGTGCGGCACGGCGACGAAATAGAAACGCTTGCAGGTGGTGAGGATGCTTCTTACCAATTTTGCCTCATAGGCCCTTTCATCATCCCTGCCATTCCCAAACCACCACTCCTCCATATCCGCCCCTGACTCGACCGGTGGCTTCCTGCCGTAGTTGATGTTGATCCTAATGTCAGTAGGCAAACCAGCCATGACGAAGATGTCCTCTATCAGATGGTTTGGTAAGTCCAGGATGCCCGTCTTACGAGGAGCGGGCTCCTCCGCATCGGCCATGGTCGCATCCTCGCACTCCAAGCTGTTGCTGTCCTTCATTTCGACGTCGACGATCTTCTTTTTGGGCCATAGGCGACTGCGAAGGAAGTCCAGCTTCTCCTCGGAGCTGGCGCTGCTCGGTGGAGCATCAGAGCTCGAATCGTCCAGGAATGGGTCTTCCATGGTCGTGAAACCACGTGTCGAAGTGTTTCTTGATGTTCATAGGAGAGGAAGAGAATTTACAAAGTGCGCGACATTTAGGAAATAGCTGGCAGCATGTGCCTTGTGCCTGAGGCTGACCGCGCTTATCCCAAACGAGGCATCAACGCGGATTCGCCACACTTACAAAACAGGACCAAGAAGGGCCGCGTACTTCAACACGTGTGCTCTTTGGCGACCAGCTGGATGGTATAGCATATCACTTCGATGATTGAGGTAGAAAGACGATGAGCAATGTTAGCTATAGAGTGAAAAGCAAGGCTAGAATGAGTTCATGAGAGCCGCCCTAGACGCACACTAGCCGCGGCGGCTCCGCTTGCCGACCTGACGCCATTGTCGAATTGTAGCACGACCTCTTGTGTTTGGACAGTGCGCTGGCATGAATGAAATGAATCAAACGACCAAGTAGCCTGCTACTTAACCATTCAAATTGACCTCGGGCATCACAACTCCTCCGTCCCAGCCATGAAGCCTTGAAACAGCACATAACAAGCTCAAGCAGCTACAGTATCACCACCCACCGCCGACCACGACCACCCCGAGCGACCCACACTATGTGTCGTTTCTTGGTATCTCCCTCCCTCTCCGCCTGACTCCTCCAAGCTAACCACCCCAGGTCTTCACCTCCCCCCAACCCCACCTCCTCTCCACCCTGATCCTCTCCCCGCGCCACTCCATCCTGACCCAATCCTACGACTCCCGCCTCCGCCTCGACACCCGCCGCCCGCACAACGGCGACGGCTTCGGCGTAGGCTACTACACCCCCCGCTCCCTCCTGCCCCTCCTGGGCCCACAACCCTGCATCTTCACCTCGACAATCCCAGCCTGGAACTGCGCCAATCTCACCCGGCTGGCCAGCAAGACCGTCTCGCCTTTGGTGTTTGCTCACGTGCGAGCGAGCACCGAGGGGGCGTTGGCGGAGAGTAACTGCCATCCGTTCGTGAGGGGGACGGTGATGTGGATGCACAATGGGGGTGTAGGGGGGTGGGGGGCAGGGGTGAAGAGGTTGTTGGTGGGTGATGTGAGGGACAAGTGGTTCAATATGGTCAAGGGGAGCACGGATAGCGAGTGGTGCTTTGCGTTGTTTTTGGATACGTTGGAGGGGTTGGGGGTGGATGTGGATGATGAGGAGGTGCAGAGGGGGGAGAAGGGGGTGGGGCATACGTTACTTAGGAAGGCGTTGACGGGGACGATTGAGAGGTTGAATGGGTTTATCGCGACGGTGAGGGGGAGGGGGAAGAGGGTGGAGGCCAGTTTGTTGAATTTCGCGGTCACGGATGGGAAGAGTGTGGTTTGTAGTAGGTATGTGGGGAGTAGGACGGATGAGGCGGCGAGTTTGTTCTTCAGTAGTGGGACGAGTTGGGTCAAGGGTGGGGAGGGTGAGAATGGGACGGGGGATTATAGGATGGAGAGGAGAGATAGGGGTGCGGATATTGTGCTGGTGGCGAGTGAGCCCTTGACATTCGAAAGAGGTTTGCTATCTGCTCAAGAGACAGTGATACTGAGCTGACATCAAGTAGACAATTGGGTGACAGTCCCGACAAACAGTACGATCACGATTCACAACCAGACGGTACTCATCCACCCCATCATCGACGAATTCTACGTCGCCTCGCCCTCCTTCAAGCGATCCTCCGCTTTCGCAGAGACCAAGGGCCAGGTCACGACCGAGATGGCACAGGCCAAGCTCAAGTCATTCGAAGCAGACCCGACAGCAGACGTATTGTCATCAGCAATTGGCAAGCTGCAGACGGCGGTGGCGTGATCGCCACTCGGTCTACCGCTCGAAGTCTCTCGATGAAGCTGGATTCGTCCATTTTGGCGACTACTTTCCATCCCACACAAATTCATCTTCCACCGGTGGTATCAAACTCCGAATCGCCATGCCATAATCTCCCGCGTTCGGCGTCCTCAGCAACGTATGAATATGAAACTTCTTTGGCTCCTGGTTGTTCAAGAACACACCACTGTGGTGATCAAACTCCACAATGACGACAGGATTTTGTATGCGGTAGTAGAAGGGATCCTCGTCACCGAAGCCACCTATCCAGCTAAAGTACGTCTCCTCGGGGAACGACAGGATCTGCTTCAGTCTTATCTCTCTCGCTCGAGCAGGGAGGTAGAGGAGATACTCTTCCAGGATCTGCGAGACAAGGGTTTGCTGGCTTTGATCAAGGGATGAATACTTGATACCCTCGTATGGCACGATTCGATTGTCTCTGTACGCACCACAGAGATGTCGCTGGTCATCCTTGTTCCACCGTCCAGGAGGCATAGCAGGATCATGCAGGAGCTTGTACGTCTGGGCTTTCGACTGCAGCTCAGACGAGAGACTCTGCATCAGCTTCAGACCAAGATCAGCTTCCCGATTGAGGATAGTCGTCCCAGCGTACGGCCCCTGATCGATCTCATTCGGTTCAGCACCAGTAAACCACGGGCTGACGAAGATCTGAGTCCGATACAAGAAGATATTCAAGCACAGATGATGGCCATAGAAGGAGAAGCCCCATGGCCGAGTAGTAGACGGTCGTCCGAAGAGGACAAAGTTGTACGAGAACTCGTTCATCACTTTGGGTGACTGGACCAGCTCGCCAAGGAAGCCGTTGATGCGCATGGCCGAGACGGCTTTGGAGTAGCCTTCGGGAGAGAGCGTGAGCTCGAGGATCTTCATGATGGCATCGCGGACACTGGGTGTCAGCTCATCCAGACGGAGGCCTTTGTCGCTGAGGAGGAATTCTGGGTTGGACCACGATCGCCACTCTGGCGAGTCGATGTGGTAGAGGACTGTCTTCAGTTGGGAGTCGTCTAGGTGCGACAACAGTTCTTCTGCTGCGTGGGTGATGCCTTCAATGGGTATGCCTTCATCCTGTAATTGGAAGAGATCTTGCCGCACCTTGCCTGTCCTACAGATCAGTGTCGTCCTTAGTAGAGGCAGCGGAGAAATGCTGCTGACCGTCATTTGTCACTCCCCTGTATGGTTGCTCGAACAGTGATCGCCAGTGTTTGTATAATGCGTACAGCCATGGAGGCTGATGTCCCTTGTTCAGAAACTCGTCTGCGTACTCATGGGCATCCTGGGTCTTCATGGTCGTGAACCGTGGTATGCTGAGGTCTGGTAGATGCTCTCGATACGCGCCCGAAGTGGCACCATTGTGTGCCTTCTTATCGCTCGACATGATGGACACTCAAGATCTACTAGACTTGCGATACATTTATCATATACTTCTTAAAGGACGTCGTCTCCTATATAACATCTGCCTGTGGGGAAAGAGCGCGGGGCAGCTTCCGAAATTCGGCATCCACACTGGCAGTTGAGACATGTAAAGAATATGACGCGTCCTACCTGAACATACCGCAAGATTGGTCCGGAACATTTCACATGGTATAGAATGGCAAGTGGTATCGAATTGCCAAGCACGGATGATGTTTCTTCCTCCGTTGCTCGCATGTGATGCCGAAGGTGATCCGATGCCGGGATGTGGAGCATGCGACACACAGCACCCATCGGAGGCCATTCGTTCACGTTACCACGGTTGACTGCTAGTGGAACATGGTCGTGAGTAGTAGAGCAGCAAGGCTGCAGGACTGTTTTGGAGATGAAAGATCAACGTCTCATATTACTGTACAATTCTCCATGTCCAATACATGCAGTCCCAATCGCCTCCGCGCTGCTACTACTTTCGACTCCGACATCACTGCACCTGAGTTTGATACTGCGCCCTCTTCTCGGCCTTGATTTCCTCGACCTTCGCCCAATGCTGCCTGATCGCCTGGGCCTTATCCGGGTTCTCGGCTTCGACCTTTGCGATAAATTCGGCCCTCTTCTGTTCTACCCTGGCCCTCTTCGCCTGTAGTCGCAGGGCCACTTCTGACCTCGCCAGATCCTTAGACTTGGTTGTGGCAGCAATGAGCTTCCGAGTGTATGCTGGTGTACTTGCTTGCTTCCTCACCATGCCTGTATCCGCTCGCCTCATCATCTTCTCCATGAATGCCACACGAAGTCTCTCCTCTTCGTGCTCGGCGCTGGTCTCGGGATCGCGGAGCATGAGCACGTTGTTTCTGCCGTAGGCGTAACGGTCTTTCAGCTCAAGCTTTCTCTCGTGGTGTTCTGCGGGGGCAGTATTCCTCGACCAGCCCATAGGAAGGTGTTGGACCTCGCTGGGCCATTGCGATCCATACTCGGCGTCCAGGGGGTTGGCCCACTCGATGCTGACGTCCGAAAGGCGGATCTCATCAGACGGAGAGAGTGCTAGACCGAAAGTCGGGTTGCGAATGTCTTTCGTAGGTGTCAAACTGATTCCTGCCATGAGATTGCGGATGTTGTCTAAAGAGAAAGACACGAGCTCCTGAAGAGGTCGGGTGACTGCCAGAGTGCCGTAGCCTTTGACCGGCACTTCCAGTGTGATGGACTCGCTCTCAAAAATCTCAGCAGGTACTTCTTTGCTCTCGCTGTTCGTGACATTCTCAGCCTCTTTGAAGATCTCGCTGTCCTTGACGGGCTCAGCACCCTCTGCTATCACTGGGTTGGGAGCAGGAATCGCCTGAATCTGATGCTCTTCAAATCGGGCCTTGGCGCGATTCTCGATTGATGGCAGGTTCTCCATCAAGCCTGACCAGGTGGCCTGCTCACTCACTTCAGTCCCTGTTGACAGGCTTTCGGCGAGCTTGTAGATCCTCTCGGATGCATGCTGCATGATGCGAGCTCGTTTCTCTTCGGTCAACTCGTCGGGTTTGTTTTTCTTGGCTGCTAGCAGCTTGTTCCAAGTATGGTTGCGCGCTTGTACGGCGGCTGTCGATTGCTCGAGTGCTTGCTCAAGGCCAGTCCTCGCTTGCTGTAGTGTAGCCCTTTGCTCCTGCGAGGCCATCGCATCTAATTCGCTTTGCTTCGCCGAAATCTGATGCTTGATCGCGCGGATCTGCTCTACAATGGGCATATATTGCTGCACCACGGATACTAGCTCCTGATTCAAAGCCTCTTGTGAATCTTCCTCGGCTGCATTGATTTCAACTTTCAGTCTATCGCGGCGGTCATACAGCTGCTGTGCCTGACTTTGGAGATTTCGGTGTTGCTGGCCTAGATCACCAGCAATGGCACATTCTGCATCGAAGAGATCATTCCGATACTGTGATATCTGTTCCTTCAAGGCATCCACAGTGTGGTTGCGTTCCTCCATAAGCCGCTGGAGAGTGGGCTCGTCGTGGTTCCTGAGGAAATCATCGATCTGATTGGGCTCGCTGTCGGCGATGAGCTGATCCAGCTGCTCTGGTTGACCGGCATTCGCTTGCGACTTCGCGTATAGTAATTCTTTCCTCCCGACGTTCAGCTTCGCAAGCTCTTCATCGACTCGTCTGCGCTTCGAAGACTGTATCGATCTCATGGTCTCACTGATCTCATCGCGTAAAATCTGGGCGTACTCCATGCTCTTCTCCTCGGCTAGACCTTTCACCGCCGCCTCTTGAATCTTTTCTGGTAGCGTTCGGATATGATGGTACTCTGTCTTTGCCAAGTGGATCTCCCGGTTGATGTTCCTGACCTTGCTGGCTCTTGACAGATCCCACTTCTTACCAGACTCATCTTTGATCGTCCGCGCCCGAGATTCGAGATCTGCTAGCCTCTGATTGAGACTCTCTAGGCGTTCCTGTCTTGCTGCTTCGTTTGTCGCAAGCTTCGGTATCCATTCGAGTGCTTGTTGGTTGAACTCTTCATTCTGTATCGAAAAGGTGATCGCTTGCTTTTCTTGCTCCACCAACACGGTGGCAAGATCTGCGACGCTATTCTCTGCTTGATTCATGATGTGCTTCTTCTTCCTGAGCTTCCAGTCCGAGAGACGGTTCCTCTTACCGCCGATACGAGCTCCTCCGAGCTCGTCCACCTCTTCACGTTTCTCGTCCTGCTTGTTTTGTCGGTCCAGTGGCCGGTCCAGTGGACCGACATGTTTCGGATCCCAGTTCAACTCGTGAAGCATCCGCCATTCTCGTAACTTCTTGAATGCTTTCAGGCCTTGGTGAGGCAGTCCGAATTTGACAGTGAAGAATGGTTTCCAATGATCCTTTCGAAGAGCTCGGGGTATTGTCTTCTTGCCGGCAGATGTCAATTGCTTGAGCGTCGAGTTGTTCTGATTTGTCGTTAATATCAAGAACAGCTTTCGTGCATTCTACTTACGTCTAGCGACCGCGAAAGAGAGTACAAGACCTGGTTGGAGAGGAAATGTCGGTACGCAAAGATTCGACTGCCATGTGGCGCCACCAAATCCGCTCGCTTTACGAGCATTCCAGTCTTCATCCTTATGATGCTTTCGATGATATGTTAGCTTCAGCGTGGCCTCGCCATGATCTCGCTGTTCCGAAGTGAAGGTTTGAGATGTCTTCTACTAATCCGTCCCGGAGCTTCATCTCGCAGCAAAATTTTGGACGGTGCACCATATCTGCGACAACGCAGTGACTTTGGCCAAGCAGCGCATGACCTCACAGTGTGGCCTTCGAAAGACCCGACAACTATTCTTCAATTGCTCCGATGACACCGCTGATCTAGGTTAGACTTGCAAGCGACGAGGATCTCTTTGGATTGGCTCCATGGGCTGGTCCGCAGGCTGTGCCCTCTCGATATGACCTCCCATCATAAATGGCATCCCCCGCGGTAGAAACAAAGCAACTCAAATGGACGACACGTGAGCGACCTTGGTTGGTGCCATGGGTACGTCAATCAATGCTGGGCTCTAGATGAGACACTGATAATGCTTAGAATCGTAAATTGCGACACTTGCAGTCCATTACTCTCCGCAACCTCGCACTAGTACAAGTCGACAGCCGATATCGAGGAAAGGTCATTGACGATGATGCGCTGCCAAACACTTTAAAGTCGCCGGCGAAGCAATTGGCATTGCGTGAGAGCCGAGGACTTGGTCATTCGAAGTCATCAGACGATCTTAGGCCGATTCATGAGGACAAAGACAAGGACTCTCATACCAATGGAGGACCCATCAACGGTTCGCCCAAGAAGGAGAAGAGGACGAGACCGGCTGGAGCAAAGTTGAGAAGGAGGAGCACCCTGGAATGGGCTTCCGAGACGCCGCAAAGAAGACAGACCCGCTTGGAGGCCGTGTCCGCTGCTAGATTGGCCGATGTCTTTTATACCTTGCATGTCGCCAATCTCAAGAAGCCGGTCTACGTCAGCGAGGAGATCAAGAAGTCCATGAACCCGAGCTTCAGACATATCGACTGGGATGCGTGCGGTCCGAGTATCACTCGTCAAGAGGAACTACGAGTAAAGTTTTGGGCAAGAAGCGGCAAGGAGAAGAGCTACCAGATTCTCCTCGACATGTCGCTCAGCTTACGCTCGCTCCAATTTATAGGCAAGGACCTCGCCACGTTCAGTCATCCTTTCCCGCAGAACTGTGTTGTATTTCAGCTCACAGATGGTTACTACACTTGTTTCACGGACGCCCAGGTGGATGAGCCGCTAGACCCATTCGCCATCGTCAAAGCGAAGCCATCCTCCCCGAGGACTATTCGATCTGCTTCATTCGATGCTCTACTACGACTGTCCAAGCTAGATGACAGCATTCAAGACGCGCTAGCATTGCGAGAACGTCTTTCTTCGGATCTGAATTCCATCGTAGAGTCAAATCGACAGGCATTGGAAGAAAGTACGAAGGTCAAAGAGGCAAAAGACTACCTCCAGACGATCGACTACGCCAAATCGACTGTCAAAAAGCAGCTACGTGTACTGCGTCAAACACTATCCCAAAAGCGCGACTCTCTACAAAAGCGGCGGGACCTCCTGACCACCGGACGCGCCGAGCAGACCACCAGCATCTCCCAACTCACAACCTCCACCGACTCCCTCCCCTCCCTCCACGAAGACCTCACCATCCTCTCCAAATCCATCACCAATCAACGCCGCCGCATCGCCCACGACCTCTCCCGGATCTACCCCATCGTCCCCCTCCCCTCCAAACCCCTCTCCTTCACCATCCGCTCCCTCCACCTCCCCGACAGCGAAGACCTCGACACCTCCACTCCCGAAACCATCTCCGCCGCCCTAGGCCACGCATCCCACACCCTCCTCCTCCTCAGCTTCTACCTCTCCCAACCCCTCCCCTACCCGCCCCACCCCCACAGCTCCACCTCCACCATCACCGATCCAATAAGCAACATAAAATCCACCCCCACCACTTCCGGCGCCTCCCCCTCGCCGTACCCCGCCTCCCCCTTCCTCCCCCCCGCCCTCGGTGACCCAACCCGCACTTTCCCCCTGCACCCCCGCTCCGGCCCGAAATTCAGATTCGAATACGCCCTCTTCCTCCTGAACAAGGACATCCAGGTTCTCCTCTCCAATGCATTCAACGTGCGCGTGCTGGACATCAGGCAGACGTTGCCGAATCTGGCGTACGTGGTGGCTTGCATGGGGGTTGGAGAAGGGGAGTTGCCGGGGAGGAAAATGGGGGGCGTGAGGGGACTGGTGAGGACGGCAGGGGAAGGGAGGGGGTTTGGGATGGGGATCGGGGTGAGGAGGGAGGTTAGTGTGGATGTTTCTGAGCAGGGGGAGGGGGAGGGGAAGGGAAAAGTGGGAACGGGAAAGGGGATGACGAGGGAGGAGTTTGAGGCGGGGCGGTGGGATCGAGGTGGGGACGGGGATGGAGTTTGGGATGGGAGTGTGAGGATGAAGGGAAACGGGAGAGGGGGAGGGGTGGAAGGATTGGGGATCAAGGGGAGGGAAGGGGTTTGAGTCTAGGAGTCACTGTACAGTGGTTCACTAGTAGGAGGTGTAGAGCAGCGTCAAACTTTTGAATTGAGCGTTTTATCGCTTTTGTCTTTACATACTTCTTGCAGTGCTGTTCTTGTCAAGCTTTTGACCTGCTGCTCAAGTGGCAGTGGCTGACGATACTTTTCGTTGGACGTGCCGCGATGCTGGAGTGGTTGCTCCTCATCCATCAACGCCAATCGACTTGGTGCTTTTGTCCTGCTTTTCCTCGACTTCATCCTCGCTCCTCATCAAACCCTCCATAACCCATCACCATCACGTCTTCATCTCATCACTCGTCTCGGAAGTCCAAAAACGCCTCGTCCTTAGATCTCAAACGTGTATATCTCCTCACATCAAGCGAGTGTTTCTTTTATATTCATAAATATGCCGTGGTAATAAAGCTCCGAAAGGTATCCATTGATTTTGCAGCGAACGTGGCATGTTCTTTTGATTCGACATGGAATAGATGTGGTAGAAACGAAGTTGTGAAAGGCTGAGACTGGTTTCCGAATTCGTTTTGTCGTTTTTATAAAGGAGATTTTGCATGAATCGCTGCACGAGAGCCGGCCCAGTATGAACAGTTGTAAGATCAAAGTCATGGTCGCTCGGGAACGGAGAGGTATGTACTGAATCCAGACCTCGTGCAGAAAGTATATACGAAGAGTAAACCGCGGACATAAAATCGTGAGCCATTGGCGTAATCATAGCTTTGGAGCTCGTATCTTGTTGGTCATCGTACAAGTAAAGGTGAAGCGTGGTGTCAGTGGCTAGGCTGGTCGACAGAAGATGAGGTAAGAGACAGGTCTGCGCGCTTGGTCATGTGATTGGATTGGACGTGGAGGGCGTTGGCCATGACGTGAGTCACTATGTTAATGTTAGATTCCGGGTAATCGACATAGAAAGCGAAGTAGCTTACCTGGCCAGACGGCGGCCTTCTCCAGCATGAAGGCCGTGATTTTGAGTATCCTCGCTCCATACCCGACATCGCGAAGTGCTGGCAGCTTTTCAAGCTGCTGTTGCAAGTTCTGAACCGTGGCATTGGGATCGATCGTGCTGAAGTCGGGAATGATGTGTGCTTGTTGGATGAGCTTCTGCTCCATCAGGTTGCAGATATGCTCAATCTTGTTGAGAAGTTCCACATCCTCGGCATCAAGCAGCATGATGGCAGGAACTTGACCAAAGTCAATCTCGTCTCTGCCGAGGACTCCGCAGTAGCGGCCAACTCGTTCTTGAACGGAAGACACCCATTCAGCCAGCACTTGACTGCAGTCAAAGAAACACATCGCTGACTGAATCGGCAATTCATGCGCAGACCCGTCGACAAAGGTGAGGTTGAATTTGGCTGAGATCGAGAGGGAATCAGCGGCGTAGAAAGCAGCTCGTCGGAGGTGACGCTCCCGCTTGTTCCCTTGACCAGTTCTGAGCACCTCGCTAGGGCGACGAAGACCTTGTCGACTTTGAGAAGCGGTAGACCCTTCCTTGACAGTGGTGAGGTCGGATCCGCGTGAATCATCGTTATTGTGCATGACTTCTGTGCTTCGGGCGAACTCGTTGGCCATTGTATCAAAGTCTCGATTCCAGAAAGCTTCCTTGGATGGTCCAAGATTGACAAAAAGGCGTACGAACGCGAGATCCAGTAGTGGTATGCTATCAGCCGAGAGGGGTCCGAGACCAAATGGATTCGGACGTTGCAGGTGATGGTGCTCATTCGCTTTCCATGCAGCCTGCCATGCGTTGAGAGCTGGCTCGATATGTGCAAACATTTGTTCTGTCTCTTGAATCGTCCACTGTCGACTGTGGTGTCTGCTTCTTGTCTCCCAGATGAAGTTGTGAAGTGCATTGATGAGAATCAGACATCCGAAAGTGCTTGGCCGAATGTCGACTTCACGCCCGACCTGCCGTGGGAGGCTACCGTTCTGTAATTGAGCATACCAGTTGTTGCTGAATCCGCCAGACTTTCGCTGGTTTGCAGTCAACAGAGTAGTGAGGGCTTGGGCGAACGGAAGTCGGTTTGACTCTGCAGCTTGGTTCCCACCTTTTGCAAGCCAATCACCAGCACTCTCGCTGGCCCACAAATCCTCCTCGCACGGGAGGTCCAGTAGAATCTCTGAGTTCATGATGGCAGGTGCGTGGTTGTAAGCTGTGACCAATAGACTCGAAAGAATGAAGACTGTGAAAAGAGTCCGTTTCCGTTCTTCAGTATCCTTCCATTTGAGCCATGCCAAGTGGCCTGCTGACTGTGGTGGGTGTGAGTCGCTTCTTGGTGATGAGCCTTCGTCACTGGCGTCGCTACCCTTGGTCTTCGCTGCAGGTTGTGCAAGCTCAGCAGCTCTGGCAAGGCTCACAAGCGCCGCACAATGAGTACTTGCAATGTCTGCTGCCTGCTTGTCTCCGCAGTGATGGCCGTAAATCACATTCAACAGCATTGCCTGGACCAGCCAAAGCGGAGTGTTGTGTGATGAGTTGCCAGCATTGGCATATGATCCGCCAACAGCAGCTGACATGTCTGCCTTCCTTCGCTCTTCCAGGTAAAGCTGAATCATCCGTTTCGCCGAATCGAAGAGCTCTTTGGACGCTCCGTGGTCAAATTCGTAAAGCGCGCCGATCGCTGCCATTGCCAAAATCAAGCATCCACCTCCTCCAATGATACCCGCATGACCGTACGAAGTCTGCATATTTGCCGTCCGCAGATTGTTGACATAGTCGGCCGAATCAAAGGACATTGTCGGAATGTGGAGGAAGGGGAGATGGGGATGGAAGTACTGAATGTATGCGTTAACATAGCGCTGCAGATCGGCGGTGCTGGGTAGATTCGGACCTGAACGAACGGCTCCGCCTGGTGAGAGTGGTGATGAAATTGATGGTTGGGAATACTTGCGGTGATTGTGACCGAATACCGAAGGCTGTGACAGACTGATCAGAAGCGCTTGACGAGTGGCATCAGTGATGGAGCTGGTCGATACAGAGGTCACTGAGCTCTGTCGAGCACTGCCAGTCATGGATGATGACATGCTTGGACTGTCGGAGCCAAAGTTCGATAGTGATGCTGGAGGGACAGACTGCTGATGCTGATGTTGCTGTTGCTGCATCATATTCATGTTGTTCTGCATGTATGGTTGATTGAAGAAGTCGTGGCCAGAAGATTCTTGGAGCATCTGCGGAGATAATGTGGTCATGGACTGATCCAGGTTTGGAAGACCATTCTGAAGCATGTCTAGTTGAAATGCGGCCGGTGTCATGAGCGGTTGGCTCGATGGATCAGCAGACACCCAGTTCATGTTGCCCATGGTGAGATGCATGGCGTTCGGGTCCATCATGTTCTCTGATTGCCCTAGACCACTCGTTGAATTGCTCAGGTGCGAAGGTGACGACTCGTCGATCGCGAAATCATTGCCATTGGTCATTTGCATTTGCATGTCCGTCCAGTTTTGTATCCACTGTTGCTCATCTGCGCCCATCGTGTCCATTGGGTTTTGGCCATCGAATTGTCCGAGTTGAGGGAAAGGGGAGATAGGTGACCCGGCGCCGAAGTGGAGCTGGGCAGGATTGACTGTATTGCCGTTTGTGGACTGGTTGAATGCCTGATCGAAATTGAAATGTTGTGATCCGGGAAATGCCGGTGCAGTATGCAGAGAAGCTTCAACGTCCTGCTTGAGGCCATTGGTGTCCAGCTTGGGCAGGTTGTGTATCGGACCGTGGTGGCCAATCGAGTTCGACATGCCGCGGTACTCGACGTTGCCAGCACCTGGGAGTCCACTGACACTCATTCGATGATCGTTGAGGCCCAACACATTCGCCCGGGACATCAGCCCAAGACTCGTGACATCGAGGTGGGCGATCGTGGCAGCCCTAGGTCGCTGAGTGCCATATCCAAGTGCAGTGCTACTAGTGGTGCTTGTTGCGATCGAGTTCTTTCTCACTCGACTGTTAGAGGCTGTAGATGCGGCACTAACGCTGTCTCGTCGACCGTTTCGCTGTCTTGTCTGGCCCTGTGCAAAGTGTAGCTTCTGTTGGTGCCGCAGTAATAAGTCTCTCCTGGCGAAACATCTCGAGCACTCATTACATTCAAAAGGCTTCTCTTTCGTGTGCGATCTCTCATGACGCTTCAGATGTTCCAGCCTCGCAAAGGCTCTCGTACAGGTACCGCATACGTGTGGCCTAGGTTTGTCGGTCTTTGGTGGAGGGAATTGTGAGTCTGATTTCTGTGTGCCGGTCTTGACTGTGCTCTGCTGGGCTTCAAAAGATCAGCTTGAAGGACTTATCTACTCGTCATGAGCTACTTACAGTCATCGGGACTTCCGTCGCCTGATCCGCTAGCGTTAGAGTTGGGAGAGGGCAGATCTGGACTCTGCGCCTCTACAATTGGAGCCTCGGCAAGCATGAGTGAAGGAGACTGGGAGAAGATGGAAGAGTCTGATGACTGAGGCAGCGAGCTGTGGTCGATCCTGACTGTCTGTCCGAATCACGAGCTCTGTGTGTGTGGCGGTGGAAGGGAATGTGTGAGTGAGGAAGGCGTAGTGGGGTGATGTTCGAGCGGCTCAGCCGTAAGGACGCTCCTTCCTTTCAATTGTGGTAAAAGGTGCTGATTTTCTGTTTTGCCGATTCTCAACCTCCCGATATACCTTGACGACCAATCTCAGACAAGACGAATGCTTTGCCAGACGAAGAGAGAGAATATCGATCCAGTGTTTCCTGGCGGGCAGTCGGTGGGCAAAAATGAGGGACGTCGCGGGGTCCCCAGACTGTCAAAACCGCCGCAACACAAATGTCACACCGTCTTGCAATTGTCGACGTTTCAAACGGTAGGAATTGCCCGGGTCTTTTCTTGAATGCCGTCTGAAGTATACTTCGGAGGGAAAGAGTCGTCACTGGAGGGTGAGGTTCAGGGTCTAAGAGAGGAGAGGTGAGGTAGTAGGAAGAGAAGGAAAGGCAAAGAGAGAGCGACAACAGGCCGAAAACTCCGGTGCTCACAGACGAGATAGAGTTGGGTCTAGGGCAGGACGGAATAAGGGTACAGTAGCAGCTGTTCTGAACCTGCCCGAGCCGCTGCAACTCCGTAATGATCGAGCGAGCCTTGGAGCGAGGGAGCCACAAGTCCACACCAGCCAAAGTGACGGCGTGACCTAAGTGACCTAGGGGACCTTTACTTTGACTGGGCCAAGGAAACACGAACTGTTCTTGCCGCCCCTGCTACTGCTACCCTCTTGACTTTCGGGACGACGTTCTTCTCCAGGGGTGCTGATACTGGTTGCTGTCGTACCTCTACCGGGCGAACCACTGGACACACCTGACTCACGGCGAATGGGAAGCTCTGGCACGACAGGCCTGATGATGGGTGAGGCTTGTGGGTTTCGGGCGGTGTCAAGCAAGTCTGGGGGTCTGGGGAAGGCGGCGTCTTGGTACGAGCGTGTGCCACGGTTCCGATACAGGTCCCAGTGCCATGCCAGCTAATGGCTCCAGTTTTTCATGCAGTCGCTTCGACTCGGCATGGTGAGAAACGGGTTACCCGCTAGTCCTTTTCAGAAATGCTCGCGCCGTCCTGCAGCAAGCCTGTTCATACCAAAATGTCTCAGGACGTCGCAGAGCTTGTTCACCACCGTGTCATTCATTGTCCACAAGACTACAGTAAGCGATGGCATTGCAATTACGGCTTGTGCGCTTCCGAGGACTGCAATCTGGGGCAACGAGGATCTGGGGATTGTGCGAAGAATCGACGCATCAATCTAAATGCCCACGGCCAGCGAGCTTGTCTCTGGAAGAAGCTAAACCATACGAGGCACAAGGGCCTGGCAGTGCGCCGGTCTGGAGCTCTCGACGCTGTTGGAAGTGGATCCCTTTGCGCATGTTGTGCTTTAGTACAGTTATGCAGCCCTCAAGTTTGATATAGGCAAGTGAACCGCGACGAGCATCCACACCGGCTTCGGATTGCCATTTATTTTTTGCGTACACCATTCGAGGCATGCGATCGGCCAGCGCATGGGCCTGTCATGCAAAAAATGTCTAGCACCTCGACGATCCTTTGTCCGGTCTTGAGAAGGTCAGGCCGCACCACTCCAATCGTGGACTAGCACTCTCGAAACCCTGGTGCTGTGCGCCTACCGCCACTGACAGTCGGCCAAGCTGATTTGATTGAAGAGAGAAATCCTCCTTTTCATTTGGGATAAAGTGTTACTTTGGAGTCAAATGCCTGGACCTGTATCTCTAGCCGATGTCATTTCAGCGACTCAACCACATGAATGCGGCGCAGCTTGTTAGAGCTACAGGTGCCGGGCTAGTACAGCATGCAGTACACTGACCATCGATGGGCGATCTGTAGGATAGCGTGGTGGGATTGATAGGCGCTGCAAGAACATCGAGCATGGCCGCATTTTGTCCGAACCGCGAGTCGACCAAAGTTTGGGTCGTCCAGCAAAAACACAGCTAAGCCGTGCAATTGCTTGCCGATGTTCCGCATACCAAGTTATTCCCAGCGACCGTATGTCCGCGATTCAGCATCGCATCTCGCCATGGCATTTTGCTCCGCAGTACCACCGACGTATTTTCGTCAAATGTACAAAAGAGAGACTATGAGACTGGTGACGACCAAAAGTAGGAGATTTGCATAACAAGAACTATGATCGTCTTTCTGCTATGACGGAGGATAGACAGGGTCTCAGACTTTGACCATTCACGAAGCTTGCTAAAGCACCATCACATCACGCCGCAGGAGCTTATACCGGAAGTGTTCACACTGAGGCGGTCTTGATGGTAGTACAAACGTCTGGTATTCGTGCCATCTCATCTCACGTGTCAGCCTTGTGCAAGATCCGACTGCGTAAGTCAACCACGCATCATGCCGCATGCAAGACCGTTGCAAGGGAAGATGGTGTGAGCGATGGCATCGAACGTGGCTGAGCACCTGGACTGATCCAGACATCCATCGTTCAACTCTATCCACCACGGAATGTTGTTGATGTTGATGAGTCCTACGGCATGTTCTCCTAGCGATGTCGCACAAAGCTTTGGAGTCTGCTTGCCGTCACATTGCATCTCCAACGTCTCTGAGTGGACACTGGAGTTGCAGGAAACAAGCTTTGGGGGGCAATAGTAGGCCTGCTAGACCTCGAGTCAGTTCTCCATAATGGCAGTAAACAGGCAGGTCCTTTGCGACTACAGCATTCAGGAACAGAGCTTGTAATCCTTTCATCATTCAGTAATGCTTGAAGCATACGCGCTGCATCGCGAGAAGCTCGGATCGATTGATACATGCCTCTAAACCGTGTTTCTGCTGCATGAACTTCTTGAGGAGCTCAACTGCTCAAATGCTAAAGACGGCTTGGTGGAGATCGAAGTACGGCCAGGTCTCGTCACGCGCGCACTAAATTTTACCCGCGGACCCATTATGAACTCGAAGGATCGCGTTTGACGCTGAAGGGTGGGTGTGGGCCTTAGTTTTGGAGGCCAACGGAGACGAACACTTCCCTAGCACGAATCGCGACACTTTCTGTCTTGCAGACCGCTGTGGAGCCGTCTGTACGCCCTGCAAGCCACTTGAGAGCTCTTCATGCAGTGTCAGGAACAGTTCTTGTCACGGGACAGCTTGCGCCCCTGCAAGCGTCCTGCAAGATCCCACCGACGGGCGCACGCTTGCCTGCCACGCACGTCTGCGGTCTGCCTTCTCCTGCGCGATTTCCGATTCCGTCTTTGCGGCTCCGAGAAGATGTGCAATGCAGAGCACAGACTGTTCCGGCTAGGATTATCAGATCGCATCTGGAGTGGCCACCGACTGACCTTGCTCGTGCCACGCAAAGGCGGCAGACAACGCATCTGTGAAACACAGGGATGTCGTGCGACCTGCCTTTGCTGGACGTTCTTGAGCAGTTCGGAAACTTACCGCTGCATCCCGTGGTCACAGCTTTTAGAATGCATTTAGGACGGCACATGCAGCTGCTCTGCGTGGTCAGCTTCTTCCAGCTCCACGGGAGTGGAAGGCGGCACTAGACATCAGCGGCGATGGTGCAGAGTGGATCGAGGCCAGCTAGGCCTTTTTGTGAGCGCGCCAGAGGCATAGCGGTTCCCTAGCTGTGTCTGTCGAGCTGTAGCGATCGTGATGGGGGATGGAATTGAGGCTCGGGCGGTCTCTTGTCCGAAAGCCATCGAAAACTGAGAGCTTGGGGGGCTGACAGACAGGCTCTCTGCTTCTTGCGAAGTGCATTGCCTCGATGAAGGTACGCTTGACAGGAGTCACTCATGATGGTGAACAGCATCAGCTCTACACGTCTGCTGGTGGCTGACCGCCTGCCTGGCAATTCCGCTGGGGCTCCGGACGTTTGTGTGAATGCCGCAGGACTTGTTGATGGAGGGGCACTCGAATTGCCCCTCCATGCTCTATCCTTGAAGCTACGTCACCGCTTCACGTTCCTGTTTCGCGTGCAGCTCCCAATCAGGCAGTAGCTTTAACCACACCTCATAATTTTTGCCCGACATCAACAAACACAGCATTGACGAATTCTTTGATACCTGTACGCTTGCTATACATCGACACACACTACTGGGCTTGACTTTGATACGCGAAGATCCTCCCTGCACACCGGCATACCTCACATCTCGGAAATCAACACCTTGGAGCAACCAGTGGTCTCCGGGATGGCGACCTTCTCGGACCTTCCTCTGGACATTCTCCACCTAATCAACGCCTACCTAGACGTCCCTTCGTTCCTGGCATTCACTGCTGCTTCGAAAGATCTGGCAGACCCGAGTCTTTCACTTTCGCCGACATACTGGTACTCGGCAGTGCACAATACCTTTCGGGTGCCCAATCAGCCAGTTGTATCAACAGATGGCGCTCGTTGGAAGAAGTTGTACAAGCGGCTTCTTACCCAGACCAAGCCTTACACATGGGGTCTGAATAGCAAAGGCCAGCTTGGTCACTCGTACCTTACTCAGGACCAGATTCATGCTATACCACCAGCAGAGAGGATGAGGAGGGCACGTCGAGCAAGACAGGTCAGCTGGCCAGAAGAGATGGAAGGTGAAGGTGGCATCATTGCGGATCTGCAAGCTGGCGGTTGGGGGACAACATATCTGACCAGCAAAGGATGCCTGTACACTGCAGGGACCATCAATGGTCAGGATACTTGGGGAGCCCCGCCTTCCCTACAGGCAGCAAGAGGCGTACCTGTGAGGCTGAAATATCCGCCGGGTTGGGTCGACCCTGAAAGCAGGTACGAGGCAGAGACTGCGCTGGGAAGCTTTTCCATGGGCAGAGCACATGTCTTGGGCTTGAGTGACAAGGGACGGATATGGAGCTGGTCCGATGCAGGCGCGGTCGGTGCTCAGATCAAGCTGCTAGGTATTGATTTGAACGAAAGAGGCAATGTCAATGGAAAGCCACTTGTGAAGAAGGTGGTGGCGGGTTGGGGGAAGAGCGCAGCATTGGTCCAGGGGACAGGCATCGTCTTATGGCAGCCGGTACAGCAATCACGTGGCTATGAGGAACATGACACCATGCTCGTCATGAAAACGGGCGTAGTGCCTCGGACGGGCTTCGAAAGGGCGTCGGTGGGTAGCAAGAGGGCTGGTGCAGCATCACCTGATGAAGAGATCGGCGAGGTCCAAGAATTTGTCGTTCTCGAGCATTGTATCGTCTTCAACACTCATCTTGGAAAGGTCTTCGCAAGCTGGGTCGACGAGGACCAACCAGGTCCGCTCTTCGAGATCTTCCCACATGTTGATGACGAAGGGACGCCGCCTGTTGCAAATAAAGGTCAACTTAGCGACTCGGAGTTCGTCACCGATGTGCAGGGCACTTTCCGCAGCTTTGCACTGTTCATGAAGTCTGGAGAAGTCCTCAATGGCACGCAAGATCTCATCAATGATTGGAGACAAGAGCCTCGTTCAAGAGCGACTAATCACTTCATGAGCGTGCCTGCGTTGCAAAACAAGGGTGTCATAAAGCTTGCCTTTGGCGATCACCACTTCTTAGCTCTGCACAAGGACGGGTATATCACCTCTTACGGGACCGAGAGTCAGGGATGTGGTTCGTTAGGTCTGGGAGGAAATAGAGATCCTGAAGGTCGCCTTCGCGGAATCAGATATGCTGGTCTGGGTGGCGACGGCAAGCTCGTACCTCATGCTTACACTACCGGTCGTCGGGTCTGGTTCGAGCCAGAGAAACGCGAATGGATCAAATACATTGCAAGCGGCGGCTACAACCCTCAAGAAGCAGTCGAACGCATCCGAATGTGCTCACATCCTGCTGTCCAAGCCGAAGTAAGCGAATGGATCGAGCAAGAGGGTAATGCTTGGGCAGAGAAATACTCACAAGCGCCATTCGATCCAACTCGATCAAGTGCCGAATCCACATCTTCTTTCCGCACAGCCGAAGAAGAGGTAGTGTCGAGCGACAACCTCGCCCCTTACTTCGCTTTGTCCGTCACAGCAGCAGGGTGGCATTCCGGCGCCTTGGTCCTCGTCAATGAACCGGCTGCGAAGAAACTACGAGAGAACTGCATCGTGCCCGAGCCTCTACCAACACCAGAGCCGTCACAGCCATCCCCTACACAACCCGAGCAGCAGCAAGGTATATTCTCCAACATCATCACCAATATTGCATGGTTCTTCGGGCTGACCACTGCGTCAGATAATCCACCCCAGCAAGAGACCGATCAGCCGATCTTCGCAAACCCTCGCATACGCTTTCCACCCCATCGACCGTTTCACTCGCGCCAAATCCCTCCAGATGGCCCAGTCCAAAACGGCCAACCAGGCATCCCCGGACAAACGGGCCAACCAGGTCCCGCCCTCCCCGACGCCCAAGAAGAGAACATCTGGGACCCAAACAACGACCCGCACGCTCCCCGCCAACAAGCACCTCCACCACCACAACCAGGCGCCGTCCCCGTCCCTGGCCCGACGCGCAGACCAGGCCCAATCGTCGGCCACGGCCCCGCGCGCCGCATGGAAGAAAGCCGAGAAGAAGCCCAAGCCAGGCTCCGCGCCCAGCAAGACATTGACCGTGCCCGGTATCAGAATGGCCAGGGTCAATTACCAGCTACTGCTGCGCCGGCGAGACGACCGTTCACTGACCCTGTCAATCATGGGGCGGCACCCGACAGCGAGAGCAGGTGGATCTGGGCTTATGATTCGTTCCCGAGGCTGCGGCTCAGTGATGGAAGGGAGATGCCAGGGGAGGTGGAGTTTAGCACGTGGAGGAATGGGAGGCCGGAGTGGGATTTGGGGTTTACTGCTTACTCTGGTTAAGCAGAAGCAGTACGACCATGCAAAGGAATGAGGCACGAGCGTCGGACCTACAGTCTCATGCATAGCAGTGCAGATAGGACCAAGCAGTAGCGTAGCCTTGACAGCAATCACACCCAACCTAATGCACACTGGCCATTCCAAATCGGAGAAGAGATGAAACTGATCATATCATTCTGCATACCCTCGTCTAACAGGATTTTCCGCGCCTCCCATGGCCCCCTTTTGCCTGCACGAATAACGAAGAGAAGACATCCCTAGCTTTTTCCTCACGTCGACGTACTCTGCTCTCTATACCCCTCCCAACCCCCAAGCCTACCTACCATCACATGCCTGCCCCCGCATCACCACAACCCAACCAGCCCCTCCTACGAAGCCAACGCTCTCGCGCCCCTGTTGCCCCTCCCCTTCTTGCCCCCCGCCACAACCGTAAACCCATCATTCTCAAGCGCCTCCGACGTCCCTTCAGCCGCGGGCCCGGCATCGCTCTGCTTCCTCCAACGATCGCCTCCCTTAGCGGGGACCTCCCTCACGACCTCACGGGGCTTGACGTCCTTGTCCCCCACCACTTCGCCGTTGAGGTCCGCGTCGGGCGCGTCTTTGTCTTCCGCGTCGCCGTCTTCGTTGGCTACCCGGCGGAGGATCTCGAATTGGGCGCTGCGCGAGGGTTTTTCGTCTTCGTCGGCGGTGCCTTGCGCGGTGCTGCGTTTGCGTTCGCTGACGGAGTTGCGTTCGCGGGCGCCGTTTTCCTTGGGGCCAGAGGGGGCGGAGTCGGAGGGTGAGGTGGCGCCTTTGGCGGCTGCGGCTTTCTTTTCTTCTCGTGCTTTGTCGTCGGCTTCGCGCTTTTGGCGGATGGCCAGTTGGCGTTTCTCTTCGACTTCGCGCTCGCGGGCAGAGGTGTCGATGGGTCGGGCGGCGCCGAAAGGTGATGCTTTGGAGTCCGAGGAGGCAGCTTGGGCCTCTGGCGCTTCTGAGACGGTACGCTTGGACAGATTGAGCCTTGGTCGCTCTGCAGGCTTTGGAGGTGCGGCAGGTGATGACGGTACAGACTCGTCTGGGGTGGCGACATCTGGGGAAGGCGCATCAGGCCTCATTCGAGAGCGCCATTGGTTGTCCTGCTCAGCAGCTGTCGGTGTGCGTTCGGGAGCAGGACGCTCGGAGAACTCCCGACGAGGTGGGCGTGAGCCAGCATCCGATCGACCCTCGCCCCATCCTGGTGAGAGCTTTCGTTCCCGGGCCTGGCCAAAGTCGCGGCTGCCACGACCACCTTGGCGAGGCTCCTGAGGCGGCACCGGTGACAGAGGACCCTTGCGCTCCCAGTTGCCAAAGTCGCGTGGCTTACCATCACCGTCAGGGAAGCCTCCTCTCCGAGGGCCCCGTTCGCCTCCAGCTTCTGGTGCTGGTTCGAAACCGCCACGGAAGCTGCCAGTACGCTCTGATGCCCGGCGCTGTCCCTGTCCTGGTAAGTCTGGGAGAGGTCCCTTGCGAGTCCAATCATTGAGTTCTCGTGCATCACCGCGATCCTTTGCTGGTTTTTGTCAATATAACCCAACCTAATGCAGGTGACATTACTGACGTGGTTCGGCGACGCTTATCCGTACGTTTCTGCCTTGAAATTGTGTCTCGCTGAGCGTGAGCGCCTTCTTCAGGCCCTCGAGTGTGCCAAATTCAACATAACCAAAGCCCTTTGGTTTCCTGTCAAGCTTATCTTCAACGATCCGAACGCTGGTTACATCACAGCCGTCCAGAAAGCTTTGGACATCGGTGTCGGTGACTTCGAATGAGAGATTGCCGAGGTGAGCCGTGTAAGGAGGACGAGTGGGAAGGGGAAGCTGTTCGCGGGACTGTCGTGGGCGGTCTGATACTGTCAGTCACCAGAATCCAAGCAAGATAGTCTTGCACTACCTTCGAAGCCGCCCCTGCTGCTGCCGAAGCCTCGGTCTCCACCTCGGTCACCACCAAAGCCTCCAGAGCCAGCGGTACTGAATGCGCGACGTTCGCCTCCGAATCCAGAGCTCGGTGCTGGATCATGTCAGCTCAACCCAGAATGTGCGAGGGTAATTCCATGACGGAGTTGGCGAGTAGAAGGCAAAGATGTTGGCGGCAAGGGTACCTACCCGGCATTGGCTGTCCGTCCATCTCATCGGCCCATGATCCGAGAGCTTGTACATGTCAGTTTCTTGTAGAAGCTCGAGTCCAGAGCTGTTCGCTTACACTGATCCGTCAGGAAGTCTCCAATGGACATTTTCTGCTGTTTCTTTGGCGCTACACGACATCAGCCTATATCCCGAGGACAATCACCAGCATCCATTGCGCCTTGCCGGAGACCTACCCATGATTGCGGATTGCAGACAACGCGCTTCTAGGTCGATGCGCGCTTCTGCTTGCGTATATGCTGATCGCTCTCAGCAGATCAGCTTGTCGAAAATTTCCCTGTCGTGGTTGTAATGTCTGTAGTGACGTGTAAATTTTTCTACGAGGACATTGTCGGTGCTGAGCGCGGCAGGAAGTCGTCTGTCTCCGCACAAATTGTCAGCCCGGGGTTTTGCCGAGGCGACGGACGGCGAGAAGAACTAAACTCCGACGTGAACCTAACGGCGACATGCTTTTCGCGTTGATGGATGTCCATGGCTGAGGATAAGCAGCAGGGTGCGCCGTTGCTGTTCAGACAGGCGGATCTGAAAGATGCCGTGAAGGTCGGGGGCTTTGCTGGTAGGTCGAGCACGTCCTTTGCGTTCATTCTCGGTTCCGCCATGCTGGTAGATTGCTGAACTATGGTACAGGCGCAGCTGGGTTCACTGTAGGCTCTGTCGCCGGTCTTCTTCGCAATGCATCTCCAGGATTGTTCGGACTGGCTTCTGGCATTCAATGCTTTGGTGTTGGAACCACATTCTGGGCAAGCAGATCCGCGGTCATGGCAGCATGGTATCAAGATGCCAAGCTAGCAACACCTCGCCAGCGTACATATGCCAGTACGATTGCAGGTGGCTTCACAGGGCTTGTCATGGGCTGGCTGACACGTGAGTCTTCTTCGGCCTGTAACATAGTCAGCGCTAACCGTATAGCTCAGGTGGCAAGCGCAACGTGCTTCCCGGAGCCATCATGTTCTCCATCTTCGGAGCCTCGGGACAGGGACTGTACAACCTTCTGGACGCTACGAATAGTCGAGTAGTGGATGAGGGAAGGGAGAAACAGGGGATGATGAAGTGGATCGCGAAGCAGAAATGGTCGCCCTTCAGCATCCTGACGGACGCAGAGTACGAGAACATTCTCAAGGAGAAGATCTTGAAACTTGACGTCGAGATTGCTTTGATCGACGATCGCATAGAAGCGTTGAGAGCGAAAGCCGACCCTGGTGGTCCTGCCGATACTAACAAGTGACGATCTGAAGTCGACCTTGCTACGCCTGATACGTGGAACCGGTCATGGTCTGTCGCTCTCGCGTTAGCACGAGTGGCAGCTAAACCAATCTCGCTATAATGTAGGACGAGGCCTTGCCAGCAGCAATACTTCCGACGATCCACGCCGCGGATGCCGCTCCGCAACAGAAGGCTTACCTGCGCATCGTGATGCCGGTGGGGAGCTTGCAGAGAATAAGACGAGGAATGATCATGTCAAGGAGCAGAAATCTGCAAAACGGAGCGGAATCACAACTGCTCCCTCGAGCCATTTGGGAGAGCCAACACGAAGCGTCGTTCTCATGTGCAAACTTCGTGAGTCAAGTACAATCTGCCATTCAAGATCTTCGGGTACAAGGATACCCTCACGAAGAGGTGAAAGAACGAATGCGTAGTCTTATCAGCAATGAGTCAAGATGGCCCTTACAGGCTGGCCAGTCTGTGCTTCTGGCGATCTTACCGTGCCATCGCAATGTCATGTCGCAATAGCAAATCCAATCATGAACCTTTTGGAATAAGAAGTCTTGTGGGAGGCTACTTGTTGTCGTCGCCTCTGCTCCGAGTGCGCTTTCCGCATTCGAGAAACTTGCACGCCACGCGCCATAGCGTCCCAGCACAGCCGCAAATATCGATGATTCGTACAACCATCACTATTACATGAAGCTGAGTATAGTGTCCGAAGTATACATTTAATCGAGAGTCTGGCGGGTTGTGCTGTACCGGTGGTCTCGCGATAGGGCTACTTCTCCGCTCCCTTCCGCAGACCATTACCTGCCCTCATCCGCACGAGCTTCCTCCCTCATTCACTCCACCCGTTCATCGGCTTGACATCGGGTTCATGGGGATTCATGCCTAGGCCAAAGGTTCGGCCAGATAAGCGGCAAAGGGTTGCTCAAGCATGTGAGCCCTGCAAGGCATCCAAAAGGCGATGCAACTCGGGTCAGCCGTGCTCTTACTGCGAGAGAAGGGCGATAGCCGCATCTTGCATCTACCTTGATCGTCCTCCTCGAGGTCATGCCAGATTATCTTCGGTCTCGCAGGTTGCACCAGTGCCATCTACTAGTGCTCCACCCGGCACGTCACTGACACCCGCTGTGTCCGAAGACAATGCGATCGAGCAGCCCCGGTTCCTTCTGAGCTCCATTGGACAACATGGTCGGTCGCGACTGGTATTCACAGCGGCCTGCAAACTAACCATACTCTCAGTATATCTCGGCGACACAGCAGCACTGTCCTTCCTACAATTTTTGAGAAAGACACTGAGACACTACGCTGGACCATCACCATTTACAGAGAGCCAGAACAAGCACACACTATTAGAACTGCCTGCCAAAAGGCCAAATGCTGACCAAGCTACCGACGACCTCAGTCATGATGAGAAGATCGAGCTCGTCCGTATCTTCAGGGATGCGGTAGGTTTTCCTCTCACCTCACCCGGAAACATCGATCTGACTCGTCCTAGTCGAGCGGATTCTTATATCTTCATACCGACGAAGAGATCTCCAATATGCTTGTGGCCTCGGAGCTGATTAGTCCGGCACCAGATGATCTACGTTCACTACCGAACGATAATAGCTACGCCACACTATACATTATGATTGCCATTGGCGCTCTATGTCGGAGCACTTCCGAAGTGGATGAACAGATTGCGGCAAGGTACCTGAGTCTCGCACAAAAGGACGTCTTCAAGGATATGTTGCATGATCCAAGTCTCGACATGGTCGTCAACTTCCTGCTTCTCTCATATGCCATGCTTTGTGCATGTCGGAGAAACACCGCCTTTATGTATGTTGGCATTGCCTCGCAGGCCGCAAGAATACTGGGTCTTCACGTACCTCAGCTCTATCGAACTCTTCCTGTCGAGGCAAGGAATGTCAGGTCAGTACACAGATTCTCGAATTTACTGCTACAACCTGCTGAAATCTTCCAGAACACGAGTTTGGAAATGCTTAAAGATAATGGATGTCCAATGCAATGCCATACTTGGTCGACCTGGTAGTACCTTGCGACCACAAACGCCTCATCAAGCCTGCGTACAAGAACCACACGCAGCCTACCGTGCTCTTATCCTAGACGCCAACTACGACTGTTGCCTGGCACTCGAGGACATCTATCGTACCACCATCGATCATGGCTCGCTGTCAATTGACGTGGCAGAAAAGTTCCTCCTTATTCTTCGCCACTGGATTCAGAATCTACCTGAAGAGTTACGAGAGACTGTTCGTGGTACCGCAGGTCTAGATGTGCAGGATGGTCAGCGTGAACTGGCTCTAGGAAAGATCCACATCGCCAGCAGCTACTATTTCGGCGTCGTGTTCATCACTCGCCAATTCCTGGTCAAAGAGGTCACCAAACAGCTTCGTGACAAGCATGTGCTTGAAGATTCAGCTGCTCCCATCCCCGACGACACCACCAGCCACAAGCTAGCCCAAGTCTGCATCGACGCCGCAGTCTGCAACATCCAAACCTCCAGCAAAGCAGCCAAAGCCGGCATCCTCCTCGGCAACATGTCGTTCCTCGCGTACGTACCCCTCTCCCCACGCCCCTCCCCTATGCCCTCCCAATCCTAAGCTCTCATAGAGCATGGCAATTCTCCGCCGCCCTGTCCCTCGGCTTCTCGCAAATGGTACCCCTCGGCATCAGCCAACCCGAAATCTCCACCACCTTCGCCTCCTGCAAACAAGTCCTGCGCCAACTCGCCACCCTAAGCCCACAAGCGCAACGCTACCTCGAACTGCTCACCCGTTTCGGCGAAGCCATCGAGGCGTACCACACCGATGCATCGGCGTTCCAGCAGCCGCAACGCAGCGAGTACCTGGAGCAGATCTTCTCCGTTGACGTCGGGAGCGGGTCGGCCTCGCGTCTTGGGTCGGGCGGGCGGTCACCCACCACGAACAACAACATG
This sequence comes from Elsinoe arachidis, assembly GCA_013372555.1. Taxonomy (NCBI): domain Eukaryota; kingdom Fungi; phylum Ascomycota; class Dothideomycetes; order Myriangiales; family Elsinoaceae; genus Elsinoe; species Elsinoe arachidis. The sequence goes on from JAAPAX010000001.1 coordinate 2,714,093, forward strand.
GTGGATGGTACAGGCGACGCGAGTCTGATGATGGGAGACGAGTTCCAGTTCCCGGAGTTGGGGCAGGACATTGACTGGACAATGGGGAATGACGACTTCGGGTACGCGCTACACTGGGACTTACCCGCTGATTTTTACGAATGATACCACTTGATAGCCAACGCAATGAAGAAGATGACGGCGCATCCATTCCTATGGTATCTACCCCTTTCCCTTCCCCGCCCATAAGAAACACCACCCATGCACCCTTCCCGCAAGGCAAAGAAACCTCACTTTCGTCCCGTCAGCCTGTTCCTCTCATCGTCGCTATCCTCCTCATCGGACTTGTCCAACTCATCGCCCACCGCGAAAATCGTGTCCCCATCTAGACTCTCCCTTGGCAAACTCTGCACTGGCTTCTGCGGCGTTGGTGCCGGCAGGGGCGAAACGCCTCGATTCGCGCTCCCGCCGCCTTGGGAACGCGGGGCATCGTACGCTGGCGGAGCGCCGGGGGGTTTGCCGTTGCCGCCTTCGAGGTCGTCGTTTTCGAAATCCAAGGAGTCGCGGACCGAGGCGATCTCGAAGCCTTCGTCGTCTTGGGCGATCTGGGTTGGTTAGTATCGTTGCAGAAAAGGGAAAGGAAGGGGAGGGGGAGGAACCTACCTCGTCACTCATCGCGAATCTCCGATTATTGGCCGTCGGCCGCCACACCCACGCCACAAAGGCCACGTCGGCGAGGTACACGAGGTTCAGCCATCCGTCGAGGATGAACCATCTCGTTGACCAATGCTTCGGGACGAAATCTTCGTTGCTCACGCCCGCGAACGTCCAGCTGTTGATGAAGAAAAAGGCAAAGATGACAATGATGGAGCTGAGGATGCACCACCATAGTTTGCGGTACATGCCTGCCTTCACGGTCTGTTTGCGCTCCATCAGGTCTTTCATTGTTGCGCCGAGACTGTTGAGCGTCCAGATGTAGAAGGCTGTGAGGGTGCCTGCAAGGGGGAGAACGACGAGAAGGACCAATGGCCCCGCGGATTCTGGCGTGACCGAGAGGGAGGCGATGGCGTAGATGACGCCGAAGACGAAGTGCGCGATGGCCAATGCGCGGACCATGATCATTGTTTTGCCGAGGGTATGTTTTACTACGCCGTAGCCCATGCAGACGATCAAGAGGAGGAAGAAGCTGAAAGAGTTGCGGCCTGCGGATAAGATGGAGACGACGATCAGGAGAGCCTTTGCGCCGGCATTGAGACCGTGGCGGTTTTGGTAGTCGTAGAACATCCAGGTCATGAAGATCTCGACGACGAGGAAAACGAGGATGGCTGTGATGTAATTCTGCACGGCTAGGATGTCGGAGCGATGCATGTAGTAGAGTACGCCCCAGCCAATGGCCATGAAGGCGTAGACCATTGTCAAAGCTCCGTAGAAAGGTAGCTTGGCGATCTGAGCTGCTGGAAGCTCTCCGTAGGCGTTCCTAAATACCACGGCTCCCTTGTATTCGACCTCTCCGAATGGCTCTGTGCTGATGCAGTAGTATCCCGTTCTCTTGATCTCGTACTTGATGACGAGCGGGTCCTTGAGGTGTACCGCTTGTGCAATGATCTGTGACTTGGAGTCCTTGGAAGCTGGGTCGAGGAGGAAGGTCCCCTTGTCTGTGTCTTTGCAGTAGCCATCCTGGACCGCCGCGTCGTCGCATATCCAGACTTTCTGTGTACCGTTCAGTATTCATTCGACTGCTCTTGCATGTTCTCCCTACCTCTCCTGAATCAGGATTCTTGTCCTTCATCCCCAAATACTGCTTGTCATTCCATTCAAAGATGACTATACTCGCGATAGGGTCGCCTTCCACGTTCTCGGGTTTTATGAAGTTGACCAGGATATGTGGATCTGTATCTCCATTCCAGCCCTTCTTAGAAAACGCACCCTGGCAGACTTGTTTCTTGCTCATCGATTGGTCCTAAGCAGTGGTTAGTCGAGGGGTGGGTCGCGGGGATTGAGGAGACCGGTATCATGCTCTTCCTCGAATGGTTTCCATACAAATGAGACCTCCGCAGCACTAGCGACATTGACCAGCAGTGACTGCAATAGCAGCACCGCCAGACTCGTGGTCGTCCATCTCCGCATGCTCCCGATGTGTAGTCGACTCGTCCTCCGGCGCCAGCAAAAGATCAGATCGTTAGAATCGTGCAATCGGGTATAGTATGCGCAATTCGATTCGGGAGATACTCCGCTCGATGAGTCTGGTGGTGAAGATTGCCTGAAAGTAGCGGTCGTTCGTGAGCCTGAAAGTTGTCTTGCCAGGCCGCCTGAGGACACGGCAGCGGCCAGCGAAGCTGTACGCGCAGCAGTTGCCGCCAAGGGTTAGGGTACGACTCGCGGAGGTCTCAGGGGTATCGAACGGCGGAAAAGTCAGTAGAGACACGAAGGGTGGCAGTAATAAGATGGTTTCAATTGATTCTCTGTCGATTGAATATCTGAATAGTAATAGAGCTGGGTATCGTGGTTGATCCAAACGCCTCGCAAAACAACAGGCATTGCCTCGCTCGTACACCTTTAGTATCGCAGACATGAAATCATCAAGATGCGTCGTTATCATCACAATTGGCAAACCAGGGCGAAGCCAAAACTTGACCAATGTTCCACCTCTTATTTGGATTGGGATCCATACATCCATGTAGCAGTGTCAAGATGTCGTCGATGCTTCCCTCGGCACCAACAGATTGGCGAACGGCTTCTTCGTCCCAGGAAGCAGCTTCGATCAGTTCGATGACCTTCTGCGCCATCGAGTGTTTGAATGGTCGATCACAGGTGAGCAGTGTGTAGACACAGACGCCATAAGCCCAAACGTCGACGGACGGTGAGAGGACAGTCTCTTCGGTGTGTAGTGCCTCCGGAGCAGCGTATTCAAGACTACCGACAATGTTGGAGACCTTGGCTGGTGATCTAGGCACTTCTATGCCGTCGAGATCCGGCGACTCAGAGGAGATGAATTCAGCCAGGCCAAAGTCGCACAGTCGTAGACGGCCAGGGGAGTCTCCTAGGCTAGCTCTGTCTTGGTCCACAAGGCAATTCTCCATTTTGACGTCGCGGTGGACAATCCGCACGTCTTCGTGGAGATATCGCAGAGCTAGGGCGAGTTGATGTGCGTAGCTCTTGACCAAGGCCGGGGGAAGACTCTTGCCTGCCTTGCGACTATCTCTGATGAGATCGTAAAGAGAGCCACCTTCGCTGAGATCCATCACACAGAAGCGCGCAAAGTCGGTTTCATAGTCGGAATGCAAGGACAAGATATGATCGTGATTGAGGTATTTCCAGATGCCGACTTCGTGCTCCAGTTCCTGTTGGCACTTTTCATTCTCAGTTTCTGGCTTCTCCCGAATATTCTTGCGGACAATCTTCACGGCATGTTTCCGCTTCTCGCCGTCTTCGGAGATGCTGAAAGCCTCTTTTACGACACTGAATCCGCCATAGCCAATCTGTCGACCGATGATGTACTCGTTGTCCAAGCCGAAAGATTGTCCTTCGTCATCCTGTTCCGGGGCCGCAGAATTTGCAGAATCCCTGCCCCATTTGGCTAGGAACGCAGAAGCCGCAGAACCGGGTGAGAACGAGGCTGAAGACGTAGCTCTCCGAGACGACCTCCGGCTCTCCCTTCTGAGACTGATAGGTCTTGACGGCAGAGTTCGTGCAGATCGGAGACTTCCGGTTCGACAAGCAGGCCACGGGTCCGATTCTAGCACTGGTGAGAAAGCAGGAGACGAAATGGCAGTGGGCGAGTCCAGATACGACCCAGGCGGGGATGTCGGAGTCTGCACTTCATCGTGCGGAGGAGAGGCCGTCGACTCAGAAGTGAGCGAGGCTAGCTGATCACCTTCCGGGCCGGTTGTCTGATTGAATGCGTCCATGATCGACATACTAGTAGATCCGGTGTTCTGTCGCCGAGGCCGCCGCCGTACGGGTTCGCCGGTGAATGGATTTATTTTGCAGGTCGCGGGGTCGAACTGTAATGGGGCAGACGGCATGATCTTCCGACCAAGATTCGGTCGCCCAGCAGAAGCGACACTCCTCAGACTGGCCGTGCGAGGTAGTGGTTGCTCCAAGCTATGTTTGTTCCCATTCTCGAGTTTGGCTTCTGGGTCAAAACTGATCGACTTGTTCCGCCGTCGTCCAAGTTGCTCTCCCTCAGGGGCCAGGAATTGCGAGGTATCGTCGCCGGGATACCACGATTCTGCGAGATCCAGCGGTGGTACATTTGGATTGTTCTTTATATTGAGTCCGCCAGACTCCATACCCGTCGTCTCGTCCCCGTAGATGATCCGGCCATCGTAGGAGCCGGACCTGGACGGGAATGTCGAACTGTCTCTTGAATGCGTATCCACCCTCAATTTCTGCCAGTCGTAGTCTGCTGGGGCCATTCCACGATTTGGGCTTGTTGTGTGTATGAAGGGTCGTTCGTATTCCAAGAGAGACGTGTCGGGTCGGGCTAGCGGTAGATTTTGTGTTTGAAGGCGCTGGGCGCGAAAACGCCCGAGCGACGTGGGCAAAAAAGGCTGGAGGCTGCCGCGTTATTCTCGCCGTTGCGTATAGGGCATACTCGCCGACGTCAGAGCCCAGACAATTGTACTGCTGTGCTGTCGGACGTATTCTGGTATTTTAGCAAGCTGTATTTTGACAGGAGAGTCACACACGGCAGATGTATATCTGGGTGGGATGAACATGACAAAGGCCGAGGCCGGACAGTCCAAAGCAGACCTGTTGACTGGCGTGAAAGACTGCACCCCACAACCGTTCGTTCATAGTGCATGCGCTATCTTGACCAATCAAAAGCCTGACATGTGCGCAGGGTCTGCGGCCGTGTGTAGCAAAAAACACGTAAAAATCCCAGGCCTGGGGGATTTTGCGGGGGAGCTGCCTGGGCTGATGTCGCTGATCAGGGAGGAACCGCTGAGGTTGGAGATTTGACGACCATCCGAGACACATCCGCGCTATTCCCAGCGCGATGACGGTGTGCCTGGATAAATGTTGCTTGTGGCTGACCCCGTCCCTGGTCTGGTCGATACAGCAGGCCTTTTATCTGATGGTCCAATTGGTATCAGAAAGCGCCGCGTTGAATGCTAGCAAGTTTCGGCGGAACTCCGCTCGGGTTTGGATGCGGGTGCTTTTCCCGACCCTGCAAAGCATATATTTAACACGCGATCTGGATGTGCTGCATCGGCTAGGTGCAGGGTGAGGAAGGCCAGGACAGTGAGGCGAATCTTAAAATGCACCTCGGAGTGATGAACATTCAATAAGGATTTTGTGCTTCCGCATGACGCCCTTTTGCCGGCAGCTCCGTCACCCTGATGGCGCGATCGTGACTGCTTGCCTTGCAGATGCGGCTCAACATCAGACTCCATCTGATATCTCAAAAATCTCAGCTTCGTCCTCTCATACCCCCATGTGTATACATACTGTGTTTGACTGTACGGCGAAGCACGCAGGTAGGTCTTAGGGCATTAGGCATTTCCGAGATCCACCTTTCCCCTCATTGCCGAGCAACGTCATTGACACGATGCCCCAAACCCAATGCCATCCCGCGATGCGGCTCCTTCCCTATCTCGAATACCAATTGCCCTTGCCGTTTCTCCTTCGCGTTCTCAAAAGCCCGATATTGTCAAGACCGACGGTATCAACATGCCCACAGGCACCTGTATCTGTGGCGACTTCGCCTATTCCTTCACCGGTGAGCCGGTCGTAAAATCAGCCTGTATGTTTCTTATCGTTCAATCACATATCTACTTGTCTTCTTTCTTTCATCGGTTGCAGTTTATTGACATTGTTCAGGTCACTGCATACCCTGCCGCAAGACCTCCGGCACTCCAGCATCTTTCAATTTGATTGTCCCGGAGAGCAACTTCAAGCTGATCCGAGGCATTCCGAAGCAATACACGCGAAGAGGTGACAGTGGGAAAGGCGTGACCTACAATAACTGTCCGATCTGCTCCACGCTGCTGTGGGTCGAGGCCGAAGCGCTGGCTGGACTCAAAATCGTCAAGATGGGTGGGATAGACGATAAGGACTTCATGGACAAAGTGGGCCTGCCGACGATCGAGATTTATTGCAGAAACATGTGGGCTTGGGAGAAAGGGTATGAGGGGACTGATAGGAAGGACGGCGCTTCGTAGGATGGTGTAGGCGGGTATAGTGCATATAGCGAAGCGGAGATGGTTGTTTGGCAAGGTGTGGTTGAATTTGGCGCGAGCTGCGCTGCGCTCGTCGGATCATGGCGATCCGTCGTTCCTCTCTACTGTTGAATAGCAGCTCAGCCGTAGCTGGAAGCTCGCTGTGCCTGAATTTCCCATCCTTCGCGGCAACCCTTCCTCGCACCCACCAACCATCTCGACCACAGCCTATGACTTGCCAGCCTCCTCTGTGAAACTCTTATACGCATCTGCGTCCATCAGCGCCTCCACCTCACTTGCGTCCGCAACCTTGATCTTCGCCAACCATGCCTCATCCTCGGGGCTCTTGTTGATGTGGCCTGGCTTCTCCTCTAATGCGCTGTTCGACTCGATGATCGTCCCGGCAACTGGAGCCATGATGTCTGATGCCGACTTGACTGACTCTACCGCGCCGATCGAGTCACCTGCAGTGAATTCGAGGTCGGCAGTGGGGAGCTCAACGTAGACTACATCGCCGAGAGCGGAAGCCGCGTAGGTGGAGATACCGATGGTGGCTGTAGATGGTCAGATAGAGTGCTCCGTATGACCTATCTATACTAAGACGCAATTGCACAGCAACCCAACAGCAAGGTAGCCCCTGGTCCTTCTGCCAAGTGTAGTGCTATCCTGTAAGTCGTCGTGAGTACTCACCCGATGTGCCATCTTCGGACATTTCGATCCATTCGTGGTCTTGAGTGTACTTCTTCACTTGGACTGTATCTGATCAGTTCAGTCTTCTTATGTGCGCCCGCGTCATAACGTACAGGCTGGACTGCTCCTAAATCCCCGCCTTGCCATTGGGGTAGCTATCTTCACGCATCCCGAGGCAATGCTTGGTGCTGTCGTCGTTCTGAACACACCAGCCTGTGCCGACCGCCTGAGCGCACTTCTGAAGGCTACCGCAGCTGCCATTGCGTCTATAGGTCGGGAAAAATGAGTCGCCGGAGAATTGCAAAAGAAGGAGACGGGGTACCATCGGCTGTAGTTTGAGATACCGAAACGCCAAGCCCGGCATGCTTTTGACTTCCTCTTTTGGAGCGCAAATCCTCGAATTTATTTCAAGCACATTCGGGCATGATAGTGGGAGGTAATGCCACTTTATGAGCTGATAGGGATCGTGAGTAGATGGATGACTATATACAGAGCCAGAACACTGATAAAGACAGGTGCGGCCCGGCAAAGTCGCCGAGGTGCGAGAGTGAGTCTCCTCTCAAGATTACCCAGCACAGCAACATGCCGACGGGCGCTGATCACGCGAGACGAGAGCGATGGAGCTGACAGAGCCCTCTAGAATCGCGAAGACCACATCGACACTCATTCTCAACGCCGGCGGAGTCATTCGAGGTATCACAAACTGGGGCACGTTCTTATTACCGAAACCACAACGACGGCATAACGCAGTCCACCACTTCGGCCATCACTTCATCGTACGATTCGACAGTTCGTCACGAACACAGCATGCCGTCAGGAGAACACTGGGCCTGGACCCGAGAATGATTCGGTACAGCGTGGTGAAGCTGGGGAGCACCTTGGAACAGATCAAAGATATCAGTGGAGAGGCGAGGTGGAATGTCAACAAGGAGAACCGGATGCTATGAACGAGCGCTACGAGCGGGATATAGCCGGGTCAGGGATGGCCGGCTACACCGAGAAGCATACGACGAACAATGCAGCAGCCGTCTGGCTGAAGCTATCAGTACCATAAGTGGAACGAAAGAGCCATGGCCGAGTGCGCCTGACATTACACGACATTGGAGAAGGAGCCGATTCGGTACAAATGTCAAACATGGATATGCGAAGACTACATAAACGACATCAGCCACCCAAAATATGCGTATGTACCAACACCATCATATGTACAAATTATCCTCACGAGCTCTGCGCCCACATATGTCCAAACGTGTTGTAACCCACCACCAACCCTAGCAAACCCAGCGTGTCATCCGCAATCAACCCTCCCTCAACACTGTAATGGATCGCCATCGGGCTATACGCTGCATTCACAAACCAACTCCTCCACCACGCCTTCTCCTCCTCCCTCCTCTTGGCACTCACCTCCCCATTCACCCCCTCCTTCTCCCCCAAGCCCTGAATCTGCCTCGTCCTCACCAACCTCACCGCCTCCAACGCAGTATGCACAAACCACGCCCTACAACTCCACAACCACATTGCCTTCTGCCTCTCCGGCCCCACCGCCTCCCCTCTGAGTATACCCTTACCCGCCAAAAACGCCACATTCTCCAACGCCTGATACACCGTACACGCGACAATTTGCCCCCACGTCGCAGCCTTCACCACCCCATCCGCCGGCGGCGCAACCCACGTCCCCTTCGCCCACCGGTACATCGTCAACAGGCCCCACAGCCTCGTGATCATGCGGAACTCACTCACCATGGCCGCCGCGAGACGCATGCTCTTGTCTGCCTCGGCGAGCCAGGCGTCCGTCTTGCTGAGCTGGAGGACAGCGACGAGGGACTCGCCGGGAAGGAGGGCGGAGTTGGCTTTGGTGAGGAAGGCGGAGAGGTGGTGTTGCAGGCGGAGGGCGCGGATGCGCGAGATCTGGGGGTAGATGAGTTTGAGGGTGTAGTAGAGGGTGAGCATGAATTTGTCGATGCCCGTGGAGGTGGAGAGAATGGCGGAGAGGCGGGTGGAGGAGCGGTCGAGGGTGGAGAGGGAGGAGAGGAGGAGGGAGCGGGTTTTGGAGGGGAGGGTGGAGATTGAGGCCATGGTTGCGAGGGTGGTGGGCAGGTGAGAGGTGGGAGGGTGTCTGGGCCGAGGGGTGGAGGGGTGTTTGCGCTGGTTGACAGGAGCTCAGGAGCGAGCAGGGTAGGTGTAAGTCTTTGTAGATCTGTACAAGAGGTCCCTGTGGCTGTCGTGTTTGATGTATATGAGATTGTAGAGAGTGTGCTTGTAGAGAAACACGGTTTTGTGGTCGAGTTGATCAGGTGGAATCCTTTGATTATTTCTCCGCAACTTCACCACCGCCGAACCTCGGCTCGTTTCATGCCCGAGAAGAGTGGAGAGGCGCTTGGGCCTCTACGACGTACTGGTGTTTTCTTCGCATGCATAACGAGACAAGAGACCGACTACACGTCGACTACTGCCAGCGGAGCCCTTGTGGCTATGTGGCTGCATAGTTGCAGTACGCATGACCGTGGCATCGACCCGCGGCGGCTGGCGCATCTTTGCCTTGATCTTCAGCTGACAAGCTGACATTTCGGTTGCGGCGCCGCCACATGGATTATCCTCTATACTCGTGTCGAGTAGTCACTTCAATTCGATACTACCTAGGTATTTATTTATGCCATACCATGGGCGAGCCACCTCACGCAAGAGATGTCAGGATCGCGGTTATCACCGTGTTGGTGCCTGAGTTCAATGCTGTGCGAGCCGTCTTCGATACTGCTGTCAAGACTGTGACCATTGAAACCGGAGACGCAAGCAGCTATCGATTTGGACACATCGGCTCCCATCTCGTCGTCGTGACCAACCAGTCCATTGCTGGCAAGGTCAATGCTGCGGTCAGCGTGACTAATTTACTGAGGACTTTCCCGTGTCTTAAATTCGCGCTACTGGTTGGCATCGGTGGTGGTGTTCCTGGCATCAAGGGAGATATCAGACTCGGCGATGTTGTCGTTGGCGTGAATGGACAGCAATCGGCAGTAATACAATATGACTATGGCAAAGCTCTCCAAGGAGTAGGCCTCGTGCAGAAAGGCGTACTCAACAAAGCACCACTGGAATTGCTGCGGGCTGTCGACGCATTGCAATCCGATCACGACAATCTTGATGACGATGAACTACCCCTCTACGTCCAGATCTTACAAAATGTCGCCCTCAAAGGCAACACCAAGCAACGACAGATGGCACGGCCACCTTCGGCCGATCAGCTCTTCACGTCCGATCATGTTCATCCTTTTGATGAGTCGACTTGCATACGATGCGATCAGGGGCAATTGGTCGACCGACGAGTGAGAGAAGGTGCTGATTATCCGCAAATACATTATGGCACGATTGGCTCCGGCGACCAAGTGATCAAAGATGCCAAACTGAGAGACGGGCTGGCTGCCAGACATTCACTGATCTGTTTTGAGATGGAAGCAGCCGGTCTGATGGACTCCATCCCTTGCCTGGTGATCCGAGGTATCAGCGACTACTGCGATTCTCACAAGCAGGATGGTTGGCACGAATACGCCTCGCTCTCCGCCGCTGCATACGCAAAGGAGCTATTGCTATCTCTGCCTTCATTGGCTGTCGATGCGTTCGATGACATGCAAGGCAAGATGGTACGGCAACTCGACTTGAGTGAGTGCAAGGCGGTCAGATCCTCAGCTGTGATGATACTGACACATCAGTAGTACAACAAACTCTGGGCTCGGTTGCTAGCGTCGCCGAAATTCTGGTCGACGAAACCCGCCAAAGCCGCATGGACCGCACACGACGCGAGATCTCACTGTGGTTGGGCGCGGTCGATTCTTGGACGGTATATCGTACGAAAGCAGCAGAGCGATGCCCAGGCACGGGATCTTGGCTGTTGCAGCACAATGTCTTTGACCAGTGGACTCGATCATCAAGAGGTTTGCTCTGGCTGAGAGGCAAGTCTGGATGTGGCAAGTCAGTCCTTGCAGGCACTGTGATCGATAATTTGATCACTGGTGTCTCATCCGATGACTCGCCACCACAAGACTCCATTTCCCCTCTGCATTTCTTTTTCAACTCCACGGACCAAAAGCGGCGGACAATGGAGGGTATGGTAAAAGCACTTCTTCATCAGATTCACCACCAATCCGCCGAAGGATCGCCTGCCTTGGACAGGTTGTATCGAGATTGCCATGACGAGGGATGCAAACCCAACTATGTCGATTTCGAGAAGGTCTTGTTCTCTTCACTGCCCTCGAATGCGCCAGTTGTGCTAGTACTGGGTGCGCTGGATGAGTGTGAGGACGGCCGTGACTTCTTCCGGTTCTGGGCGCGAATGCTCCAGGAGTATGGCGGAAGTATCAGGTGCTTGATAACTTCCAGGGAGAGTGTCGACCTTCTCGAGGCTCAAGACGAAGCACATGGCATTCACGTTGCCGAGGGCCTACGCTGTGAGTTCCGCAACATCGATATTGACGATCATGTTGTGGACGTCGATATAAGAGCGTATATCCTTCATGAGGTGGCAGGAAAGACTGGACAAGTTAGGCCATGGGACGCCGATTCAACCGCAAAGGCATTGATACTGGACCAACTTCTGGCGCAGGCTCACGGTGTGTGAGTTATAATGAGCATTGAACATCCTTTTCTTACTTTCTTACGTTTCCAGGTTTCGCTGGGTGGCTTGTCAATTCATTCGACTCCAGGATTGTCTTGATGCGAGTGATCTCCAGAAAATCCTGTCCACCCTTCCACCAACATTGGACCTTACCTACCAAAGGATAATACATGATATTAGACCAAATATCAAGGAACGGGCTCTCCGACTACTCTACATGCTGGCGGACGACCCGATGGATCTTGAATCTGCGTGCGAAGTCTTCGCTATAGCGGCCGATGGTGACGACGATTTCAAGCCTAAGAATCTTATCTACCGACCATTACATATCACGAAGGGTTCCCCATCGCTGACAGTCGTTCGAGATCAAGACCCGCGCTACCCATCACGGAGTGGAAAGCATCTCGCCCTGGCCCACCCATCTGTGAAAGAGTTTTTGACAAGGCGTCAACAAACTTTGACGAGTGGACTTCTGAGGAACATGGCACCTGCATATTACACAGCTGACACCCTAGTGACCTTCCACCTCAGTAGAAAGGCGCAGCTAACTCTTGAATCTCGAGCGGCCCAAAGCTATTGGACAGAAGTCGAACAGGACCATCGATCACAGCTTGGTCGTGCAGAAGAGCCAGAGATCTTCGATTGGGCCGCCAAAGTGTACGGCGCCGGCATAATGGACTGGCCATTGACTTGCAAATTACTGCAATTGCTGTGGATGCGCAGATCATATCCAGGAGCGCGGGACAAGCGCATAGGCGAAGTTCTTCAACTGTGTCAGAACGGATCACAATATCAGCGGTGCATCGACGCCGACGATCGCTTAGCAAGTTTTCACAGACATGGGACGCTGGAGCAACTACAGGATGTGTGCGAAGAAGCAGCCCAATTTGGACTTGTTGGCCCGCTTCTCTTCTATCTGGAGGCGGGTTTCGGCACGCACTGGGCCGTTGAGACTGCTGACTGCGCCCTATGTGAAGTGGGTCACGGTGATATCGCAATAAATCGTCTTTCGTTGAAGGATCACCGTCATGGGTCCCTCATTCGGAAAGACGCCCTCAACGCCCATTATCATGTCCGGAGCACTCTTTATATGCTCCTACAGCTCGCTGCATCTCGAGGTCACGTTACAGCAGTCGAACATCTCGTCAGTCGAATTCTGTCTAGCAATTGCCCGTCGAAGTGGATCAATGTCGCACTGTGCGCAGCCGTATGCAATCGACGACCTGAAGCACACCAGATCTATGACCTGCTTGTCAAAGCCGGCGAAAAGGCGGGAACTCGACCCAGCCATGGCTGCTGTCGGGATTGCTATCCGCTACTCCATGCAGTGATAGATGCCGATATCGTCTTGGTGTCGAAACTACTACCAGACGGCGCTGTCTCGGGGAAGGGGACATCTACGATGTATGCTTTCAGCCCACTGGTCGCTGCAATCGTGGGCAGGAAGACCGAGCATATTCGTGTCTTGCTCGAAGCCGGAGCGGACGCGAATCAGAGTCTAAGCTGTTCATGCTCACCGCTTCTTCTCGCACTTCAGTATGGCTTAGACAGTGAGGCAACCAATCTCCTCCTTGAGCATGGAGCTTCTCGAAATCTCAGCATTATCGAAATTCTTGGTTCTCAATTATCAGGATTGGTCGCAGTCAATCTTGGGGCAAGCGGCGTGCCTCTGTTGGACTGGGGCAAGCCGAGAATCGAGACTGATCTAGCCGCATTATCAGACGACCACATTGATCTGCTGCTACACCAAGTCGATGAGAATCTGGATACTCTGCTCCATCACGCTGTGCGCGAGAACAATATCACCGTGATCAGATGGTCGTTGAAGAAGAAAGCAGACGTTGATGCGAGAAACGCATCGGGGGAAACACCGATAATGATGATTGGCTACTACCATAGGAGCAGCGAAGCGTTAGCCGCACTGCTACACGCTGGAGCAAACCTCCCTGAAGAAGTTGAAGAAGTCTGTCGAGTTCATGCTGACCTCCTCTACAACTTCTCGGAATTCTCGGAACGAGAGGACAGCCCTGAACCCTGGCAGTCGGACCCATCCGCTGAGGATACGCCGACTGTCGTTGTTGTAAGCTTTGATTGGAGGATGTTGCAAACGCTGCTCGACTTGGCATACCCCTGGATGATACGTCACGCCTCCATCGCTAAGGCCGATCGCGAAGACGATCAACAGCTGAATCAGAACATTCTTCAGTGGGCTGTGTCAAGTGAATCGACAGAAGGTGTTCGCTACTCTCTGCAGCTGGGCGTCGATGTCGACACACAAGCGGGAGCTGAAGCATTGGACACAGCACGCAGAGAGGGGAATCAGGAGATCGTGGATATTATAGAGCGTGCCAGGAGTCAACAAGCGATCATCATTTGAGAGCGGAAGCTCAAGTATACTACAGCGCTATTACGTTTCAGGCATTGTTCCCGATCAGTCCAGTGGCCTCCACCACCTCCCTCAGCGCCAAATCATACTTGTCACCCGGCCTCAAGAAATAGAACCTACTCTCCGGCGGCGGCAGATTCTTCAGATCACTCCCCTCCCTGCTCCAGAACTTCCCATCATAGATAATCGCATACGTCGACCCAAACACCTCCGCCTCATTCTTACTCACAATCAGCGCCGTATCCTCATCAATCGCCACCCCCAACAACTCGGGATACACCTTCAGAATATCAAACATGTCAAACTGCCTGTTCCTGACCAAAACATGCTGATCAATCGCCGTATTCTTCAAATACCCAAACCCAACCGTATGATCCCCAATCATAATCTGATTATTCGCCGTATCCCCTCTCGCCAGAAAACTCCCCTGAATCGACGCCCCCGCCGACGACCCGGAAATCACCCCTCCCCGATCCAACACACCCTGGAACTCCCTCTCGCTCCTCGTCCCCGCATACGCGTCCACGAGTCGCCACTGCCTCCCTCCCCCGAAGAAAATCCCCTTGGCCTCCAGCAGCGGCGCGACGAACTCCTCCGTGTCGGCGACCGCGGGATCGTACGTGTGCAGCACCGTCACTTTGGTCGCGCCCAGGCGGCGGAAGGATTGCGCCGAGGAGAAGTTTTGGTCGTAGGTGGCTTCGCCGCCGGCGGTGGGGATCACGACGATGGGGGCGTCGGGACCGCCGGCTAGGTCGATGATGCGTTGCCAGATGGAGTCGGAGGTGAGGCCGCCGCCGACGATGACGAGGGAGCCGTTCTCGGGGCCGATGGTGGTGTTGGCTGTGGTTGGGAGGGCGAGGGTGGTGGTGGCGAGGGTTGCCAAGGAGAGGAGGGGGCGGAGAAGCATTTTGGTCTGTGGTGGTGGGTATCTCGGTTGTGATGAGCTGGGAAGTAGTGGAGTGGGGGATCTCTCGTGCTATATATTTTCATGGCGGTTTCGCCGCCCAGGATGAGGGACGTTCGCTGCGTATCGGAACATCGCGTGATAGTGGGACGTCTACGCTCCTTCCGAACAGGGCAGGTGAAGCTGTACAGTATAGTGATCCTTGTCATTTCTTAAAGCGAAGTAGTCGTTTTTTTCAAATTAGATGGACAATGGCGTGCTGTGCGCTAATGATGTTTCGTCGTAATGTGCACATCTCCGAATGGACCACAGAAGTGAAAGTAGTGAAGGTGTGGAAGAATGTTCTTGGCATGGTGGGCAGTCTCTGACCCGGGAACCCCTCGACTGCTACACCCGAATCTTGTCTATCGAGTACCGCCCCACCCGCATGCTGATCTCTTGGCCGATTTGGTTCTTGCTCTTGACGTCTATTCGTCCACCCTTGTTGACCCGCGTACCTTCTATCCTGTCTAGCCTCGCCCCGAGCGGCAATAAGACGTCTTCCGCCTCGTCTTTGATGAAGCCTGGATTCCATAATGCATCCACCTTCCTCTTCTTCTTGTGACGCAGTGGCTCGGCAAGTGCACAGTACTTCGTAAAGTCCTGCAAGGTATCTGCTATTGCCTGATACTCCTGACAGCCGTCGAGTGCAGCATTCACCTCGGCCCGCAATACCAAAAGCATCTCATCTGTGTTGAGCTGTTTATCTGATGACAGCCCGACATTCCACCCTGTGGGACCAATCGCGTCAATCGCCGAATTGAGCAATTTAATGATGATGGATATCGAGTTGTCAGCTGGACCGTCGTCTAGGTCGTCATCATATCTTTCGTCGGTGTATCTCGTCGTCCAACCACCATCTGCCAGCTCTATGCGTAGCAGATTGATGAGGAATACCAGTTCTCGTGGCGTGAGCATGGACTTGAACGCCTGCACAATATTCGAATTTGGGAATGCAAACAGTCTGTCAAATATGGATTTGAGCAGTCCACTCCTGATGGCCGTCCCATGGTTCAGTGAGGCAATGGCAAAAGCCAAATCGTCCTCTGCTGCTTGCGTCGCATCTGCTACAGAGTCATCGTCGGGTTGATTGACGGCATCGCCATTGGTGGCGTTGTCCTCAAGCTGGTCTTGTTGTGGTATAGGACTGTCCAGGGAATCAATCGCAATGCTCAATGCCTGGACGATTTCGTCGATATCCAGATGAAAGTCCCATCTAAGCACAGTCTCCATGATTGCGAGCGTACTATCGTATTCAGCCAAGGCAGCCATCAGACCACCTCTCTGCGAACCGTCTCCGAACGAAGAAAGCACGCCACTGATAGCCAGCCAGCGGAAGATCATATCACTGTATATGCGCAGAGACGGATGTCCAGCGTTGGGCGGAGCACTGCCAATGCATTCGCCAAGGACAATTTTTGCCTTCGATAGATCGGTCCTCCTCAAGATGATGGCATCGTCGTTTGGAAAGCTCCACACCTTCTCAGGCGCAGTGGCATTTTCGGCATGACCGGTAAGAGACTCCTCTTGGTCGGTATGTGACTGAAGCCCGATCTGAGCAGCAATCAGATCCTCGAGTTCAAGGACGTTGCCATTCTGAACAAGCTGCCGGACTTGTTGAGCAAAAGTTGAGAGTTTGTTTTCTGTCTTGCTGGAAGATCGCGTTTCGCCTCTGCCGATGGAGTCCGCCAATGTCATGTCTGTGCGCCTCTTTTTGTTGCCTGACGATCGGTTGAGTGGTACGCCAACAAGAGCACCAGGAGAGAGAGCTACAACAACGTTCGCACTGTCGAAGTACTGGACAAAATTGAGGCTGTCGAGAGCTGGTAGCGATGAATCGCGGACCCGTTTCTCGCCAGTCTTGGAGTCGGAATTTGCGACGGTGAAGCGTGCTCGCTCCGCTTGCCATCGAGCATTGTACAGACTGCACGTGTCCGCAGTACAAGTAAGTACTTCTGAATGTGCGAGATTCAGATGAGAGATGATGTCGGTACGCGAAGATGTGTCCGTGACGAAATTTTGGGTTAAGTTCCACAGGTGCAATGATCCGTCGATTTGAGCGGAGAGCTGTAATCCGTCGTGCGAAAGCTCAAAGCGAGTGGCAGTGCTTGTTGCTATCTTTGGCAACCTACGTACTTTCATTAAACCATGCCGCTTGAGATAGCTGCCAGGCTCGTCGATGGACGTGGTCCCGACAAGCCTTGCGAGCATGATCGTCTTCTCATTCTTGACTTTCTGTATGTTACGATCTGATCGAATGAGGAAGAGGATGTTAGGCTGCGCAGCATCAATGCCTGTGTCCTCGATAATTGCTGCTAGATCCTGACGATCCTTCAAAAGTCCCGTTCGAAGTGAGTTCAGCGACACGGTTGCGGCGAATTCGTTTGAAGACTCTTTGTGCTTCGCTGCTTCCCGCCTGAAGACGAATTGTCGACGTGAGATGTCCCCTGTGTAAGATTCGATGCCATGCTGCTTGTATACAACGCAGAGATGAAGTGCCTTGGCAGTATCCAGTTCCGACAGATCTACGGGAACAGCAAGAAGGGCTAGCGCTGATTGACCGGTGCCTTCCACGTCGATTTCGAATTGTTTCCAGGCCGGCTGGTCAAGCTCAGCTGCGGCTTGCTTCCGCCGCTCCTCGACAAAACATAGTATACGGCTCTTCTGGCTATCTTTGAGCTGGACGGCAGCATATGTGATTCGTTCGAGCTTGCGGTCTGACCTCTTGCGGATAAGTGATGTGGGTGGACATGAGAATCTTGTGTCTGGTGAGACAGCATAAGAAGTTATAAGTCGTGGGTTGTCAACCTTGCGCCATGTCAGCCAGGTCTGAGGAATTGTCCGACACAACTTACGTCGTACAAGTACAACCCTTCTCCGTCGACAGCGACTACGACCTCGGATCGCAATCGTATTCTTGTTGACGAATACTGCCACACTGCCTTCGCCTGAGTCCTGCTTCCTGGTCCTCCAAATGGCTTGGGAAGACTCAGGAGCTCATATGGCTCTCCAATGCGATCTGTCATCGTATGCAGGTGCAACAGCTGAAAATAAAGATTGACTTCCCCGCGGACAAAATTTCGAGATGTCGTCGGCGAACCCGGGCCGAATGCTGACAACCACTCAAACGCGCTTCACGTCGTCCTGCAAGTGACGTGTTTGGGGCTAAATTCGCAACCAACGACAGGTACATCTCATGTGCTTCATATACTCACTTCCGCCTCAACACAGCATGACTGGTCTGGTCGAATGGCAGCAACCTCGGTACTGGTTGCTATGAGTAATGAATCTCGAGGGACACTGCATTCTTTCCTTGGTATTCCTCAGCAGCACTCCCATCCCGGAGCAAATCTAGACCAGAGTCACGAGGAATTGCCAGCACATATCACCTCATTCGACCACAGCTATGGTAGTAAGCCGAAAGTAAGCGAGCAAGCGTCGTCTCGTGATGCTATACAGTCCGCAAGAGGAGAACATGTCTCAACCTGTCGGGAGATTTCACATCAGCTCGATGGGACAGCAGATGCTGCAAATGACATGGCCTCACCCGAGGACGCCATCGTGCTGAAGAGCCAGGGTAATGCACAAGCAATGCAATGGCCAATCTCAAGTAAATCGGCTGTTCATCCACGCAAAAAGAGGAAGATCGAGCACGTAGGAAATGGAGATGGCACCAAGGGGGAACCGGAGCCGGTATCGAATGGCAACGCTCAAGTCCCACCTAGCGTCGGCTTGTCAAGTGAGCAGGCCACTTCGGACGTCATCAAGGGCGCCGATGGCTTGAAAGATGTTAATGGACACGAGCATGTGAACCCGAGCACAAGGACTCCACCGAAGAAGATGCTCAAACTGGGCAAAACTGGCAAGCTAGGCTCTCCCTCGAGCCATGCACAGACGAACATGGATGACAGCCCTGCAAAGCCGAAGAAGAGGGGCAGGCCGCGAAAAGAGAAGGTAAAGGAGACAAAAGTCGTGGTTATTCAATACAGCACGGAAGCTCTTCTTCACAACAAATCCACAGGAGACCGGATATCTCGCATACTAGCAGGGGATGAGCGGTACCAACAATCACCACCTCCGAAGAAGTCGTTGACGGTTGCTGCTACTGGACCAGCCAAATCAGCACATCCTTTCTTTTCTGGCAAGCCGAAGAGCAAGACGACTGTGAAGAAACCAGAGAGCAAGCCCGACGCCACCAGTCAGGATAGCCCCAGAAGAACGGCCGCTGCTACACCAGGCAAAATTCGTCGACAGATGCAAGAGATGAGATCGATGAAGTCAGCCCAGCCCACGGAACCGATCGACGCGTCGACGAAGCACAACAGCATGAAGATGGAGACATGGCCCTTCATAGGTGCTCCACATATCAGAGGCAACGTGGACCTTGTGGCGGTAGCCCAGCCTTCGACATTACGTCGCCGCAAAAAGAAACAGCAAACGTCATATCTCGACGCCGCTGACACGATCTTCTCATCTTACGCTCCAAGCAAGATTCTGAAGAAGTATACCGAGGGCCGTTTGAGGGCTGACGGCTTTCGTGATCCCCATCCGAGTCTCCGTGTACCAGACAGAAAATTGCTTTCTGGTCCACAGCTTCTTCGTGCAGTTTCAGCTCAGCTTGCTAATGATGTGGAACACTTGGCTCTAACGGCGCTACAGCAATCACTACCATCACATTTGACTGCTTATGATCATGGCCGTGGCGAACAGCTGCCATGGACGCAGAAGTACGCTCCAGCCAAAGCTGAGCTGGTGTTGCAATCTGGAAATGAGGCGACCCTACTCCGAGACTGGATGAAAGCTCTTACGGTGATGTCGACAACCATGGTCTCTGCCTCAGGTCCCAACAAACCCATCGAAGCCAAGCCGAAGAAGAAGCGCAGGAAGAAGAACGACGAGTGGGACGACTTCATCGTCTCGAGTGGCGACGAGACGGACACATTAGGAGCACTGACGGAGCTTGATGAGCCACCCTCGCAGGGTTCCAAGGCAGATGGTGGCGGACGCAGTATGATTCGTACGGCCCTGGAGGGTGCACAAAACGATGTCAAAAAGACGGCAAACACTGTTCTGTTGAGCGGCCCGCATGGTTGCGGCAAGACAGCCATGGTCTTCGCAGCTGCCAAAGAGCTCGGCTTTCAAGTCTTTGAGATCAATGCTGGAAGCAGGAGGAGTGGGAAAGACGTCCTTGAAAGGATAGGAGATGTCCTTGGCAACCATATTGTGAGCCATGAGAGGGCAGATCTAGGTAATGTATCGGCAGACGAAGACTCCTCTCGCCATGCTGCAGCACTGCAGAAGGATCTTGACTCGGGTCGACAAGGCACCATGAACTCGTTTTTCAAAATGGGAGGACCAAAGCTTTTACCCAAGCCAAAAAAGAAGCAGGATGCCCCAACTATCCAAGCCAAGCCGACATCGAATAGGCAACAGAAACAGTCTATCATTCTACTGGAAGAGGTCGATGTACTCTTCGAAGAGGACAAGGCATTCTGGACCACGGTTCTCTCTATCATGGCGACGTCGAGACGACCCATAGTCATGACTTGCACGAGCGAGGCATCATTGCCGCTTGACGACTTGATTCTTCACGCAGTCCTCCGGCAGTCTCCAGCTCCAGCTACTTTAGTAGCCGACTACTTGCTACTCATGGCTGCGAAGGAGGGCCACCTCATTGGCCGAGAGGCTGTCACGTCATTGTATGAGACCAAAAAGCATGATTTACGAGCAAGTATCACAGAATTGCAGTTCTGGTGTCAGATGGGGGTCGGCGACCCTCGCGGAGGGCTGAGCTGGATCTTTCAGAGATTTCCGGAAGGTACTGGCGTCGACGAACATGGGAATGTCCAGCGAGTCGCTAGCGACCGGAGCTACCATGCAGCGATGGGCGTCTTCCCTAACGATCACGACCCGCTGAAAGATGACTGTTACTACGAAGAAATGCTCTCAAAGGCCTGGTCAGATTGGGCCGTGGATCCGCGAGATGAAACTCATTTGCAGCTGCAGGAGTCGCCACTCGTCACCAGTCCTTCGCCTCACGACCAAAAGGACCGACTCGCAACGCTGAAGTCAATGGAACACATGGCAGACACGCTCAGCACTCTCGACCTACTTCCCACCACAGACGTCTCGTCTCGTCTCTCTTCATCACGCTTCTCTCCATTCGGCTCCTGCCTCTCTACTCCCCTCGACGCAACCATTCCGCAAATTTCCACCAGAACTCGCCTCAGCTACACCGACTACCCTCAATTCCTCCAAGCCGACCCCGCCACCGAACCCTCCGGTCTCACCAACAACCTCATCACCACCACCACCCTCCTCCTCACCAAACTCCACTCCCTCCCGCTCCCCTCCCCCTCTCACCTCCACAACCTCATCCGCACCCCACCCTCCCCCACCCTCCTCCCCCTCCCCGCCACAAAATTCTACACCGCCCTCGACCCCCTCTCCTACCCTTCCCCGTCCACCTCGGGCCCCCAGAGCGGCACAGGGGGATACACCTTCCTCCTCTCCCCTCTCCCTTGTATCTCGACCGACATCGCGCCTTACGTCCGCCAAATCGCGGCCCACGACATCAAGCTCGAAGAGGAGAGGCGGAAGCTGCATGAGGTTTTGCATGGGGATGGCGCGCAGGGGAGTCAGGGCAAGATGCGGCGGACGAGGGCGGCGAGGGGGGCGTTGGAGGGGAAGGGGAGGGGGGGTGTGAGGAGGGAGAGGTGGTGGGGGGTTGAGGTTGATGTGGGGGAGGTGAGGGGGACGGGTGGGGCGTGGGAGGGGGTTTGGGAGGGGGAGATGGAGGGAAGGAGGGAGGGGGAGAGGAGGGAGAGGGAGAGGTTGGAGAGGGAGGTTCGGGTTGGAGGAAGTGAGCGGCAGGAAGACGATGGGGTTGAGGGAGAGGGAGAGGGGTTGTTGGAGGGTATAGAGAGTGCTGCTGGAGGAGACCAGGGGCTGGGCATGGTCGTTGATGGCTGATGACGCAGGGCGAGGTGAAGCAGACGAACAGCGAACGGCAAGATTTAGATATGCATGATCCGCAACATGTCTACCTAGCTTTGCAGAGGAATCCATGCTCGACAGTCTTTCATCTATCCTACTTCTATGTGCAATCGTCATGCCCATGTGCCCACCTGATCGGTCTTACCTTCCATCGCCTCACCCCTGCAACCTCTTCTCCACCATCGCCGCAAGCCGATCCTGGGCTTCGCAGAAGATGTTGATGGCATCGACGAGTTTCTTCTCGTTCCTGCCCTCTTTACTCCTCGTCATGGCCATGCGGAACGCAGCCTCATCTTGCACGACGGAGGAATAGTCCCCGTCTGCCAGTGCTTGCACTCCTTCTGAGATCTTGACCTCCGGAGACGGAAGCGACCCCACCGGCGCAGCGGCCAGCTCACGAAGCAAGTGCGGCGCGATAGTAATGTGGTCTGCCTTCCCTACCAGTCTGATGATCTCGTCGACGCTGGTCAGACTAGCAGGCATGGCTTTCGTGTCTGCCCCGATGCGGGAGAAGTACAGCTTTGCGGCATGAGTGAGGTCGAAGCCTGGGTCTGGATCGACGTGGTTCTTGATGAAGTGCACCTTAAGGTCGTTGACGTAGGGCGCAATGTAGGTACACTTGACATGGGCAGCGAGGGCGGCTTGCTCGATGGTGAAGAGGGTGGTGGCTAGGGTTCGGATGCCGGTGGATTCGAGGTGGTGGCATGCGAGGAGGCCTTCCCAGGTGGAGGGGATTTTGATGCAGATCCTGTCTTCCAAGGAGGGGTGGAGGAGGGCGGCGAGGTGGATGATGCCTGGTGAGGGGTGTCAGAGGTGGTAGAGGGGTAAGGGTGGGGAATGGAACGCCATGCGTGGGGTGGGGAAGCATACGCTGAGCGTGGGATATGGTTTTGGCTGTCGAGTAGGAGTGGTAGGGATCGGTTTGGATGTGAATGCGGCCCGTCAGGTGAGGGATGGTCCCGGCATGCAGGTTGATGGTCTGACAAGGGTCAGAATTGGGTTCCGGATGGCTGGAGATCTGCGAACCATGATGTCGGTCGCTAGCTCGGGTATGGAGACGTCGCTGAAGGTTTGATGAAGCTCTTTTGCTTGCTGGATGGACCTGGTGATGAGATCATTGTGTCGAGGGTTTGATAACTCGGAAGCGAGTATAGCCTGTTGTATCAGTAGCAGTGAGGACGCTTATAAATGCTTATCGTACTTGATTCGAGGTGCAGTCGACGAAAGGACCCAGTGTTTGAGCGACTTTGCTGGTCAGCGTACGTGCCGACAGTGTAGATCTCGGTTCGCACCTGACGAATCCAGAGTGTCGCAGTCGACGATGATTCTGCTGCGAACGTCATCAAGTAAGGATGCCATGATCGAGTGTTAATGGTAGAGAATAGAGAACCACACCCCTCGTTACTTATGCTTGCCTTTCTGTCGGAAGATGCTCGTTCGGGATGGATGAAAATTGCCCGATTTGGGAAGCCGCACCAGAAGGTGGATTTCTCATCACGACCGCATAACGGAGCCCGCCGATGAGTATGAAATATCATCAGCAGATGGTATACAGCCTCATGATGTATATCAAACCGCCAGTAAGGCCCTGACGATGTGAGACATGAAGATGGTGGTGTGGATGGGAAAAAACGCCATGAGCAAAATGTTGAGATCGCCCAGATCCCAGTCGCGCGTGTTTCAACACACCAAAGTCGCGGATAAATTGGACAAAAGTCGACCAAAATCACTCACACATCCATCTCGGGTTTCATGTCGCCAATTAGCTCCAGCCGGCATCATTGCCGTCATGACATGCTCAATGGGGCCCTTCCAAGGAGCTTAATTGCATCTTATCATCGTCTGGATCAGCGCTAGACGGGAACTCTACAGTACTAGTGCAAAAGTCTCCGTAATTGCGGAGTTGCTCGGCTAACACCTCATTACGCCAGCAACCTTTAAAGCTATACAACTTTACCAATTTTTATGATATAGCTGCCGGAGAGGTGTTATTGTATTTGGAATTTGAAGCTCTATTTATAGTGTTAGTTTAGTAATTTTAGCAATTTTGTAAGGCTTAATATTTAGTATAGTAACCCCGGGCTCGAATAACTACTTACATTCTCCTCTTTATAGTTAACTAGAGTGCTTTCTTCTCTTTCTTTGTGATCATCTTCTAGCACTCCTTTAGGGCTACTCCTATAGTCTCCTTTAAGCGTTCTAAGTCCTTTAGTATAGTATCGATCTCTAGATAGTAAGTTCTAAGTAGCTTCTTTAGCTTATACTAGAGGTTCTCGATAGGGTTTATATCTAGTAAGCATACTAGCTACTCTAATAGCTTAATGTTATATGTAGCAAACTAAGTCTTTACAACTTGTACTATATGTATTTCTATATTATCTTATATAAAAATATAGCTAGGTTTATACCGAGAGTAGAGGCTATAACGGAGAGTCTTAAGGTAACTCTAAGATAAGTACCTCTTCTTTAGAGCGTTTATATCTCTCTTTATAACGACTAGTTTAAAGCGGCCTTAGCCTCTAAAGGTAGCCTAGACTATAACGCTTGTATCTTTACTCTTTTTAAATAGTATAACTACGCTTTTATAGTACCTTCCTTGTAGTATAGAGAAGACCTAACGCTAGCTTATTCCCGTGCCTCTCTCTATAGAGCACTCGTTACTCTAGATAATCTTTAACTACTACTCTTCTATTTAATTAAGGTAATCTTTAGCAAACTTTAAGCGAGCCTTTGCGTGCTCCTTTAAGATAACTAGCCTCTTCTTAGCTATCTATTTACGTATACCCTAGCTATAGAGGAAGCGTCGTATAGTGTCGATGTAGACCGAGACTTTAGCCTCATGTTTAATGTTGCTATAAGTTATCTAAGGATCTCTGTTAGCTAGCTACTTAATATTTCGCTTCTTAAGAGGCGTAAGTTTACTAGGCCGGCCGGAGCGCGGCTTAGAATAACCTTTATGTCGAGTAGGAGCTTATTCCTTTATCTAGTATATAGTCGAGAGAGAGAGCAATAAGTTAGTAGCGATATTAATAGGCCTCTAGCTAGCGTTAAGCCTCCCTTCGATTTTATTTCGTACGTAAGGGGATAATTCACATCTACGCTTTCGATTAGCACTAATTTCACTAAGAACAGTGCGTTGTAGTGGCATTGTCACGTTGTTGAAGTTGGATGAATTATTACGACGCGACGCGTTAGTACAAAAATTACGGAGACTTTTGCGGGGTTACTGTACCACGGGGCAAAACAACCATCCGAGCTCCCATCCACCGGGCAGAGACATATAAAATGCGACGTCGACGCCGGCGACAAGGCGACAGGACTCCTCGACCCATTCAACCGCATCACCTCCCCTCAATTCACTAGCAGTACTCGTCATGTTGCAAGGCACCATGGATGGCTCCGACGGCACCGTCAACGGTCACACCAATGGCCACACCAACGGCACAGTCGACCAAGTTCTTCCGGCGACCATGAAGGCTCTTTGGTACGGATTGCGACGAGGAAACCCGAGCATATCCTGACCACTCCATCAGGTATGAGAAGCCTCTGGACTACAAGATTATCCAAGTGCCTCTTCCCGAAGTGGGCGAGCACGAGGTATTGGTAAGCAAATCTATTGGGGATGAAACACAGCCAGTCAAGATCTAACAACAGCAACCAGGTCAAAATCAGCGCATGCGGCGTCTGCGCGACTGTACGTACCCAACGGACCACTCTTTTCACCGCCTGCAATGCGGTTTCTGACTAGTCCTCTTTCAGGACCTCCACATTCACCTTGGCGACATGTCAAAAGAGTTCTCTGCCTCGGTAAGCCGTTCCGAAAAGCTAGAATAGCCTAGATTGACGATCGTCAGTATCCCCTCATTCCAGGTCCGTCCGGTCGCTTCCGAAAAGGTGCAGCCCTAATGATACGCAGGACACGAAGCTGTAGGGACCATCGTGCAGGTTGGTAGCAAGGTGTCTCGACTGCGAGTTGGGCAAAAGGTCGCCTGTGGTGCCAACTCACCATGCAACGACTGCTACTTTTGCCTCAAGGGAGAGCTTCTCCTTTGCGAGAACATGACCGTTCATGGCGTTCGAGGTATGTGTACCAAAAATGCTCACAATTGAGAAGACCCAGTCTGACCCGCTCCTAGCCCCTGGCGGCTTTGCCGAATACTGCGCCTTCCCATCTTGCAAGGCCATCCCCTACACCAACCTCACTGATCTCGAAGCTTGCTTGTGCGAGCCCGCCTCCTGCGCTGTGCAGATGACCAACCGGATCGCACCGAGGCCAGGTGATTCAGTCCTTGTCTTTGGTGCTGGCCCCGCGGGTCTGCTCCTTGCACAGCTGCTGGGCCAGAACGGTGGATACGATGTCACCATTGTCTCGCTGGGTGGCGCAAAGCTCGACCGAGCTCGTGCTCTTAATGTTGCCACCAATTACGTGGAGCTCAATGGCAATGCCGGAGATGGAGCTATCCTCGACGAGATGCGATCACGCCAAACACCTGCCGGATGGGATGTGGTGATCGATGCTACTGGTGTTGAGAAGGTCATTGAGAACGCTCTAAGCTACGTCCGTCGCGGTGGCAAATTGGCCATCTTCGGCATTGCTAGCTGTGAGGCCCGCGTCACCTGGGCTCCCACCAAGATCCTTGGTGACCAGATCACCATCATCGGCGGCGTCAGCGAGGTCATCAGATTTCCCACTGCCGTCCACTACCTGGATTCTGGACGGGTAAAGGTCAAGGGCATTGCCAACAAGAGATTCACTTTGGAGCAGTGGGCAGAGTGCCTGGATAGCGTCAAGCATCCCGACACTGTCAAGCCTGTCATTGTTTTTGAGTAGATTCGGTCTTCATAGTCACACCCCCATTCCTCGATTGTACAGATGAATGCTCCGTGGAGCTCTGAGGATTGGCCGGATGACCAGGTGGGTGGAGTTCTAGAGCAAGGTGTTTGGTGTTGTAGAGGCAGCTGGATGCAAGGATGCAGATCAGTGGGGCACACATAAAATAGACGGCATTTCTCAAGCATCTGGATAACCTTGAATTGTGGATCACCATGGTTTGTTCTGATCGAACTGCTCCGACGACCCCGCATCGGTGTCGATCAAACATGACGATCTTGGGTCTGTCCAGAGTGACCACGCGTGCCTTGCAGATGTCGTCTTCCAGAGTTACGACCCTATATTCGGGACCACCTCTCCGGTCTCATCTCACATGTCGACACGGCTGATATCGGATCGATAGAGGAAGCCGATAACGACACGACTCGCCCCTCATTTTGGCACAGGAAGAAGATGCCGTCTTGGTATGCTTGACGACCACTAGATCCGGAGCACATCACCAATCACCATGGTCCTTCGTCCTACCCAGCACACCGCCTCAGACGCCACCAAAACCTCAAGCGAACCATCCACAACGTCCCGCCACACAAATCCAGCATCGCCAACGCCATCAAGCCAGCAAGACGACCCCCTACCAACCATCACCCAAACCCTCATCACCCGTCTCCTCTCCTCCGCAGACCCCCAAACCGGCCTGCTCCCAGCCCTAGGCTACTGGCAGACAGCCAACGCCTACACCGCCATTGCCCTGCACGACATCTGGTCCTCTCGCTCACCCCATAGCTACCATAATCATGCCCCCTATCACCCCCTCGGTCATCCCTCCGACCATCCTCCCACTCGTCCCCTAAATTCCCACCCCAACATCCCCCCCCTGCAACACCTCCTCTCCCTGATCCTCCACCACGTACCGAATTGCATCAATGAATTCAACGACGACACACTCTGGTACTGCCTGCTGCTACTGCATCTCTACACCGCGACCGGAGAGGGGAAGTACCTCCTGACTTGTAGGGTGATACACGCCCATGTGGTGAAGTTTGTGTTGCCGAGGGGGGCTAGAGATGCGAGAGGGAGGGACGTGGAGGGGGCGGTGTTGTGGAAGTCTGAGAGGGGGTGTAGGGAGGTGAATAGCATTACTACCGGGCTGTGGGGGGAGTTCTGCGCCGCACTCGCGGTGGTGGAGCTTGAGAAGGCCAAGAGGGAGGGGGAGGGGGGAGAGGGAGGGGGAGGGGGAGGGGAGGGGGGAGATGCATGAAGACGGGAACAGGGACGGGGATAGAGACGGGGACGAGGAATGGGACGGGGACGGGAATGAGAAGGCTGAAACAGGACCTGCTATCCCTGGACCGGAGCAATTGGTGGAGCAAGCCATGACTTCCATTGGCTTTATACTGACGACGCTCTTCCGGCCTGAGGAGATGGTGGTGCTGGATACCCTGAAGCTTGACACAGGGGAGGTGGTGGAGTGGACTTTCACTTACACTACCGCGCAGACGGTGGCGGGGTGTATCACTATCCATTCAGCCTGCTTGCGCCTCTCGAGTTCTTCTGTCTTGGACGCAGAGATGCAGAAGAGCCAACGCAAAAAGGCGGATGGCTTGCTTGTCCTCGCCGTCTGGATGATTGAGTCTGCTATGAGGAGACGAGAGTGGGCTGAGGATGGCGTGTTGGCGGAGTATAGCGCTTATGGGCCTGGTACGCATGATGCAGAGGAGAATAATGATGCGGTGGGGTTCAAGTCTGTGCTTGTAAGGACTATTGGGAAGATGTATGATTATCTGCGGCGTTTGAGGGAAGAGCAGGTGGAGGTGGAGGGTCTGCATAGGAAGGAGATGGATATGATGTGTGAAAAGATGAAGAGGTTTGTGGAGAGGACCTTTGAGAGTGTAAGAGCTTTCAGAGAAGATAACAAAGGGAGATACGGACCATGGTGGGCTGGACCGAGAGGTAAGAGCACGATGCACTCGAATATGGCGGTGTTGGATCTGATGGCTGTCATGAGGCTGATGAATCGCGATGAATAATGACATGCCATGATTATAGCGACAATGGGGGCTGGAGGGTTGACTACTTTGGTCATTGTTTGTTGTGTCTATATGACTACTTCTTCTCGTTGGCAACCTGCTGCACCAATGCCTCAATTCCTGCATCGTCCAACACCTTGATCCCCAACTCCTGGCTGTCCTGTTGATCGTAGACATTGCCGTAGCTAGAATCGAAGAGAGCAGAGAATAGGAAGCCGACCATTGCGGCACCGATATCTCCCTTTCCTGTCTGTAGCGTTTCCAAGCTCGACTTGTGCACGTCCGCTGTGCTCGCCGGCTCGGTGTCCACCTTCAAGCCGGCCTTCTTCGCGGCTGCAAGTAGCTTGTTCTGGGTCGTTACGGCAGTGTTGATGTGTACAAACTTGCCGTTGTACTTGTCTGTGTTCTTGAGGATGCCGGCAACAGCCTTGCCAATGTCCGAAAGATTGGTAGCCGAGAACTTTGCATCACCACCATCGAAGAGCTTCGTAGTGCCTCCGGATGTGTTGATTACAAAGTTGTTCTTCAAGCCCCAGTCGAGGAACGCACCGTTGTTGATGAAAGCGTAGCCAATCTTGTCCTTCTTTTCCGCCAGGTACTTCTGTGTCTGGATCTTCGCGCCAAAGACTGGTAGTGCCGCCGTCTTTGGGTTCTCTGTGTTGGAGCCGAACTCGGAGGGGATAAAGAACTTGACGCCAGCGGAGATGGCAGCGTCGATGAGGGTAGACTGCTGGGCGAAGCCAGAGTTGCCTACCACAGAGACAAAGGCGTCGGAACCCTGGAGTGCTGATGTGACGGAGGAGGCATCTTCAGGGTTGACTTGCTTGACCGTGGCGGCTTTGTTGAGCTGCGATGGGTGGGAGGAGTTGCGTGAGAGAGCGACTACTTTGAAGCCAGCATCTACAAGGGCATCGACAACAAAGGGGCCCAAGTTGCCTGTGGCCTGGTGGGGTCAGCGGGACATTGAGCTTGCTGGCGGTGGACAACTTACACCCTGAACTGCTACGGTCTTGATAGACATTGTGAAGTTACTGAAAGATTGTATGGTGTTTGTAGGGTAGTTGTGAGAAGCTTGTATAGATCTAGAAGGTTATGAAGAGGTTCAATGGCTTCAAATGCAAAGAGAGAGGAGCTATGGCGCCTATATCAACAGCTGCGGGCAAGTTCCGCAGGGCTTACAAATATGACTAATGAACGGTGAGAAATGTAGGAATGGTCATCATATGGCTTCGGCATGGCGTTGGAAACGCAGAGGCAGTTAGGGCTCCATCACGCCATGTCCGCGTGTTGGTGCTGGCAATGGAGTCGGCAAGCGATGATGAGACAGTTGGAGAAATGGTGGAAGATGCAACAAAGTGGGGAGCTCGATCTCGACCCCACCAAGCACGTGACTCGGCATGGAGACCTCCGCTTACCAATCTCGCCGATTCGTCGACGCTGTCTTCTCCCACTGTGCTTCTCTCACTTGGAACACAACACGATGCTGCAAAGGT
This sequence comes from Elsinoe arachidis, assembly GCA_013372555.1. NCBI lineage: Eukaryota > Fungi > Ascomycota > Dothideomycetes > Myriangiales > Elsinoaceae > Elsinoe > Elsinoe arachidis. Next base: position 2,744,208 of record JAAPAX010000001.1, read on the forward strand.
TCAAGCCGCTGCGGTATGGTATTTGTCCGTGGGCTGTCATGATGGCCCTGCAGAGAATGTCACAGGCATCGTTGGGGTGACAACTGGCAGTGATTGACACATGGTGGAAATTAATGGTAACTTAATTGTCTATCCTTTGTTGCTCTATGCGCACTGCACGTATGCCATCCTCTTCACCTTGCTCCTCATTCATCTCTCAATCATCTCCTATCCCAGACCACCTCGCCGCAATCCTAAGCACAATCTTCATATCCTCCTTCAAATCCTTTCTAGCCTGCTCCCCCTTTCCGACCCCTTCAGTGACATCCACTGCATCTTCCTCCCCTCCTTCTGCATCCCTAATCATGTACCTACAAGCCAGCTGCAAAGCCGCCAACATCTCCTTCCTCATCTCCTCCAGAGCATCCTCCTCACTCTCTTCCTCAGTCACGACCCTCTTCCCTTTGTCCTTGAGGTCGTACTTCTGCATCAACTCCACCAGTCTCCTCCCATCTCTCACAAATCTTTCGTCGGCCTCGCTCTTGCGGCTCTGGGCTGTTGATGGATTACTCGCAGCCTCCTGCTCTAGCCTCTGCACCTCAGCTTGCTTTTCTCTGAACCTTGCCGCCTGTGTCTGCGCTTCCGAGAGGTTCGCTCCACCAGCTTGGTACGCGATGTTTCCGAGCTCTTCTTTCGCTTTCTGGATACTCGTCGCAGTGGTCTTGATAGTCCTCTCCGGACCACGCTTATCGGCTCCGCTTTCCTGGTCATTGTCAGCCATTTCGTCCTCAACACGAAGATGATGATTACTTACCTCGTCTTGAACAGTATCCTTACTCCCAGGCTGTGAAAGTCGCGGGGCTTGTGCGCCAGGTTGATCCTCAACTTCCTCCACGACTACGCGCTTGAGCTTCTTCGCGGGAGGCTGCTTCGGTGCTGGGTCCGCTGGCGCTTTGCGCTTGGCTGGGGCGGACTTGGAGGCGGTGGCCAGGTCAGACACGGGTGTTGCAGCCGAGGCAGGGGGTGAATCGGCCACGGGAGCGCTATCTTTGCCCTTTGTGCTACCGCGGGTGACCATTCCTGTGGAAGGAGTATAGGGCTCGGTATTGACGTCAATATTGTCTTGCATGGTGGGTTCGGTGGGTGATGCCTTTGGTGTGAGATCGGACCTGGGTCCGCCCTTGGTAGGAGGTTGACGGCGTTTGGGTGCCATGGGTGTTGCCTGGATGATTGAGAGTGCTGAGGTGTGCTGTCTTGAGCTTGCGATGAATGGCGTGGCTGAAGATTGTGTCGGTGTTGCAGGAAAGGTCAGAGGAGAAAATATACATACAGAGTTGATGGGTGATCGTGTATTCATCATTGTCACTGCAACACGCAGAGGGTATTTGCTCGTGTCACGCAGTCGGAACCCTAGCAATCGACAATCAGAGTCACGGGTCTGCGAGAGCAAGGCATAGTAGTCAATTGCTTTACTACTCGAACAGCAATCGATACCTGTTTCAGACCAATCTCGGCGTCGTCCACGGTGCCCATCTGCTCTGATCAAACTGCTGCCCAAGATCTGTCTTGAAGATATCCGTGCTCGTATTCCTCCTCAACAAGAACCTCCCCACAAAAGCCTCCAGATCCGCCCTCTGCGACTCCGGGAACTGACAATGCTGATGCCCGCCCACCTGCGTGAAGCCCATCCTATCCTTCGCTCCCAACGCCTCATAAACCTTCCTCCCAGCCGTCATGCAGCCAAATGCACTCCAGGGCCCAAGCCACTCAAAGTCCGTGTTCTCAGTCACCAGTAAACCACGAGGAGCAACCAGTCCAGCAAGCAAGTGATGATCCACAGGTAATGTATTGACGCTATTGCCAAAGCTTGCGAAACGCTGGCTGAACCATACGTTTTCGGTGACAATCTGTCGGGCTGTCTGCGTGTTGATACCGCGGGCAAACATGTCGTCACTCAGACGCCAGCAGGATGCGCCACCGGAGCCGCTTTCTTGAGGGATGGTCAGGGCAATGCGGTTGTCGAGAGCGCCGGCGATGAAGGCGCCTTTGCCGTTGCGAGAGCAGCCTGTCACGCCGACGCGGGCTGGGTCGATTTGCGCTGAAGGAGTGAGAGCTAGGGCGTCGATGATGCGGGACACGCCCCAGGCCCATGCAGTGGTGGCTGCAGCATCAGCTTGAGCACCGTAGAGATTGTAGAAGAGGCCGAGACCGCGAGATTGCGTGTTGGTCTGCTGTGCCATGGCTGAGTTGTCAAAGATGATGGTGGCGACGCCAGCTGGGATTGGGATAGATGCCGCCCCATAGGCTATGATGGCTGGGTATGGAGCAGTACCCGTGGTTGGTAGCCTAATCGTAACACTGAATGTCATGGATTTCCCGTTCAAAGTCGAGGTGATGCTGAGTGTGGTTCCGGAGAGGGATGCTGTCAAGCTGTTCGGAGCAGCAGGCTTGGTACCGAGCTCATATCGCTGAAAGAGCGAAGATATCTCAGCTTGACGGCAGGTCCACTGTGCTCTTGTTGTGACAGCCTGTCCGCCAAAGGTGGTGAAAGGATTTGGCAGAGCAGCCACTGAGGAAAGTGCTGGGTTGGCTGGAAGTGCTGCACAAGTGGCCTGTCTTTCTTGGAGGACTGCTCTGATCAGTGTTGGCCACTTCGAGTACCATAGACTTCTTACCTGCGCCCTGAGCTAAGGCTCCAGCCAATGCCAGCGTAGTCATGATCCGGTACATTTTGACTGCAGCTTCGTAGCTAAGACCAATGTTGCCAGCGAAACATGCTGCTTATAACCATTTAACGTCTAAACACTATACATGGAAATATTACGTGAGGTTGTCGATCCTTTACCCGGACATATTACAAACATTTGAGCATGCTAGTCCGGGGAGGAGGTTGGTGGTTTCAGCTTCATTCAGCCGATTGTGTAGCGCGGGGAAACCCCTGTAGTGGCCATTCATCCGGGGCATGAACTGCTGCAGATCATGACCTGCCTCTTCCCCAGAATGATCGGCGAAGATTTCAGGAAGGTAGCTGTGTACTGTGGAGGTCGCATGTTCCACGGCTAATATGCTGTGGAAGGTTGGTATGTACAGCTTTACCACGGGCATGTCCTGGATGTCCCATCATCTCCACCACCTCAGGCGGGACGGTGGTCGAACTCCGCGAGATTTTCGTGCATCGATTGAGGATACCTCATTCTCTGACCAGCCGACCAGGCTGCCTGAAAGGCTCGGCGGTCGCAGCCCAGTACATGGGACAAGCGGATCCAGGAATGAAGCAGGACTACTCTTCTTCCTTGAGTACCTTCTTGAACCACAGCCAGATGTCTCTGATCTCCGGCCCGGCAATGGTATGAGCCAGATCCTGGTAGACATGGCCTTCGATCTTGTCCTTATCTACGAGCTCCTGTAGTCTCTTTTGACCCTCAGCAAAGAGGTTGGTCGCAACAGCTCGATCAGCCATGCCGTGAGCGAAGAACCACTGTGTCGCATGGCCGTTCGCGTCGGCTCCGGACAGCGCACCGTCAATGACTGACTTGATTTTGGGAAAGTAGCCACTGAGACCATAGACACCTGCGACCTTGCCGCGGTGCTTGCCTTTCAGACCCCAGATGGTGGAGACTGCACAACCTTGACTAAAGCCTCCGACCACGATCTTCGAAGGGTCAACGCCGCCTGCAATCTCCTTCTCCACTAGGTCATCGATGAAGTCCACGGTCTTGAGAATGCCATCCTCGTCTTCCTCTTCGTCGACCTCGCCAACCTCGTCCTGTCCAGGCACCCGTGGTTTTAGCGGCGATGGCAGATCATGAGGTTTGTACCAGCACCGCTCACCGACCTCGTTGTCCAACTTGGCAGTTGGCAGCACCCATTTCGTGTGAAGGAGCTTATTGTACATCTGAAACTGTTGGGCCAGACCATACCCGGCGCCATGCCCATCGTCTCCCAGGCCGTGGAGGAAAATGATGGTAGATCTCTTTGAGGCGTCCTGTGGATTGAGCACGCGATCCAGCACGGTCGAGTCCTCAGCGAATGCCATTATGCTATCTTCCCAAGCTGTCCAGTCAGATATATTAGTGTGATGGTATTGTAGGAGGTGAAAAGAGGTCGTTGCTGATGACGCGACGCCACTTTCTGATGTGGGGACGTTCGACTTCAAGCTTCAATTCGGACCGATGAAGACTTTCTGCCTCAACAGCAATACCATCACCCCTCGTCTTGGATCAATCAGTGATCTTCAAATAAAGCATTGATGTATCTTGTAAATCTTGGTCTATGATTTGCATGCCTTGACCACCAGCAACACTCTCTCTCTCTCACAGTGGCTTGCCTTCCCTTTTCAACCTCCATGACGATGTCTTGCTCATCTCTTGTCTTTCCCCTTTCTACTTCTTGCCACTGTCCTTGGGTCTGTGAGGAAGGGCGACTCCACCAGCTCCAGAAGTGTCGTCCTCCTCAGCATCAGCTCCCTCGCTCCCGTTCTTGTCGCCGTCGAGCTCCCCTTCCTTCTTCCCTTCCCCTTCTTCCTCTTCCTCAGCTCCCATTTCGACATCTGGCTCATCCGACTTGTCTTTCCCATCGCCTCTGTTCTCTCGCTTCTTCTTGTCTTCGTCGTCATCGCCATCATCTAGAAGGCATTAGTAGGGTCCAAACCACTTACTCATCGCCAACCCACCACCACGATCGGCGCCACCAGCGGGCTGTCCTGCCAGATACTCTGCAGTCTTGAAACCACCTTCAATCCAGCCTGGGCGTGGTCGTCCTCCTCCACTCTGCGCGCCGGCAACAGTATCCTTCTCTGCGTCCTGAGCCACCCTGCCGGTTTCTTCGCTCCTAACGCCGGCTGACTTCTGCATCTTCGTGAGCCTGATCCTCTCCGGTCCACCACGGTCGGCTGGCTCGGCTTCCGTAGCCACCCCAGTAGCCTTAGCGGCCTCAGAAGCAAGTGTGATTCTGGATCTGACACGTCCATCGATCAACACAAAGAGCTTCTCCTCCTCCTTCTCATGCAGACCAGCTCCCGGCTTGTTGCCGCCTTCCTGAACTGCATTCTCTCCCGCTGTCTTCAACTTGAAGGCAATCTTTCTCTCCTGCATCACCTCAATTGCACTCCCTCCTACTGTCTTCAACTTAAAGGCAATCTTCCTCTTCTCCAACGGCTTCTTCTCGATTCCCTTGCGTATGCCAGCACCCGTGGCGTCACCATCTTTCTGACCCATCTCCTTTCCCATCATCTTGATCTTGAAGGCGGAACGCTTCTTCTGCACCGGCATCTTCTCAATCTTCATTGCCATCCCGTCGTCCTCCATCTTCGCCTCCCTGCTCCTTTCCTCCTGCTTCACAACCTTCCAAGGTCCCCAAGCCCTCTCATCCCCCTGCCCCATCTCCCTCAGCTCCTCAGCAGTCACCTCGGTCCTCTCGGCGATAGCATCCCACAGCTGGACCAAAGTACGCTCAGCGTCCTGATCCCCTTCGTTGGCGCGGGGAGAGCATATCGCTACCAGTCCAGCTGCGGCGCGGACGAGGTGCTCGAGCTTGACTTCGTTGAGAGGCCTGGTGAGGAGAGAGGCTGAGGGATCAGGGGAGCTCATGGTGGTGGTGTTGAGCTGGGCCTGGGTCTCCTGGAAGGAGGGGATGATGAGGCGTTTGGTCTCGGGGCCGAAGGGGCAGGTGGGGTCGTTGGGGTGGAGGAGGCAGCCTATCATGGCTTGGATGGCGGTGGTAAGTTGTGGTTGTTCACGAAGGGTGGGTGGTGTGGTTGGTAGTTGTGAGTGGTGGGCGAATTGAATCTGGGAGGAGGAAAGAGTGGCAGGGAGAAGTGGGGATATATAGGTAGGCTGTTTGCTGTCTGTTCACACTGAGAGTGCTGCTGTCTTAGGTGGGCATTCACCGTATGTGAAAACATACTTACCTGAGATAACAAGTAAGCTGAGGACAAACGGACAATGCTTGTGAGTGGCAGACACGCATTACTTTGACGAGACCGGACAAATGGCAGGTAAGACATCCGTCTTTGCTGTCGCGAGACACAGGCAATCAACGTCAACATTGCGAGGCACGTAGGGGGCCATGTAGAGCACGTGAGATTGGAATAAGGTGGCCAAATCATAGATCTAACGGACGAAGAAACGTAGTGGGAAAGAGGGGAGGGGAAAAGGAATTCAGCACAAGATCAAGTCACATCGATGAACCCTACTGCTTAGATGTTGAGTTTGTGCCATTGGGCGTCTATTCTATCAATCTATTGTCTATCATCGCTGTGTCAACCAAGGCGATCGTGGAGCCCATTACCCTCCACTAGCACTGTAGATCTAGCTCACCATCCATCTTTCATCCCATCTCCGTCTGTACCTTTCTGCTCGCTCATCCCTCAAGCCTTCTGAGTCTACTGGCGTTGTCGAACATCTTGCTCCAACGAAGATCTCGACGCTTGGCTGGGGGCTGGTCTTCTGCGACCTCTTCACCGCTTGACCGGGATCTCTTCGTCCCTCGTGTACCTTTCGTAGTGCCAGGTTCGGGAGATGGTGAGGTCGGAGCAGCTGGCGTGTGGAACGGAGAGGCGAGTCTTGGAGTCGAGCTCTCTGTCGCCTTGGTCATGGAGCTCTTGTCGAGATCAGCCTGGAGCTGTCTGGCAACCTCCTCGTCCTTCTCTGTTGATGGCTTGGGGAATGGGTGGGGTAAGTCCTGCAGACCAGTAATTTCGTCGATATCGTGCCATTCTGGGGTCTCAGGCTGAGAAGGTCGCACTTCTTCAACTCTGCCGGCTTCCTCGTCGTGCTTGGTAGAGTCGTCATCAGTCTTGCCGGCGTCCCTCATTGTGTTGTGCTCTGCGGGATCAGCAGTTGCATCGACAGCGTCGGCAGTAAGAGTGGCGACGATGGCAGCGGGTGCAGCATCGGCATCAGCCAGTGTAGCGACGTCCGTCGCAGTAGCAGGGTCAGTCACAAGTTCAGGAGCAGCTGCATCCGTAAATCCGTCCGCACCACCATGCCCATGTGCCGTGCTCCCATGATGCTGATTCCCACGATCATCCTCTGCTTCAGGGTGGGCTTCTGCTTCGGTGTCAGCTCCACCAGCAGTGGCATCTCCACCATCTTCGTTCTGATCGTGATTGTCGCCTTGATGGCCATGTTGCTGGTCTACTGCACCCGTCTCAACGCTAGCTCGTGCGAAGATCGACTGCATCAAGAAGTCAATGTCGTTTGTGAGCTCTGTGGCGCGGCTGTGGAGGTGCTTGAGATTATCGTAGACATCTTGCTTGCGAAAACACTCTGCGTGATCTGATGCCACTCGTCGCCTAAGATCCTCAACCTCATCTTGGTGAAGATCGGCAGTCTCCTTCAAGCTGCCTGCCGCATATTTCCATTGCTGGCTTTGATGAAGCAGGCGGATCATGTCGCTGCGCATTGTGGTGGTATCGATGGCTTGTCGGCTCTGCAGATAGCGTAAGTCAAGCTCGTCGTAGAGCCTGGTACCGTTGGTCTCAGCGCTATCAGCCCTGTCGATCTCATCACGTTCGACAGATCCAGAGATCCGCGCAGTGTGGGCAGTGTGGTCTTGCGTGAGCATTGATCGAGTGGCTGGTCCTCTGATGGCATCTATCGGTACCTGCTGAGACGTACCCGGAGTGTTCGCTTCTAGAAGATGATCCTCGTCGTTGTTTCGTGGAATGTTCTGGGCAGTAGTATGAGCTGCAGTCGACTCATTCTGCGGCGATGCGATCGGGGTTTGGCGTCGAACTTCTTCTGGGCCAACCTGGTCAGACTCAGAAGGAGGGTGAGTCTGGTTTGGCCCAGGCCGACGCGCTCGTAGTGGCGGATGAGCAGAATGTGGTTCGCTTGGTCGTAGTGGCTCCTCAGCAGACTTGTACGGTGCGTTGCCCACACCTCTCGTGGCGCCCGAACGAAGTGTGGTCTCCACAGTGGCGTCAGGTTCTACCCATATGGAGGACTTGGGTTGGTCGGTTGGAGTCGAAGCGTCCTGAGTGGTGTTGGCATGTTCAGCCCTGGTACTAGCTGTGGAGGCCTTGCTGGAGGCCGCCGCTGACCCTTGGGCTTTCTTTCTGGCCATGTTGGATGGTTGAGACTTGAAAGGGCGTACTTTTCTGGACGTTCGGCCGATAGTTTGAATGGTATTGCTAGAAACGGTGGTTGAGGGGGATGCTGCAACAGGAGGATTTATGAACCTACTAGTTTGCGACGATGACACGCAAAGACTGTAAAATCAGAGCAAGAATTGTGGCACATCATGAACAGCTAGCAATGAATATGATACAAGGCAACTGTTGGGTCTTACACTATGGAAAGGGTGTGGCAATTTTCATACTTGATTGTCAGTTCTATTGTCATTGATTGTCCGCCACGAATGTCACCAGCCATGCTCGCACACACGCCAATCCCACACCATGCCGTTGACACCATAGCAATTCCTCGTAAAGATAAGTGGAATTATGCTCAATGGATGGTACTGGATAAGAGTGATTGGCACTGTGGAAGGAAACGAGAGAAATGGTGCGAGAATTCTGGTGATCATTTTGCGTGGAGTTGCTGACAAAGCCCAACCCCTGAACCCCTGAAATACTATCTACTGCTCATCGCCCTCTGTGACCTTGGCACGCTTTCTTGCTGGTGCGGCCTCCTCTGTCTCGTCCTTGTCTGCCCGTCTACCTGAAGAATTGTCAGTCATGAAGTGAGCATCAGAAGCATGATACGTACGCTTGGAAGATCCAGAAGGACCAGGTACGACTTCAGGCGTGGCCGCAGAACTGTTGGCCTTGGCTTTGCGGCCGTCGTCCTGCTTTAGCTTGCCCTCATCGCCGCCCTTCCCGCCAGCGGATCCCCGGAAGTCGGCTTCATCCTCCACGACCACCACATCGTCCTCTCCCTCCGTCGGCACCGTCTTGCCCCTCCCCTTGCGTGACCTCCGGTCCACCTCTCTCTCCTTCCCCTTGCCCTTCTTCTCTGCCCTGACCCTGGCATGCTCGCCAGCAAGGTCATCACCCTCGGCCACAGCCCCTTCTCCTGCCCGAACAGCAGCCTCCTTCCCAGCCAGGTCGCTCGCATTGGTCCTGGACAGCGTGGTGATCATGTAGTCCATCAGAGCGGTCTCCCTCACGATGCGCTCTTGGCACTTCTTCAGCTGTACCGCAATCCTGCCAGCAAGCTCGTCGGGTTTGAGATTTGCCCTGCCGACAGGTCCCAAGAGCTCCGCGGCCAGGGCTTTGTCTTCTTTCGTTTCGTTCGGAGCATCCTTCATGTCGACTTTGTACCACTGTCTCTCCCAGACGACAAGGAAGCGCTGCAGGTCGTCCAGTATAGTGTCGCCGCTCGGACGGTCTTTGTGGTGCAGCCCTTCGTACTTGAGCTTGAGTTTGGCGTAGAAGGCCCAGCCCCCCGAGCGATCCTCCAACTGGTGAGAGTGCGGCAGTACGTCGATGGTGATACTGGGGGCTTGTTCGTTTATGGCGAGTAGAGCTCGTTTGTACATCTTGTTGTCATCGAGGACCTTTTTCGCGGCATCGGACAGGCGCAGAACATCGTCGCGCATGCCGTCAAGCGTACTGGGCTTTGCGGTCTTGCCTTCAGGGCGATACAATTCTTTGGTGCGCTCAGTCAAGAACTTGTTGAGCTCGGCGGCATGAGCTTCCAGTTCATCCTCGTGTTCGTGTGCATAGGCGAGCGCATCGGAAGGTTTGAGCTGGGAGAAATCTGGAGCTGGCGGAATAGCTGCAGTCTTGGCTCTGGTGTTTCTTGCTGGGGCTGCATCGTCTGCCATTCGTCTCTTGGTGGTCGCCTTGGGTTTTGAAACACTGACAGACTGTATGGTTGGGTCGGACTTGGACGACTTAACACCAGCTCCCGCGGTGGTTGGCTGTTCTGGTTCGCCTCGAGCGTCGAGTTTAGCGCCATCGTGCTGATCATCATCGTCTTCTTGGACTGTATGCAGCTTTGCGGGCGGATCTTTCTTTGATCTCTCGCTGGGCTTGGAGGTTGATGATGTAGCATCGCTGACTTCAGGACTTGTAGGTTGGTTGGATCTGCTGGCTGGCGGCTGCGTACTTGGAACACGGGAGCCACTTCGGGTGCTTCTCTTGGGTGGCATGTCGGACAAGCTAATCGTATGTGAGGTAAAGTAGGTGGGTTTGCGGTGCTCACTGGGTTGATCGTGATGAAAGCAGGTGAGAAGGTGAGAAGATGGAGAATGCGAGGAACCCGATATGGAGAGACAGCACGCAAACTGTTATGGCAAAGAAACAAGTGAAGAGCTTGCCTTGACTATCTTCGTGCTCCTTGGTATTGTCTGGCCATTGCCATATTTGCTAAACGATAGAACAATGGTCTCATGTGGACAGGACAGACAAGATTGCCAATCATTGTCATTGTTCTCGATTGCCATGATGCACATTCATCAAGAATTGCCATTGAAAAGCCATTGAAGTCCTCTCTGTCCATTGTGCTTACTATGAGGCATCATATGCTGCGTGCGTAATGTGGAATCTCAGTGGCTAGTGGCGTTGACCTCGAATGAGGCAAGAAGTGGCCCGGAATATGCACATAGCGAGCTGCATGAAGCTTTGACGATGTTGACGATGGAAAGCATCAAGCAATCTGATGCATGCAGGTTGATGCAGGTGTATGCAAGATGGAAGCTTGACATGACGTGCAGTGCTTGAAGTGCTTGCAGCCAATCGTCCGACATCGGAGCCGCATCTCATTGCTACACCACCTCTTGACTCTGCTAAGAAAGCATTGGAGAACCAAAGCAATGCACAAACATGCACAAGTTGCACACCTCGGCAAATGAATGAACACTCGGAAACGAGCACCGACGGATCAGCAAGTAGCATGTCACCGATTGACACACCCTTCTACCCCTCCACAACGAGCATCTCGAATGCGGGGCATCCGGTCCTGTGGAGCGGGCCCACGATGACGAGACCGTGGCAGATCAACAGCGATTGAGCTCTTCCTCGTTACCTCCTCTTCTCCTGACTTCCAGTCATCTATGCCGTAAACCCAAGTCCCCAATCAATCCCATACCAACCACACCAAACCACCACAATGCCAGCCGAAATCTCCGTCCTCTACCCGCAAGGCGCAAAATTCAACCTCGACTACTACCTCAAATCCCACGTACGCCCTTTCCTATCCCACCTTCTCCTCCTCTCCCCTATCCTTCCCGATCCCCAGCTGATCTCCCCCAGATGCCCCTCGTCTTCGAAACCTGGTCCCCCCTTGGCCTCAAGAGCTGGAAGGTCGCCGAGTTCCCAGACGATCAGCCATTCAAGATCCAAGCCACGCTGGTTTGGGAGGAGCTCTCTGCGTTCCAGAGCGCGGCGGGTGGACCGACGGCGAAGAAGGTGTTGGATGATATCCCGAATTTCAGCGATAAGCAGCCTACGTTTTTGACGGGGACGGTGGTGGGGACTTCTTGAAGACGTTTGGGAAGCATAGGAGAGGTAAGGAGGAGGGAGAGGGAAGGAGGAAAGTGTATATAGCATGAAGGAGGAGGAAGAAGAAGAAGAGGAGCAGCAGGAGCAGGACGAGTAGGGACGAGGGTGAATGTATATTCTGTCAACTATACCGCACATGCCTCGATGATCTACACGTCGTCGTCATCAAAGTCGTCGTCTACTTCTGCCCAGCCGCAGCCCCAACGCTGGCCTTGCCCTTCGCCGCGTTGCCTGAGCTCGTGCGCTTTGGGTCCTTCTCTCCAGCAGCGCGCGGTGAAGTCGTCGCTGACGGTCACCAGCTCCCCGTCTGCCGTCCAGGATAATCCGGTCACTTCTTTCCTGTGACCACGGACGAGGGACGTGCTGATCTCGTATGTAGGGAGCTCGTCCTTCTTTGTGGGTGCCTTGGTTGGCGTTCCAGGCAGACTGGCTGGGTCCCTATGATCATCGTCCTCGAGCTGTGTCTCACGCTTGAAGTATCCCTCACCTGTGGGGAACAGGTTCACACCTCCATCTCTGCTTCCTACTGCTAGCATCTCCTCCTTCCCACTGCCAGCCTTTCTCAGTCCAGCTTTGGCGTAAAAGCTGCTAACCTTCAAGTCCTCATGTCTGAATGCGTAAAGTGGTCCCAGACCTTCCTTCTCAGTGCCGGGACCACGCCACTTGCCCTTCCCTGTAAGACCTGCTCCACTGTCAAGTTCGGGGGCGTGACCAAGTACGAGGTGGTTGGTGCTGTATGTGTAGATCGCGCTGTCTCGGCACAAGGCATACAAACGTCCTCCGTCTCCGCTGAGGGTCAGCGAATTGATGCCGTACTTTCGACTGCTGATGTGTGACGGTGGCTCTGATGTCGTTGCCAGCGGGGCGAGTCCACGTCGATTGTATTTGCCACGAATGTCCCACACCTTGATTGCGGCATTAGCTTCTGAGGCGGACACGAGGATGTGAGATCTATCGCCAGGCAGGAATGATATTGCTGTGATCGAAACGTCGTTCCGAGTCGCCGCAGTCGCCGCAGTCGATCGAGTTGAGAAGAGGTCTGCACTGCTTCTCCGCGGTAGTGGTGCAGCTCCAGCCGATACATGCGCATCGCGAATGGACGTGCAAGTCTCTGCATACACGACTTGCCGACCGGAAGTGCCTGTAGGGAAACACTTCGCGGCAGCGCTGTGTGCGTAAGCGAGCTCGCTCGGAGGTTCCAAGGAGCCTCGACACCGCATATCCCACAGCTGAACGGAACCATCTCGAGATGAAGTCGCTAGTACACTGTCATTCCCAGGCTGGAATCGCACAGTTTTGACCGAAGAGACGTGTCCGGCCATGATATAGCGTGTTTGCTGCGTCCTCATGTCGATCACGCGAGCCGTCTGATCTCCACTGGCTGTGGCGATCAGATAGTCGTCCGAGCTGAATGCAATGTCCATGATAGCATTGGCATGTGGCTTGAATGAGACGTGTGCTTTGGCGAAGGAGATGCTTGGGTCTGATGAGGAGTCCAGTAACGTGACGCTGCCACTCTCACCTCCAAGAGCAACCAGCGAGTTGGACTGACATGCTGTGACGCAGAATGGAAGAGATGACGAGCCGAAAGTGCACCCGTCCTCGGCTGCCGAATAAAACCCCGCTGTAGAATGCCTCCAGTCTACGCATGGGTCGTTGATCAGGCCGCGCTGGAGTACTGATGGGCCTCCAAAGCTACGTTGAAGCAGTCGTGTCGTGTTTGATGGCCGGATTCGCTTGATAGGAGTCGGAAGTCTCGAAAAGTCGTCACAAAGTTGATCCATATCTTCTACAGAAGCTGCATCATCGAAGAGGTCGATAGGCTTGAATTCACCTGCGTGACGGGAAGGTGATGATTGAAGCTGAATAGGTGATGACTCCGGTACTGGCGTGAGCTTTCTCCGTTTGCTGCGTCGTGGTGTGAGGTTCTCGATGTCATCTTCCTCGATTTTCATGGGCTGAAGCCGAGGAGAAGCGGTCTTCTGGTTGACAGCATTCTTCGTTATATCACGCAGTTTCCGAGAAGCTGTAGTTGCCTTTCTGGATTTGCGAGTCTCGACAACGCTCTGTCGAGGGGTGAAGAAGCGTGTGAACCTCTTTGGCGTTATCGTTGGCGGCCTTTTGGGTCTGCTGGTCGCCATCGCTCTTACTTGCGATGACGAAGGTAGGTCTGGGAAGGGCAGCTCCGACTCGGCCATACTGAGCTGCGACGACGACATATCCTCCAGAAGATCCATGATTAGGTTCTACGACCTACAAATGCCCAGCGTAAGAATTTTGAGCAGAGACAAAGGCATCCATGTTGCAGAAATGTAGACCTAAAAAGGCGATATAGCTTGCAGCGGTGGCTTGGAGAAGGGGACGCGATGCGCGTCGACCAATCAAGACGTGCGACTTCTCCGACGTCACCTCCGCACCGCCCGGCAGAAAATTGTCCGAAGCTCTGCAAAATTGAGAAATCTTGGCCGAAACCATCACTCTACCGCAGTGGTTGTACTGGCCGCCTCTGGATATTATGGCAACAGAGAAACGCAAGGCCATCGTGGCTGACCGCCCGGCTAAGAAGATCAAATTTGACGACTCTGGAAACGCCCACACAGTCTCAAATGGAATTGACAAGAAATCCACCAAACTTTCTGCGGAGAAGAAGCAGAGCAAATCACAGGACGAGGCCCCTCGAAAATCTGTAAAGTCTTCGCTGCTCACTGGAGAAGACCGATCATTCCCACGAGGTGGCGCAAGTGTCCTTACACCTCTGGAGCAAAGGCAAATCAAGGCCGATGCAGAGAGAGATGTGCTTTTCGAGGAGGCGGGGAAATCGAAAGTGGTCAGGGAAGAATACGGAGAGGATGAGGTGGATGGCGGGCGAAAGAAGAGGTCAGCTGGCAAGCAACAGAACAGATCCTCGGCGAAGAAAGTGAAGGGAACTACAGGTGACAGCGAGGAGCTGGTCCGGATCCAAGGTCTCGGGTACAAGACACTGGCTGTTGGAACTTTGGTTCTGGGTCAGGTCACCAGCATCACCTCGAAGGATGTCGCCCTCGCCTTACCAAACAACTTGACCGGCTACATACCCATCACCGCAGTTTCTGATCGGGTCGATGAACGCATTGAGGCACTCCTGGCTGAGGATGACAACCAGAAGGCCGACGAGAGTAATGACGAGGAGGATGTCGACCTCAAGAAGCTATTCAGGGTCGGCCAGTTCTTGCGAGCATACGTGACTGCTACGGCTAGTGAATCCAAGACAGGAACAAAAGGAAAGCGACACATTGAGTTATCCGTCAATCCGCGACTTGCTAACACTGGCTTGACCGCGGAGCTCGGCAACAATTTTATGGTACAGGCTGCAGTAAAGAGTGTCGAGGACCATGGTATCGTTGCAGATGTCGGTCTCGAGGATGATTCTGTTCGTGGCTTCATCTCAAAGAAAGAGCTTGGACAGAACTGGAAGCTCGAGGATATCGAAGAGGGTCAGGTAATGCTCTGCTGCGTCACTGGCAAGGCATCGGATGGCAAGGTTGTCAAGCTCTGCCCGGACCCCCTTCGGATCAGCGATCTCGGCAAGCACACTCTCAAAGAGGCACCAACAATCGACCCTTACATGCCAGGTGCTGCAGTTGAAGTCCTCGTGACAAGTGTCACCGCAAGTGGCATCATTGGAAAGATTGCTGGTTCGATCGATGCGACTGCGGATGCCATGCATTCTGGCAGTGGCCTGAACAAGGATGCCTTTGAGAAAATCAAGGTTGGACAGAAGGTACCTGCGAGGATCTTGTTCAACTTTGCGAATATGGACACTAAAAAGGTCGGTGTATCACTCCTTGATCACGTACGGAAATTCGAAGAACAAGCCAAAGTTGCAAAGAAGAAACGCAAACTCGAGAACTCGGAGATCTTGGATGAGGCCAAAGTGATCAGGATTGTGCCAGGCACCGGCATCTATTTTGATGTCGGAGCTGGACAGCCAGGCTTCGCGCACATTTCTCGATTATCGGACGAGAAGGTAGAAGCACTGTTCGAGGAGACTGGCCCATTTGCTCTCAACACAACTCACAAAGCACGTGTGCTTGGCTACAATTCTCTCGATGGTCTTTACAACTTGTCGTTGGAAGAGAGTGTACTGAAGCGCAAGTTCCTCAAGTTGGAGGACGTCAAGGTCGGATCAATCGTGGATGGCAAGGTCGACAAGCTCATTCTAGGACCCAAAGGCGTCACTGGAGCCCTGATCATCTTGGAGGAGGGCATCACTGGATTGGCACCCGAGATGCATCTTGCGGACGTCAAATTACAACACCCCGAGAAACGATTCCGAGAGAACTTTCCTGTCAAGGCGCGAGTACTGAGTGTAGACTCGGAACGCCGTCAATTGAGATTGACCATGAAGAAAACTCTGCTCAATACTGAGGCGACAATCTGGGACAACTACCAGACCATCAACGTTGGCGACGAATCAGCCGGCACAGTCATCAAAGTCCTCCCAAATGGTGCAGTAGTGCAATTCTATGGAAAGGTCAGGGCGTGGCTGCCAGTAGCAGAGATGAGCGAAGCATACATCAAGGATGCAAGCCAACATTTCCGTGTTGGACAGACAGTGACTGTCCATGCCAAGCAAGTCATCAGCGAAGAGAACGAGATGATCGTGTCGTGCAGAGATAGTCCTGCATTCGACGAAAATCAGTCGGACTCTTGGTCGAAACTTGCACCTGGCCAGATTGTGACCGCCAAAGTGACAGAACTTGCTCAGGATCTTGTGTCATTGGAGGTAGAAGGCGGATTCAAAGGTATGCTCCGCCTGGCTCACCTGACAGACGGCACGGAGGAGAAAAGTCGAAAGCTACTCAGCCAGCTGCGAGCTGGTCAGAATCTGTCAGAGCTCGTCATTCTTGATAAGAACGATCGAAGACATCTGTTGACGTTCTCCAATAAGCCAAGTCTGATCGAAGCTGCAAAGAGTGAGACATTGATCACTGCCTTTGAGACAGCCAAACCTGGTCAAGAAGTTTCTGGATTCGTTCGAAATGTCACTCCTGACGGCGTGTTCGTCGAATTCGCTGCAGGTGTGGTTGGCTACATGCCAAAGACCCAGATCACAAAAGAGCGGCTTGCTCAGCCTGCTTTTGGCTACCGCAAGGACATGTCCGTATCTTCAAGAGTCCTCAGTGTCGATGATGCTCAGCGCCGTTTCGTCTTGACGCTAAGAGAAGGACAAGAACTACCACAAAAGCAAGTCACCAAGAAATCTACGGTTGTGGATTCGACCGTCAGCAATCCCGTGGATGGCAACTCCAATTCTCTTGATGATTTCACTCTTGGCAAGAAGACCAAAGCCCGCATCACGTCTGTCAAGCAGACGCAGCTCAATGTCCAGCTAGCAGATAACATCCAAGGGCGCATAGACGTGTCCGAAATCTTTGACTCGTGGGATGATATCAAGGACAGGAAGCGACCTCTCTCCTCGTTCAAGCCTAAGCAGGTTGTGGATGTCAAGATCCTGGGCATTCACGATGCTCGGAACCACAGATTCCTTCCCATCTCTCATCGACAGTCCAGCGTACCAGTATTCGAGCTGACAGCGAAGACTTCTGAACTCAATAGCGAGGCAGATATCCCCACCCTTTCTTCCCTAAAGGTCGGCACCACTCATATCGCCTACGTGAACAACATCGCCGACTCCTGTTTATGGGCGAATATCACACCAAATATTCGCGGTCGCATCCCATTCCTGGATCTTTCCAGCGGCTCGAGCATTCAGGATATCCCATCAAGCCACCCAGTAGGTTCTGCTATTCGTGTCGAGATCAAGTCACTCGACGCCAGTGCAAATCGCCTTGATCTGGTACCCGCTGGTAGTGCAAGCCATTCTGTCAACTCCATCTCAGACGTTCAGCTCGATACATCTTATGCCGGCAAAGTAGTGCGAGTCACTGAGCGCTCAGTACTTGTCGCACTGTCAGATTCTGTCTCTGGCGTCGTGGATCTTACTTCCATCACGGATGACTATTCCGCAGCATCGACCGCATCATTCAACAAGAACGACATCATTCGTGTATTCGCCATCGACATTGACATTCCCGATAAGCGTCTGTTCCTCTCGGTAAGACCATCGAAAGTCTTGTCTTCATCACTCGCCGTCAAAGATCCGCAGATCACCAGCCTCAAGCAAATCAAAGCTGGCGATGTGAGACGTGGATTCGTCAAGCTGGTCCGGAACAATGGTGTTGTTGTAGCACTCGGTCCAAGAGTAGAAGCTTTCGTCAAGGTTGCAGATCTCTCCGACCGATATATCAAAGATTGGCAAGCTGAATATCAAGTTGATCAGCTTGTCAAGGGTCGTATTCTGGAAGTCGATTCCAAGCTGAATCATGTTCAGATGACGTTGAAGCAGAGCCAGGTCGACGAAGACTACACCCCACCTCGAAAGATGGAAGATCTGGAAGAAGGCGAGATTGTCACCGGCAAGGTCAGGAGAGTTGAGGACTTTGGTGTGTTTGTCGATGTTGACGACACCAATCCCAGAGTCAGCGGTCTCTGCCACAGGACTGAGATTGCAGACGGCAGAATTGGCGATGTCAAGGAGCTCTTCGACGAAGGTGACAAGGTCAAAGCAAAGATTCTGGCCATTGACCTGCAGAAGCGGAGGATAAGCTTTGGTCTAAAAGCAAGCTACTTCAAGGATGCGGAAGATGATGTCGATATGTCCGACAGTGAGGATGAGGACGAAGCTGGTGTGGCTCTTGAGGCCGCATCCGAAGACGAGGAGATGGATGTTGATGGCGGTATCGAGCTTGACCTTGCAAATGGCGATCTCGCAGAACCTGGAGCTGAATCAGACTCCGAAGCCTCAGACTCCGACATCGACATGCCCGCCGCCCCCTCCACCGGCCTCAAGACCTCGGGCTTCGACTGGACCGGCACCAATTTCCTCACCACCATCGCCGACGCCGACGCCGACTCCGACGCCGAATCCACCACCCCGATCACCCGCCCCACTCCCGGCCCCAAAAAGCCCTACACAGATCACACCGCCGACCTCGACCTCACAGGCCCCCAAACCCCCTCCGACTTCGAACGCCTCCTCCTCTCCACGCCCCACTCCTCCGCCCTCTGGATCCAATACATGGCTTACCACCTGCGCCTCTCGGAAACCAGCACCGCCCGCACCATCGCCCAACGCGCCCTCACCACCATCCCCCTCCGCGAAACCGACGAAAAACTCGCCATCTGGCTCGCCCTCCTCAACCTGGAAGCCAGCTACGCCGACCCAGGCGACGCCGACGCCCGCTTAGCCCAAACATTCCGCGACGCCTGCCAAGTCCAAGATCCGCAGGCGATGCACCTCCATCTCGCCTCCATCCTGACCCAAGCAGGCCGTGTGGACGCTACGGAACGCTTGTATGATGGTATGCTCTCCTCCAACCCCTCTCTCTCCCCTGCGCCGTTCCCGTCCCCCGCTGCAGGAGGCGCTCTCACGAACGCGAAAATGGCGAAATCCTTCCGCTCGCAAAGCGAAGTCTGGCTTGCCTTTGCCACGTTCCTCTTCGCGCAGGGTAACGCGACCAAAGCCCGTAGCCTCTTGGGAAGGGCTCTGCAGAGCGTGCCGGAGAGGGAGAAGAGGGACGTGACTGTCAAGTTTGCTTTGATGGAGTTTAAGCATGAAGGGGGAGACGCGGAGAGGGGGCGGACGGTGATGGAGGGGGTGGTGGAGGGGTGGCCGAGGTGGAATGCGGGGTGGGATAGTTGGGTTGAAGGCGAGGAGGGGGTGCTCAGGCGATTGAGAGAGGGGGAGGGAGCGAAGGAGGAGGTGGATGATCAGGTGCTGAGGGTGAGGGGGTTATTGGAACGGATGAGTAAGGGGAGGATGAAGGCGAGGAGGGCGAGGGGTGTGTTCAAGAGGTGGAGGGAGTTTGAGGAGAGGTTTGGGACGGAGAGGGAGGTGGAGAGGGTGATGGGCTTGGCGAAGGAGTGGGTTGAGAAGGCGAGGGAGAAGGATGATGAGGATGAGGAGTGAAAGTGTCTGAGTTGGAAGACTGCATAGCGGTTTCTTTTGTGTGGAAATGAAGAAAACTTTTGTTGATCACTCTACTTGCCTCGGCGTTGTACGTACTGTGTGCTATCCGTGCTGAGTGTTGATGCGACGATCCTGGTATCCCACCTCATTACTCTCCGGAGTGTCTCGACCCTCTCATCGCCACCAGAAGTGATGCCACTAGCCATGCCCACCTTCATCCTCGAACGTGTATGCTCCCGGCACGAGCGGCGGACTCAAAGTCTCTGTGCTCCGGTCCTTTCTTGTTGCCCTGTCCAAGACCTCATCGCTGTCGTGCTAAGTCTGCGTCTCTGTACGCTGGTGACCGGATGATGCTGGAAACAAAGCATCTAGCTTATCCATGTTGATGCTATTCTTGGTGGCTAGCATGTATTCAGATGCCGGTCGTTCGATATCCGGTGTTCCAGGGCGGGTGATGATGTCAGGCACTCCAGTACCTACAGCCTCCTCTGTTAGGGCGACACCTCCGTTGACGTCCATCTCATCATGATAGCTACTCTCACTGGCCAGGCTTGACAAGTCGCTCAAGCTAGTCCTGGTGCTTTCCTTAGGCCTACCTCCGCGAATAGGCAGAGTCATCTTGTATCCGCCGCTTCTGATTTCCTCCTCTTTCTCTCCTCCACTCATTGCAGCATCCGATGAAAGCGGCCAGGCACAATGCGGGACGGACACATTATCGCTGAGCGGACAGGAATCAGGCGCTTCGGTAGACCAGTCGTGTATCGATGACGGAGTAATTGGTAAACTGATGGAGGATAGAGTGGTTCGAGGAGAGGCGAGAGAAGAGGGAGTCATCGAAGCGACCGGACTGGATGCGGTCGAAGCGATCGGGCTGCTGAGAAAGTTGTCGTAATGTACTGCGATACTGCCTGTTGATGCGGAGGTGCTCAAAGTGATGCTTGAAAGCTCGGAGGACGGCTCGCGGGTAGGACCTTTCGCAAAATCGTGGATGGTGATGTTTGATGGCATCTCAGCAGCTGGTCGCAGGGAATTGTAGCTGATTTTCTTCAAAATGTTGGCATCCAATACTTGAAGCTCGTGAATATCTCGTTCCACAATAGCTGCAGTCTCACCGTCCATGACTTCCTCAAAGGATGTGTACACTCGATCTTGATAGAACGGACGGCAGCGATGGCAACACTTGAACCGGCAGATAGCCATACTCACGGCGTCAGGCTGACCGAGGCGGCGCATGGTAGGTGCTGGCTGTCGGTAGTACTGATTCTGCATATCTCGATCAAGTCTCACAGAACCACTGGGACTGCGCTGGATGGATTCTGCAGCGTACTGAATAAGGTTGGCCCTGTTGATCTCACCATTTATCTCATGGACCAGAACTTGATGCAGATGCCTCTTCTGATCCTTAATCTTTTGGACTTGATCAGATGTGTATAGACCAGCGTCGTACTGTGCCAGGACAGAGGGACTGATGCCGAGTGCTGACATTTCTTTCCTGTGGTCCCAATCTTTTGGAGCCAACGCCATGAAGAAGTGTTCATCGGAAGAGATGGGAATGTTGTTCTCGACGTCCTGAGCACATTGGTAGATCCAGCCGTACTCTGAAGCACGCCCACATTGGTCACAATGATATGGCCCGTGAATTCGGTTCATGTTGGTGTGAGTGCATTGTGGGCGGGGTCGCTGTTGGATGACAAAGGGGTCGTTGGTTGGCGGGAGGACTTGGTTGCTATTGCTGGTATTTGTGTGTCTTGTTGTAGTCGCCATCGTGATGAAAAATATGTAAGTGATGGGCTTGGGTTGGTCTGCATGAGTAGCGGAAGCCAATGATGCGAGGTGAAGGGTGGTGGTGTGTGAGAGGGTACAAATTTATCTTGGCATGGGAAAGTGCGTTTGGAGGCTCGTGAGGAGCTGTGTGGCAGGAGCGTCTGGTGCGGGAAGCCAACCACGTCGCTGGTCTCCTTCTCCACACAACTCGTTCCCCTATCTGGTGGCATTCTGCAGGCTCTTTATTCCGTAAATTGGATCATTTTCATGTTGTATCAGCAGACGTATGGCGAACATCAGATGTGTGAGCAAGAGGGGGCAAATGAAACAGAGCAAGATATCAGACAAGGTATGACAAGGTGAGAACAGCCAATTGAGGTAGACCCAGTACTTACGGATCTCAACCATGACCAATGTAACAATCTGAGCATCGCAAAGTCCCTCAGGCTCTCCTGTACCCGCCATACAGGGCGCAGTCTCCGTGGCGCAACAAATGATGGGTTGGGCGCACATCATGTCCACAGCGGCTATGTCTGTAGTGCAGAACAGCCTGGAAGCGATGTCCGACTTGGATCCAACAGATGCATCGCAGGTCGTCTTCGTGTATCTACGCGCGGACCATAACATGGTAAGTGATTATCATGTGAGGGATGTGAAGTCGATGTGAAGTTGTAGAGAACCCCCCTTGGCGATGACCCCACTTCTTCCCGCCCTTCATGCATGAAAGGTACGCACAGACTTCATCCTTCCAAACGGCCCTCGGCAATTTTCGCTTGTCACCCACGGCAACTGTCCGCAGCTTGTAGAGCCGCAAACTCAAGGCAAGCACTACTCAGCACGCGAGGAGCCCTAAACGGCCGCAACTCTGCGCTTCGCGACGAGCTTCATCATCTCCAACCGTCCCCAGCTTTTATCGCTGTCCTCCACTATCTCACGACCGTTGGCGACTTTTTTCCTCGATTCGCGGCAGTCGTCTGCTATTTCCGAGCCGAGGACTCTGGTCTTCGTTCCGTCCTCTCTCTCTTCCTTTCTCCGCCTCTCGCGAGTGGAAACAGCAAATATGTCTGTCAAGTTCGACCAGAAGGAAACACTTCGCGCTGCGGTGGATTCGGGCAAGCGCGAGGATATCGTCCACAAGATTGGCGATGCGCTGACAAAGGGCGGCGAGCCTCAGGGCTACCTTGCTGTATGTGTGCTTCAATGAGGTCTTTGGGACTATACACGCTCGTTCCGGACCTCGCCGCTGATCTGGGGCCTCTGTTGACATTTCCCAGGCCTACCTCAAGCAATTGCAGTCGAACCCGCTCCGGACGAAGATGCTGACCAGCGCTTCTCTGTCTGCTACCCAGGAACTTCTCGCATCATGGATCGCAAAAGATAGGAACAAGAATGGCCACTACTTCACCTCACGTGTACCGAAGATGGCTGCATTTGGTGCCTTTGTCTCGGCTCCCATGGGCCACATCCTGGTTGGCATTCTCCAGCGCATCTTTGCCGGACGGACTAGCCTGAAGGCCAAGGTTCTGCAGATCATCTTCAGCAACTTGGTGGTAAGCATCTCCGATCTACTGGGTTCACACACAGCCGCTGATATATTTACAGATTGCTCCAATTCAGAACACTATCTACCTCGCGTCCATGGCGATCATCGCAGGCGCACGGAGATACCACCAGATTGAGGCTTCGGTCCGCACTGGCTTCTGGCCAGTCATGAAGATGTCCTGGATCTCATCGCCAATTGCTCTTGCATTCGCCCAGCAATTCCTGCCGCAGGAGACCTGGGTACCATTCTTCAACATCGTGGCGTTTGTCATTGGTACCTACATCAACACGTATGCGAAGAAGAAGAGGCTGGCGGCCCTGAGGAAGAAGGCCGCAGCTGACCGAGGTCTTGGTGGCTACGAGGAGAAGAGGTATTAAGCAGATACCGTAGATGTTGGGGCAGGAAGACCAATTGGATCATGGAACAGGAACCTTGCATGCGCATGGTAGGAGAGCATGCGTGCTTCATTCGATGCGTGTGCTTCGTGTATATAGTTGACCTCTTGCTAGGAGACGGCCATGTCAATCAATCTAATGTTCACGAGCGATCAGAATCTGAATATCTGGACTGCTGTATCATTGACAAGTTCTCAAACAATAGACGAATTCAAACTCCTCGACCATTGCCGTCGAGGCTCATGTGTACATTTACGTCCGCATCAGGATACCATCGATGCCGACCCATACCACCGCCGCCTCATCAGTCTTCTCGAGCCGTCATAGATATCACCAGCTTTGCGACCCGTAGACTGCAGCTGGGATGTCTGTCTCCTGCTCAACCAACGTACAATCCGAGCCTTAGTCCTCGGACTCGTCATCCTCAGCATCTCCCTCCTCCGAACCCGACTCCTCGACCTCCACGACCTCATCCGTCTCCTCAATCCCTGCCTCATGCTCATGCTCATGCTCATGCTCCTCATCATCCTCCCTGTCACCCAACAACTCTTCAAGCGCAATCCTCCTCACCCTCTCCACCACCAACGCCTCCCCTCTCTCCCTCGCCAACCTCTTCCACATCTGCTTATCCGCCAACACCGCTCCCATCCTCTCCGACTCCCTCCGCTCCACCCTCAACGCCCTCTGCTGCTCCTCACACAGCCTGCTCCTCAACTCCAGCTCCTGCCGCTGAGCTTGCACCCCCTGCTGCGAATACCACCCCACCGAAACCTGCAACCTCTCCACCTCGTACTCCGCCCTCGCCCGCCTCTCCGTCTCCCGCATCAGATCCTGCAGGACGTCCCAGGTCTGCGCCTGCCCCCGCCCCTTCTCCCTATCTACCTCCCTCTCCGCCTCCGTCCTGCGCATTCCCTCCCACTCCAGCGCCGCCTTAAATCCTCGAACTTCCACCTGCAACTCCTCCACCTGCCCCCTCAACGCCTCCTTCTCCCCCGCAAGCCTCTCCCTCACCCCGCTCTCCTCATCCAACTCCCTCCCCACATCCCTCACCTCCCTCCTCAGAAACGCCACATCCCCTCGCAACGTCCTCTCGGCCTCCGCACTCGCCAACTGGGCCTCCGCACTCATCAATTTGGCCGCGCTATCACGCTCCGAAGCCTCCGCTGAAGCGCGGAGAAATCGCTCATCCTGCAGCGCGGACTTGGCTTCCTCCCACTTCTCCTGCATCGTGAGGGCGATTTCGTAGGCGCAGTCCTCGTAGGAAGAGAGGGTGCGGAAGTGTGCTTCTACTTCCGAGGAGAGGGAGGGGGAGAGAGTGGCGAGGGTGCTGAGGAGGGCGGCGCGGGTGGTGCGGGTGGAGGAGGAGGTGGAGGGGGTGCTGCTGGTAGTGGAGGTCGACATGGTGTGGGTTCTGGTAGTTATTGCGGTTTTGTGGTAGGTAGAAGATGGTATGGGTTGGCGGCTTTCGAGAGCTGGTAGGGGTTGCTGGTAGTATTCGTTGGAGTCTGGTAGTGCTGGGCTTGTGGGGCTGGATGGATAGCTGGTCCTGGTGGAGGACGGTGGTAGTTCTTTTGCGAGTCTGGTAGTTCTAAATTGGCGGGATTTTGTGGATAGCTGATCCGATTGAGGATGCTGGTAGTAATTTGTGCGGTCTGGTAGTACCTTTGATGCCCGGATTTGGTAGTGTTAGCTTGGTATTGTGGTCGTGGTGGCGACCTGGTAGTAATTCTTGTGGATGTCGATTTGATATGACAAGAAGCTGAAAAGGAAGACAAGGGGAAAGACAGCGTATATATTACTTACCAACATTCCAAAAGGAAAACTTGACCTGTCCATATTATGACCTCTTCTACCGTGCAATGAACCCTCGTCTGGTGATGTACACATCTGAGTTCCCTGTCACGGATTAGAGTTGGCTGTACCTGCGGGAAAGTTTCGAACGAGGATGAATTTCAGGCGGGAGAAGCATGGCTGCTAGGAAGTTTGTTGATACATATTCTTTTTTACATACGAACCTTCATATCGACTTTCGAGTGAATGACCACCAGGTTTTCCAGGGAAGCTTCCAGTCGGTCATGCGCAGCTTCGGGTTGAAAATGTCAAAGTCGTGCTTTTCGAGCTGCTGCAGCCACAGACTCGTGTGTACCGCTGGCATGAAGACACCAAATGCCTTGTCTATCTCTTGTGCCGGGGTCAATTTCGACGAGAAAGAAGCGGCATGGGCGTGCTCTTCTTCGTCCTGATGCTCAAAATCGTGACCGGCGTCCAGTCCTGCTCGAAGGTTTTTGAGCATCTCTCGAGCTGTGATCAGGTGATCGTTGGCTCGGGTAGCTACCGCGAACACTGCATCTCGCAAACCAGCGGCATCCGAGCCATTCCGAAGTACATCTTCTTCTTTCACACCGTACTCTGCCATGATGTCGAGCGGTAGTAATACTGCGCCTTGCCTGGTTGATCCAACTGCACCTGAGAAGCCTTCTTGGTTCGAGTGATGCCGCTGCTCTCCAGGGAAAGCTATTAGTGGAATGCCCTTCAGGATAGTAGTTATGCCAGTCGCCTTGCCTATATGTGAAGCCAGATGGTCGGCACTGACCGAAGCCAATGGCAGTGCCTGTAGTGTAAGATACATTAAGGTTGAGTAAGTGTTTTCGGCGTAGCTCTCGAGTGCTTTCATGTCAGGATACGGCGGATTGCCCAAATATTGCTCTCTCGAGGTGATGATCCTATTCAGCCAGTTCTTGGAAAAGTTTGACTTCCCATCAGTCCTCCGCTGTAAGTCGTCTACAGCCTTGGACAGGAGCGTAAAGACTGGCTGTTTAGGCGGTGTTCCAGCCAATGTCTTCGCAACAGCATCCCTTTGGAACTGTAGACGCATGGCACCAACAGTCGGAGTGCTTGTTGTGTCTGCTGTCCTCGCCACATCGAGATTGAAGGCACGAATAGCTATGAATGCATCCCGGGCTGGTGCTGGGATATAGCTGCGAGCAAGGAATGAAGGGGTATCATATTTCCTATGAATGTCAGTAATGTACAGGCAAAATATGGTCTTCATATCATACATTAAGTTGCTCAAGCAGTAGTTCCTCGCCGAGTTGATCTCTTCTGCCGTGACTTTGGACGCAGCAGATGGATTGTACTGTGAATAACATCTCGTCCGTAGTGGATGTGTGCCAGATTTCGAGCGCAAGGCCGACCGCACATTCGGCGCACGAGATGAGCGCATTGCACCGCTGATGAATGGCAAGGCAACTTCGAAATTTGCAGACGAATAGTGAAGCTCAATTACTCCCGGCCACCACCCCTCGACGAGACCTGTTCTTGAAGATTTTTTAGTACACTGTGAGCGAGAGGAAAAGTAACACCTGCAATGAGAAGGAGACCAAATACGGCACGGTTTAATACATTAATGGTGAAGACGAAGACCTCCCATGCTGCCTCCAATCATTCTTTCGCTGATGACGTTCGCGGGGGCAAATTGATTTCGCGTGTCAGAACGCGTCTCCCTCCGACATCAACTTGGTCCTTTTTCCGTCTGGCCGCCATCCACCTCGCCGGGCACTGCAAATACAAGCCGATGCCATGATGAGCTTTGCGGAGCCATCAGATCGACCTACGAAGAAGCGCAGATTCTTTGTGGACGATTCGCCTGTGCAAGAGCACGCATTTGACCAGCAAACACCGACCAACCATGGAACGACTTCAACAACCCCAGGCGACGGACAAAATGGCTCGACGGACGTCCAAATGGGTGGAGTTGGTGGGACGGCAGCTGGCTTCGACCGAGATCAAATCATCGCCATCACTGGTGAGCAATTGTCAGACGCCACCTTGAAAGCTTTGGAGAAGGCCTCAGATGGAGATGTCAACCGCGCTATCAATATGTACTTTGATGGCTCCTGGAAGACTTTCGAGCATACTCTACCAGCACGACCGACCTCCACGCCGACACTCAAAGCCGCTGGTAACATTGCGTCGGCCTTCAAGGCCGCCCCGAGCCGGGCGCAGTCCAAAAGTAGTCCATCAGGGGACTCGCCGCGAGAAGTCTCTCCGAGAGCAGCGTCGTTGTCTGCTATGCCCGACAAACGTTACATTGGTGCCTTCGGCGTAGCTGGCTGGACTACAAAGAGTGGAAGTAATTTGTTGCGATCTGGGGAGAAGATCAAAATAGAAAGATCAGCACCGAGGACACCAGCGCCAAAAGCTGGGAGAGGAGGACTGTCAAGAGCTGCGATGAAGAAGCCGGACGTCGTGGTAAGATTCCTCAACAACAAATGCGAGGAGGTTGGCAGGCTTGAGCAAGACAACGCAGCATGGATATCTACCTTGCTAGACCAGCATGTTGTAGAGTTCGAGGGAAGCTGCATATTTGCTCCTGATCGGGTGAGGACCAACGATACTGTCTTTCTCCAGCTCCGGACATACTTGTCACGCAAAACGTTCGATTCTGCGAATTATGTTAAGCCGCTGGAGAATAATCGTCAGACTGGCATCTTTGAAGCAAAGGAAACAGACGAAGAACGGAAGTTACGGCTCCGACAAGTGGCGCTTGTTAGACTCTTTTCCGAGATCAATCTCGCACCCGCACGAGTGAATGAGATGACCGAGAAGCATAAACGGGAGGGGATCTTGCAGGCAGCCGAACTAGCTGAAAAGCATGATGAGAAGCCCAAAGATAGCTCGACACAGAACGGCGGCTCCTCTCCATCTTCAGACGATAACGAAGATGGGCAAGAACTCGAACAAGACCAGCTCGACTCATTGTACAAAAAGGCACAGTCATTCGATTTCGACACTCCTGAGATGCAACCCGGAGAGACCTTCAATATGGATCTAAGAAAATACCAGAAGCAAGCCCTCCATTGGATGGTCGGAAAGGAGAAAGACGAAAAGTCTGAGAACAAGGAAGCTTCCATGCATCCTTTGTGGGAAGAATACCACTGGCCCACAAAAGATGTCGACGAAAAGGATCTGCCCTCGGTCGACGATCAAACCAGCTTCTACGTCAATCCGTATTCTGGCGAATTGTCATTGGACTTTCCTGTACAAGAACAGAATTGCTTGGGCGGCATTCTGGCTGATGAGATGGGCTTAGGCAAAACCATCGAGATGTTGAGTCTCGTCCACTCGCATACCTCCGAGTACGGCCTCGGTGGTGGTCGGTCGACAGCATCTATGCTAGATCTTCCGCGGTTACCGAAGAACTCGTCGGCCGTGGAGCGAGCGCCATGCACAACACTGGTCATTGCACCAATGTCTCTCCTGGCTCAATGGGCGAGCGAAGCAGAGAAGGCATCGAAACCAGGAACGCTGAAGACACTAATGTACTATGGTGCGGACAAATCTGCCAATCTGCAGAGTCTTTGCTGCGAGGCGAATGCTGCCAATGCTCCAAATCTGATTGTCACTTCATACGGAACAGTCTTGTCGGAATACACGAGCTTGTCATCCTCTGGCACATCTAAAGGATCTTCTGGCGGCCTCTTTTCTCTCAACTACTTCCGCATCATTCTTGATGAAGCACACATGATAAAGAATCGTCAGTCCAAAACAGCGAAAGCTTGCTACGAGCTCTCTGCCACTCATAGATGGGTTCTCACAGGTACACCGATCGTCAACAGGCTTGAAGATCTCTTTTCACTTGTCCGCTTCCTTCGAGTCGAGCCATGGTCTAATTTCTCCTTCTGGAAGACGTTTATCACTGTGCCTTTCGAAAGCAAAGACTTTCTACGAGCTCTGGACGTGGTACAAACGGTTCTCGAGCCTTTGGTCATGCGTCGTACAAAGGACATGCGAACACCTTCGGGCGAGCCGCTCGTGCCTTTACCGCCAAAGTCAATTGACATTGAGAAGGTCGAATTAAGCAAGATCGAGCGTGAGCTTTACGACCACATCTTCGCTCGGGCAAAGCGAACCTTCTCAGCCAATGTTGAGGCAGGCACACTGATGAAGTCATACACCACCATCTTCGCTCAGATCCTTCGACTGCGACAAAGCTGCGACCATCCAGCACTTACTCGCAACAAGGCGATTGCGGCGGAGGAAGCAGAAGCTGAAGCTGCATCCGATGTGGCAGCTGGTCTGGCCGATGACATGGATCTGGGCAATCTCATTGAACGATTCGAAGCCGAGGCTGCTGCTGGTGAAGAGGATGCATCAAAATTTGGCGCTCATGTTCTTAAGCAGATCCAGGATGATGTCGAAGCCGAATGTCCAATCTGTAGTGAAGAGCCTATGGACGATCAGAGCGTGACCGGTTGCTGGCATAGCGCTTGTAAGAAGTGCCTCCTGGACTATATCGAACATCAGACCGCGAAGAATGAGATTCCGAGATGCTTCAATTGTAGGAAGCCAATCAACGCTAGAGACGTACTTGAGGTCGTCAGACATGACGTGGATGAAGAAGAGGAACAAGGTCTGTTTATCGGCTCGAGAAACAGTCAAGCAAGAGTCAGTCTCAGGAGAGTTAATCAGATCAGCTCCGCAAAGATTGCTAGTCTGCTGTCACATTTGAAGAAGCTCAAGAAGGAGAGTCCGGGGATCAAGAGCGTAGTCTTCAGTCAATTCACCAGCTTCCTGGACATACTGGAACCTGAGCTCAGCAAAGCCGGCATTCCTCATCTCCGCTTCGACGGAAGCATGGCCCAGAAGCAGCGCGCCTCGGTGTTGACCGAGTTTGCGGAGAGACCTAGAGGCTGTGTTCTTTTGCTGTCCCTGCGAGCAGGTGGAGTCGGACTGAACTTGACCTGCGCAAAGAGAGTGTTCATGATGGATCCATGGTGGAGCTGGGCTGTCGAAGCACAGGCGATCGACAGAGTTCATCGCATGGGTCAGACCGACGAGGTCAAGGTGATACGTTTCGTGGTCGATGCCAGTATCGAAGAGAAGATGCTCAAGATACAGGATCGGAAGAAATTCATAGCTAGTAGCCTTGGGATGATGAGTGAGGAGGAAAAGAAGACTCAGCGGATTGAGGACATCAGGGAGCTGCTGAGCTAAACAGGGAAGCTGGCAGATGGCAGATGGCAGATAATAGTCCTATGATGTAGATCGCTAGCCGCGCGGCATAAAGAACATGACATATGTTGACTTGATCTCGAATGAATGTGATGGTGAGCTCCCCGTGCGACGCTCTGTCATGTGAAAGTGGCGCCCAAATTTTGTCAGCGTCAGAAAGTTTGCTCCTCCAACTTCAATCCTCCTTCACTCAGCACAACTCGTTCCAACGACTTCACCACCATTCCGATTTGACTTGATACACTCTCTCACACTCCAATAAGATCGCTCGTTCCAAAACTCCACGCCGGCCTGCAAGCCGCACCACCACAACCATGGCCTCCCAAGAAGAGGACCTCTACGGTACGCTCTTCCCTCCCTCCGTCCCTCCCTCCCCCCCTCCTCTCCCCTCCCTTTCCCCCCCTCAGACCCCGGCTAACACCCCCAGAAACCCTCTCCATCCCCCGCACCGCCTCTGCCGCGGAAATCAAAAAAGCCTACCACCGCGCGGCCCTCTCCTCGCACCCGGACAAAGTCCCCGCCTCCGAGCGCGAATCCGCCGACATCAAATTCAAATCCATCTCGCGCGCATACGAGATCCTGTCCGACGAACAGACGCGCCACCTGTACGACCAGCACGGCATGGCGGCGTTTGAGAAGGGGGGCGCGGGCGGCGGGGGACATGGAGGCATGGATATGGAGGATATACTGGCGCAGATGTTTGGGGGAATGGGCGGGGGGCAAGGGGGGTTTGGGATGGGAGGAATGGGGGGCATGCCGGGGATGGGAGGCGAGGGCCCGGGGCAGGGGAGGAGGAAGGGCAGGAGTGAGGTGCAGGAGTATGAGGTTACGTTGGAGGAGTTGTATAAAGGCAAGACGACAAAGTTTGCGAGTACGAAGAATGTGATTTGTCCTGGGTGTAGTGGGAGTGGGGGAAAGGAGAAGGCGAAGGGGAAGAAGTGTGGGAGTTGTGAGGGAAAAGGTGAGTGGGCATTCGATGGGTACAAGGGTAGTGCTGACTGGTGCAGGTTCGAGGACGATGTTGAGGCCGGTGGGGCCGGGGTTGGTCACGCAGGAGACGGTACCGTGTGGGACTTGCAAGGGAAGAGGGCTGTACTATGCGGATAAGGACAAGTGTAAGAAGTGCAAGGGCATGAGGACGATATCGCAGAAGAAAATCCTGGAGTTGTACGTGCCGCGAGGTGCGAGGGAGGGAGAGAAGATTGTGCTGGCGGGTGAAGCAGACCAGGTTCCGGACCAAGAGCCTGGGGACTTGGTGTTTGAGATCACGGAGAAGCAGCATGAGACTTTCATTCGCGCGGGCGCGGATCTGAGCTGCGAGCTGGAGATCAGTCTAAAGGAGGCGCTGACGGGCATCGACCGAGTGGTGGTGAAGCATCTAGATGGGAGAGGGCTAAAGCTCACGGTCCAGCAGCCAAAAGGAAAGGTGCTACGTCCAGACGACGTCCTGCTTATCAAGGGCGAGGGCATGCCGATGAAGCGCTCCGACAGCAAAGGCGACTTGTACCTGGTCATCCGCGTCAAGTTCCCAGAAGACGGCTGGCTACTCGACGAGCCAGCACTCAAGAAAGTCCGCGACGTGCTACCAGCAGATTCACCAACGACGGTGGAAGCTGAG
The DNA here is from genome assembly GCA_013372555.1 of Elsinoe arachidis. NCBI lineage: Eukaryota > Fungi > Ascomycota > Dothideomycetes > Myriangiales > Elsinoaceae > Elsinoe > Elsinoe arachidis. The sequence goes on from JAAPAX010000001.1 coordinate 2,775,981, forward strand.
ACAGTCGATGACATCACATACGAGCTAGTAGACAACATGGACGGCTTCGGCGCCGGCTCAGGCGATCCTCGCGCCGGCGCAGAATGGGAAGACGACGACGACGGAGAGGGCGGCGAGCCTCAATGCCAGCAGCAATGATGACATGACGACGATGAGGTGAAGACAAAAAGCATTGTAGATGTATTATAGACGGCCGCCAAACATATCATGGGCCATGCATGACGGGTCAGAGGTGCATAGTAGAACCAGAATAGATACCCCTTTGCTCCTTGCCCTTCAAGCTCCTTGCCCTTCATGCTCCTTGCCCTTCATGCTCCTTGCCCTTCCCCTCTCTCGCTTCCCTTCCCCTCTTTCCCTCCCCTTCCCCCCTTCCCCTCCCCTCCTCTCCCCATTCCTCCTGTACCTCCCCTACCTCCCCCCCTTCCCATCCCCCATCCCCGCCTCCCTACTCTCCCACCCCACCCGTTCCACCCACCTCCTGACCAACGCCTCATTCTCCCCCCTCACCTCCCCCACCTCCCTCTCCATCACCCTCACCTTCTCCTCTGCCGTCCTCGTCTTCTCCTCCGCTACATTCAACGCCAATTCCAGCGCTAGCATCTCGTCTTGCACTGACAGAATCAATTTGCTCTTTTCGCGGAGCTCGTGGTCTAGGTCTTTTGAGCGGCGGAGGAGGAGGGAGTGGGTGTTTTGCAGGGAGGAGTGCGTGGCTTGGAGAGAGGTGTGCGAGGTTTGAAGGGTGGAGAGTTGGGTGCGGAGAGAGGTGAGTTGGGTTGTGAGGGTGGCGCGGGCGGTGTTGGCTGTGGCGAGTTGGGTGCGGAGGGTGGTGAGGTCTGCGGGGGAGGAGTCGGGTTTCGGGGAGGAGGGGGTGCGGGAGGAGTGAGATGGGAGAGTGGTGGGACCGGGAGTGGATGGTGGAGCGAGGGGAGAGGTGGAGGTGCGGTCTGCAAGGGAAGTGTCTGGTCTTGTTAGGGGAGGCGTGGGAGGGGAAGGGAGGGGGACTTGCAGGCTTGGATGTAGGGTTTGTGGAGGGACTCGCGATGGTCGCGGATGTCGAGGTGAGAGTTGTACTGGGATAGCCAGTCTGTGGCCATGATTTGAGGGCGATTCTTTGATTGTAGTTGGGGATGTATCGTTATTGATCTCAAGAACTCCTGCTCGTTAGACTACGCATGCCTCAGGCTTCCCGTGCGATAATGAATACCACCGTAGCGTCCTACTGAGATTTCATTATCGCCGACTCAAATATTCGTTTTAATCACTCGATTTCAGGAGCGAGCAGCTCGAGGCTATGTTGCTCGTGTCGGATTGGGGTAGGATGTCTCGAGGTTAGGACAGGACATCTGGATGCGAAATGTGGAGGGGCGAATGTTCAGGCACGTGACACATTTAGGAGCTACCCAGACACAATAGACATCAATCTTTTTCATGAGCTGTATCTGTCTTTATACGAAATCGCTAGTAGTCGTTCAACCTTGAAGCCACCATGAAAGTCACCTCCTCACAACCTGCCCACTGCTTATCCCTCCTCCTTTTCTACTCCCCAGCATGCGCCACCACCTTCTGCCTCGCCATCAACTTGGGCAACCTAACCGGCAACAACAGCACACAAAGCGCCACACTCGCCGCCACAGCCACCGTAAACGTAACCCTCAAACTCACAGCATAAGCATCAATAACCTGCTCCTGCTGCGACCCCGTCAACAGTCTAATCGCCTTGACACTACTCCTGACCGCCTCAATAACCCTCTCCCTATCCTCGCCCTGCACTTTACTCTCCAACTGCGCCCCCAGCATATTCTGGAACACGAGTGAGGATATCGCAATCCCCAACACCGTGCCGATGTTGCGCCACAGTCCCAGCGTGGTGTTCACGATGGCTTGGTCGGCCTGCTCTGACACCGCGAGCGAGGACATGATGGTTGAAGGGAAGACCCAGCCTTGCCCGAGGGGGACGCCGGAGATGAGCACGAGAGACACGGCTTCGGTGACGCCGCGCTGCAGGAAACACACTGCGATGCTGCCTGCGAGGTAGACGAAGGAGCCGAGGACGAGGGTGGGTTTGAGGCGGCGGGTGTAGGTTATTATGTAGCCTGAGGATATGCCGGCGAGGGAACCCACGAAGGAGGGGACGGCGAGGCGGAAGCCCGAGTCTGAGGCCGAGGTGAGGAGGACGGCTTGGAAGAAGAGCGGGACGTTGAAGAGGACGGTGTTGGTGGCGATGCCGCCGAGGGTGTTGGAGAAGATGAGGTTGCCGATCGGGGAGCGGGCGAGGAGACGGATGGGCATGAGTGGTTGGAGGGCGCGGGTTTCTTGGTAGATGAAGAGGGGGGCGAAGACGGCGAAGAGGATGAAGCAGGTGATGACTTGAGGGGAGATCCAGGGGTAGATGTTGCCGCCGAGATTGAGAGCTAGGATGAGGGAAGTGACGGTCGTGATGAGCAGTGCGGAGCCGAGCCAGTCGAATTTTTGGAGGGCTTGGAAGGCTGAGCCGGAGGAGGATTTGATGAACATGGGGCCTAGGTTGGCGGGGGTAAAGAGGTAGGCGAGGATGGCTCCAAGGACGATGAGGGGCACTTGCACCCCGAACGCCCATCTCCAGCCCAAAGTATCGCAAAGGTAGCCACCGAATGCTGCTCCGGAGGCTGAGCCGAGACCGAAGGCGATGTTGACGTGGGATTGGAAGACTCCCCTGTGCTCGATACGGATGCAGTCGGAGAGAATGATCAGAGACATGGACATGGTGCCTCCTGCTCCAAGACCGCTTGCTGCTCTGGCCGCGATGAAGGATCCAATGCTCTGAGCGAGACCACACCAAGCTGTAGTAGCAGCAAAGATGACCAACGCCGCGGTATACACATATCGTCTCCCAAAGGTGTCTGAGAAGCGGCCGAAAAGTGGTTGGAACGCTGTCGAAGTGATCAAGAAGGTCGTACTGAGCCACGAAGCAGCTTTTGAAGCACCGAAATAAGAGGTAATGACAGGATGTGAAGATGCCATCAGCGTCGTGTCGAAGCAAGCCACAAAGTAGCAAATCAAGACGACCATGAATACAAGCCAAAACTTCCCAGGAGTGATGTTCATGAACTTGGTGTGCGCGTACTTGTCCTCGACTTCTCCGAGAGGACCATCTTCAACATCGGTAGTCGAACCGTCGGCAATAGACTCCTCGTCGTCCCCTGTGATGATTGCTTGTGAAGCCTTTCGACCCCATGAAGCTACCGGGTCTACAGTCTGATAGGGATTGCCGTATTCACCGGCAAGGGAGCCTATCGAGCCTGATCTAGCTAGATCAAGCCGTAGGTCATCGACCTCGACATCTGTGGTCCTCGTAACGAAGGAGGATCTATGTGAGCCTGGAAATGCATTTTGTGCTGGGAGTGACTGTGGTCGAATGAAATTTGAGGGTGTCGGTATCGATCTTCGAGGCGGAGGTCTGCTGCCTATCGACGTCGACAACAAGGGCGTTCTCTCATCGTCAGGAGAAGGGCTGCGTCGTCCTTTGGGAGATACACTCATGATAGCAGTGGTGAAGCGGGGTAGGTATGCTTGGTACAGGTATAGTAAAACAGCCAACCACCCAGATGCTCCTCAGGACTCGTGTGCTTCCAGATGACCTGTCAGAGGATCTGCGACGGTATACAAGTACAGCTCGCTAGATATTTTGCATTGAAAAATTCGTAAATGGAAGAAAATGCGTCCTCATGCATGACTCTAGATACCCAGATGACATGCGAGATAGGCCACTTACCTCTTAGCCCAGCTAGCTATACCCGGTTTGGCGGAAGAGATTAGGGCGAAAATTGAGCATGGCGACATCTGGGCGAGACATTTTTTGAGTGTAGAGGGTGGAGTTCGGAGGACGCCTCCCACGCAAGTGGTCCCTGCCGTTGCTTTGATTGATCCGTTCGGTGGGCGGCGGGGTCCGCTACCGAAAGACGGTGGGACACGGCGAAACCCTCCTTGTGTTTATACTTGCAAGCATAAGCACACGAGCAGTCCATGCATCGTACTACCGGAGATATGTCCGCGGCAATTGCGGCATGTCACACAGATTCACTCTATACCACATGGATGGAGCGGGTCAGAAAATCATAATAATTCAAAAGGCTAAGCTACGGCACGCAAAAAGGACTTTTGATCATCATGTCGTCAATGCCAGGCACGCCATCGCTGCCATGACCTAGTCTCTGGTTGTGATCCTGCGGATCTCACCATCTTGTGCCTCCTCTCGTCTGTGGATCCCGTCCGCATCGGCTGCCTCGCCAGCCATGACCTTGACGTCCTTGTACTCAGATCCGGTACCAAGACGCCATCCAAGGTAGGTTGTGCTGACCAATGATACGGTGAGGAAGGCAAAGACAGTCCACTGTCGGAATGGTTAGCAAGATTTTTGAGGCAGGTCTAGGTAGAAGGTACTCACGTTGCCCATCTGATATCGAGGCCCAGTGGAAGAAGGAAATAGGAAAGGTGCACTGATGCCACCACAGTTGGCCAGAGCAATGATGCCTCCTGTGGCCAATGCTGTAGCCGTGCTGCCAGAGACTGTAGCAGTGCGGTGTGCTAGGAATGGAAGCACCGCCGCATTGGTCGATGCGATGAGAAACACAGCGATGTATCGTACAATCCAATTGGTGACAACAGCCAGCAGGAGGTACCCGGTGCCGACAAAGACGAGCCCTCCCAAGGTGTGCCGGATTCGCTCCTTCGTGCGGTCGGAGTGCAGACAGTTGCCAACAATGACAATCAGTGCGAAGACGTTGGGTGGCACAGTCATGAGCTGTCCGACATAGCCCTTGAAGCCGAGCGTGGCAATGATGGTAGGTGCAAAGTAGCCGAAAGCGTTCAAGCTGTTGGTCATGAAGAAATACTGAATGGCATAGATCCAGAAGATGGGTTCGGCAAGTGTCTCTTTTGCGATCTTCTTGTCAAAGTGCTTGTCGTCCTTGCTTGGTGCATAAACGCCCATACGAGCAACTGCAAATGCTCGCTCCTCGGGAGTAAGGAACTTGGCGTCGTTTGGATAATTCGGCATGAGAAACCAGACGGCGAAACCCAGGAGTACCGCTGGGATACCTTCAAGAATGAAGAGCCACTGCCAACCACTGAGCCCAGATTTGCCATTCAGGAATGAGATGCCCGTCGCCAAAAGTCCGCTGAACGCACCCGCAACTGCTACGCTACCCGCAAAGATTGCCATTCTAGTAGCCCTCTCGCTTGGTTTGTACCAGAAGCACAGATACATGATAACACCTAGACGAGATTAGTTGAGTCCCATGTAAGTCATACCAATGCTGTGCACTTGCCTGGATAGAACCCGGCTTCAGCTAGTCCTAGAAAGAATCGTGCTGCGAGAAGACCTCCATAGCTGCTGACCGCTGATGTGCAGATGGTGACTATGCCCCAGGAGATCATGATACGTCCAATCCAGACAGACGGCGAGAAGTATTTGAGCAGGATGTTGCTTGGAAATTCCATAACGACGTAGGGTACGAAGAAGACCGCAATGGCAATGTTGTATCGGATACCTGTCAGCCCAAGTTGGCTGACGAGGTTATCTTCGGGCTTGTCGTTGTTGAGTGTTCGAGCATTGCCGAGATTGGTGCGGTCGATGTAGTTGATGAGATAGGATACGCAGACCCATGGCAGGATGTTCCAGTCGATCTTACGCACAATGCGCTTCTCCATGGCGGCATCACTGAGGTCGATGGTTTCGCCACCTCCGAGGGAATCGATGCCATCCGACGCCGCGGAGGTCAGCTTCTTGTCGTCCAAGTGGGACATGGCTGCACTGGTAGTAGGAGGTCGTGTGCGTCAAGAATCTGTTTGAACGTGGTTGATATCAACTGATCCCTATATGTCGGTCTGTGTAACAAATTTGAAGGCTCTCTCCACGGCTTTGTATCTGGCTGAGGGAGGACACCAATTGAAACAGGACTGATCGCGCATACTGACCGTGGGTACCTACGTTATGTATTTGATCGAGCTCCAGGAATACTGCACTGTTCTCCGCAGTACCAGTGGATCATGCCGAGAGTTGAAAACTCTTTCAACTCGTAAAAGCATTCTCAAACGTCGGCGAGAAGACCTGGAATCAGTCAAGCCAAAGATAAGGAGACAATTGATGAATGGCAGCGCCAGAATTGATGAGTGCCCTTATCTCGGGAGGGCCAGCAAAGACCAGCAGAAGTGGGTGAGGTGCAGCTGATCCTCCGAGACCGGTCCGACGATTCACCATGTTCCACTGGGCTTTTGATGCTTGAGCGTTTCTTCGATGTCTTTGGTCCTTCTCCGTTGGCTTGTGCATGTCGGAGAGGATCGCGACCGTGGTTTGGCGTTCTATTGAAGGTCGTGTTTCCCGCCGTCGTGGTTCTGTTGTCCGTCTGGTGGTGGGATGGCTGTCTTTGTCACGGAACAATCCTCATCCCCTGCAACCCACTTTGCGCCTCCAGATAAGGGCAAGGAGATGCACTCTTGAGCTGCTTTGGTTTCGTCACATCTCCTCCAATGACGGTGTCACAAGCAAGGACAGCCGTTGCTTCTCGCACAGCAACAAAATGGCTTTCATTCCTGACTAATCTTCCGTCGCCCAGGCACACCAACCTCTCTCGTCTCTCCCGTCCGAACCTCGAACCTCCGCGTGGGGTCCAAGCCCCCAAGGGTTAATCTGTAACACATGCCGCAGGGTCCAATCCCTGCAATTCATCTACACGCCAGATCACTCTCCAGGCCCTACATCCTCTATACCATGCCCTTGTCATGCCTTCCGCCGTAGACCCGGTCTGCAGCTCATGCGGCTCACCAGCCACCTCCACTTCGCAGATCTCCGACCTCGAGAACCAGGTCCGTGTCCTCACCGAGCAATCCGTCGACGCTCTCAATCGACTTGCCAGCTATGAAGAGGAGATCCGCCAGCTGCGAATGCAACGTAATGCTGCCGGCGCTACACCTGCTGCCACTCCGGTAGATCCCCAGCACAGCTACAACAACAGTGTTGACAGCGCTGCCTCTAATGGCTATGGTCTGAATCGCTTCGCTTCGTTCCGCATGGGACGGAAACCGTCTGCTGGAAATGCGACGCCCAGTGTAGATCTGGGAGACCTGCAGACACAATTACAGAAGGAGACCAAAGCGAGAGAGGAAGCAGAGAGAAAAGCCCATCAACTCAACAGTGAGCTTGAGGATCTCAGCGCCAACTTGTTTGAGCAAGCCAATGAGATGGTTGCTACGGAAAGAAAGGCACGGAGTAAGCTTGAAGAGAGGGTCGCAACACTCGAGCAAAGGGACAAGGACAAGAGCAAGAGATTGGAGAAGATCGAGGGTGCTCTCAAGCGACTGGACAGGGTAAGAACTCTATTGGCACCACCTACACCGCCTACCTGAAGCTGGACCGAGACCACCTTGTCGACGACAACAAATCTTGGCTAAGCCCACGGCATGAGTATCTGGATGACAAGTACTCCCGCGCCAACCTAAGGCTTGCCTGGCGACCTTCCTGCTCGCCTAGCAATGTCACGGTCACGCGAGTGATGACGACGGAGAGACCGTACACAAAAAGAGAATTTCGACATTGGCAAGCCCTCGACTACGAGCACATCACGAACACGACATTGCTGGTATTGTTTGATGCAAAAAGGTGAAGATGCAATACGCCAATTCACGCTATGGTACAACCTTCCGAGTACGATAACTGTACAGAACCTGATCCTTCCGAAAACCCTTCGATCGCCTGGTCTAATTCTTACAATCCATCCTTGCGCCCCGATCCCAGCCTACCCTAGTCCTCGACGATGCGTCGCCTAGTAGTGCTTCTTGTGGATACGGCTTCCAGTGCTGGTCCTTGGGCTCGTGGCCACGACGGTCCTCCTCGGCGCGGGCGCAGTACGATCGACCGTCACGGTCGGATAGCGAAGAATAACATACCAGGCATGGATGACACCTAGGAAGAGTCAGAGTCTGAAACACGAACATGAGGCATTTGGGACATACCTGGAATCCAGCCCAGAATGGTGAGCAAGATGTTGAGCCAGAATGAGCCACGGCAGCCTCTACGGACGAGGACTGCGACTGGCGGAAGGAAGATGGCGAGGAGGAAGAGGCAGAGATCGGACTGTGAATGTCAGCGACTAGTAGGCTGATGAGGAGCGCACTCGACTTACGCAGAAACCCATGTTTGTCGGAGTAGTGTGATGAGTTTGAAGTCGATGTGAAATTGAATTGATTATCGTTGTATTTTGCACGTAGCGAGTACCTGGGTCGATGACGGTGATGATGTTACTGATTCTGGAGGACGAACTGAAAACCACTCTGCCTTATATCCATCCCAAACCTTGTCGTCCAAGAAATCATTCCAAGGGCAATGACGCAGCCTTTCCGTTCCCGCCGGCCGCCGAGTCGCGCAAACATGCGGCAAGCCACATTTGCATACAAACAGCGTCCGTGCCCTGCTTTCCGAGCAAGCTGACTGGTTCGCTTCTTTACGTCCAATTCGAGGCTCATGTGTGCATGACGCGGCGGTCGATTGCTGGTGATCAGGGTTTATGTTGTGCAGCACGTCGGTGTCAGAATTCGTGCGACAGCCGATATTTGCCAAGAGACGTGCTTTGAGGTGGTATTCACCACCCTCTGCCCTTTATTTGATGCTCTGGTGACTCTATAACTATTTTACAACGTTGTGGCATATCTTTGATGCGCTGTTGAACTTGCTCTATCGTGATTTGCGACCATTCAAACTGGATGATGCTTTTTAGCTCCTTTAAAGTGCGGTACCTCCTCCCCTTTAGTCTCTCTTTTAGTATGAGCCAAATAGCCTCCATTGGATTAAGATCTGGACTCTGTGGTGGATAATCAAGGATAGCTATCCAGTGAGCACGTAACTGCTCACGTACAAGGTTATCCTTGTCACCCTTCGTGCTGTGAGATGGATCACCGTCTCTTTGGAGTAGCAGCTCCACTCCATGCTCGATGCGTGCGTGTTGAATAAGATCGATGAACTCTGGAAGGATATGATCGACGTAAAACTTCATCCGCATTGAATTACCCTTTGGATGAAGCTTCAAAACGTGACTAACGGCTGCTTCGTGCTCGAGGATACGGCGTTGATAGTCCTCTGCAGACTCACGTTTACGAGGCTGAGGCTTACGAGGCTTCTTTAGCCTAATCTCCTTGTCCTCCTCGTCATTATAGAAGGTGATTTGATCGGCCTTTTAGTGGTAATTAATCTAGCTTGACATATGAAGTTAGTTGCCTTTTGACTTCTTCCTTCGGCAGCGATTCTTAGGGGTATATCGAGTGCCTCTCCGCCGTAGTATTCGACGGCATTGAAGCTCGGCCGGATTGATGTGTGCTTCGTCGGTGAAGACGATAGAGTCCCAAAAGCCCTCTATAGGCTTGTCTTGATGGTCTATACCATAGCCTTGTCTCTTGGCTTGATTCTCCGGCGATATGGCACTCTCATCGGCCATTAAATACATGGCAGCGCCGTCGGCGTCTACCTTAAGGTGGCGCTGAAGCGTTCGTTCAGAAACGCCAAGTCGGTAGTGAGCAATCTGAAGGTCCAAACTCTAGCCTCGAACTGGATTCTCCGACGGCGACGTAAGACGCCGGTACACCTCCGGTGGATGGATAGGTGGTCTTCTAAGGTTGTCAGAGGCTGGCCGCGTCCTTCGATAAGCTGCAAGGCCTCTCTCGTCACGATCGCGCAGCCATCGACCGGCCTGATCATGACTGACTCTAAGACTCTTTGTAAGAGGCCGGATTTTTTGACCGGGGCCACTAGCATCAAAAGCATCAAAAAATCGCGTTTTGAAAACAGTATCAAATTCAGCATGAGATTCTCTACCTTCTGGTGTATTTGAACGGTGAATTGCGCGTGTGGATGGTGCCATTGTGTAGTGTTGAAGTTGTTACACCTTCATGAAGAGGCGTGAGGAGAGTGAGGAGCGGGGAAATCGGCTGTCGCACGAATTCTGACACCGACGTGCAGGTTTATGCCCGGCTTGTGCTTGATGAAGATACGAGATGCGAGAGATGTCATGCATGAGACATTGCTCGTAGCTGAGCCTCGTGGCAAGGACGCTGGCGGAGTCTGATTATCACCAAATATAGGACATGCTCGCTGCCTGCTATACCCTACCCCATCACCGCCACACATGCATCGTCTCCGTTCTCAAACTCTTCTTTGACTCGGTCATCTCCAACCTGCATCCCGCCCTGACTCGCCCAACTTTTTCTATCACCTCCATCTTCACACTGGCTAAAAGCACTTGCGCCATGACGCCCGCGGCGTGATCGTAGTCCAACATGCCTCCCAAGCGTTTCACCGCTAACCCCCTCGCCGCCCCTCGCTACCGGGCAGGCAAAGCGCTTCCCACTGCCGGCGATGCCTCCGACTCCTCCTCCGACAGCTCAGATTCAGAATCAGAGACCACAGCACCTGCGCCCAAGCGGCCACCTCCTCCCAAAGCCGCCTCCTTCCCGAAGATCACCACCGACATCGCCGGACGAGAAGCTCAAGCAGCCGCCGCACGAGCAAAAGAGGCAGAAGCCCGCCAACGGCGAGAACAGAATGAAGAGGAAGAAGGCTTCGTCACAGCCTCCGACTCCGAGTCCGGCGCCGGCTCCGGCTCACAAGACGACGACGACGACGATGAAAGCGACAGCGAAGACGACTACAGCTCCGCCTCCTCCACCCGCCGCCGCTTCACCGCCCCGACCTTCGTAAAGAAACACCAACGCCAACCCACCCACACCCACCAACCCCAAGACCCCGACCCCGACGAGTCCGAACGCCGCCGCCTCGCCAAAGCCGACGAGCTCCTCCAGCAACAAATCGCCCTCGCGGCGCGCGAACGCGCCCTCGCCACCAAAGAATGGGACGCCGACGACGCAGGCCTGCACCTCTCCGACGTCGACGACACCGACAACCTCGACCCGGCCGCCGAGCACGCAGCCTGGACCCTGCGCGAATTGAAGCGCATAAAACGCGAGCGCCTCGCCATCGAAACCACCGAGAAAGAACGCGAGGAAGTCGAGCGCCGCCGCGCCCTCACCTCCGCCGAGCGCGACGCCGAGGATCGCGAGTTCATCGACAAGCAGAAATCAGAAAGGGAAGGACGCGGCCAGATGGGGTTCATGCAGAAGTACTTCCACAAGGGGGCGTTCTTCCAAGACGACGGCGACGAAGAGGTGTTGGCGGCCAAGAGACGGGATGTAGCGGGACGGCGATTCGAGGATGATGCGCTGAATAGGGAGTTGTTGCCGGAGTATATGCAGATCAGGGATATGACCCAGTTGGGGAAGAAGGGGAGGACGCGGTATAGGGATTTGAAGGCGGAGGATACGGGGCGGTTTGGTGGGGAGGAGAGGGGGGGAAGAGGGAGGGGCGAGGCGGGGGGCAGGTATGGTGGGGAAGGGGGGAGTGGGGCGAATAATGTGGTTGTTGGGGAAAGGAGGGCGAGGGATGGAGAGGGGGAGGGGAGGGAGGGGAAGAGGGTGAGGTTGGATCGGTGAGTGGAGGATGGTATGGAAGAGTGTTGGGTAAGGGAAGGGGCATAGCGTCGGCGTTACAAGCTCGCGTGAGCTGGGTATCATGTTTCTACCAACTATCGAAATTACCGAAGCCGCTGGCTTTGGATTTCTTCTTGACTGGTTCCGGTTCCTCCCATTCTCCTATGATTTCGTCCTCGACGGGGGCGCTGGCGGTCTTGAGATACTTGCCGACACCTGCGCCAGCAGTATTGCTCTCGACTTTGCCATCCCTGCCAATCTTCTTGCCAGTCCATGTCGTCCTGTCATCGTCTGTGCCACCCTGTTTCCGAATCTCTTCTTTCTCCTTGTCCTTGACGTCCTTCTCCCGTTCCTTCTTGAGAAAGTCCTCGAATGGATCGCTGAGTACTCTGACTTCCTTGATGGCACAGGCTTCGAGTGGTCGATCTTTGTCATCGGTCGAGACCTTCTCCAGCTTGTCGAGTGCACCCAGACCATCCACGACTCGGCCGAAGATGGTGTGCTTACGATCTAGATGCTTGACTGCTCTGTATGTGATGAAGAATTGACTGCTGTTGGTGTCCTTGCCTTTGTTGGCCATGCTTAGCACACCACGGCCATCGTGGGTCAGAGGTCCTTCGAATTGGTCTTCGAAGTTTTTGCCCCATGTGGATGATCCGCCGCGACCAGTACCGGTTGGATCACCGCCTTGGATCATGAAGTTGCGGATGTTGCGATGGAAAGACACTCCATTGTAGTATCCCTTTTTTGAGAGGCGTAGAAAATTCCAGACAGCTTTCGGGGCATACTCAGGGTATAGTTCGAGAGTCAAGTCACCGTGCGTGGTTGCCATTGTGACAAACCCAGTCAGCTTCACTCGCTTCGGCTTCAGAAGATAGTCCTCCTCGGAAAGTGTCGCGTGTTCGGCGCCAGTGTGCGGTGTCAGACCAGTCGACGTGAATGACGCCGCAGCTTTGCCGGTCGTGTGCTTGGCCGCGTTGTACGGAACCGCCCTACTGGTCATACTCGACGATGGCGCGGGTCGCTTAACCCCTGCGACCGCATTGCCGGCAGCAGATCCACCGTTCTTTGCAGCCTCGCGTTCCGCACGGGCTTTTGCGACTGCCTCTTTCGCTTTCAGGATCTTTGCCGACGAACCCATGGCTGCCATGTTCACGCTTGCTGCCCGCCCCGCTTCTTGCTCCGGGGTGAGCACATTCTCGCCCTCCTTGATGTGCTTGAAAGAGTTGAGATCCCGCGCGGTGACGTTCTGCGGATCCTGTAGCGTGATGATATCCGAGCGCTGGAATTTCTCATCGGTGACCAGATCGTTCCAGTTCTTCGCCTTGATGTTCAACCTGTCTACCGTGTCGAATGCAAAGACATTGCCAGTATTCCTCAGGGCCACAATATGCGTGTTGTCGGTGAAGACCTTGAAGGTCACCGGATCCACATACTCGTCATCATCGTTCTTCGCAAAGTTGAGCTTGATCAATTCGGTCGCCTTGAGTAGTGTGCCATCCACCGGATTTGTTCCATTCTTCTTCAACCATGGTAGGATGTTGGTCAGGTCAAATATAATGCCGTCGGATGTGCATACTGGATGATTGAAAGGTTGCAAAGAAAGCGAGCAGAAGTTGAAGGGTAATCTCGAGAAGGCGAGTCCAGTGTTCTCGTTGCGCCTAGCATTGGAGCCTGCACTGGCGGAGAAGGCATCGCTAGATGCCCACTCGCTGTGAGTGATCTACAAGTTGTCAATATTGGCCAGAGAAGCTGTCGGTGCCATTGACTCACGTACAGCTTATCAGTGCCTTTGCCCATCGTTGGAAGGAAGCAACACGAAATGGTCAAAGAAGACGAATATCAGAGAATAACCCTAACCCTACATCACATGCCTGAACGTAACGTCATCGGCCATTGATATCCTTCAAGGTTCTCCATCAACACTTTTCAAGCGGTGGTCTGGAGATGCCGCTTAACAGTATGCAACACCGATTCTATTGTCTTGCGCCTATATACCGATGCTATGATGATGATGTCCCATTGGCTGTCCTCCCTTGACCCGCCCTCGAGCTCTTGCCTTTCCGCCTGGGATCTTCGACCTTGACCTGTGCCGGGTACAGGTACTCTCCTTCATCGTCAGCTTCTTCGCCCCTCAGCCGATCTTCCCTCCTCCTCAACGATTCGAGTTGCCGGATTATCTCATCTTCGTCGGCCAGACAGAGGATCATGTCTGGTGGCATTTCGCCGAAGAGTTCTGGCTGACCAATGGTGTTTCTGATGTAGTCGAGGGAGCGACCTTTGAGGCATCCACTCTCTCGACTTCCCACATCAGTCACCATCAGTCGGTCCGGATCACTGTCCCAGACCCAAAGCTTGTTGGCGAAGGCGGTCTGCTTAAAGAAACAGAGATATCGACTTTCCGCATCCCACGCGGCCTTGATGTTGCGACCCAGTCGCTCGATCCCGAACCGGATGGCATCGTGGTAGTCTTCTCGAAGCCCGCCATTGCAACGAAGAAAGTGTTCCCGATTTCCTTGAGATTGGGTCATGAAGAACGAAAGACTGGTTTCTGTATCTGTTCCATGCCGTCAGCGACGAGTCGTATCCGATCAAGTGCACATACCACAACAATACTGGAGCGGTGAGTTGACAAAAGCGTTGAAAAAGGCGAACATGCTTCGTGCACCGCCGACGGATCTCTGGAAGCAAGGTATCGCCTCATCCGGTCGTGGCCGTCGAAATTCGTCATCAAGGATATCCACAGCAGTACCTGGCGATATCTCCTGCTTCAACACTACGATGACTGCATATACCGGATGAGGCATATCTCGGTCCAGGTCCTCATCATTGCGCAGTGTCGTTCTCTGGATGATGCCGATGCGTTCTGAGAGTCCGAGCTTTCTTAAGAAGTGTGCAAAAACATCACGATGTGGTACAAGGGGATCCCAGCTTTGGACGTACGAGGAGTGTGGTGCCTGCATGCTGAGTGTGGTTCGATCTGCTTGATCGTGGCTCGTGGTTCGGGAGGTCGTGTTGATTTATGATCCAGAGGACGACAGGTTTGACCCAATATTTCGTTATCCTGTACCACATGGCGGGAGTTGTCTGTGATCGATGTGTGGGTGGTACAAGCATTCTGTGGTTGGACGATGGACACAAGGACAACGAAGATGTATTCATCGTGGCAGTCGTCGTTGTGCGCCTACTCGTGTGTCGTGTTCTGAATATCGTTCGCTGTGAATGTAAAATCAAACAACAGATGGATGGGCAGCACGTGCCCAGATGGTTACCGACGGTGTGGTTCATGGTGGGGCGTGAGCGGCAGGCTACACTTCACGAGGGCATCGTAATTGTCTCTCTTCACTAAACCTCATATCCATCAACTAAAAACTAAAGAAGTGCTGACAGCAGGCTCTCACACTACCATACACTATGACAGACGTACCTCCTTGGAGGCGTCAGGATGGCGCATCTTTCAAAGAAAAGTCACACAACCGCCCATACGGCGGGAACAAGTACAAGACTAGAGCCCAACCAGATCCTTCAGCACTCTCAGCCGCCGACATCTTGTGTCACTACTTCCCCACCGCTCGCGAGGATGCGATGCCTGGTCGTGATGGTAAGGTCAGTATCCAGCGCAGCACACTCAACGGAAGCGCGGAAAAGCCAAAGGAACTGGTGTTTGTCTTACTTCACCTAAATGCCAACCCACAATTCTACACCGATGGTGTGATTTTCGTCAAGTCTCAGCTCGGCTTGCTCAAGCGCTACCGCACCAAAAAGGGACCAGGGAATTCTGGTGTCACAATCGACGAGTTCCTAAAGGCAGAGGAAGCGTCATCAGTCGACGGTGAGCATGGCAACACAACTACCACAGAACCCACAGAACAGGATGCCCAAGGAGAGACAGGCCCTTTCAATGGTGCATCGTCTGTCGAACCCCTGGGAGAGGCGCCCAACAGCACTTCGGATGCCTCTGACCAACCCAAAGCCACCGGCTCCTCCACCAAAATTACGATGACAGCGGATCAATACCTCTCCTCAATCATCGCAGAAGGATCTCCGGAAATCTCTACTCCGGCGCCCACCTCGGATCAGGCCGTCGCCCCTGATTCTTCGGACGATACCAACCCCCGCATCGCCGTCTACAACCAAGTCCAGCACGGCCGCGGCAACAAAGATAACGACATGTTTCTCTTCCACGGCTACTACCGCCTTACCAACGTGAACTTCTGCCCACCTCACAGCGTCGCTCTCAAAGACCTCCTCAAGCGCAAGTGGACCTGGAAGGACCGCCAGGGAAATGAGCTCGCCAAGGAGCGAGACGTCGAGCATTGGCGGGAGAGCTTCAAGCATGAGTGGTCGGAGTTGAAGATGGAGAAGGACGAGGAGTGGGAGAAAGAGAATGGGCCACCCAAGATTGAGAAAAAGGTAGTGGCGGCTGGGAAGGGAAGGAAGGAGAGGACAGAAAAGAAGAGTGTCAACGAGTTGTTGAAGGAGATGAGGCTGGAGAGAGATAAGGAAGTCAAGGTTGAGGAGTCCAATGACGTCGGACTGGACACAACCAAAGATGCTGTGACAAAGAGTACTGACGATTTGACGGCTGCGGAGTTCAACCAGAGGCATGGGAGGGAGAGGTACACGGTGGTATTCAACGCAGCCGACGGCAAGGAGGTGAACAAGACACAGCGCCCCAAGGACATGGTCACAACAGAAGATTCAAAAGGGACAATGATGCCAGAAGGACCCAAGGAGATCAGCAAGCCAGGAGAGTTCGAGAAGGACAGCATCACAGAGGATGTCAAGGCAACGGTCATCACGGAAGAAACCAAGGAATTGATTCCGCCAGAAAAGCCCACGGATATGGCCCCGCCAGACCTACATCCCAAGGAGACGGCCTCACCAGAAAAGCCCAAGGACATGGTCTCCACAGAATTGTCCAAGGAGATGGCTTTGCCAGAAGAGTCCAAGGAGATGGCCCCGCCCGAAGAGTCCCAGGAGATGGCCCCGCCAGAAGGATTCAAGAAGATGGTCATGCTCGAAGAGTCCAAGGAGATGGTCATGCCCGAAGCGCCCCAGGAAACGATCATCCCAAAGGCATGCAAAGAGGAGGTCGATCCACCCGACGTAGTGATCGCTGCAGAAGACTCCAAAGTACTCATCCCAGCAGAGGTGTCCGAAGGGACAATCACAGCAGACGAGATTGAGGAAATGCTCTCTGCGCCGGTCACCAAAGTTTCGTTCACCACCGAGGACTCCAAAGCTGTGATCACGGCTGAGGACCCCAAGGAAGACATCACCACAGGAGACTCCAAGGCGGTGACCACCACAGAAGATCCGGAGGAGAAGGCCCAGGAAGGGACCAAGGACGAGTGAGAAGAGCATCCTGGCCGTAGCTATGAGCAGCGCGCATTCGCGGCAAGATGATTGACGATCCACGACAGCACTTCCGCAGACAGCTAGCTCGAAGTGACACAATGAAACCATAAAACATGAAGCACACTGAGTCGCGATTCTCCCATCTGTCTGTCTGTACTTGAACCCAACGCCCTGACCAAATCAAACAAGAAGAGTGGTATCATATCGGCCGTGACCCTTTCCCTCATCACTGAAACAACTTCCACCCCCTCCCCTTCCCGGCCCCTTCCCTTTCCCCCCGATCCTGCCTCCTCCTCCTCCCCTCCGCCTGCTCCAACGCCTTCAACGCCTCCATCTCGCCCAGCACCCGCTCAAGCAGCTCCTTCCGCCGCACAACATCCAAGTGTCTCCTAATCTTCGGGTCTTCACGAGCAAACTGCTCGAGCTGTTGCGGCGTGAGAGCGCGGAACTTGGCGTCTAGCTCTCTCGGGAACTGGGGGCGTTAGTGGTGACTTCAAGAACCAGGACAAGGGGAAAGGGAAAGGGAAAAAGAAAGGGGGATGAGAGTACGTACCAACCACTCAAATTTCCCCACCAACTCCGCACCAAGGAACAGCTCACTCGTCTCCGCCAACTTGCCCGCTACGGCATCCAGGAAGACTTCAGGACAAGCGTACTTTTCCTCCTTCTTCGCGCAGCCACGGCTCGTGACGGCTTTGATGCGCAACCTGAGCACTTCTGCTCTGTCGCGCAGGAAGACGGCCTCGCGTCCTCGTCGGAGGAGTTCGGCGCTGAAACCACCGGCGCCGGAGGAGACGTTCGTCCCTTCGAGCGCGACTTCGCCTTTGCGCACTTTGTCGATGAACGACACTACGTCTTTGGCTTTGCGCCGGCCGCCCATGCCGTCTTCCACGGTGCCGAGGGCGCGTTCGCAGTCTTTGAGCTCCGACTTGAGGACGGAAGCTATGTTGTCTCTCCCTCGCGACCAGTCGGCGTCGGAGAGGTCGATGCGGAATTTGTAGGGCTTGAGGCAGATTTCGAGCTCGTCCGAGGTGTCGTAGCTGAGTTCGCGGAGGATGTTGGCCGCGGCGTCTTGGATGGCGGAGCGGGCGAAAGGGGAGGAGGAGAAGGAGCTCGAGGCGATGAGACTGGAGATTTGTTCGGAGAGGTTCGTGGCGACGACGGTGGAGGCGAGGCGGCCGATGCCGAGTTTGGTGAGGGAGGCGACTGAGGCGTCGAGTTTGATGCGGTAGAGTTCTGCTTCGTCGGAGGGTGGGGATTTGGTGTTCGGTAGAGCGGCGAGGAGGGTGAGGGAGGTCTCGTCGGTTGACTCAAGAGTCTCGAGGGGTCGATTCCAGTAGCGTTGTGCGAGGAGGTTGAGGACCTGTTGGTCGAGTTCGGATTTGAGGAGGGCGAGGACTTCGGTTCTACCAAACGAGTCGGCGAATGAGCGGAATGAATGCTTGAAGGCATCGACGGATTCTGCGAGATAAGTCTCGGCGGAGAGTGGTCGTTCGTTGTACTGCACTTTGAACTCGTACGTCGCTTCGTCAAGCTCTGAGCGAATGTGACGAGCAGTCGTGGAGAGCGACGCTGACATGCTCGCTTCGAGGGTACGCATCAATACGCGGCGCAATGAAGGAGTGCCGACCGTGAGCTGATCAGCTGCGAATTCTGGATGGGCTTTGAAATAAGAAGCTTCGTGCCTTGTGAGAGCTGCTGTCAAGGGAGCCGAGCCTCGTGAGAACAGCGACGATGATGTCGCTGGTACTTTACAGATGACACCAACGTAGCCCAGTCGCAATGGATAGTTCTTGTCGGTCAAGATCGCAGCACCCCGGATCGGGTCGACAAGGTCCATCTTGGTAATGACACCAATGGTACGCTCACCACGAGGGTCAACCCGGCGTGATGCGCGAAGGGAGGTCGAGTTCGCAAGATCAACATCCGCTGCTGAGATGGCAAGAATGACATTCGGTGGCTGAATGTACTTGTCGCAGAGTTGTGCAATCTTCTCCTTTAGTTCTGTAGGTTGACCTTCGCTGACGACCTGGATATAGCCGGGCAGATCGATAAGCGATAGATCTGGGACGTGCGGCGAGAAGATCTTGAGTTGGATAGGATCGTCCGATACACATTGTTCCTCGGGAACGGCAAGGTTGAGGTCGGTCAACGTCCTCTGAATTTGCGAGAAGTCCGTAATCTTGCCCAAGCCTAATGTCGGGAACTCTCCATACTCTGAAGTTGCCTTCGGAGAGTTGACCAGAGTCAGCTCAATCGGTCGTCTCGTAACCATGTTCGAGCCTTTTGGTAGAAATTCGTGGCCGACGATGGCCTCGAGTACAGAGCTCTTGCCTGATGACTGCGAGCCGATGACCACGATCGATGGTAATGTGAGCGTCTCGGATTGTCCGACTGTCTGCAGAAGACTCCTGATCTCGATCATCTTTTTGGTGAGCATCATCATCTGGTCGTCCCTCGCAGCAGCAGCATCCGTCCGTTGGTCCTCAGCTCCGTCCTCATCCATGGCAAACGCTGTGGCTGTTGCGACTCCTGCAGCTGCCGGTCCTGCTCTGCTCTCCTTAGGCTCTGGCCCTCCACCACCGCCCCCAGTCTCCTCCTTCTTCGCCTCCATGATCCCTCTCATCCACTCCGGCAGCTCTACCTGATCTACTGTCCGACGCCAACCATTTCCTATCCGGTCGTATATGTTACCCGCACCATCGATAACAGTTGTCGCGCCCGTCGTCGCCGAATCTTTCGCCCGTCCGAATATGTCAATGGCCCAAGTCCCCGCCTGTGCCGCCTGGTATTGGATATATGCCAACCCGCTAATCGTAACAGCTCCGAGCATTGCGGGGACTCGAATGAGCTTCATAGCCAGCTGTGGAATGACTCTTGCGAAGGAGGCATGCCTGACAGCTGGCACATTGTGCATAGCAAAAGCGTTGGGCGGCCATGTTCGTTTACTTCGTAATCGAGGACTCTGGGCGACTCGCAAGAGGCTCGAAGAGGATCGTGTATAGGATCGGACTATTTGCTGAGGTAGTGCTTGTACATTTTGAGAACGGACAAGCCGCGAGGAGGTTGGCCTCCACATTACGGCCAGTCCATGAGCTACTTTGACAGGTCAGGGGGTTGCGCTGCGTAAAGTCGCTATTTAATCACTGAAATTCCTGGAACCTGGATGAGCAGTGTTGTTGTCAGTGACGTCTTGGCAGCTTGTGATGCGCTGCACAAGTTGCGGTCTGACCAACCGTAGCATGTTTCATGCAGGTCCGCGACCGGAGCGCATCCCTTGCAACCACACCTCATCGTGTGTCGTCCCGCTATTGATATCTCTCCCTTGCCCCGAATGCCCTTGTTCCTTTGATATCGAACTTGCTCGTCCCAATGATCCAGCCCCGGCGACCACAAAGGCAGCCAACAACACAATGAATTGCCAGCACCAATCGCCCTTGTTCCGTCTGCCTGCAGAGATACGGCATGAGATCTACTCTTATCTACTTCTTGCACCTCCAGTCACCGTAGCGGTCGTACAGAACAAACTTCATCCAGCCATCTTGAGCACTTGCAGGCGGATACACGAGGAAGCATACCCTTCTCTCTATTCCCTTGTCTTCACTGCTCATCCCACTTTGCTTACATCTCTACCCTACTACCTCGTCCGTCACCGGCCTGTGCCTCCCCACCTCGGATCTAGGATCAAGAGATGGCATATACTGGTCAGGCTAGACGTCGATCTGCGTTTCACCCCTGAGCAGGCACGAGACGCGTTTACGGGCTGCGACGAGCTCACTGTCGAGGTTATGCAGGCAATGTATGGTAGTTGTGACTTTGCTGTTCTTGGACCCTTTGAAAGCGTACGTGGAGTCAGACTGGCAAAGGTCATGGGAAGTCTGGGGGACGGGAGGTATGGCACTTGGCTGCAGAAGCGGATGATGTTACCACAAAGTGATGATGGCGTGCCTTTCGACGAGACAGACGAAGAGAGGGAGGTGCGTGAGCTAGGCGAGGGAGATCGTGGTAAGAGATTCGACAGGCAATGGAGGCTTGGTCCAGCGACTCGGGGACGAGATGTGTGGGAAGGTAATCGATGAAATAATGTGGTATCTTGGAGGTCTGGTAGTCTCGCATGTGATAGCGCACTGGCCACGCATCAAACCTGAAGGTCTCTCCCAACTATAGGCCGACGAAACTGTTCCAAGCTAGCGCGTACTTCACACCCTTTTCTCATCCCCCTTACCCATCTTGCAACACTCATTTGGAAAAGTCGCCATGTCTGGATGGGCCAAAATGTCTGGATGGACCGCGGTCCTACACAAAGGTGGGATTAGGCGCGATCTGGCTCGAACGCACACACTGACGCGTAATTTCAGGCAGGTATTATGCTGACCACCACGTCTACAACATTGCCGATGTTGTTGGCGATATCGTTGCGGGGATTCCCACTACTTCGACCACGGCGTACCGGGGATGGTCGATGTGTGTGAGGAACAAGCACGAGCGCCTACATAACACCTTCGACACAGAAGTGAGAAAATTGGAGCCCGGAGAGCTCTCGAGATTCCGTGCGGTGATTTCCAAGCTGGCAGAGGACTACCACTTGATTCAAACGCCTTCCATCTGGATGCCGAATCACCCAGACGCGTGGACGCTCGTCATTGATTTGGATAGTAATCTGCTGCTCATCGAACAGGGATCCAATCGCTTTCGATTTTCCCTTGACAACCTACCCGATCTGAACGTTCTGCTGCACAACAGGTGGCCCTACTACTACGCGGTGCTATTTCCTGTGCTTGATTCTGCAGGCAGCCCGATCCGAAGTGGGGTGACAGGACTGCAGTTCGCGGATTCTGAAACTCTGGAGGGGCGCCTTCACCAGCTCCATCAACTCAGCAAACACTTTGCGCGTGGACCCGACCACGAATCAGATGGTGCGACCATATCAATCTACAACAGCATGAGACCAACAATAGTCGAACCCAAGGGATCCGCAAAGCTGGAGTCCGGCGTGAAGATTTCGCGATTTGTCTCTGACGCGATCTACAGTCGATGGATGCATGGCTTGTCCGAGCTGCCGCAGTCCCTTTGGCGTTTGACCGAACAGGACGTCATATTCAAAGAGATCGCCTGGGCTACACTACACCTTGTAAGTGGCATAAATTATTCGCTGGCTATCGAGGAACACACAACATGGAGGGAGGACTTGCCCACGCCACCGATACTTGCTGAATGGATGTACAGCTCGGCACTAGACGAAAATGGCGATCAGAAAGAGTGGATACCTCTCATGTTGCATGAGCTGAATGCTCGACTGCCAGGCCAATCAATCTTCAATGCTCCCGCAGAGTCGTTGTACTGGCACGCTGGGGCATTGGTTCATCTCTATGCGACACTACATCTCCCTACCAGTGCCAAAGCCGCAATAGCAAGGTTGGTACAGCACGGGAGGACCAACGGCAAACGCTCTTTCCACGGGCTCATTCTCTCGATCACCCACGTCGTACTTGTCAAGGTATTCGACGACGGTCATGTCGAGCACACGCACATTCTCAAGCTACTCCCTCAAGCCGACGACTTTCTCAGCCGCGATCTGAACATCGGACGCGCAGTCAATAACATTCCAGGTCTCACGCGTCCTGCAACCATCGCCGCGCAACTTCACGTCGACGAGGCCACCGACGCCTTCGCCGCTGTCCACCATTTGTTCGAAGCCGTCGCCAACGAGGAGTGCGCCAACAGGACCTCTATTGCTAAGGACATTTGACTGACCAAGGTTTAGACTCAAGCCCCTTGCCGCTCACCGTGACTTGCCGACCGAGATCTTCTGCATGATCATGGAAAAGACGAACTTGCAGACGCGCGACAACTGTAGACAGGCATCCAGATTCTTCCGCTCGTGGTGCAACAAACGCTGTATTATCGGCAATGACGGGACGGAGGTGATTCAGAAGGCGGATGGGAAGATTGATGTGGTAGGACCGAGTGCGGACATGAAGGGCAACATGGTGCCGGTGCTGGGAAGGGAGAAGGGCAAGAGGGTTATGCTGTGGAACGATCCGGACAAGGCCAATCTTTTTGGGTGAGGAGGTGTCTGGGAGCTTGAGAACGAGGTTACATTTACCATGACCTACGATCTGGTAGTAAAACAGGAGTTACTACCATGGTCCACGATCTGGTAGTAGAACAGGAGTTACTACCAGGGTCCACGATCTGGTAGTAAGACAGTAAAAAGCAGCGGCGTACTTGGAAGGATCCTGTTGCGATCCTCTCCAGCCTCGAACGCTGGCGGCGGGACAGTCCCCGTGCATAACAGTTTGTAGTATTTTCGAGTTCCTTCATTCGTGCAAGCATGACCCATCGCCTCCAGGTGAATAAGGTATCTACGAATTTCTCTCTCTCTGTCGTTCCTCGATTCCGACCACATGCCATGAAGTCCCCCTTCCAATACCACTAACTATATAACATTACTTTGTCATCTATCCCCCATCGAACAATCCCGCGAGCGTAGCTCAAGTGGTTAAGTAGTAAAACCAAGTCTTCTGCCCTCAAAAGCAGTCGACCGAGTTTGGGCCATCACCTTGTTCAGCGCAGCTCTGACTCAGAGCAAAGGCCCCGGGTTCAAATCAAGTTCTCCTCGGAATGAGTCGAGAAGCCCTGGTACAACGGTCCAGTTGACGAAGTGAATAAGAGCTTTTTTGCCATTCTGCTGGTTCGAGCTGGTGGCTCACTCTACGCGTGTAACGACAGGCCTTCAATCATATCTCTCTCAACTTCTAAAGACTTCACCCTCTATATCATCTTTCCCAGACTATGGTAGAAAGCAGCTTTTTTATCACTTTGCCGGCTGAAGCTGGCGCTTTCCTCGATCCAGGCATGTGAATCAGGCATGTGATGAGAGCCCTTCAATACATATATCTCTCACCCTCCGAAAACTTCACCTGGTACATCATCTTCAACTCAACTTCTCACATTCCATTTTTACGCCATCGCAAGGGGTCACCACTGATCATTCACGATAATCAATTCCACAGGCCACTGCATAGCACTGCAGAGCCGTTCTCAACATCATCTATCACTGTTGCATCTTCGACCGTCAGTCTCACATACATTCGATCCGGCTCACGACATGGCTCGAGTCACCACATCTGACCCTCGCGGCGACGCGAGCCGCTCGTCCGTCACGATGGAACGTATCCTCGTCACCTACCGTCACAAAGGTATCACAAATAAGATCACCGGTAGTACAGCAACTAAGTATTCGAAGGCATATCGTACGGTGTCAACACCAGATGGTTCTACAACACTTGCAGAAAGGTCCCAGACCTGGCCATCAAATCCACCTCGGCAGACATAGCTTCATGGTGTGCAGACCGTCGTCAGGAACTTGCCGACATTGACTTGCAGCTTGATGGAGCTGTCGACATGAACCCGGTAGCAGGGGAGACCCCCAGAAGATACGACGACAGTGTGAAATATAAGGGAACGAAACTCGCGTCATGCCCTCACATATGGCCAGCCCGTATACCGAGGGCATGGTTCGAGGGCCCGGAACGAAGTATCGTCATTGACCTGGACAATGGCTTCTTTTGGCTTGATAATGGTACATGCGGACTGTATACGGCCAGTCTTTCCGACACGCCGCGAGTTATACTCGATGCTCTATCTCCTATCCTGACGGACGTGCGTCAGCCCTCCCAGTTGTATCCTGACGAGACTGGGTTGGCTCTGTTGCGGTCCTCCGAGGAGGGTGAAGAGCCATCGGCATCTACTAAAGGGTCCGAGAGGGATGAACATGACGGCCGTTTCAAGCCCTTGGACATGACGGACGCTGAAGATCAGCTGGGCTCCAACGCATCAGCGGACGAGGAAGAGCCCGAAGACACAGAAGAAGACGAGGATCTTGAATCTTTCGCGGCTGATCGATTTGCTGAGCTGATGGCGTGGACTAGGACCACTGATGGCAAGGAAGGCATGCGTCGAGCCCGAGCTCCAGAGGGTCACTTCATCTCCGCTTACGATGAGCTGCGTTCAATGATCGTCGTCCCGCGGACCTTTGATGAGCTGCCGCTAGGACGTCAGCTGTCGGTGAAGATCTGCCACCGTCTTCACCAAGCATGGATCCGAGACACTCGATCATTACGCAAATCTGTGCACCTAAGCCATGAGAAAGACTTGTCGTTCCGTGCAGTGGTATGGCTCACTATGCAATTGGTATCAGGGCATTATCACGGCATTACCTTTGTCTCGCATGAGTCATCCAGCGATAGCAGTCATACCACCACGAAGGACGCCACACTCGTTCCCGCGCCGGTCAAGAGGAAACATCTGCCCGTCTTCACTTCGAGGTCCTACCTGTCTCGTCTGAATGAGACCGACTTGCCAGCTGGCGATCTCTACTGGGCTCGGGAAGTCCTGGTAGTGCTTCTCAACAACATTTGCCACTCCGACGTGGCCAAAGCTGGAGTCGCAAGGCTTGTGATCGAAGGCTGCAGGGCAGGGAAGCCGTGCTTCAATGGTATCGTCATATCGATGTCCCATGTCATCTTGGTCACAGTCTTCGACCACGGGGAAAAGATCGAGCACTCAAAGGTGCTTATTTTGTCTCGGGAGCTCGATCGCTTGGTCAATTACAATGACCCAGCTATCGACGATGAAGACTATCATCATCTAGCTCAGGAGAACGATGTTCGCAGCACTACTGACAGCATTCCCGAGGACTTCTCCACAGATGCTTTCGCTTCTCTGGCGCATCTCTTCGATGCTGCAATGATGGAATGGTACGTCCGTTAAGCCCTGATCTACATTATTCCTACTGACATGGCGATAGTCTCACGCCCTCCATGTCTCCCAATCTACCTGTGGAGATCCTCGAAATGATCTTTGCCGAGACGGACCCAAAGACGAGAGGAGCATGCGAAGATGCAGCCAGGATCTTCAGGATCTGGTCGCGAGGCAAGTGTGTCATTGCCGATGACGGTACAGAAATCACTGCTGGCGAATCGGGCGAGCTCTCGATCGAGGGCCCATCCGAAGATGTTGTGCGATTCTGGTATCCTGTGGTTGGCACGACCTTGGGTAGTCGAGCTTTGCTTTTCCCTAGCCGTTTCGACTCGCCACTGTCAAGCTTGCTCCGCAGGACTCCCATGACATGGATAGGTTGACAGCGAACGCTGATCGCAGAAGCAGAGGCGAGAGCTCGAGAGCCGGTCAGGACTGTGATGGGACCAAGGGGAATTTACGGATCAGTGAAAGTTGCGTCGTGATAATAGCATTAAGGCTGGGAAGCTTGAGCTTAGACTTCAGAAAGTATATGCTTGACTCATCCAGTCACGAAAAGAAAAGTCTTCTTGAATATATACCCCGTGCCCTCCCCTCTGCCTCCATCCTTCCCACAAACCATGAAAAACGGGGACCTGGCCAGTAAAAGTCGTAACAAGGACATTTGGTCTTGTTGAAAGACAGGAATTTTGATCCTTCAGGCCAAAGCAAACCAATGATGAAAGCTCCCAGCACCGCAGCGATGGACGGACTAGACCTGACGAGGCGGCATCCCATCACAAGCGCGGTTGAGGTCTGAGGTCCCTGCTTCTAACAATATCCCAGCTCAAGCGATGGCGCCACGAGACGAGTGATCCTATGGTCCGCAGCAGCAACAGAGCATCCGCGTGGGCGAACTGATTCTCCGTCTCGCGGCGTCGTCGTCGCGGCTAAACCTCTCTCTTCGCGAGCAGCTAATTGCAGTCGAACAGCTGGACCACAACGCAGCTGGCCGCGGCGGGAGGAGCAGCGGTCCACCCTCCCTTGGCGTTGCGCTGGCGATCAACGGACCCCAACCCATCACCACCAACCCCGACCATCGACGAACGCACACCCGCCAGGACGGCACTCACCACCCCCTCATCCCGCCAGCGCCCGCCATGGTACGGGTCGATCGCCCTCCTTCCCCCAGCCAGCCGCAGCATGGTCCCGCTCTTCACCTGCCCACTGCCCGCACCTCGCTCCACGCAGGCAACGCAGCCAGCAACAGCCCACCATGGGCGTACTGCAGCACCTCCGACGGGCGGAACCGCTGCCTTGAGCCCCGGCCGGCTCGCGCTGGCTGCTCCACTAAGCAACTTCCCACAGCGGAAAAAGTGTGAACCAAACCATGTAGTATCTAAACCAGGATGACTCGGTCGATCGCCGCAGACAGATCCGAAGCATACCCGTGATGACGAATCCATGCCTGAGCTGGTGGACGGACTGGCCTGACGGGGCTGGCATCCCATCTTGAGCGAGGGTGGGGTCTGATGGTCCCTGCTTGTGGTCTTTTGGAACTCATATACATGTCGAGAGGAAGAGGCAGGAGGGAGAGAGGGCGGGGGAAGAGGAAGGGGAAAGAAATGAGCTGTAGTGAGATTTCGATTGGTATCTACCTTTACATGATGATTTGTGTCTGTCACGTGATTGCCGATCACGTGAATGCCAATCCCATCCGGCCTCGTGCTGCCTTTGTTGGATTTTGATCATACTTAAACATGTTAGCACAATTCAATCACGACAATATGAAAGGGTTACTCACCTCCAAGAATCCCGTGCCCCAGCACACCACCTCGAACCCTTCTTGCACCTCCTCCAACACCTTCTCCAACCCTGTTCCTAACCCTTCCCTCCTCGCGCCCTTCAGCACACCCAAGAAGCAACCTCTGCTTTCGACCAGGAATTGTCTGCCTGCAGCTGCGACACCCTCGTTCCTCTCGCCCTTGACGGTGACCACGGTAGCAATGACCCTCAACACAGAGGAAAGCAAGGTGTAGAAGGTTCCCAGTGCCTCGTCGCCTTCTACCAATTCTCCACCCAATTCTGGATCAGCGGAGAAAAGCCCACTATCTCTCACGGCCGAGAATATACCAGCTTCAAGAACTTTGGTCGCACCCTCGGAATCTTTGGCGATTCGCAGCAGGAGTGCAAGGTTGGCTTGTGTCAAGCGCAGCAAGTCATGCAGTTCAGATCTCTGCCGCGACTCGCCGAACGTGGCTGGGACTGCGCGAATATTGTCTACAAGCGTGGTGATGAAGTTGAGACGGGATAAGAGGCGGATGACTGCTGGTGACTTTTGGGTCGAGAACAGAGAAACCGTGGATGAGAGGAAAACCAGTGCGGCCACGCGCAGTGATGGAGCTGTGGCGAGAACGTCATCGGTGGCTGTTTCGAAGAGACGGTCGCCTGCAGACTCGATGGCTTTTCGTGTGCTTCGAGCTAGTGGACCGGTCGAGGTGTTCAGGACGAGTGCAGCAATCTGGTAGGCTGTCTCACGGAGGAGAGTCGGCGCTGAATTGTCTAGGAGAGTGATACATACAAGAGCCGCGCGGAATGCGCTGGATAGGCTCTCGGGTGGTACTGGGCTCGCACTGACCGATGCGTGCTTTGTGAGAGTGTGGAGCAGTCTGACGAGAGGCAAGAAGGGAGTCGAGCCATCTCCAGCGAAAACGATTTTGGGAACGACAACCTCGAGTGCCTTGACGATGAAGGTCGCTTTCTGTACGCCTTCGAGACCACCCTCGGCTACCAGCACCGACACGAGTTGCACCCACGCATTGCATGCCGATTGTTGCGTGTCGCAGATATGAACGAACTGGTTTTGGGCCTCGAATGAGCTCAAAATGGTGTCTGCCTCGGCGTGGCATGCTCTCAAATGCTCATTGTCCTCAAATGGAATGTCAGAAGGTCCGAGAGCGCCCTGTTGTCGAAGATCGGCGATTTTGAGCAGCATCATTTCCTTTGCGGATCGAGCATCAGTCGTCACGATGCCGGCACTATCTTCTCTTAGGCATACAGTGAAGTCCATACCAGAAAAGTAATACAGCGGCGGGAGAGGAGGCTCCCGGACCAGCTGTCGATCGTAAAAATCGAAGAGGTCGAATATATTGGTATGAGGTACCTCTTGCCCGCTTGTCAACAAGGTCAAGCCAAGAGCAGAGGATCTCGTCTTGTCTCGAAGAGTCAACGACTGCATTGAGGTTGCTGACCGGATTTCTAGTGCCAAGTGTTCAAAGTATGCGGCCTTTTCAGCGATCGAGTCCTTGAAGATCGTAGATGGTTCGTTGGTAAGAAAATTGATGGCGTCTTCAAGAAGCTCGGGAGGAGTCGTAGCAAGGACTGGTGTCTGCGTGATAGACATAACTTCGTTGAAGCCGCTATCCCGCAGCTCCGAGAGGATGATCTCACTGGTAAGTGGTGACTTGTACAGTCTTCGCAGAATCTCGCAAGCTTTGCCACGAATGATGGCGAGTGAGGGTAAAGGTGGCTCAGGAGAAGCAGTCTCGGCATAGAATCGAGCAATGGCATGGAACAAGGAGTTGCCTTTGCTGAAACGGCCCTCGGCTGGTATTGAGATTGTGCGGTCCGTGCAAAGGAATCCCAATAGGCAGTGAGCCAGAGCTGGCCGCGCTGGCGAGGTTTCGAGCGATTTGATGAGGAGATCCAAGATAGCGACTTTGATGCTGAAACCTGGCGAGTCAGTCCCCAATTCGATCTCTCGGGGGTCGATCTGCAATGGTGCGATGAAAGAAGCTGTGATAAGATCGACCTCGTCTGCTTGTTGCAGTGCTGCTAACAGTCGACTCGGGTGGGGATGAACATCGTGAAAGACAGCGACTGGCCCAGCCAGCTTGCGTGACTGAGCAAGGCGTTGCAGAAGCTCCAATGACAGTGTCGTCAGATGCTCAAATGCAGTCGAGCAGTAAAGACCCAAGTCAACTACAAGGTCCAGGTGTGTGAGAATGGCATCCTCGAAAGATGCGAGGGTAGGGTTGGCAACCTGCTTGCTTCGTGCAGCTGCTTGTGTCTTGATCACTGGTCTAACAACATCAAAGTAGGTGGGCTGAAGTCTGAGGATCAAGTCGAACACCTGTAACGCGCGTGCAACAGAAGTGACCATCGGTGAATCAGGATCAGAACCAGACAACATATCCGGGTTTGCGTGAGCAGCGGCGAATAATTGATCGACCACGCCATCGTTGAACATCCATTCCATCACACGAGCGAAGGAGTGAAGCTTGACATATGTGACGAGACTTGAAGTAGAGATGGCCTCGTCGACATTCAAGCTTGTTCTGTTCGCAAAGATGACCAGATCCTCGTTAAAAGATGAAAGCGCCACTCTTGCAAAGTCCAGAAAGGCGCATCTCAACTGCCAGATCTGCTCTTCGTTGTCCAATGTCGGAAGTACACCAGTGACAACGTTACCAAAGATGAAGTCGATGTACTGATCGATTCCGGACATCCTGTAATTGACGCCGAGCTGCTCAGGGAATGGTAGGCTGTCGTTGAGCTCTTGCTGATCGATTGGGAGCTCGATCAAAGTTTGGAGGAAGCGTACAAAGGCATTTGGCTCTTCGAATCCGACAGCGATAGATCGTAGTCGGGAAAGCATGGTGGAGTCGCTGGTAGGCTGATTTGACGGCTTGCTTGGGGCATTCTTGGTGGAGGTGCCGCACATCCATTCATCCACAGCTGTCCACATACCGTAGGAGACGTCGATAGTCTTGTCTGTCAAAAGGCTCGCAAGAGTGTTAAAGGCGCACGCTTTGAACCGTGTCTCAATCCCACTCCGGCAGAGATCGAAAAGAACCTCATGCAGTCGAAAGTCTGCATGACCGAGGATGAAGTCGCGAACGACAGCACTGCTTCGGCACATGTGAGCCGTCAAACGCAGGTAGCATTCCAGCATTAGGGCGCTCTCAGGCTCAGAAATCTGAGCCGCGGGTCCCTCGTTGTAGGCAGTGAGGGTGCTTGCACTTTCTCGCATGCGATCGGCGTAGTATGACAATTCCGAAAAGATGAGGTCCCAACAAAGCGACGTACCTCGCTGTAGCTTTGTGCCTTTGGCCCCCATGCTCTCCTCTAACAAGAAGAGATGCGCCTTCTTAGCGCATTTCTCGTCCTCAGCTATGGAACGAAACATTTCGCAGAATGAAGCAGCTCTCGGGGTTGATTGCCGTTTCGAAGACCACTGTAGAAAGCCGTGCATGTTGCTCTCTGGATCTTCCCAGAATGTCTCGTATGCTTCCACAGGGGATCCCTCGTAAGCATAGCCGATGATGGTCATGAATCGCTCGAGGTGAAGGCTCAGTTCCTGCTCGCCTTGCGAAAGTATGAAATTGCGTCTTTGATCGTCTTCCTCGGCCTTCAAGCGACGTATCGTGTCTGGCATATTCGAGATGAGCGACTCAACAAAGACTTGAAGCTGATTGAAGAGCAGCTTGCTAAACGCATCTGTCACCACCAGGTAAGCATCCCTTTCCAGACGTGAATCTGCCAGGAGGAATTGCACCAGTCCTGTCTTGGCCGGATCATGCCAGAGCTGCTTTTTGATTTTTGAGCACACCAGGAGGACAAATTGAAAAGCACCATCTCGAAGCGCATCCATAGCTCGATCAGATCGTGATTGATTCTCCTTGTCGAGGTCGACGTTTTGCAGTGGCGAGCCAGTGATCCCATCAGCATATCTGCCACTGTACTCGGCGAGCCAGAATATCGTGGCAGCCCCCTTGAAGTCTGGCAATTTCCATCTTGTTGTCTCCGTCTTATCCGAGAAGGTTTGGTCCATGCTCCGTACGTCCCGCAGCGAAGCTTGCCCCTCGGATCCAAATATCGACGGAAATTCGAGCAGAAGCGGTACGTAGTGGACTGCGATCTCATCGAAGCTATCTAGGACAGCCACTCTGGTGGTGAGAAGTCTGTAATCGTCGATCGTGGTATGTCCAAGGGTTACTAGCGACCTGGCAATTATTGCGAGACTCTCGTGCTGCCGTACCAGACTTCCGCGCTGGTGGTTGAGAACCAGACCGACATAGGCACTCGTTTCTCCAATGACTTGTATGCTAGCCATCCGATCACGCGTTCTCTTTATCCACCCCTCAATGTCTTCCATGAACTTGATGCATCTTCTCCAGTAGTAGGATCTTGATGGCGGTTTGTCGACGTCGTCTCGAATGATCATGTCGACGGCATTCTGGATATTTCCGCGATTCTCATCCAGGTCAGTGTCGCATGCTTTCTGGAACAGGCTGCTCAAAGCGAGCAAGGTGGCCTCTCGCTCATCGTGGTAGTGTATGATCGCGCCGAAAGCCACAGGACGGCCAAGGTTGGCGCTCTCGCCTTGTGTTTCGAGAACCAGTCGGGCGGCGTCGAGCTCGTCTAGGTCGAGCTCTTCTGCGACCTGAATGGCCTCTTGCCTGAACTCTTCATTGATCGCATAGTCCACTTCGTCGACCGTGATTTTCTCGTTTTGGAGCTGCTTCCTGCTTCCTTCGTTCTTCTGCTGCTTGTCGAGAAGCTTGCGAAAGTCTCCTAAGCTTTCCTGTAGCTCTGCCCATAGCCGGTCGATATTTTGAAGCCGTGACTCTGAGAATGCTTCTAGGTCAGCCTGAAGGCCGCGGAGCCGAGTGAGGCTATCTGAATCTTCCATTGAGTGATGAGTAGTGACGACAAGGCCATTGAGGTTCGGACGTGGAGATTGGTGTGAAGACGATTGTTTGCGCCTGGATCAAAATTGTTGCTTGAGGTGAGCTTCGACGCGTGAACTATGCCCATCGGCGTATCGGCCCGACGGACAAGACTCGGCCCGAGATGTAGCTTCTCGCGCGGCTTCCATATCAACTCACGCCCTCACCAATACGTGCTGGATTGCGAAGAAGCATCTGATCGAATCCTGCCACTCGCTCTATACTACGACGATTGTGTTCAGTCCCGGAAGGCCAGCCTCAAAAATCTACACCTCAGCCCTGGTACAAGAACGACATGGCGATGCAAGTCTCTCCGCAAAAGTCACGTGCATTGCTTTCCTCGAGACGCCGTCCAGTATGAGTCAAATAAGTTTGCAGTCTGCTCTGGGTACTACCTTTCAAGCTCAGAGCGATAACGGAACTGACTGCCCACAGATCGCATCAATGGAAGTCTTCAGAAGGAACGTCAAGCAGGTCATGAGGATCTCAAACGCATCCTACGGCAATGCAGGAGTAATCCCCGCGCTGTCGTCGAAGTACAGCTGCAAGGCAACCAGACTCTGTTCGAGGCACTCGCCGACAATGTTGCGAACGAGCGAACAGCATACTTCAAATCTGCAAAGTCGGCTACCAAGACGGCAGCCTCCACAACGTTCTCACGACTGGCAGCAGCTTCAGCAGCATACCGCTTCTCGATAGAAGTATGCGGAAAGTCCCTATCTTGGTCGAAGATCAAGTCTTGTCTTGAGCATCTCACCGATACGTTTACCGACGAACAGAATGGAATCTGCGAGCCGATCGCACTTGACAATGCGAAAACGATCAACGAGATTTTGTCTTACAGGCCTCATCTGGAGCACATACCAGCAAAGCTATGGCGCTCTTTGTGTAGATTCGCTACCTCTTACCTGGACCAGCTGTCTACCTCGACTATCAACGGCAATGTCAGCAGCTCTGGACCTCGGTCGCTAGCAAATCGTAATTCGTCGGCCAGCAACTCTCTTGGTGGATCACAGAGCTCTCAGACTCGCCGGATGAATTCTAGCGCCCAGAAGCACCTTCTCGCAGAATTTTCAAGAATGCTTAAGTACCTCGCATCTTCCACAGCGGTGCCAGTCTACTCTCTGGCTGATTTGCTCATTGCATCGCTACTTCGTGCTTTGAGCCATGTCAGCATCCCGGGCAGTCCAGAAGTCGACATGCTTGCAGCGTTGAATCATGTTCTTACCTGTTCAGACACCGAGGCTACACCTCTGATTAAGCAAAATACTCCAGAGCTCTTGCGAACCGTCGAGCTTCTGTGGACACGACTTCCGGGTCGACTCGTTGCACTGAGAGACGAGCTCTTGAACGTTCTGATACTTTTGCTGCCTTTCATCAGGGCTGAAGCAGAGACATGCCAAGCTGATGATACAGATCCCGAACTGCTACAGCACGTTCGTAGTATCGCTGATCATGTCTTTACGGAGTATTCCGGTCGCTCGCTCAAAGATTTACTGTTCATGGACGACATCAGACTCTCAACAAGCCGTGTCGTTGATACCTTCCACTTGCCAATCCTGTCCCTTGCATCTGACAGCGATGATGCTTATCGGAATTGGTCGATGCTGCTACTTACTGTCCAGATGTTTGATATAATAGAAGTTGGCAATCGAGCGCTTTCCGGTTCAAAGACGGAAGACCGCCTATCAAAACGCCAACGGACCGACTCCCGATGTGCTGCTCTGATCAGGTTCAGCAAGGGTCCTGGTCCGACCAAGACTATCGCTGGCCTCCAGCTGATCATGCTAAATTGCCAGGTCACCAATCTAGAGGCTGAAGAATTAGCAGATCTGGTATATTTTTTGAGCCCGTTGCTCAATGACGAAAGACAAGCTGTTGCCACCTGGGGGTCTTTGGCGCTTGCCAGGTGAGTTGTGCGATGTAAATACAGTCTACTGAGCTAAACCTGTCAGTTGCACCTCTCAAAAGCACGCCAAGTCAGAGCATCTCTCTGCGATATGGTCCGAAGCGTGGACTGCGAGCACTAGGGCCATCAGTTCGCCAGCAACCTGTCGGACTGCTTGTCATCTACTTACAATGCTACACACATTCCGATTGATATCGCCTCAGCTGTTCAGTAGCTTCGCATCAACAATGCGAGACACTCTCGATCTGCACGGTCCTGCGTCTTGTGACGAATCGGCAGTCGGTCTTGTTCTAGCTCTACTGAAGTACGCACAGTCAGCTAGACGGGCAATCTTCGAGCCTCTGGCATCTGCGTCCATCAATTGGTTGTTTCGCACCTGGGATCCAGGTATGTCCCATTGAGTGCTGCTCGCCACCCACTAATCGGATTAGGTTCATACGACGCTCAAGATCTATTCCACATTCCTCAGAGTCTATTACTCCAGGATGTCATTGGTCTCGTATGTACCTCATTGCAAGAATTTGATGTGGAGGTAGATCCATGGCTTGCCCGAAAGAATGATCTTGCCCATTGCTGGCAACATCACGAATCAATCCGAGCCATCCTTTCTTACTTGCTGCTCTCCGATTCCGACAGCAGTTGTGTCTCTCCTGCCACTCGACCTGCAAAGATCAACGATGTTCATGACAAGCCGAAAGCAGAAGAGTCTGCGATGAACCAGTTGATGCAGCACTGTCAGAAGCATCTTGCAAGAACACTCTCTCAGTGGATCGAACCAGGTACTCAGCTGGCAACGGCCTCAGGGACATCTTTTGTAAAGTCAACCATACTGCTTTTGCGTCTATGCAATTGGATCGCAGCAGCATCAGTCTCCACTCCCGGAACCATCGCAAAGGACTCAGGTACCATCATGACAGCCATGACAAAATACCTAGCTACTTCCGAATGTCATCCAGCGAAAACCGAAACTTTCCTGGACGTATCCCTTACAACGCTCTACCAAGTCGATGAATCGACGCAGAACCGGACTGTCCTACCACTGGACAGCAAATGGTACAGTCAGATATATAGTCTGCTGCCACTTTCTGAAGCATCCGATCTTTCACAGAGTATCATCGATGACGACGACCTGGCTATGGGCGACGACTCGGACTTTGAGTCAGCTCCACGCAAAAGTAATGGTGGGAACAGCCGTCAAGCATCGCAAAATGTCACTATCGCTGCGCCCAAGGACATTTCCAGGACGGTTTGCGGTCGGCTCTATACGAAATTGATGTCTGGCTTGGCAGAAGGTGAAGGTCATCCTCTCGAGCCTTTCATAGAAGAGCTCCAGTCAATGACTTCGGATGAGAAAGTGGCCGGTAGAGACATCATCTGTCGCATCGCAGATTTCGGAGCCGGACTTACTGCGGAATCAGCTTTCGAGATATTGGACCACTTGTGCGAAGAGGTGCTGCAGCATTCCTATGCTCAAAGCCGATCCGGGTTGGCGAAGACCTTTGTTGTGCGGTTCTGGGCGATGTGCTACGATCAATGGATCTTCACGGAGCATAGCGAACTTGAAGGCGTCTCTGTAGACATATACGACGATTGCCTTCATAGTCTCTCCGATCAGACCTTGACGCTGGAAGCACAAGTCATTCTGTCGAATGTACTGGTCAAGATATGGCAGCACAATGACAACTTTGCCCAGCACGATCAGCATACACAGACCGACGCCGAACTTTCTCCTTCACCTCGCTCAGCGGTCATCAAACTAATATCGGATGGCCGATTGCTGGCGAAATACTGTCTTGCCGAGAAGATTCCAGCAGTTTTCAATTCGTACGCTGTACCTCTACATGACGCTCTGTACGATGATTTGGAAAAAGGCTTGCCCAACAATGCGGATTCCGTCGACGACATTGCGATCCGAATTGCTTTCCTGGCTGCTGTCGGGGCTGAATGCAAGTCTTTATTACGCAAGGCCATATGGCATATCTTCGATGCTGCAGGTCAAGTCCCGGCATGTATCGGTCATGCAATCCGAGCTATCCAAAAAATTCGTCAAGCTCACGAGTTCCAAAATGAGACAGCAGTCTTCAGATTATTCTGTCCGCAGCTGACGTACACTTGGCAGACCGGAAGAAGCTTGTCGGAGATGCCCTTCAGCGTCTTCGGATATGAGTCCTTGCAACAGCTTCTCAAAGACAACCTTGCTGAGGTCGTCGCTCAATGCTATTCTTTCGAAAAGGTCGCCGACTTGACATTGATCAAGGACGAGTTGCAGCTGGAAGAACCCGAATTGATCCGGCAGTCATTCATCACGACCTTCACATACGCCGTGGCACATGACGTCTCTCAGACCCCCCAAAACCAACAATTTGCAAACAAGGAGAAGAATCTGCGAGAGATGTTCAGCAAAGACGAGCTAGTTTCGTTGATCAAGCAGTCTCTTCCACATATCACAGCGAAGATCATCCTCGCAACTCATGTGGACGCTTCGCTCGAAAGAGTGCTTGATAAACGCTCACACATGGAACATGCCTCTCAATCTCTCGCACGCATGAAATCCTTTGCGCAGGACGCCAGAGATTTCACGGTCTTGCTTCAGCCATCATTCCGAACCAAGCATCTTTTCGAATTCCTGGAACGTCTCGCAAGGCGGGTCGGCCTCAAGAGCCAGGATCTTTTCGCAGGTCCGCTGTTTGTGACAACCATTCGCTGTCTCTTTGATTCCATGAACGAATGCCTTGGTTCGCTCCACACACGTTCGATAGTGCAGAAGATACGACTACTATGTGCCCTCGGCGACAAAGCGCTGGAACAGCGATATCCGGCAGACATGCTCATCAGGAATCTGCGGCCCTTGCTCGAAGATCTGATCAGCGCTGATGACACTGCTGGCATCATGTACCACGTCTTCGATCGCGGCAAGCAAGCCATGGCTGCAAAGTCAGAGAATATCTCTGGTGTTCTCAGCTCTGCCTTGCTGACAGCGGATATGATAAAGCGAGCAAGCAGCAAACCAAGCATTGAGTTGAACAGTCAATCTCAAATGACGAGGAGCAACATGAGCAAGCTACACACCTGGCTTGTCGAGTACGTTGCGACACTTGACTCTGAAGTCAATGACCGACACAAAGCCGTATTCCAAGCGATGTCAACCAGCTTTGGAGAGATTCTGTATCCTGCTGAATTCCGTCGTGACACAAAGGCGTCCACGTATCTGATTGCATTATTGGATGACAGCAAATCTAGCCGGCCATTCATGGAGGAGTCGGATCGATCAGAACTGATTCGTACTCTTGTCGGCAATTCGATTGGGGCGCCACTTGGCGATGATGTACTGCAGAAGCACTCATCTGCCTCTCGATACGCCGCTGGCATATGGCGAGCTGTCAAGACACTTCCATTGTCCCATGACGTATCTCAATGGCTGGGCAGGGCTCTCGGACGCTCTTACAGTATGCTTGGTCCAGCACAGGCCCGTAGGATGATCCCACTTGACGACAGCGATTCATTTGCACGACCTAAGAGTTTTGCACAAGCCATTCAGACGTCTCGATATGTCATTATTCGAAAACTGACTGAAATGCTCTCGGACCAATCAACAAAGACCGCATCCATTGCGGAAAGGGCACTACGGTCAGCGATAGACGCCTTTCGAGTGACAGGTGACGTCGAAGCTATACAGGCTCTTCTCCCCGACCACATCTTCCTTGCCCTGGACTCTTCTATCACGCAATCATCTCCCAAGTGGAAATTGAAAGATGCTCTCAACACATCGGCTCCGTCTCTGGATCGGTCTTCCGGTGGAATAGTAGCGCTAGTTGAGAAAGCGATCCAGTTGTCGCCTACGGAACCGATAAGTGGATCACTTCTTCCAGCTGTTCACGGAATAGAAGACTTTGCTGAGGCTGTACTCGGCCCCCTCTGTCACTTAGCACTCTGTGGTGGGGACGACGCAGCTCTTCTGGCTCGCCAAACTCTCTCCGATACAATGGCTAGCACATTTCGAGATCAAGCATCAACTACTGAAGCCAAGTACGCCATATCCGTGCTGATGTATTTGCTACGGCAACCGGTCGAGAAAGAAGGTACTCGAATGGAACGACTGGAGTGGTTGGAAATCGATTACATCGCCGCTGCCAGATGCGCAGTGAGGTGCAAACTGGCCAAGCATGCTCTGCTCCTGGCCGAGATTGCCCCAAGAGCTGTGCAGCATACACGTTCGTCGCGGCGGTCTTCTTCACAAGCTTCACCCGGTCATGCCGATGTGCCGCATGATCTTCTACTTTCGATCTTCGATATCATTGACGATCCGGATTCTTTCTATGCGGTCGAGAGGGCACCTTCTCTGGACAACATCCTCAAACGGGTCGATCGTGAAGCGGATCCATTCAAGTCTCTGGTCTTACATTCTTCTTGTCTAGACGCTTCGAAGAGGGCAGGAGAAGAAGCGGAGATTGGACACAGTACTAGCACCCTTTCGGCATTGAGTGACATGAACCTGAACGTACTATCGGACATCCTCCTCAAACAAAGCAGAACGGACGACATACAAACATATGAGACCGCCATCCTCGTATCACGAAAGCTCTATGAATGGGATATTCAGCTCCCAGTCACCAAGGAGACGTCTTCGGCCACTATTTTTGGGGCTTTTCAGCATTTGAACAACTCCCCCACGGCCTCCACTCTGCAATCCTGTCTGGTACAGCCTGTCACACAAGCATTAGGCACGCTCTCTTGCGCCGAGCTGACGAGAGAGAGTGCAGCATCAGCCCTGCATGCTCTGACCTTGGTGTCGGACATTCAGATGCTAGCAGACTGCACAAGTGCATCGAGCGCTCTGGCTCTACAGACAGAATTTGCCTCCCTGCAAAGCGGATGGGATGTCGGACAGTAAGTATGCTGTGATCTTAGGCTTGACTCGACTGACATGAATAGGTATACGGAACTCCTCGACCTAGTTTGCAATCGCGAGTCCATCTTCGGAACTCTCAGGCGTAATGGCGCACTGCAGCAAGATCTCAAGATCAGTATACGGGATGGACTTCTACTCGAAGTTAGAGCGGTGCTGCAGACCGCCAAAGCTTATCGAGACCTGGGTGGCAAGCAAGGCTCCTTGACAGCGGCTACATATCTCAACCGCTTGATACCTCAATGTGAGGCTCAGGGTCTGCAGATACATGCTTCGGCAGTCCGCGAGTTAGCGTCTGTTCTGTGGTTGCAGGACGAGCCTGAAGCATCAATACAGATGCTTCAATCGCTTGTCTCAGATCATCCCCAGAAACAGGACATCCCGGTAGATCGAGCTGGTCTACTGTCGCAACTAGTAAGCAGTCGCTGGACAAATCCGTTGCCTGCGCTGACAATAGTAGGGACATGAGCTTGCAGAGGCCAGGCTCGAGAAACCTGGCGACATCATTGACAAGTATCTCAAGCCAGCACTGCAGAGCTTGAGCAAGTCTAGCTCATCCGAGGAGGCCGCCAATGTTTACTTCGAGTTCGCTTCATTTTGTGATCAACAACTTCAAAGCGCCGACAACGAGGAAGAGTTCAAGAATCTCATCGCACTCAAGGCTGGCAAAGAGAAGGAGCAAGAGGAATTGCGAGAACTGGACAAGCGACTCCAGGACAAGAACGAGCGACATGAAGTCCGCAGGAGGTACAACAAAGCTAAGCAATGGCTTGATCTAGACAACCAAGAGTACCACCGCATGAAGAAAGTTCGTGACGAGCTCGTCACTCAGGCTCTCGCCAACTACCTTCGAGCTCTTGCGGTGTCGGATAGGCACGATGCCTATGTCGTCAGATTCTTTGCTCTATGGCTCGACCATGATAACTCGAATGAGGCACAGACAGCAGTGGAGCAGAGCTTGAAAGATGTCCCAAGCTGGAAATTCGTGACGCTCCTCAACCAGATCATGTCACGGTTGCAAGCAACAGAGGATCATTTCCAGAAATTACTCGCAGGGCTGGTCAGTCGGATCTGTGGCGAGCATCCGTATCACAGCATCTATCATCTGTTCGCAAGCGTCAATGTCAAGGTCGGTCCGAACGATACAGCTGCTAAGCTTCGCAAGTCAGCTGCCGAGAGGATTGCGCATACATTGAAAGCGAGTAAAAAGACCGGTGAGCTGGTCGGCAATGTCTGGACAGCAAATGGTCTTTACCACAATCTGGCAAGCGCCAAGGTCGACACCGGACGAACGATGAAGTTCAGCATCCAGCAAGTCCCGGCAGCACGGGAGATGAACAAGCGGATACCTCCCATGCATATCCCGCCCGCAACGTTGAGTCTCAAGTTGCGACCGAGAGCGGACTACAAGGATGTGCCCTACATAGCAAGGTTCAGGGAAGAGTTGAGCATTGCCAGCGGTCTGTCCGCGCCCAAGGTCGTCACTGCTCGCAGCTCCGATGGTAAGGACTACAAGATGCTGTTCAAAGGCGGCAACGACGATCTCCGACAAGATGCCATCATGGAGCAAGTCTTCTCATCCGTCTCATCGATGCTGCGAAATCACACCGACACCCGCCGACGCAACCTGCATATCAGAA
Organism: Elsinoe arachidis; assembly: GCA_013372555.1. Classification (NCBI taxonomy): domain Eukaryota; kingdom Fungi; phylum Ascomycota; class Dothideomycetes; order Myriangiales; family Elsinoaceae; genus Elsinoe; species Elsinoe arachidis. The sequence continues at coordinate 2,816,778 of JAAPAX010000001.1, forward strand.
CCTACGTTGTGCTCCCTCTCACCCACACCTCCGGCATTATCGAATTCGTCCCCAACTCCCTTCCCCTCCACGACTTTGTCGTTCCCGCCCACCAACGCTACCACCCCTCGGACATGCATCCAGACAAAGCCCGCTCCGAAATCAAAAAAGCCCAAGACCTCCCTCGCGAAGCCCGGCTCAAAGCCTACCAAAATGTCACGTCAAAGTACTCCCCGGTCCTGCGCCACTTCTTCTTCGAACGCTTCGAGTCCCCCCAGCTCTGGTTCGAGAAGCGCACCGCCTACGCTCGCTCCACAGCCGCCATCTCCATCCTAGGCCACGTCCTCGGCCTGGGCGACCGCCACTGCCACAACATCCTCCTCGACGAACTCTCGGGCGAAGTCATCCACATCGACCTCGGCGTGGCGTTCGAGATGGGCCGCGTGCTCCCCGTGCCGGAAGTCGTCCCCTTCCGACTGACGCGGGACATTGTCGACGGGATGGGCATTTCCGGCGTAGAAGGCGTGTTCCGACGATGCTGCGAATTCGTCCTCCAAGCGTTGAGGGAAGAGAAAGGGGGTATCATGACGCTGCTCAATGTCCTGCGGTATGATCCGCTGTATAGTTGGACCGTGAGCCCGCTTAGGGCGAAGAGGATGATGGATGATGGCGCGGCCAAGGCGGGCAAGGAGGGGAAGGAGGAGGGGCCGGCCGAGGCGGAGAGGGCGTTGGCTGTTGTGGAGAAGAAACTCGGGAGGGCGTTGAGTGTCAAGGCGACGGTGAGTGAGTTGGTGCAGGTCGCGGGGGATGAGCGGAATTTGGCGGTGTTGTTTGCTGGGTGGGCTGCTTATTCGTGAGGATGGAGGGATTTTGGTCAGGGATTGGGGGGGACAGAGGTGTGGGAGGCAAGATGGAGGAGATGTTGCCGAACTTGTCATCTCTGCATGGTGATGAAACAGAGCACGCTCAGAGTGCATGTCACGGCATGAGAAGGGAGGTGCAAGATGATGGGCTCCGCTTGCGCGGACTGTACAGTATTTTACTTTTTTCTCAAGTGCTAAAGACAAGAAGAGATTACATATGCTAATGATTTTGTGATCGTCGGTCAATCAGCCGTAGATGCATGCGTGTCTTGCGTGAGCGAGTGACTCCTGGTCTTGTATTCCTCCCTTCTCACTTCCCATTTCCTTTCCCTGGGGCTGGCTTTTGTGGGTGTGTACATTTGGACATGCTGTGATAGTAACATGGTGGTGGTATGATGTAAGATGATGGACGGCGCTGTGCGGTAGTCTCCTAAAAGCCGCGATGCTAACAGTCGTCCTGAGACCTCGCTCATGGCAATACCAGCCCGATGGAGTCGACTTGTGACCCTCCATTTGCCCTTCCCGCGATGGCCAAGGCGGGCGGTGTGTTACGCTCGTGCGTCTTCGTTGACTATGCCGCCAGAGTCCTTGTGCAGGATGTGTAGCCTGAGCTGCAGCTGATGCTGTGTGCTGAAGTCTGTCGGAGCCGTGGTACTTCAGCGGTGTGACGAGCGCGCTCTGCCATCCTGTCAGACTAGGAAGAGGAACACGTGTACCCGTCCTGGGCAAAGACAGAGGTGCTGGTGCTGGCCACCTTCCGATCCAATATAGGTCGGGTGATCCAGGATCAGCCACTGATTTCCCGCAGAGCTACGCAAAGACTCTGCCTCGGCACTCACTCCCACTAAGCACTGCCTGTCATGTAATCGAGCTTCCGCTCAACTGCCAACCTCATCAAAGCACCCCCGGCGTCTCCCTCACCACCCTCTGCAACGTCCCCAAAATCCGCATCACCCTCCTCGAATGGCCCCAATTCGCCAAACTGCTCACCAACTTCGCCCCCTCCCCCAACACCCTCCCCGGCCCACTACTCGACCTTATATCCCCCACGCCGACAATCAGCGCCTGCATCCTATCTCCCCGCCGGATATACATCTGCACAATCTCATCATCAGCGGGTCTGTCGATATTGATACTCGTGGGAAAACTAGCTTCGTCGTCTGCGGAGTTGACAAACGGGATAGGGCCAGGGGGATCGTAAGGCGTAGTCGCGCCGTCCATGGGCGAGGAGGAGTTGGGGTGTGGGTGCTTGGTCGTGTAGGTGCCGAAAGCCCAGAGGGCGAGAGCGGCGAGCAGCACGGCCGAGGGCTCGTAGAAGCCTTTTGCGCTGTAGAGGCGCACGTGCCAGAAGAGGACGCCGGCGTGGTACATGGCGAGACGGGCTTTGGCTTGGTCGTGTTCGGCCCAGCGGCGGACGACGTCGCGGTTGCGGGAGAGGGTGGCGGGGTCGCTGGGGATGTTGGTTGTGGCGTGCATGTGGGTTTTTGTCAGGCCGAAGGCGAGGTCGCAGATTTCGCGGAAGGGGGTGAGGAGGATGATGCGGGCGAGGTGCAGGTGGAGGAGGGTGGGGTGTTCGATGCCGCTGGCTGCGCCGGTGACGGAGTTTGCGCGCCAGTGGAGGATGTCGAGACAGTCGCAGGTTGCGTTGCGCCAGCGGAAATAAGAGGGTTCGGAGGGGAGCCAGATGGGTTCCCGGAAGTAGGAGAGGGAGGAGAGCTCGGTCTTGGACGCCTTGGGTGTCCAGTGGGTTAGTGGATTCTTGAGATGGGTTTGGACGGACCAGGAGGACGAGTAGAGAGCGTGGATGAGCAGGATGCGTGAGAATTCGCCCATGGTCGGCTCGACGCGCTTCTCGATGTATACGCTGTGGGTTGCTGCGACGAGTGAAGGCATGGCTGTATTTGTCAGTCTGCTTGGTAGCGAAGGCGATGAGCATGTACTCACGGACGGAATAGCTCTTGACATGCTGCCACTGGAGAGCGCTTTCAGCCTCCCACAACACCTCCTGACTGGGCACAGGCACCTTTGCATCCTCCAGCGTCAGCAATGTCTTCTCACCAAACCCATACGACCACATGCAATCCAGCATCCAAATACCATATCCTGTCCTGCGCCGACTCTCGACATCCTTCCAATGCCGCCATTGTACTTCAACCTCACTCATCATAGCCGCATCAGCAGGCAATCCTACCTCGTCTTCATTCACCCAATGAGTGTGACAGAACCGCACTAGGTCGTGGTGATGCCGCCATCCGAAGCGCTCCATCCGCTCGTCACCGGAGTAAATCATACCGATGCAGTTGAGCAATTTAACCTGAGCCAAGAGGACGGGATCAATCTCACGTTCGGAGACTTCGAGCTAGAGAACATGTGGGTTAGCTTGGGTCGTTTCTGAAAAAATTGCGGGAATGGCTGCATGCATGGTTGCTGCAGGATCAAGGATGTGGTGGGTTAACGACCGATGATCGCGTGTAGGGCTGAACGGGGGAGGGGTGCAAGTCCGGTGGGGGTGGCTCAACGGAAATCAAAGCGATGCACGATTGAGTGGTTTCGAAACAGTTCAACGGAAATATAAGGGAAATATATATGTAGACTCACCACGTCGTTGATTGCCCGTCGCAAGTGCTCGTTCAATCCTAAGGCGCAAAATTCCGCCTCGGGATAATCGGCGAAATGACAACCCATGGCCGCCAAGGCCAGACTCAGCAGCCAGTGGGCAGAATACAGATTGAGAGTCGGTAAATGCAGCATCGGTACAAGAGGCTGGAATTCGTCGAGGTAGATCTGGATGAACATTTGCATGTGGTCCCAGGAAGGATAATCGGGCGATTCGAAGACGGGCGAGTAGGACGAGTTGGGACCACAGACCGACTCAAAGTTTCGACGAATCTCGTTGTAGACGACCTCGTCGATGATACGCCGCTCCGAAGTCGTCGTCATATCGACCTCTGGTTGAGTGAATCGAGTTGGGAAGCCATACGTAGGAGGAGCAGCAGGGACAGGAATGCCAGGAGTCGGAAGTGGAAGCGATGGACGGAGATTGAACCGTCGATGGATACCAATCTTTGGCAGTCGAGCACCGTCACCGTCGAGATAGGTCTCCGACATGCTGGCAGTCTTGTGCGAGCCGGTGTCGGGGGTACTGGCGTCCCTAGCGTCGATGGATTGTGGCGCCAGTAAGGTGTCAAGCCAGTTCCTTGTCCCACCACCGTTGACAGAAGCATTATCGGATGTGGCAGTCACAAACCCAGCCTGTCGAAGATTAGAGTAAGGGTCGCCAGTGAGCGGCGTCAAGCCAGTCGGTCTGTGTCCATTCGACGAAAACGAGAGGTGACGAGCAGCGGGCGTCGTGTGCTCAAATTCAGGCGGCCTGGCGGTGAGGTCAACAGGTGGCGGAGGCGGCGGCGGCAGCCATTGTGAAGGCGAAGTAGGATCTTCGGTCCAGACCGCGGGCGAGTAGGGAACGCCACTGATAGAATGCGACCTAACAGGAGGCACATCTGTGAACCTGTCGCCGTCCATGTCTGGACTGCCGGCTTTGTGCTTAACGTCGGGATACCTGCAGTCGAGTGCTTTACTCTCACAGCGGTTGCAGGGCTGGCCACCGGGGCAGCGGACTTTTGCGAGTGCGCACTCTGAGCAGGCACGAGCGCCTTTTGGCTTTGCGGATTCTTGTTCTCTATGAATCAGTTCATGTCTTTGCATAGTATCCAGACGGTGGAAGCCTTTGTCGCATGTTTGACATTTGAAGGGGCGTTCGGTGCTGTGACTGGCGGCATGACGTTTCATGTGCTCGACACGTCCGAAGGATCTCTCGCAATGTGGACATTGGTGTCGTTCCTTGTCGTCTTCAATGGTCCCGGCGGTGTCTCTGCGTTTTCTCTTGGCTCCGGTGGGTGGTGCGGTGTGGTTGCTTTCGTCTGATGAGTGAGGGTCGACAATGGGGTCCATGATCGTAGACGGAGCTGTCTCGGACGCGATCATGATGGGCCGATGTCGTGCAGATTCATCTAGGGACAATACAAATCAGGCCCGGACGTCGTCGCTGCACCAGAGGGGCGAGGACGAGGACGAGGCCGGCGAGCGGTGGGTGATGATGCCTGCTATCCGATGGGGAGATGTCTAGACGGCAGTGAAGTGACTGTCGCCGTCTTTTGAACAGGACAGACTTTTTTCGAGGCCGGCGAGAGGATCTGGGATCAGCAATTTTGCGTCGAGGTGGTCCTGGTCCCCTCACTCGCTTCTCCATTCTTGACTCTAAATTAACCGGTTCCCTTGGTCCCTCTTCCAGTCTAGACAAACCAGTCGAGACACGACACGAGATGCGGAGAAGGGCGAGTCAAACCTTGTTCCGCACATGACTCCAGGGCTTATGCGCCGCGGCCCGAGCTAAATGAGCTTGTAATCAGACACGTGATGTTTCCTGTTCTGCAGTATCAAACGCGTTCTGGAATCCCTTCATCTTCTTCGGATAATTTAAAGTACACTGTACAAACCCCTTCAGTCCCCTTTCCGCCGGCTACCACTGTCTGGTCTACGTACATATTCCTCCGGCACGTCATTCCAGTTGCCCGTGCTCTTGGGCACTACAGTCGGTCGAGGAGTCCGTCGCTCTTCGTCGCTGCTGGTATCATAATCATCCACGTCCTCTCCGTCCCTGTCCCTTCTTAGGTTCTGCATCTGCATGGCCTTTTGTGGGGCGGGAGCCGCATAGTGTCTCCCCGAACCCATGGTCCCTACGCCGCCCATGCCGAATCCGTTGCTTGCTCCGTCTCGCCAGTCGCGTTCTGCTTGTACCTGACGAGCATCCCTTGCCCTAGCTACTTCGTCCCGTTTCCGGGTCCATTCGTCGCTGACTTCCCACCTCCATCCGTCGCCTGTAGTGTTGCATACGGGTACCGCCCACAGATACCACTTCTCCCCAAACAGGTGTCCGAGGTTCCGTCTCCAGCCCAGATCAAAGGCATGCGGTAGCTTCTCACTGTCCTTCTCGTCGAGGTAGTTCAAGTACCGGTCACGCTCCCTCCTCTCTTCCATCTCGGCATAGCTCCGTCTCAAGCTCTCTTGCGCTGGACTCTGCCATTGCCCTGCAGCAGTCGTTGGCGTGCTGGAATTGCTGTTCCTCTCCTCTCCCTCTTCCGGTCGTGTCACCCCAGGCAGCGCATTGGCGTGTATCTCTTTGAGCTGCTCCAGCAACGGTTGGCCTTGCTCCCCACCATCATGACCCCTCGCCCGATCCCGCTGTATTTGTGCCTCCATGCTCTTCTTGACCGGCGAAAGATATCGGGTCTTCTCCAGACACTCGATCGTGGTCATCCCCGATGCTGCCAAGTAGATGTGCCAACCAGTAAAGCCGCTGAGCACCAGCCCTATTATGCCTGCCAGTACTGACAAGAGGATGATGTTGACCGTCATGCTACCATTTTGCATCCTTGCCGATTCGCTAATCTCGTACCAGACCCATTGCGCCGCGCATAAGAAACAGACCCAACAGAACAATGATGTGTATGTGAGGAATAGTATAAAGGCCTTATAATTCCGCAGTCCTACACAGGTCGCAAGCCAGGGACAGTGATGGTCCATCTTGAGCACGCACCTGCCGCAAGTACTGCAGTGGTGGGCGCGGTCGGGTTTCGGATGCTGGCATTTCTTGCAGTAGCGGGGACGTCCGGTCGACTTGGTCGTGAGAGTCGAGAACGACGTGTTCGATGCTGCAGGCTCATGGGTAGGGAGGGAAGAGTAGCCTGCTCCACTTGATCGGGAGGTTGAGGGCGGATTGAGAGGGCTGCCTGGAGGCGTGAAGACAGCAATCGTGTAAGACGTGTTGAGGAGGACATAGAAGGCGAAGATGAGCAAGGAAGACCAAGGACCTGAAGCTTTGGTCAGACGCATCGCTTCATATATGTTGTCAATCATACCAGCCCAGTGTTTGCCCGGCTCCAAGCCTATGCCTACCCCTACATAACATGCCCATGTCGTCAGGCCATAGACAAAGAACAGCGGAAAGTATGTGAAGACACTGCAGCAGCAGTATTCCAACTTCTTTGCAAAGCCATTCCGCCGTCTCCGGCTGGGCGAGGGGGAGTCGTCGCGCCCGAAGGTCGCCATATGGGCAAAGGTGTTGTTCTACCGCATTGGGTCAGGCTCAGGTTGCAAGCGATGAAGACGGTGACTCGGGATGCGTGGATCGATCGGGAGCTTCGGATGCTGGAATATGCGCCGTTGAGAGGGCTGCAGCTGGAAATAATACAGTAAAGGGATGTCGTTTCTGTCACTTGAAAAATGTTGGATGATTGAAAGCTTGGGATCGGCCTGGCAGCTGTGCCATGTGGCTGCGTGCGTCACGGCTGTGGCACAATCAACAGGGCCGAACGAAGCAGGCGACTCGATCAATGTTGAAAGAATGTTCATTTCATTCGTGAGACGTTTAGTCTGCTATATATCATTCGAGATTGCCCTTCCCTGAATCCAAGTCACTTCAATGTCTCTTACTGCTTACCCTCCGGCAGACTAAACCCAGCATGCTCCTTGTGCTTCTTGTAGTACCTCCTCTCCTCGGCAGGTCTCAACTCCTCAGGCAAATTGTTCAGCACCGTCTTGAGGATCTTCTCGACGCCTTCCTTGTGCTCTGCATCTCTGTTCCAGATCTGAATCAAGAAACTGTTGAACCTCACGCTTAGGCTGACTCCGCAGATGTCATCTCTGAATGTAATCCGCTTGCTCTCCACAGCAGCCTGAAGTTGCTCGCCGATAGCCATCATGCAGATCTCCTTCCAGAAGTCGTTTGCCTTGTCCTTTGGGACTCTGAAGGTCCAAGATCCACCCTTAGCATTACGAGGGTCTTCCCAGACGGGCTTGACGCCGCGATGGAAGAGGTGGACACTGTCTCGTATCGGCAGGACTGTGACATCAAAGTTATTGAAGGTAGACCAGAAAGCTTTGACGTCCGAGATGGCCGAGAGATGGATGAGTCTGTCTTCGTACTTTGCTTCGGATCCCTTGTCCGCAACCTCCGTTGACGTGGAACTTGGTGTGGGCTTGCGATCTTGTCGATCATGCCAGAAGTCCCATGAGTGAACAAGTGGAGGAGCTCGGAGCTTGGAAAGGAGATTCTGTTTCATCTCGCGGCCTCGAGCTGGCGATGCAGTAGCTGAGAGCTCGTCGTTGTTGGCTGCCGGAAGACCCTCGACCTCCAAGCGAGGGAGGGAAGACATTGTGAAAGCGAGCCGCGGCGTGAGTCGCGATCAGGCTTGGGATGTCGTGTTGTTATAAATACGATCCGGGTTGACTGGTTGTGACAGGTGGTCGCGGCTGGAATGTAAGGTTGGGAAGCTGTCTACCTCGAAAGACACATGTTCACCTGCCAGGTGGACAAAGAACCAATTGGTACCGATACAAAGCGAGCGTCCGACGTCAGATCGTTGGAGACCAATGCGTGTGTCAAAAAATGTAATGGTAAAGATGATAGAGACCGCCCTTTTTATCACTGTCAGCTGCAAGTGTCTGAGGCACAGGCGGCGGTTGACGATCGGTTCAGCGTTCTCCGCTGGAATGCGGCGTCATCCAGTTCGTGTTTCACAGGACCACAGTACAACGGGAACTTGCTGTGTCGAACACGAGGGAGCATTGTGAACGTCCTCTCCCTTTCCTCGAACGCCATCCAAGAAAATGTAGGAATCTCGCAGGAAGAGACGACCAGCCGTCCTCGTCGCCGGTGACGATGCCAATTGATTCTGTGAGCCCCACCAGTTCCCCACACATCAAACCCTGAACCCTGTGCAGCAAAGCCATTTCACGACTTCACATTTAACGAGCGTCACAACCTGCCCAACAAATTTGCTGCCAACATGGATCCAGATCGCATTCATCATAAGCGCATACGTCTCGACGAGCCCACCAGGCAAGCACAAGGCGCACCACCATCGCCCTCTCCCTCCGACGTTACCAGCGACACCTCTTCCGAAGAAAGCGATGTTTCATTAGACAGCATCTCCGAAGAGGAAGACTCAGACGACTCGGACGACTCGGACGATGCCGTCTCGACCTCATATCCTACCAGTGACCTTCTACGACCTCGCACGCAAGCATCACATCCCACACGATCGGACACAGGCATCCCCTCTCCCGCATCCGGCGCATCACTACCACCAGGAGATATCGACTCCTTCAGCACAGAAACCAGGCGAACGATAAGTAGGCCAGGCAATCTTCCAGGGACGCTGGGTCAGACTCTCAACAGGGGCAAGCTCATAAGTGCGCGACTCGACTCGCTCCTCCAGGACTTCAAGACTTCGAATGCCGAACTGGATGAATTGAAGAAGCAGGGAAGATTGGACGAGGTAGCCATTGACAAAGTGGACGAGGGGGAGGCCTATATCGAGATGAATCTGGGTCTGGGTGTCTTGGAGCAGCAGCGAGGGGACGCCACTAGCGATGAGGAAGACGAAGACGAAGATGAAGACACAAGTGAAGCAGCTGGGAAGCACCTCGAGGGACCGAAAGAGACGCACTTCCTCGAGAAGCTGATGGATGTCTCTGGCACAAAGCGCAAAGCAATGGTACAAGCCGTAGACGACGCAGGATGAGTGCATCGCATCTCTCATGACATGATCGTTGATTTCCATCCTTCATCTACGCCCTCACATCCCTCTCTGTACTGATCCTGTGCACCACCGGGACGCTACTCGGCGGTAGACTCCCATACTCTGTGATGACCATATCCACATACTCCGCGGGCGTGACATCGTACAGGATATTCAGCAACTGCAATCCCTGCACGTCCTTCCACCCCTGCAACCCCGTCTCCGTCGTCTTCTTCTCCTCTTTCTCCCCTTTACCACCCTTGCCCTTCTCCTCCACCTTCTCTCCCCCTTCCACCCTCTCCCCCTCCAACACCAACTCCTCACTCGGCGCCACCTCATTCAGCACAATACTATCCAACGCCACCCGATCCGTAAACTTGACCGACTCACAACACACAATCACCGGCACATCCCTCCCATGCGCCAACATGGCCACCCCCGCCGTGCCAACCCGACTATACAACCTCCCATTCGCCATCATCGCATGCGCCCCAAGCAGCACCACATCCGCGTCCCTCAAAACATGACTCGCGGCCGGTAACAGCGCATACGTCACCCTCACCCCGGCCGCACTCAACGCCCTGACCAGATTCCTCCCCTCAAACAACGGCCTCGAATCCAGCACCGCGACAGTGAACTTCTTCCCCTGCGCATGCGCCTGCAGCAACGTCTTCTCAACAATACTACTCTTCCCGAACGTAACCACCCTCGCTCCGTCGCGGATCTTCTGCGCCGCCGTCGCCGCGATCGCCGTGTCCGCCACCGTGATGCGTTCGCGGATGAACATGTCGATAGCGTCGGCGATATCGGCTTTGGCTTCGTGCTCCGGCACGTCAGGGTCGATGTGGATGATGTAGTCCTTGAGCCAGCGGATGGCGTTGCCCATGGAGACGGAGATGGGGCGGTGCGATTTGAGGTACTCGATTTGCGGGGAGAGGTAGTGCGAGGTGAGGTGGCGCGCGAGGGAGGTCGTGGGCGGGGTGGTGTAGGATGCGATGGCGGATTTGAAGGCGAGGAGCATGGCGACGCAGCGCGCGGAGGAGCCCGTGATGGTGTAGGAGGACATTTGGTGGCCGAGGGCGAGGATTGAGGGGTGTACTTCGCGGGAGATGGAATCGAGGGTGGTGCGCCGGGGGGTGGAGTAGAGGTGGTTGAAGAGGGAGACTTCTTTGATGGGTTTGCGTTCTTTGGGCCCGGTTTGGGAGTTGCGTCGTCGGACGGGCAGGGGGCGTTGTGCTTGTGATTGTGAGCCTGTGCGGCGGTGTTGCGGTTGATTTCGAGAGCCACTGGCTGTGGTGGGCGTGTTTGGTTGTGATGGTGCTGCGGCCTTGCCCTTTGCTGGCTTTGGACCAGATGGCGCGCCATTTGGTGCTGCCGATGGAGCTCCAGCCTCCTTTGCCGCCTTCTCTTGTGCTCGTCTTGCTTGTTTCTCCGCTTTCTGCTTCAGCTTCAAATCCTTGCCGGACAGTTTTTGTTCCCCCTCCACTGCGGGGTTCGAAGGTGCCTCATCTTTCTGCGGCTTCTTGCCCTTTGATTCTTTTGACGCGCTCGGATTGGACTGTTGAGCAGGTTGAGAAGTTCCTGCACTCCCTGAGCTGACTGGCGCCGTGGTCGACGTGCTGGTCGACCCCGGAGTCGGGGCTTGCGATTCACTCATATTGTTCTTTTGATTGTGCAGATTGTCGCGTCGGGATCTCGTGGCCGGACTCAAGGCGGCTCCAAACATCAGCGATCAGGAAGCAGGCTACTAGTCACTGCTGCAATACAAGAAGCCTCAAATAGTGTCGGCGCGTAGTCGGTCCATGGCACAGAGACACAAAAAGGAGCAGTGGAATTTATCGAAGTCGGAGTCAGAAATCCGAAATCTTGGCAAAATGAGCTCACTGCTTCAGAGGAAAGCCCCTGAGAAGCCTTCATGCATTACGGTCGTTGAGTAATCCTAGATATCTCGAATATGACACCGGCTCCGAAAACCACCCTTCGCTCTGAAATCATGTCCAAGATGAGTGCCAGCCTCTCTCTGCCATCCCACCCTCCCCCCAACACAGATTTGCCCCTGGACGCCCTCCAAATCATGACGAATGGATGAGATTGAGTTGTGATGGTCGCAGCTCACATTATGACGCATGCAAAGAAGAGAATAGAGTCGTTCGGGAGCGAAACGTCGGAAAGACCCGTTGTGGAAGGTGTGGTATGAGCTTTTGGCGTCTTGGTGCGGATAGGAAGTGTGATGGTCTGCAACTGTCAGCCAAATTACTCGGCGAATTGCAAGGATGTACTTGCAATTCCTTCGGGAGACATCTCGAGGTTCAGATGATCTGGTGTGGCGTTTAGTATTGCTGGCTGTTAGGTTGGAGGACGATGAGGCTCGATCGAGAATTGGCAAGCTGTACTGAGAAACAAAAGGTAGCGTACTCAGGCAAGGTAGATATACTTATATCCAGACCTACCTTCAAATCGATTGTGGTCGTAGAAGAATGTCCATATTGTCCTCCGTACCATCACAGTGTATCCGGATTGTCCACGTCGAAATGTGAAAGTTGATATTGTGGGGTATCTCATATGCTAACAATCCTAGTACAAAATATCTCATTCAGCAGTGTCGAACAATACTAGCGTCTGCTGAAAATGTGCCCAGTTGTCGTTCATCATCGGCTGCGTGATCGAGTGCGGTCCCTGGTACTACGTCGACGGTCGGGCGAATCTCTTGGACGTCTCCTGTCGCGGTCGTAGTCTCGGTCTCGGTCTCTTCTGTCCCTACTTCTGTCTCTGTCCCGGTCGCGGTCCCGGTCCCGGTCGCGGTCGCGTTCACGATCGCGGTCACGACGGTCATCGCGACGATCATCTCGACGTTCCTCTCGCCGAGCACCTCCACCAGGTACGTATCGATCAATGTCGGGCGGACTCCTTGATCGAGAGCGCGCCCGGCGTCGGGGCGGAGAATAGTCTCTGTCGCGATAAGTACGCCGTGGCGGGCTGCGTGATCTGCTTCGTCTACGTGGTGGACTTCGAGAATCGTCGCGACGTCGGCGTGGAGGACTGCGACTCCGGTATCGATGCGTTTCACTTTCTCTGCGGTCGAAGCGGTATGATTCGCGGCGGGGACTGCGAGCTCGTTGTGAGCGCTCATCGTCTGCCCTTCGTGGAGGGCTACCAGCACGAGAGCCGCGACGAAGGCGCTCTGGTGTAGGTGACCTGGTGATGCCGCCACGGGAACCCTCTGTCGCCAGTCTTGAAGGTCTACCAGGAGCTGAACGTCGGGACGGTGGCTCCGGACTGTGGCCTCGATCGAAGTCACCACGGCTGCTCGGCTTCTCTGCCATCTTTCCTCCCTCACGGATCAAACGAGCCAAAGCTTCCTCCTCCAGCCGCTTCGCTTCTGCAGCTTCACGCTCCTTTTGGCGCTTCTCCCTCTCCTCCTCCAGCCGTTTCGCGGTCTCTGCCTGCTCCTTCTCTCGCCGTTCTCGCTCTTCTGCAAACTGCTTTCTCCTCTCTTCCTCCATCTGTTTCTGCTTCGCGCGTGCAGCTTCTCGTTCGGCACGTCTTTTCTGCTCGCGCTGTAATCTCTCCGTCTCCTTCGACAGCTCCGCCGCACGAGCTTGGAGTGCCTCGAGTTGACGTTTCTTGGCAAGCTCTGCTTCCTTCTTCTTCTTGATCCTCAATTCCTCGGCATGCTTCCTTGCTCGTCCTTGTCTTCGGACCTCCGCTTCGGCGGCGTATGCTTCATCTGACTTGGCACCTTTCTTGCGCTCCTCTCTGGCAGCATCTTCACCAATCTCCTTGTTTCGAACCTCCCGTAGTGCGGTCTCGGCTTGCTCCAGGTACTTTGAGATGATGTCGCTGATCTCGACTTCTGTGGTCGGATAGATATTGGCACGGGCGGCAGCACCTTCCAGTAGCGGCGCAGCTAATCTTCGATCTTTTCCGAGATACTTTATGGGGTCCTTGTCGATTTCGTCGTCGGTGAAAGTCTGCAATGCCTTGAGCAGATTCGCTTTTGAATCCTGGGATGGTCAGTTGGGCTCTGGTTATAATGCGCGCGACCAAATACCCCTGATTCGAATTGAGCATATATCTTCTTTCGCAAGCTATCAAACTCTCCCTTCTTCTTGAAGATGTGCAGCAACCCCTCCACAGAAGACCTCTTTGCCGATGATATAGGGAGCTCCGAGATTCTTGGCTTCTTCCTGACCGGTCCATCATCCCCACCAATGCGGACACCCTCTACCGCGGCCATGGCTGATGTTGTGATAGACTTATGGTTGACCCTCGCGTCGGAGTAAGGTCGAAAGAAGCAGGACGCGCTTCCCGGAGTTCTCCCGAAATTGCCAAGGCCGGACTGCATCTCGTGAACAAGATTCACTCGACCTCAATCCTTGGTTGATAGTCACACGGGCCACTGGATGTTCACATGCTGACCCATTGAAGTCGTCTGGACGCGTCAAGGGATTTTAGCAAACGACAACAAAAGGAGGGGCTTCGAGCATTGTAAAGCGAGAGCGCAAACACCTCCGGACACCTGCGAACGTCAAAGCACCATCTCGTACCCACAAACAGCTTCAACATGGTTCACAAAATTCTTTTCTGGGGAGGCTTCGGTCAGGCATATCAAGGCATTGGTAATTGGAGCTTTGGCTGACTTTCCCAGGTGTCGCTGTCCGGTTATGGCAGCTCGGCATTCAAATGCGACCATTCTTTAACAGAGAAGCACTTTGGGCTTACCCAGCATATGGAGGTGTTGGCGCAGCATTCGGATACTGGTTAAAGGGTGTGGACGACAAGCAAAATCGAATTCTTGAACAACAAAGAGAAAGACTCATTGAGCGACGACGGAAAAGGGCGGAACTGGCAGGTGTCGAGGGGGCGGCGGCGTGAAGGCCTTGTAGAGACAGGATCGATCTTGAGATGGGAGGCATCGTACTCGCTGCTAGTGGTCGCTGACTGCGGTATCGCTCGGACCGAATGCGAGTCGAGGAATGAGCTGCAGAAGTCTTGCTTGACGTCCTTTGTCATACGACGGGCTCTTAGAGGAAATGAACAAACGTTAATGTCCACAATTCGTCCATCATATGTCCGATAGTAATTCTAGCGGTGCAAGTGCTCGAAATTGTCACGTTGCCAGTCAGTGGCTGCTTGATAATAGAGCAGAGCAGCCGCCCGACCCTAATTAGGAAACGCCGCTATCTTCAATTGCTCTCCCTCCGCTGACACGACATCAGTTCCATATGACATATATGTGTCCGACACCACGTTGACACTCTGCTGTAGCATATGTTACGAGAGATGATACAAACGCACTACAAATGGCAAATGAGACAGCCTGGCCAGGTCGCCTACTTGTGCCCGGCGGAGACGAGCCGCGCATCAGTATAAATGCTCGAAGGGGCATTTCCGTGTTTTCAGGAGGCAGTGCAGCCAACAACCTCGTCGACACATTCAATGATATTGCTGAGCAGCATGCCGGCACTTTGAGCTACATCATACCCATCAGCGACAATGGCGGAAGTACTAGCGAGCTGATTCGCGTTCTCGGTGGACCTGGCATGTAGCAAGGCCGCCCTCGGTGGATGTTTGACTGACTCGCAACAGGCATTGGTGATCTTCGTAGTAAGCATCACTGTCAAGGTCACATGACATCATGTATCTGATCGTTCTGCAGGCAGACTGGTGCGACTGATACCAGACTCCGACGACCCTGGTTCAGAAGCGCATGCGATCAAGGCATTGTTCAACCATAGGCTACCAGATGATGGCGGTGCAGCTCGACAAGAATGGCTAGACATAGTCGAAGTTCAACATAGAATATGGGACCATATTTCGTCGCCCAAAAAGGAGCTCATCCGAAGCTTCTTGATAACAGTCAACTTGGAGATTGTGAAACGACTGAGACCAAGCTCCCGTTTTGACTTCTCCAAGGCGAGCATAGGGAATCTCTTCATCACTGGGTGAGGCGAATATGTCTTGATTGGTCTTCGCTCTAATGACCAAGCTGGGAGGCTAAAGGTTTCGTGGGGTCACTCACTGACCATTACAGAGCCCGATTGTTTACTGGATCTCTTGAATCTGCGATATACCTACTCAGCAGCATTTGCGCTGTACCATCGTCTATAGCTGTGCTGCCAGCCATCAATACCAACTTCTCCCACCACATCTCAGCGACCTTGGCAGATGGTACTGTAATTGCAGGTCAGAATAACATCTCTCACCCCTCGACTGGGCACGATACTGTGCCGGGGCATCGTGTATCCCTATCTGACTCGACGTTCCCACCACATACCTCCACAGAGGATACGGACAGAGTAGAAGATGCCAATTTGCCGGGCACTTTGCCCACACTCCGAGCTTCTCAAATCAACTTTACCAAGCCCACTCCATCAGCCGCCATTGATCAGTCTTCTGGACCACCCCACAACCCAGATGACCTGAGCTCCCGCATCACACACTTGGCATATATCTCCCCTTATGGCATGCAGATCCGCCTTGACGCCAATCTTCGTGTGCTCTCTGCACTGAACCTCTCATCCGCGGTCATCTACTCGATCGGCTCACTCTACACCTCCATCATACCATCTCTCATCCTCAAAGGCGTAGGTGCGGCTCTTGCTTCCTCCACAATCCGCTCAAAGATCCTCATCCTGAATGGTACTACGGACCGTGAGACAGGGCCGTCTTGGTCGCCCTTTACGGCTCTCGACTTTGTGCAAGCAATAGCCGATGCATGTTGCCAAAGCCAAGGAAGGGACAGGGCCGAACACTCTGGGCTGCGGAGCTATGTGACGCACGTGATCTACCTCGAAGGTGACGGCGTGCCCAAAGTAGATCGGTCCGCCTTCAGCAACGTCGGGATAGAGGCAATCAAGACTTACGGCAGACGAGAGCAGGGGGAGATCAGATACGACGCCGAAGCCCTCCGAGGAGCACTGGGGATGGTTCTAGGCCGCGGAGCTAAAGGCGACAGAAGCAGAAGAAACACAATGGAGAGGTAGCCATACCACCATCAAGCTCTCACGACCTCCAACTCGGCACGGCAGCATCGTATCGTCAGCATCATCATTCCAATCTACAGCCCTCCTCACCCGAGCATGAATCCCCCGAAGAAACTCTCCAACCCAACACAACTCCCCCCCTCCACCCCCAACGGCAGTACAGCGCCTACGTACCCATCCGGCCTCACCACGACCACAGCTCCTTCATTCCGACTCACCCCTCTCGCCTCGTAAATACTCCTCCACTCGACCGTCGCGCCCCAGATATTGTAGTACGGCTTCTCATCGCAAAACACATTATGCATATTCGTCAAGCCATGCACGCCTTTCGGGGGCGTCAGTACTTCTGGTAATGAAGCACCCGCTTCGAGGAGGAGAGAGTGCAGCTCGTCGTGCGGCTGTTGGATAGCGGCGAGGACTTCGATGGTGGAATCAATGGGCGCTGAAGATTGGGAGTGACCATTCGTCTGCCCGTTCGTGGGATGGGTGGGGTGGCGGTACTTGTTTAGAGGCGAGGAGGGGGATGTGAGGAGGTAGTTGCAGGTCTCCAGGAAGGAGGACCTTACAGTGTTCCCGTTCGTCTGGCCCTGGTCTGCAGTGGTGAAAGGCAAGCTGCCGTCATTGAAGAGGAAGATGCGCCATCTCCCGTCTGCGCGGACTGTTTGAGCAAGCTGGATGGGTTTGGCGTCGTGAAAGCGCACGACGGGGTGGGAGTGGAAGCGTTCGCCGACGGGGAAGCCGGTTGCGAGATGCTGGTAGGGAGCGGAGAGCGATTGAGCGGTGATGCTCGATGATGGATAGGAGTAGCCTACTCCGCTGGTGTACATGAGTGCTTTGGTAAAGTACTGCTGGAACTCCTTCGGGTCGACACCATCTGAGCTGTCGGATTCTTTGGCGCGGCGCCCATACCTCTTGATCAGCTGGCGGTCGAAGTCGATGAGTTCTTTGGCGATGGCGTAGCGTTCTGTCGAGTAGGTACGAAGGAGGTCGGGGTGGGCGAGGCCTCGAAGGACCGAGGCCATTTTCCAGCCCATGTTGTAGCCATCTTGCATGGAGACGTTCATACCTTGGCCGGCTTTGGGGGAGTGGGTGTGGCATGCGTCGCCCATGATGAAGATTCGTGGGTCTTTGCTGCCGTCGATTTCGCTGTCGTCGAATTGAGGGCATAGTCGTTGGCCGATTTCGTAGACGCTCCACCAGAATACGTCCTTCACGTCCAATGAGAATGGTAAGAAGATTCCTTGAGCTTTCTTGATGAGATCCTCTTTGGTTATGTTCAGGTCTCTGACTCTGGTTCCAGGTTCCATGTTCCCAAGCTCGATGTAGAGCCGGACTAGATAGCCTCCCTCTCGCGGAATGATTACAATGTTCCCTTGATCTGACTGAATGACACACTTGTATCGGATATCAGGGAAGGTCGTCTTGCAGATGATATCCATCACTCCCCACATCTGATTCGCACTGTCGCCCTCCAAAGCCAGTCCCAGCGACGACCGAACCGCGCTCCTCGCCCCATCACATCCCACCACATACTTCGCCCTGATCGTCTCCCTCTTCACCTCTCCATATCCCTGCCCTTCATCCTCCCTCACCTCAAAGGTAGCCTCCACCCCATCACCCTCCCTCTTCAACCCCACCAACCCCCTCCCATAATACGGCACCTCCCCCCTCGGACCCCTCGCCATCGTATCCAACCAAAAATCATGAATCCTCGCCTGATTCAATATGACATGCGGAAACTCACTCACCCCCTCAGGGACATCTCTCGTCCTCCCACCTCTCGTGATCCCACTCTCGCCACCCTTCCGTTCTGGCTTCCAGAACACAGTCTCATTCACCCAGTACGCTTCCCGTAACACTCGCTCCGAGAAGCCGAATGCCTCGAAGATCTCGATGCTTCGGCATTGGATGCCGTCTGCTTGCCCGACTTTGAGCCGGTCTCGCTTTTGCTCGGCGAGTGCGATGCGGATGTCGGGGAATTGGGCGAGTTGGGCGGCGAGGCAGAGACCGGCTGGGCCGGCGCCGATGATGAGGACGTCGACTTCTGAGGGGAGGGGGAGGAGGGGTGGGAGGTTGTTGGGGGAGGACTGCGGGGTGGCGGGTTTGGGAAGCGGGGTGGGTTGGTTGACTGGTGGTGGTGTGCCGGGGCGGTAGGACGAGTGGTGGAATTGTAGATGCATGATCCAGGAATTAGTCAGGAACTTTACTGGCTCGTGGATGACAACGCATGCATTTTTTGCGTAAGACAGAAGGCCGTGTATATGATATAATGCTGATCGGGGAACCATCGGAAGCGGGGGCGACATGGAGGTGCGGGGCGGGTATCCTCCCCGGCCTCGTGCAGTACAAGAGGACGGCAATGTTCCGTCATACATATCCAATGTAGCTCTACAGCTGGCGATCATGCGAATTAGATCATCCTTTGTGGTTCCCCATGACATTCGGCATCAAGAATGGCAGGTACACCAGCCCAACTCCACCTTGAAGAGCTTGTGGCAAACTCCACATACATCTTGGTCCTCGTGGGAGCAGGACTCTCCGCTGCCTCTGGCATTCCCACATTCCAAAATACAGGCAGCACTTGGAGAGGCATCAGATCCAAGTCCCTAGCCACCAATGCACACTTCACGAAGGACCCAGGCCTGGTATGGCAATTCTACGAAGACAGACGCCGCACCATCCTGTTCGCCAAACCGAATGCAGCACACGAAGCGCTAGCCCACCTCGCCATAGAGAAACCACACATGCTCACCATATCCCAGAACATAGACGGTGACACCACCATCTCACCCTGACAGATATCTCTGATGCTATCAGATCTCCTGCTACGAGCACACCAACCAAAAGAGCAGCTCGCCTCCATCCACGGCTCTATCATGACAAAGCGCTGCTCGAACGAAGCCTGCAACTATGAGACCAGCAATGATGCTTTGACGCCGACAACGCCTGCACTACTCCTTCCTGCGGCCGATGTCTCCGACGAACGCACAACACTTCCTCCGCTGACGCCCAACGATCTCCCTCACTGCCCCATCTGCACCTCCCTGCTCCGACCGGGAATCACACTCTTCGGTGAAGCTTTACCGCCGTCTCAGCTGCGTCTTATAGATGAATGGTTCGACCACGTTCCGCGGGTGGATCTACTGATGGTGGTAGGGACGTCTCTGACGGTGTTCCCTGCTGCGGAGTACGTGGAGAGGGCGAGGGAGAAGGGTGCATGTGTGCTGCATTTCAATCTCGAGCAGGATGAGCTGTTCGGGCACGAAGGGGACTGGTTCATTGGAGGTGATGTTGGGGAGACTGTGCCTTTGTACTTACGCAAAGCAGTCTGAGAGGGATTGAGAAGCAGTAGACTACTTGACCCTGTGGACCAATCAAGCATTGACGTGATCACGGTAAGAAGTTGGCTATTTCATCAAGCGAGGATGACCAATGGCGGTCTGTGTGATGATTCTGAAGAGTGATTTGTGGAAGGAAGGCTTCTTCGAGAACGATCGAAGCCTGCTACGAGAAGGTCATGCGCGTGATGTCTTTCATGAGAATGAGGCTTCATTCACCCTAGTAAATATCTCGAAATTATGCACATTATTTATACAAAGGTCGACCCTGTAGTCACCCCACGCACCTCCTCTTTCTTGTCCTGCCTGCTTCTGATGGTCTTATGCTCTGTGATCCATCCTCTGTTGAGCCCACATGCTCCGTGAGCCTCCTTTCGCTACTTCCTGTGCCCATCCCCAAATCATCTACCACAGCGCCTGATCCCTGTCGAACCTCCCCAGTTCCTTGCCCGCATCCTCCACGTCCTTCTTCGCCTTCATCCTCATGTAGAAGATCGGACAATCTCTGCTCGAGCAGATGACCTCGTTATGCATGCTTCCTTGACACCTCTGACACTGAGTCCACAACCTTGCGAACCTGACCTCCAGTTCTGCCACCTTTCCGAGCGTCTTCGTATACAGTTCGCCGAGACGTTCGCGGTCATTCTCACACACAGCGCCACCTTTCTCGGACGCCAGTGTCAATGGCTTCTTGCATCCCATGCAGGTCTCTGTCTTCTTGGCGAACTTCATCAGACCGCCCATTGTGGGTGCAGCTACCGAAATGGCGCGAGTGTGCTCTCCTGTCAGCAGCTGAGCGGCTTTCTTCTCTCCTAAAATGGGCTCGAAGATACGTCCTAGGGGTTTGGCGAGCTGATTGTCGAGATAGTACTTGGTGTCGATAGGAATATTGTTCTCGAGCACGAAGATGGGGTCCTCGGCCTTTTCATAATTCTTGCTGCCTCCTGCACCCTTGACGATGACATATGCCACTCGATCTCCGAGTGCTGGTGCCGAGCCCGCGTCACGTTTCTTCATCTTCTCTGCTAATTCGACGTGAGCTTGCTTCGCAGCATAGTCGTTCTTTGTCAAGGCTTTGGTGATGACCAAATTGGACATGTCAACCCTGTTTTGCAATAGTGACGAGATGGTGTCTTTGACATAGCTAAGACATCGTTAGCAGTGAATGTACGGACTTGGTCGGGACACTCACTCTTGGGCTCCTTCAACATCCTGATCAATCAGCAACATGCGCAGACTAGTCTCAATGACTGTCTGGACAAGCCGGCAATTGTCACGTCGCACAGTCTCGATACCTTTGCTGTCCATCTTGTCGAATTTGTTGGGATTGGTCCAGTACAAACCGGCGTAGCGCTTCTTGTTGATCAGAAGATAGGGGTAGTAGACTTTCTCGAATTCAAGCTTGATGGGCTTGACGAACTTGGAGGAGACGAATCCAGCTGCCTCTTCACCGAGTGCCATGACGCCTTTCAGATCGTTGGGCCCAAATTTGATCATTACAGAATCCGTGTCTCCGTATATGACCTGCGCATCGTGAGAATATCCATTGGCGATCGTGTACTTCTTTTCCACCTCTTCTTTCGTGCGCTCAATCATTTGACGACCATAAGACGTGGTACTGGAGGCAATTGCTAAACACGGCAGCTTGCCGTTCGTCGCTCCTGTCAGACCGTACACGGAGTTTGCACTGATCTTCAAGGCAAGCTGACGACCGTTCAGGACGGCCTTCTTGAACGGATCTGTTTCCGTGCCCATGGCTTTCTTTGCTGCCTTTCGCGAGCTCAGAAGTTCCTCAAGAATCTGACTCAAAAGTCCCTTGCGGACCTTTGCTGTGCAAAACATGTCTCCATTGGGCGTGACAATATAATCATCATCCTTCTTAAGACCAAGCTTCTCAATAGCATTCTTGTTGAGCAGCGTTGTGTAGCACAGGTTGTGCGCCTGCATGATGGACGGGTACAGAGATGCGAAATCGAGAGTGGCAACAGGCACGCTGTAGTAGCCTCGAGTCGGCTCGATGACGGTAGCTCCTTCGTATTGGTCTTCGGATGATTCGTTGCGGAGGTTGGGGATGACAAGCTGCTGCTCCAGAGCTTTGCGGAATAGCTGACTGATGAACTTGACCTGCTGTCCTCTTGAAAGCAGATAGTTGAATGGAACTCCTGTGACTCTTGCCATTTCAGTGTAGTTAACCAGACACATCAGCTTATCCATCAGTCGTTGTGGCAAGTAGGCGTCTTTCAAGCAGTATACAGCCAGGCGACGTCTCGATTCTGGCGTTCCGTTGTATAGCTCGGTGATCATCGTGTGATGCACATCTTCTTTCTGCTCGTTCAAAAAATGTGCACAGACTGAGTTGAGCGTGTATGATCTCAACTGGTAATCTCTCTGGATGAGCTGAAGCAGATCCAGCTGCAGCCGACCGTTGGTGTTGGTGCTCTTCGTATCACGATTCCCCATCTGCTTGCTGGAGAAGTTTGTCTCCTTTGCGTGCGATTGCACATTTTTCAGACGTGAGAGGAAAGGGAACTTGCCGACTTTGAGATGTTTCGCGCGATCCAAAAGGTAGGGAAAGTCGAAGTTTGAGATGTTGTAGCCGATGATAACGTCAGGGTCAACCTCTTCCACAAAGTCTCTCCAAGCAAGTAGCATCTTCTCTTCCCTGTCATGCTCGAAAATTTGAGTGTTGACGATCAGACTGCAGGTGTCCATACAGAAGACGTTCCGGACAAAGGGCTTTTCCTCTCCATACCGTGTGACGACGTTGGCGATCTGAATGACGGGATCCACATTCGGCTCTGGAAAGATACCCTTGCGACCAGCGCACTCGATATCGAAGGAAAGAACACGTAGTGGGGCCATCTTCAGCCACTCGCCGTCTGATGGATGTGCTATCAGATCCCGGTAGTGAACGTATGCCTCAATCTGACAGTTCGAGTGGCGGTCTCGTTGTGGGACCATATGAAACTTCTGTGACGGTACCTCCACCCAAGACATGCCAGAGATGGATGTGTCGATCATGAATCGCAGGACGTATTGGATGTTGTCGAATGTGACGACACCGCCATCCGCGCTCTTGAACATACCCTTATAGTTTGCATTCCCGCTCTCGATGGTGGTCCGCAGCTTGTTGATGTGCTTTGGATCAGTGACCGTGATCTTCAGGTAGGGACTTTTTGTGTTTCCTTGAAAGCCAAACACACTCTCGCGAAGGACCATCTGTACCGAGTAGATGACTGGCTGGTGCATGGCCATTTGTGTTTCGAGATATGCCTTGAAGCCATCGCAGTCTTTCTTCTCGAATGATACTGGAGCTGGCGTGTAAAGATAGTGGAGGAAATCGGTGCAGTGGAGGAGTACCGAGTGTCCGGTCTGTAACAGTCAGCGCGATCTATCGTAGTGGGAGCCAAACATACTTGTGTGACACCGAAGAGCTTGACCGTGGTCTTGCCTCCATGAAGGGTACCTTCCTCGGCGTCGATCTGTTGGAAGCAGAGGCTATCCGCTTGGGGATCAAAGTCGTCAAGCGGCGGGCGAGCCCATTGCTGATCTCTCTCAGCGTTGTTCCGCTTCAGCCCGCTAATGTCCTGTGTGAGCTTCTCCAGGACCTCCTCCTCGAACTGGCTCTTAGGCTGACTCGATCCGGGTCCGGTGCCGTTAGGATGCTTGAATCCATTTGTCTCGAGCTTTCGTTTCTTCGCCGGGCTTGTCTGAGCATTGTATCTTGATTTGGGGACGTCTTGTAGAACACGCTTTGCAGGCACCTTTGGTGCTGCTTGTACTACTCCAGGCATTGTCGCTGTGTTGTCACGTATTTAGCAAGCGAAAGTGCAATAAGTAAGGTGGGATGGACGAAGCTCAAGACAGCAGCGCGCGTTTGGGAGACGCGACCGTGACGTGCTTAATTGACACTAAGCCATTTCAGGACGGCGACGCTTAGTCACTCTGTCCATTGATCAAAGGGATATCTTTCCACGACTTGCGACAGCAAGTTTTGCTCGCCTTTGCTCCTACTTTGTTCCTTCTCATGCTAGTCGGAAGTCTCACGGTGCCACACGACCTCGAGCTACAGGACATACGCTTGCAGCGCCTCTTTCAACCTTGACGCCCATGGGTTTGTCCTTCGGGCTCAGCCATCCATCAGCAATTCACAATGGAAGACGGTGACTCTCGCAATCTCGTTTCAGCACCGCTCCCCGAGAGCAACCTCTCAGATGATTCTCCCACGGCGATATGGACGCATATCGCTAGGTCATGATGATATCGTTTATCACACAGAACCTAGTACTTCTCTGCTATCATATACCACCTAGTTTTTCATTCCCACAGAAGATTGTCAGATCTCACCTCGGTTGTACGCGTTCTTCATCTGGGATGATGGAGCAAGTCTAACACCCAATAGGCGTGGTGTAGGGGTAGCATGTTCGTAGCTCTGATTGGTCAGTCAAATTCAGTCTAACCTGATTAGGCGACGTTGTGGATTGCCTATATGGCTCGACAACTCCGTCTCGACCCCGGTTCGATTCCGGGCGCAGCCAGTCATACAAGGCTCCACCTGAGAAAGGTGGTTATTCTTTTGCTTTTGGAATGGATAGCAGAGGTTGTAATATCGTTTTGCGCGGCATGTTGGTGCTGAGTGCGGTGTGGGCAGCTTCCTTGCTCGCTTTTTTGCTCGCCGAACATCGGCCTTGGCATAGAGTTTAGCCGTGCCGCGCAGGGGGTTGTGGACGAACGCACACAGGAACAAGTGCACGATATGAGAATTTTGATTCATGCATGCTCTACACGGAAGGCAACGCAAAGACAAGTAATGCAATGTGGTCTCGGGATATGCCACTATGAATGGTAGATGCAGCACAAAATTGGTCTACAGCAAATTTCTGACCCGGACATGAATTGGACATCCTTCGGGATCTACGATTAATCTGGCAATAGCCTTACCACGTATCATGAAGCAGTTCACGTCGGAAGCTTGACTTCGGACAAGCTGGACTCGTAAGCCCAAACAGGTGGCGGAGGCGTAGTCCGTCTTGCTTCTTGACCAAGGCCGGACGACCATTCTTGTACAAAAATCCATTCCATCATCAGAGGCTGAGCTGGTTTCGCATCCAGATTCAGCCATCAGAAGGATCACATTCAACCAGGCACAGATCTTCAAACGGTTTCTGTACACAGCTGGAGTTTCGCGCTGTTGGAGGAGTGGGATCCTTGGCCAGTCGTAACGGTGCAGTCTCGGACGGACTATTTTCAGGTCCAGATCGCCGTGTTGCTGATGGCGGGGCAAAAGAACATGGACAGGTCTCGTCATTGTTCCCACGAGTCGTGAGACCGATATCTGCCATGCCACAAGAAGACGACCTGTGACGGACGAGTGAAAAAGCGGGTTGTGTCACGACTCAAACGGCAAGGCGACTTGTCGATGTGCTCCGTCACAGCCGAGAGTCCTCCCCGACCAACCTGAAGCGGCGATTGACACCGGTCCGTATACCAACCTGGACATACCGATCTTGTCCGCTCGTCGTGTTGAGCATCCTCCAGCGGTCGGTGTAACGTTGCTCGACTATCACTCCTATCCCCCCGAAAAGTCGTTGGAAAGGGAGGGAATCGATTGTTGATAAAAAGTCGAGCGTTGTGGAGGTGCAGGAAAACAACGCGGCCAAGACAGTTTCTGATTGGTGGTGAGATTAGTGGATGATCCGAAACGCACGAGCATCTGCAAGGGCGGGTGTACCTGAACGGATCGTGGGCGGCGTGTGCGGGACCTGAACGGGTCGAGTGAGGCTGATGCAGTTGGCGACAGGGGCTTGAACTCTAAAAGCTCCACGTCCTGGTCTTTTTTTCCCAGCGTCCAGCATGCAGATGGGGAGAGGTCTGGATGTGCGATGAGGGAATGCCGTTGAGCTCGGACAGGGCCAAAGTGCGTAACTGTACGTCCGCCCAACGAGTGTGCATGAAGAAGCTGGATTGAGAAGGTGGATGAGGGCTTGTGTGTATGCTTATCGTCAAAGACGAGGCCTCCGATCTGTGATCATCCGGAGTTTCCCACGCCGCGTGTGAGGGCACCCAGTTTTCTGTGTCTACTGCCATGGTTGAGTCTACGTGTGTGCCTTCCAGAAACAAACGAAACAGCCGATCAGTGCCGTCGAGTGGTGACGGAAAGGGAGGGCAGACAGAACGCGTCCCGTGACAGAGATTCCTTGTGCTAGCCCTCTTGTCCTCCACATGCGGTGAGAGAGTGTTTACTTTCGAGTGATTACAGCTGTAATCACCTCTCGATTACAGCTGTAATCGTCGTAATCGAATTGCAGTTACTTCTGTAATCGGATTACAGTAAGGATCGTTACTGTAGTGTCTATTTATTATAAGGTTAGCGTAGAAGCTTAAGTAATAATCGACTCTCGGCGTAACTACCTCTCGAGGTAGTTACAGAGGCTATAATCACTATTCTACTACTAAGCTAAGTGTTTAACCTCCTCCTTGTGTAGTGCTTTAACACTAATATAAGCACTACTAATAGCTATAGCTCCTTACTCTTTATAAACTTCTACTCTTTCTTAAGCTACTTCTTAGTTATCTAAGAGGTCGGCTAACTAGTCTTATATAATAGTACTTATACTATTCGATATAGTAAGGAGTATAAGAAAGAGTAGTACGTAGGCTTAATCTAGCTAGAAGGTAAAGGCTTATCGAGAGGCTACAATTATAGCGAGTGCTATCTCTTAGCTAAAGTAGTTAATTAAGGCTAATTAAGTAAAGAATAAGCTTATAGCTTTAAAGAGTAAGTAGTTATTATAGAAGACTCTTTTCGAATTAAGTAGCTAGTTAAAGAATAAGCAAGGCCTACCTTTAAGTAGTAGTAAGGTAATAGAGACTTACTTTAAAGAGTACTCTAGAGTATATAAGTTCTCTAAGTAAGCCTTTAAATATAAAGCTAAGTATAATAAGCTCTTCGGTAACATTACTACTACTAGCAAATTTACTAATAAGGTTAAAGATCTTATTAATTAGTTAATAGTCTATAGTAATAAGGAGGAGAAGGAGATAGATATAGAGGTTAATAAGTTACTCTCTTAGAGTAACTCGGAGGTACTAGATACTCCTATATAGCTAGTCTAATTACTTACACTATTAATATCGAGACGATCTATAAGTACGTTAGTAACTAGTAGCTTAGCTACAAGCTTAAGTTAAGCATAGAAAAGGAAGCTTATTAATAATAAAGCAACTAAAGAGATAAGGGAATTAAGAAGAGTATTA
This sequence comes from Elsinoe arachidis, assembly GCA_013372555.1. Classification (NCBI taxonomy): domain Eukaryota; kingdom Fungi; phylum Ascomycota; class Dothideomycetes; order Myriangiales; family Elsinoaceae; genus Elsinoe; species Elsinoe arachidis. The sequence continues at coordinate 2,843,783 of JAAPAX010000001.1, forward strand.
AACACTACTAACAAGCTTGCTACTAAATCTTCTCTAATTATAGCTACTACCTCTAAGCTATATATTAAGTTCTCCTACTTCTCTTCTTAGACTAAAGTATAGGTTACTCTTTGCCTCTATAATTACGCTAAGGCCTTTAATGTAGTTAATAAAGAGACTCGAATTAAGATAGTAGTATAGTAGACTAGCTTCTCTTTATAGTATCTATAATATTAAGCTTAACTAGCTAGTTTAGCTAGTAGTAAAGGTAGTAGAGATAATGAAGTTTAAAGGAGTTTAAAGGAGAGTCGAATATTACAAATATTAGTTAGTATATATAATAGATTACTTACTCTAAGGAGAGGTAAATATAGTACTATTCTCTTAGTAAAATTCTCCTCTAAAAGTACTTAATTTCGACTATCTCTATCTCTCTATATAAGCTCGATAACTCTTCTATATCTCCTTAGCTATCTTATTATACTTCTACGCTATTATAAGGCTCTAAAAAACCTCTAATTCGTACTTATCTAGATTAATTACCTCTAGGTAGAGAAGTGCTTGTTTTATAGCCTCTCTCTTAGCCTTATAATTGTCCTTCTAAAGGTCTTAAAGGTCAAGTAAGATGTTATAAAGAGTAGCGAGAGTATATACAAGCTTAATCTAAGTGTTAATTAGAAACGAGTAAGCCTATATAAGAATCTTAAAGTAACCTTTTATAACGCTAAATACTCTCTTAACGATGTTTCTTATTTATATATACTATAAATTAAAGAGCTCTTAAGGAGTCTCTAGTCTCCGATTAGTAGTAGCTTACTCTCGAAGGTAGTATCTTACGCTATAGTAGAGTACTAGTAAGTTAACTCGATTACTATAACTAGTATTAGCTAGATAGTAATAACTTATAGATGCTCTAAAGCTCTTCTTATAAGTATCTCTAAGTACTCGAGCGTTGTGTATAGAGCCTTCCTAACTAGCTAAGACATATATAAATTATATATTAAAGTCTACTATAGTAAGTATATTCTATATAAGTATCTCTTTCTAATTTCTCTAGAGTACTTGCTTACTAACAACGTGCACTAGCAAATGTAACCTATCGATCGCTTTAATGTAGCTCTTAAAGAACAGCTAAAACTTACAACTCTTGTAGTATTTTAGAGATAACTTAACTAGCTCTAATATAGGCCTTATAGCCTTATAAAAGAGTAGTATAATACTATTAAGGACATAGTAGAAGATTACGTAAATAGTGCAAGTAGAGTAGCGTACTTAGATTACTATATCTCGGTAAGAGCTAGGGTAGTCGGTGGGTAGGGTATTAATACCTACGCTAAACTCTATAGAGTTATATTACTCTATAAAAATTTCGCTCTACTTTCGCGTTTTTCGCGATTTACTGCGTTAATCTCGGTTAAATATAGGTAAATTATGTATTATAATACTCTCTAAAAAAATGCACATTAAACAGTATATAGCATGCTTACGTAATATAGAAATCTAATTTTAGAGAAGGAGTTTAAGTTTTGAAATGCCTTTATAAATTTGAGTTTATATATTACATAAGCATAATATAAACCATTCGATGCGCAATTTTTCAGAGAGTATTATAATATATAATTTACCTATATTTAACCGAGATTAACGCGGTAAATCGCGAAAAACGCGAAAGTAGAGCGAAATTTTTATAGAGTAATATAACTCTATAGAGTTTAGCGTAGGTATTAATACCCTACCCACCGACTACCCTAGTAAGAGCTATTAGTACCGACGAGGTTAAGGAAGATAGCAAGGCGGTAGTAAGCCTTAAAGCGATAGCTGTCCTTTAGAGGTAGCTTCTACTAGCTCTTTAACCTCTCTAGGAGCACCTTAAAGACTACTAGCTAGTATCGAGTAAACTAGTAGATATAGACTAAGTCCTCTAAAACGGCATTAAGAGTAGCTATACTAAGGGCTTAGTAACGCTAGCGTAGTATAGAGGTTCTTCTAGAAGGTCGATAAGCTATTATATAGCAGTAGACGACAAGCTAGATTATAGCAAGGATTATAAGCTTAAATAGCTACGTAGTTTGATAGTGGTAAAGATCTATTAAATTGCTCTATCTAATAGTCGGCTAGCACTACCTCTATTACACCTTTTTCGAGCTTTAAGTCTTAAGCGCCGAGCACCCTTACTGCCTTGCCGAAGGCCTCCGAAGGCTCCTCGAGGCCTACACCCCCTTTACGGCCTCTAACGAACTCTAATCCACCGCCGATCATAATCGATTACACGATAAACGGATTTCGAAAGTAAACACCCTCTGAGATGGTCCAGCATGCAGCTGCATGTCCTAGACTGTTTGGGGGCAAGGCGCCACGCGTGGAGTTTGTCAGGTGTTGCACGAGCAGTCCTCGGGCCAGTAGAAGCGCGTGTTTGCATCGAGGGCACAGGCTCGGGATGCAGCGACGCACAGACGTGTGAACCGGGGAGAGGGGGTGAGAGAACAGAAGAGACCAGGGCCAAGGGGGTGTGCTTTAGCGGCAGCGTGTGCTTGTTCCTGTGTGCCTGGTGCATCTTCCCGCAAGAAAGGCTTCCCAAGCTCCCACAGACGCCGGTCTTTTTTTTCGCAGCGCCCACGAACCCGCACTAGGCCAAACTCTCTCGTCCGCCCACCTTTCCACCTTCACCGCGCCTCGACGCCCTTCTCATCTCATTCTCTGTTTCGAGTCTCACTCCTCGACCACTTCATCTCTCTGACTATCCTCTGACGTGCCCGCTTCCATTGCGCACGCCCGGCACTTTTATCGCTCTGTCTCTCTGGTTCCCGACACATTCTACGACATCACTCCTTTTGTCGCTCATTGCCTTCACCACGCTCCTTAGTCGATCTTTTCCCATCCGGTGACGCCTTCACTCTTTCAGGCGCCCGTCCACTCCTTTGAATCGATTCTCTTCCTGCCGCACTGTACGAATAACGAGCATTGAAACACCTGTACAGCTATAGCGACCAAAACACGACTTACTGTCTATTCCAACGAGACCAAGCTACGAACCATTCTAGTCCGATCAGTGCTGGCACAATGGACCCAGTTTCGGACAACATGAGTGATCCTGCAGACTCTGTACAATCAGACTCTCCAGAGATCAAGCAGGGACCTGGCACCCCTACTCCTTCGATTCCCGCCATTCAAAGCCTCTCAAACCCCCGCAGACCGCCCCGCAAGAGCACTCTCACACAACAGCAGAAGAATTCAAAGAGGCAGCGGGCTACACAAGATCAATTGGTCACCCTAGAACATGAATTCAACAAGAACCCCACGCCGACCGCCCTGGTCCGTGAACGGATAGCATCCGAGATCAACATGACCGAAAGGTCTGTTCAGATCTGGTTCCAGAACCGGTATGTACATCGTCAATAGGACCCGATCATTGGCTGACAGTTCTCAGACGAGCAAAGATAAAGAACATTGCGCGAAAGAGCATTGAAAATGGCGAGGATTGCGAAAGCATACCCGAGTCGATGCGCCGTCATCTGGCAATGCAGGCCATGGAATCTGGCAAACCTTTCTTCCCAGGCATGATGAATTCTGGCTTCGCTGGCTATGGCAACGGTGCCATGAGTCTCAACACTGACACTTCTTCTGGCAAAGTTGGTAAGTGAATATTTGCTAAATGTCTTCAGACACATCTGACAATTCCCAGTCATCCAGCATTTCAACTGCCGATCCCTGTCGATTGGCTCGTGGCGCCGTGTTGGCCAGAGTCAGATGGACTTGATCATCTTCTACTCGCCCGAAAAGGCTTGTGTGACCTACTACATCAACAACGACTCTGCCGGCTATAAGATCGAGTACCCCTTTGCATGGATCAGGAACATCAACCTAGTCCAGGGTGACATGAATACAGCTGCTGAAGGCGCGTCGCAACAGATGGGATCGCTTGTGGTCGAGCTCAACCGCCCACCCAAGTTCTACATGGATGGATCTGGCGGTGGAGGATTCTACGAGTGCAGTGATTTCACTGAAGATCAACAGGCCAGTCGTGTCCTTACACACACACTGGGTGGTCCATCCAAGATCCTCAGTGGCCAGCTGGCTAAGCTCGTCTCTCTTGACGCTTTCCAGAACCGACACTTGCTCAATCCTGCTCTGACTCTTTCGGCACCGGTATCGCCAATTGGACATCGCCCAGCAAGTCAGCCAAACCACATGGTGCACCCACAACAGATGTTTCCAGAACACCAACCCGGCCTCATGGGACCTCCCGCACCACGTGGGCACAAGCGACAGCGATCCCGATCCGTGCCTGTCGCCGTTGACTTTTCCATGCTCCGTCAGCCAATGCCTTCTTTTGTCATCCAGCAACAGCAAGGTCCTCAAACTCCTGCGCCCCAGAACGACACTGCCATCTTTGCGCCGATTCCGCAGCATCACCACAACTTTGCTCAAGGCCCTGTTGGTCCTAACCTCAGCATTGACACTTCTGCACAATATGGGATGGATTTCAGACACTTCGCTGGTCCGATGTCTGCCACCACTCTCAACTCGCCCAGTGAATTTGGCACTCCTGCTTTCTTTGGTGGTCACCCAGCTGAGCCACAAGCTTTCAGCACACCTGTCACCAGCTCTTTCCTGAACGTCGATGCATCGAACATGATTGGCACCAGCAACACTCCTCTCTCGATTATGAGCGGAGATCCAGTCATTGCTGACCATTCGCCACCTTTCAACGTTCGCAGCCAGTCTGCCGATATCTTCAGCACTCCTGGCGAGCACCCATCGCTTGCCGATGATGCCTTGTCATTGGACGTTTCGAAGCCTATGGCTTTCAAGTCACCACTCAGCGAGTACCAGTACAATGCTACTTTCAGCGACGAATTCACTTTCTCCCCTCCTCCTTCGTCAGGCAAGATGGAGCTTCCTTTCCGTACTCACGAGGGGCAGTTGCCATACCAGACTCCGACGCATAGCGCCCATCATCAGGATTCTGGCATCTCCTTCACATCTCCTCATGACGCATTCCACACCCCCAAGGACAATGGCTTTGATTCGAGCATGTACCACTCGCCTGCTCCTATGGGCGACAGCTCGAATTACCAAACTCCTGCGACCCAAAACATGCAGAGCAAATTCCAAACGCCAGCCAACCAGACCTACCATTCCCCGTTGGCCAATCCGGATGATGCCGACCAGCAGGAGCAAGAGATGCAGCAATTCGTGCAATACGGCACAATTGACCCTGCCAGCCTTTAGAGAGCCTGTGCTCACACCAATTTTGACGGCCGTCTGATACCAGAGCGTGCCATGCGACCTGTTCATGACCACAATTTTCCTTTGTCAAACCAGCACGCCTCACGAAATCGACATGCGAGGCTTTTCTGAATAATTTCTGATGGATCTGGATCTTCGAGTTTTCCAACAAGCGAAGCAAGAATGTACCGACTTCTCCGCAACCACTGTTCCCAGCTTCGACCCGTTCGTTCTCTGCAATGTCCAGCTCTTTTCTGAGCTCGGACGCGCGGACAATTACTTAGTGTTTATTATAACGGCGTTGGGACGGGGTGGTTGAAAGGGCAAGGAGAGCCTGGATGATGGGAGAAAGAGGGGTATTCACGATGGTCATGGCGTCGGCGTACGTTTTCGGGACTCTTTCTGATACTATACCTCCCTCTCTTAGTCGCGATCTCTCGCCTTCGTGTCTGATTATAGTTTTGTTGCGGTCTAGCAAACATGATTGAAGCAAAGTTGCCGAGCGCGAGTCGCTGGCGGAATGAAATTTATTGAACCCTCTTTGTTTCTGCGGTGCTTACTATCGTGCTTCATCAATCATTCATTCATGTTCCCCTCACGGAAAGCCTGACCCAAGCTCCACGACCGCAATGCAAGAATCTCACATCATCCCCTGTTCAACCCTCACCTCCACCTCCCCACCCCCCAACCACTCCTCCCTAACATGATACTTCCCCAACTCCACCTCGCCGGGCCCCGCAACCCTCCCCCCCACCGCCCTCCCATCCACCTCCCACCTCACCCCGACCTTCTCCGCCTCCTGCATCGCCTTCCACAGCCCCTCATTACTCCACCTCAACCTCTCCCCCGTCCCCCTCTTCACCTCCCTATGGAACCACTCCCTCACCAACATCCTCAGCTTATTCCCGCCCTCAACCCTCCCAGCAAGCGGCGCGATACCATCCATGTACCCCCACGTATCCTCGTCCCACCCCTTGCCCATCCCCGGCGCGAGACGTTCGTCCTCGGCCATGACGCGCAGCAACATGATGCGATCCGTGATGGCGTTGCAGAAAGTCGCGGAGGATGTTTTTGCGCCGAAAACCCACATTGAGGCGAGGTGTTTGAAAGTTGTGGAGAGGCCGGTGGAGATGGGGAGGAGGGTCGAGGGGAGGACGTGTGAGTGGGAGAAGTCGATGAATGAGGCGATGAGGGAGGGGGGTTCGGAGGGGAGGTGCACGGTCAGAGGGCCCGGGGGGTGCGGGGAGAGGAGGTGGGTGAAGAAGGGGGAGAGGTGGCATAGGCTCGGGCGGTGGGCGAGGATGAGCGCGGTGGAGTTGGGGATGGAGGCGCCCGCGACGATGGTGATGTAGTCTTGGGTGGGGTTGTGGCTGGGAATGTTAGTGAGGGGTCTGGGGTGGGAAGGAGGACGTACGAGAGGTGGCGAATGGTTAGGGAGGCGGTGCTTGTACGTGGTGTTGGCTCGACTGCTTTCACTGGGAGCAGACTGGCAGGTAAAGGGGCTTGAGGTAGGATATCGGGGAGAAGGTCGGCGGGGAATGAAGCAGGCTCTAGTGGAGCATCAAGCTCGGTCGTAAGGTCGATTGTCGCGCCTGGTGGAGTGCTTGAGGCCATGTCATAGGCACTGTCATGCTGGATCGCCGACGAACTGGTCGAAGTTGCTGGATATTCATGGCCGAGTTCATCAATGCTGTCAACATCGTGGATTGTGCGAGTGGTCTTGACCTTTTTACGCGGTGGACGAGGGGGGTCGTCGGGAGTGGTTATGTTCCATTCGATGGGTGGATACTGTTCCGCCGAATATGCTTCCGCCATTGGCGTAGAATATTGTTCCGTGGACGGAGTGCTTGATGTTGTGCGTTGGCTATTATCATCATGAAATGTGAATGAGGCGGGCGATGTTTGTGACCCTTCGGTACCGAGATCCTCAACACTTGGGACATTCTGTATCGTCTGGGTGTCCGTCGCCGCATCTTCACGCGGGATAGAAGAGTCCTTTGGAGTAGACCTTCGCCTTCCTACTGGCGTATCCCGCTTCAACGGACGGCGACGGAGCGATTGACCTCCCATCGTGATTGCGAGGATCCGATTGTGGCAGTCCGACAATAGTATACTGGTCTTCCGGAGGCTGAGCTATACCGATGTAGATGCCGTCTCATTCGTGACTCGAGATGAGTGCTTGAGCCCAAAAAAAGCAATCATGAAGTCAAGTCGCCATGTGAGTCTCGCTACTTCAACGCCACGAGGCCACCTGAGTCATGGTAGTTAAGAACGACCTACTTCATCCATATCATAACCACATTTTCAAGACATTGCAACATTCACTGTACGTGCATTGAGTGAAGTTGAGCGAGGTGCGGTGATTTAGGTGGCGTCCATGTGGGAAAGTATAGCCGGGTGACCTAAACTCTAGCCGAGGCTTGAAATATCCTACCAGACATCCGGCCATGATTGCTTCATTCTTATCTGCTATGCCTATCTGGATCGACCCATACGCCCATCACGCCCAAATACTACCAGACAAACCGCCTTCTGGTAGGACGTTGTGACAATAGCTACCACTCATATGAAGGCTGGACTGTTCCCTCCACCTGGCTCTGTGGTCATTGAGACTGTCCTGAACCCCTTCCCCTTCTGCGCCGACACAGGAATTTCTTGAAAGGGCTCTGGGCTGGTAGGACCCTTCTTCGCTGGGCTGGTGTCCTCCTTGTCGGTCATGTGATTCTTCAGCCTCTCCTTGCGCTTCTCCAACCACTTTGGATCCTCATTGATCCTCCTGATGATGTAAGCTCCTGCCAGGGGAGCCTTCCTCACAGTCCTGATCAGCGCCTCACCATCGTACTGCACCAGATTCTTCTTGATGATCCAGTCACAAATCAAGACCTTGAGATGGTGAAACTCGCTGTCTTGCTTGTAGAAGATCTGGTTGATGGAGACGAGGTCGTTGCTTGTGAGTCCGCGGTACCAGAGGAGATATGACGCCACGCCATGGACAACAGCAGCATGGAACTTCGTCCCGACCAGATCCTTGAACTTCCAGAGGTCGATGAGAAAGTAGCCGATGTCGCCAGTGTTCGCTCCAGTCTCCACGCAGGTCTTCGGGTCGTCTCCATTGGCCCAGTTGAGAAATACGTCGAAAGCGGCTTTGGGAACAGAATTCAGTTCAATTACCTTTTCGCTCACGCTGTACGAGAGTAGATTGGTCGAAGCTAGTGTGGCGCGATCGACATCGATGTAGCCAACCTCGTCTTTGAGGTAGACTGCCATGTACGTCTTGGTTGGGGTGCGCTGAACTGGAACAATGTGAGTCTGATCATCGAGCACGCAACACAGGATACTTACCGGGCTCCATCATGTCAATGATCTCTTGTGCGATGGTGTTTGCTGATGACCAATCTGTGTAATCGTCGTAGTCCATAAACGCAAATGGTGAAGAAAGAGGTCTGGAGGTGAATGGAGAAGGTGAACAGAGCTCAATAACCTCACGTGAGTATCTCTTTCACATGCCATTGTATGCTACGTCGACTATGTGCTGGCATCTGACGCTTCTGTTCCGCACTACCGTCTCGCGGGCTTCGCCAGCATCACACACCGCTAGCACCGGCACCATCTTCTTTGTCCCACAGCACCACTTACTCCTCCCACCAGAATCGTCTCCTATACAAAGCACCACCATCCCCTCCCCTTCTCACTCAACCATATACCCCTCTCTCACCATCCTCTCCTTCCTCCCCTGCAAAAACCCCGCCTCCTTGACACACTCACACAACAAAAACGCCACAAAACTCGGCGCCTGCCTCGCATACCTCCTAACCGCCCCCTCACTCAACGGCGTCAACCCATTCTTCAAGAACCAATCCACCATCAACCCCTCCATGCGCTCCTCCACCACATCCCCCCCCTCAAAAACCTCCTCCAAACACCCCAAATCCCACCCCGTCAACCCCCTCTTCCCCAACAACCAAGCCCTGACTTCCTGCCCGACTTCATCCCCGAATGGCTCGCATGTCGCGCCGAATAGTTGCCCCAGATCAGCGAGGAGTTGCGGGACGTTGGTCTTGGAGGGGAGGCGCTCGAGGTGCGTCGCGACGGTGCCGTCTTCGGCCCATTGCACCATGATTTCGAAGGCGGCGCGGCCGGTTTGGGAGAGGTTGAGGGTGCCGGTCGGGGTTATTTCGGTGAGGAGGCCCATGCCGTCGATGGAGATGGAGGACCAGGCGATGGGGCGGGGGTGGTCGCGGACGGTGACGAGGATGGTGGGGGGGACTTCTTGGAGGGTGCGCTCCATTGTGAGGCTGGGGGGGGGGGGGGGGGGGGGGGGGGGGGGGGGGGGGTTAGTGGTCGGGAGGGATAGGGGAGGGAAAGGGGGAGGGTGTACTTTTGGAGTTGGAGTTTGACGTTGTGGTAGATAGGTGTGACTTTGTGAGTGTGAGTGTGAGTGTGGATGGATCAGAGAGGTGGTTGTAAGCTGGAAGATGTGGTTTTATGATGTGGTGGGGCCTGGAGTTAGGTATTGTTCTGCCGTGACAATAGGTCGTGTCTGACATGTGATATCAACAATGCCAAGACTTCTGCGGCGACGATGTCCCTTGCACTTGTCCATTTTGCACATCGGAAACAATTCGCTAACTGGCCATGGAATATTCGAGTAAAAGAGATCAATGGATTGAGCTGAGTGTAATAGACACTCACTATGCTAGACTCCTCTCCCCCAAGGCCACTGCCACAAACTTCGTCGATCCCCACCTCCACAAATACTCCGTCCTGTGCACTAAACCATATCCTTCGTACCAGTAGTCTCATGCCTCTCCGGGCTCTCATGGTCATTGCTAAGCGTCTTCTCCAGCCCATGTCCCGTCTTCTCCATAGCCCTTGCCGCGCCCCAAGTGTTCCTGGTCTTCCAAGCCGGCGTACCAATGTACGGTAGACCGTTAGGGTCCTCAAAGATCTCAGTGACCTCTTCAAGGCGCTTTCCAGCAGTTTCAGGGAACATGAAATAGACATGAATGAACATGGCCACACAGAATACGCCAAAGATGATGTACACCTGCCAGCGGATGTTGACAAAGGCAGGAGGGACGAAGTAGCCCAGAGCAAAGTTGAATGCCCAGTTACCTGAGGTAGCAAGCGCGACGGCCTTGCCACGGACGCGGTTGGGGAAGAGCTCTGGTGGGTATGTCCAGGAGACGGGACCCCAGGTTGGAGCGTAGGAGGCGACGAAGAGGTAGGAACAGGCGATGACGGCTTTGGAGGCTGCACCTCGGACTTCTGTGGATGCTTCGGGGATACCGCCCACGCCTCCTGGGCCGGGGTAGGTTCCGTATCGGCCGAGGATGCCGGCGTTGGCGAAGAGCCAGGTTGCCATGAGGGCGGCGCCGACGAGGAGGGTTGGGCGACGACCCCAGCGGTCCATGAAGAGGAGGGCGGGGACGGTCATGACTACGTTGATGACGTACTGGATGGATGATGCGAGCAAATTGGCGTTTGAGGTCAAGCCGGCCATAGCAAATACGTAACTGTTGACAGTCAGTAGGACGATAATAGCGAAGGGATAAGGGAGATTTTCGTGATGTAGTACATCATGACATTCATCCCCGTTAATTGAGACCAAATCTGTGTGAAGAGGCCAATGTGGGTACGATTGATCATGCGAGGCTTGAACAGCTCCAGGTAGGAAACGCTGGCGGCTTCCTTCTCCAACCTGACCCATTCACGAATATCCTCGAATTCGCGGCGAACGAATGGACTATTCTTATCGCCCTTTCCGTGGGTAAGAGCGAGAACTGATTCGCATTCCTCCCAGCGGTCTTTGCTTGCCAGCCAACGGGGAGATTCTGGAAGGATAAACATGCCGATGAGGAGCAAGAAACCAGGAACGGCTTGGACACCCCACGGGATGCGGAAGACACGATCGTCTGTCAGCGTGGCGGCGCATCCGTAGCTGATGTAGAACATGATCATGATGCCCCAAGTGATGGCCCATTGCTGGAGACTGGTCAGTGATCTCTAGCCTGATAGTTATCGAAGCTGCATACCTGAGCACCAATGAGTCTACCTCGCTTGGAAGGAGGCGCAATCTCAGCAATATAGACGGGAACTTGTGCCGAGCAAATTCCCACACAGAGACCGTTGATGATACGACCCACGATGAGCATGGCGATATTCTGACTGGCGGCGGAGATGACAGAGCCAATGATCCTGCTCAGTGTCAGTAACCTCAACCCCGTACCGCCCTCTCAATGTCTTTACTGACCAGATGACAGCACCAATCTGAATCGTAGTCTTGCGACCAAAGTAATCCGAGATCAAACCAGAGATGAGCGCACCCAGCCATGACCCACCAGCCATAGACGCCGTGATACCACCCTGCACATCAGGCCGAGGTCCCAGACACTGTCCAGCATCATCCAAACCCTGCTGATTGAAATAACATCTGTACGACTGAGTCGCGATGATAGCCGAAATGGACGAGATATCAAAGCCAAACAGCGCACCTCCAATAATGGAAATGGCCGTGATAAGATAGATGTTTCCCGTCTTGAACATGATTGCTATGCTTCTCACGAGCCAGCAGACAGCGCAAAGGAGCAAATATGAACAAACACAACCTATCTAAGATCGGGCACAAACCCGGGTTTATGAATATCCCTGAGCCGCTGCACTTGGCTTACGTTCTCCACCAGAACAAGCATGTTGATCGCAAAAGTGACCGCAGAATTTGCCTGGTCCGCACATGACCAGTGACAGCGACCAGTCAAGGCGCAGAGACGGGTCGGGTTCGACGTCGTTAGCGTCAGTGTCAGGCTGGAGCTGGGTTGACGTGACAGGCAGGAGGAATGCAGATCGCATGGTTCCGTGTAACGTGGTGGAAACAAGGTCATGTCTGGGTGCCGCATCCGCGCCCACTTTTGGGGGGCAAGGCATGCTGGTAGGATGGGATTGGGAACCCTTATTGGTCATGAAGACAGTGGAGCTGCTCGCGCACAGCTGGTGGTGGAGCAGGCATTGGAAGCTGAAGACACAGCAGGGATAAGACTGCAAACAATGCCCCGGACCCCGCAGCTCACCTGCGTCGCGTGGCATGGGATGTATCCTTGTTGCTTTGTTTTTCCTGGGGAGCCGCATGCTTGGATCGCGGCGGATGGAAAGATGACGCGAATACTCGCATTGCTAGGATGCTGCAAGCGTCATTGGAGGAATCCTGGGTGTTGTTGGAACGGGATGACTGCATGCCGTGTGCGGCGCTAGATGATCAGAGAAGTGGCATTATTCGGATCGCGGCAGCATGCATTGTGATTCAGAAATTGACAAAGGTTGGTCTGACGGTCGTGGGTCGTGACATCGGTCTACTGTGCCTTTCATCTTGTTATGAGCCAATCTGCGCCATGGTGTCGTCGGCGGGACGCCACCCGCAAGCCTAGGAAAAGCTTGAACGACGTCATTTGAGGGCTGCCCCGACGACCTCTGTCAGTGCTATGGAAATGATGCAAACATCTGTGAAGATACAGGACAAAGCAAATAGAAGAAGAGAGTGTGCTGCAGAACTGTGATGGAAGACTCGCTTACCTTGTGCATGTTGTGCATTGTGTCAATAGCCGTGCCGTCCTGCCGTGTGCGTAGGAAGGATTCATCTCGCAGCTCGGTCCAAGTCACGCCGAGAGAATCGATCTGTGCTTCGATCGCGATACGGTGCGGCGGAGAAATTAGCAAGAGTCAGCAGTCTTGGATGACATAAGCCATCCTACATTTCAGGTCACTTGCAAGGTGGGTCGATCGATAGTAATCAAATGGGACAGGGCATGAAAAAGAGGGATCATTGGGTTGGGTAAGTCGCCATCAAGGCAGACATTTTTCATTGTTCATCCGGCATTATCATCGGAAGATAGCTATAGAGAGCTAGCTACAAGTAGAGTTATACCTACCAGCAAAGAGGGAAAGAAACAGACATACCACTTATTATGACACACCATAGATCCTCAGATCTGCTGTGAACTTTCAGGTCAGTATCATCACTCACCTCGATGCATCTTAGCATCTCATCGCGTCTTCATCGCGGTATAGTGTATAGTTCATCAGTCAAGGACATCCGTCACATGAATGCCCCCCGTGTGTCGTGTCATGCTGCACTCTCTTACTCTCGCGGAGCGACTCCGAATGAGTCAGTGCTGATGCCCCAGAGCGCACTCAGCGCAGTATCCTGCAGGTGCTCAAAGTCTCGACCACGGATACCCGAGGCTACGCCACCGTTGGGCTCGGGGAACAGTGGCACTGCCATGTTCTCGACACCATCCGCACCCTTCTGTAGGGCAAGAGGGTCAATGGCGAGCCACCTCTGGTAGAGTTCGTTTAGCGCCGCCTGAACATTGTCATATTGACCGCTGAAGACGGTGGTACAGACGCCGCAGAGGCAGTGGAGGGTAGGTCCGACCATGTGAGTACCGTGCATGTGGCGAAGGAACTGCTCAAGGTCAGGGAAGCCGGAGTGGCAGGCATCACAGGCGAATGGCTCGTCGGTGTATGGGACGTAGAGCAGTAGGCCGTCGTTGCGGTAGAGCCTCTGCATGCAGTCCAGCTGATTGCGGAACTGAGGGTACTGTCCCCTTGGTAGAGTGGCGAGCAGACTGTGGATCATACCCGCTGTCATGGGATCAGTCTGGTTGATGACGGTAGTCGGATTTGCAGACCTGACGCGGGCCTCTACGGGTTCTGCTTCCCCGAAAATAGTCATCTGGCCAGGAAGCTGTGGGCGGAAGCGGGCTGTGAGGGTAGGCATGCGGTCGGCCGCAGGCTCTGCTACAGCGTGATGAACTGGAGCGTTAGCGACTTGGGCAGGAGCAAACTCACCTTGATCATTGATCTGGTCCTCCTCGGCATACTGCTCGGCACCAGGTGCGGCGTCAGCAAGCATCTCAGCGACGCCAGCGTTCCCAGTGTCGATTTCGGGCATGTCCAGGAAAATGATGCGGAAGAAGTAGATGGTGTACAGAGTGAACTCGTATTGCACGAGGTCGTCAGATTCATCGTCCACGTCATCCTTGTTGAAATCCAAGTTGCGAGCAATGGCGCTGAACTCGACCATGATGTCGCGGATGTCACCTCTGGTCAAGTGAAAGTCATGGCCAAGCTGGGTCAGAAGGAGTTGACGAAGCTTGATCCATCGGCCGTGCAGACGAGCAAGACGGTCCAGGATGATAGGCATGGTACGAATCCTCGGGTCTTCACGCGCTTGGAGCAGAGCCTCATCCAGTGTGGCGATATGCTGGTCCAAGTCTTGGACACGAAGAACGTGAGGGAACCCATAGATGTCGGCCAAGGTCCTTGCAGCAGCATCCAGGACGTCACGCTGCGGAGTGTGAATGTGGTGCGGAATCAACCCACGATTCGGAGGAAGAGCTGGTGCGGTACGGGACAAGACTTCAGCGAGTGCCTGAGCACGTGTCACACCCATGAATCCTGGCTGTGGCTCAGGGGTGGTACCAAGCGACGAGAGGTCGGAAGAAGCACTGCTGCTACCAGCGCTGCTGCTGGAGTCAGAGCTGGAGGACTGGGCGTGCTCGACTTCGTGCCTGTTACGAGCTGCGGCGGTGCTGAAGTGCCTGGGGCATACTGCACAGAAGAAGGGGCGGTTGGCATCATGTTCCTGCATGATGTGGGCTACCATCGTATCGACGTTCCCATGCTGGGTGTTGCACACGGGGCAGATGGAAGACATGATGGAAGATGATGGGACCGGCCCAAGGGTTGTTGAGAGAGTGTTTTGTCGTGGGTTGAGAGAAGTGATGAGGTTACGTACTGTCGGGGCGGAAGCAGAGGCGTACGTGATCCAGAGCTTGGAGAGAGGAAGGACACTGACAGCAACATCCTGTCTGCTTATATGGATGAGGTGAGACAGCAAATCCGAAGCTGCCTGAGATTTGACGCACCACTGTTCTTTGTGCGAGTCTTTCACCTTCACACCATTGTGTCGCCTCTTTTTCATTTCTGTGAAAACGCTCTTTGATGGTATCCAGGGGCGCCTGTTGTGCAAATAGGACCTTTGTCATGGTATAACAACGCCTTGTCTGGCCCTTTGTGACTAAGAATGCCTTGTCTGATTCTTTGTCACTAACAACGCCCTGTCTGACACTTTGTCACTACGAACCACTGTCTCTGTATCCCAAACAGAGTTTGTGATTGCGCTAGGAAGATGCCATGGCTTGTAAGATGACAGGAGGACCATACCTTTGGTAAAAGGTCGATTTGGAACATCTCCCCAAGTTTGGACAAAGACTAAGGTCTGGCCGGGGCGAGGTGTGTGCTCGTCTCGTAGATTTGAAGGTAATGACGATACATGGGTGAGAGTATTACAGTAGACAGTTGTAGGCGGGACATCTGAAGAGATGCAGTGCAGCACAATGGAGATCATGGGGAAGTCATATGTCAGTGAATGTGTTTGAGGAGATTGATATTAGCAAAGAGGAATAGGAAATACTTTCTCACCTTCCAGACTCACCTCTATGTTCAGCCAGCTGAATCAAGAGAAGCCAACACAGCATCAAGATCTGTGCGTCGCGCATCGATACTATACCTTTCTCCATCGTTCAGATCATCGAATATTCATGTCAGCAGCGCGGAAGTCATCATCGTCGTCCTGGAACTCATCGCTGTCGTTGTCAATAGCCCCAGCATCTGCCTCGCTCTCAGACTCATCGGTCATCTCAGAGTCCCCGTCAGTGTCGCTACCATCAACATCGTCAGAAGACATCTCGGAGTCGCCAGCCTCGCTTGAGGAGGAGATGACGATGGGGCTCTGATTGCGACCTGGTGGGTGGACCGTACCGTCGTCGGAAGAGACGTTGTCAAGCGCATCGGGGTCGCTCATCACAGAGTCGTTGTCGTCATCGGAAGTGTCTGCAGCTCCTGCAGCACTGTCCTCGTCCAGACCACTCATGTGTGAGTCGCCGTCAGAGTCGGCGATGACAAGATTGCCCGCATCACTCATACCAGAGTCACCATCCGAGTCAACAGTAGTGACAATTGGCACATCTGAACCGCTCATCAAAGAGTCACCATCCTGGTCCACACTCGCAGCCGGTGTTGCGCTTCCGCCACTGCCGTTATCCGGAGGGATCCTAACGAACTCACCAAAGTTGACTTCGTCCTGGTTCTGTACCTCTTCCACGGGACGGCGTTGGGCGTCAAATGCTGCAATCCGGGCGGCAAGGTCTCGGTCGTATTCCGGACCATCTCCTCGCCCATGATTATCGAAGAGCCAACGCCCACGAGTATAGACTTCGTGTGCTATTTCGACGGCAGGCTCGTCCACGGGTGTTCTAGGCCGTGTCAGAGTTGGTCCAGGTTGTTGTACGGATGCTGCAGGCTGTCCGACGGACTCTGCTGGCTGTTCGACTGATTCTGTCGGCTCGATGAAGTCCAGAAGAGGATTGTCCTCAGCGCCAAGCGTAGTGTCCTCGTCGTCGGGCATTTTGATCCATTCATCGAATATAGCATTGTACTCGGCATCGTCATCAATACGAATGCCATTCTCATCGAATCGAATCTCAGGCTTCTTGACAGCAGGGACCCCCTCAGGAGTCGCCTCTCGAGAGTCCGGTGGCGTGGGTCCTGGCATAAAGTCGGCGGGATCGAGCCATCTGGCGTTGGCCATACGATCCGCAGCAGCAAGCTTGTTCCTCTCAAAAAGCCGTTCAAGAAGGGTGGTAGGCTGATTAGTGGTAGGCTGATTTATGGGAACAACGGGCTCATCAGCGCCGTAGATACCCTTGTGTATACCCCACAGACCTTGGAGCGCCTCGTCCTGCATTCTCAAATTCGTGGGGGGCTGTGCCATCTGGTCTTCCGGCGACATGTATTCCCCCCAATCGAGCAGTTCTGGAAGACCAGGAAGGCTGACGACATCAGGGAGATTGGCACCATGGCGCTTGGCAAGCTCAGACTCCCACCGCTGTCGGATGTAAAGCAGGACAGATGGAGCTAGGGACCTGTACTGGGAGTGCACGGCCCGGCAGATCTGGCATTGACAAAGTCGTGTGATTGATAGGAAGTGGTAACGGTGTAAATGTTGGATGAAGTGGTCAAGCTCATCGAAGCCCAGCTGGCAAGGTTCACAGCAGAACTGGGCGGTTGTGAAGGGAACATGCAGTGTCGTGCCTTCGAAGACAATAATGTTTTCCAGAACGTCGATCTGATTGTGAAATCGAGTTGCTTCCCAGCCAGGTAGGTTCCTCAAGAGATCGATGATCATTTGGGCGAAGATTGGTACATGCTGCGACGAAGCTTGCACAGCCGGTCCCGGAGGGTATTCCGCCTTCATCCTAGTGCTGGTGTGCACGCCCGTGGAGTACATGAGTTGAAGATCGCCGGTACCATCGGCCTGAGCGACTGGAGGAGGGTTGCCGGTGTTTTGAACAGGACCTGACTCATCGAGCATGTCTGCGAACTGCGCGAGTGGATCGCCACCAGCGAAACCGACCTTGTCAACGGCGTCAAGAGCGGCGTTGAGAGAAGCAAGCGTGATATTAGTGTCCTGCATCTCGGAAGTGTTGGAATCCTCTAGGGCATTCCAGTTGGACAGACTTGGAAAGGGCCTCTCTCCGTACCAGGGACTGAGAAGGCCATTGCAAGCAAGAAGGTCATCGGGATGATCGGGTACCTGCAGAGTGCGAGCATTACCAGGATAGTTGGCGATCGTCTGGACATCCCACATGGTTCCCCTGATTTCTCCCATGAGGTCTCCCTCTGAACGATCGTCGGAATGCTCGGCGGCCAGGTAGTAACGAACCCAGCGTCCATGGAGAACTGCGAGAGCATTGCGGACGATCGGCATGGTGCCAACGATAGGATCATTGCGCACGTTGCGGAAAGCTAGGTAAAGGAGAGCAGCAGTGTTTCTGACTTGCGCAATCTCAGTCGGGCGGCTGTCAGAATCGTATATGTCGCTCATTGCCTTGGCGTAGGTGCTCAATCTTTCAAGCACTGCAGCCATTTTGAAGTGTCCGGGGACCAGCCCCAGGTGGTAACGGAAGGAGGTCGAAAAGAGAAGTGGGTATAGGTGGCGTACGTTTGTGGTGGAAGCAAAGGTGTACGCAGACCAAAGCTTGAGGAAAAGAAATATCGAGAGGAAGAGTCTTCGGCCACATTATGAGGCTTCCAGACAAGTGCCCAGTGTCTCATCAGCCTGTAATTGGAGCCTATGTCCCGGACAATTGCATTGTCGATTCAGTATTACAAAGAATCAAAGGACTTTGTCCTCTTTGATGCTTTGTCGTGTGGGCTTTCATTCCGACATTCTCGTGGCATTGATTCAACGGAGTTGATATCGAGACAAAGACGATTGTACTGACCAGCGATCTTCAGTGCTGTTTCACGCACCAACCAGTCGATGTTCCGAAACTCCTCAGGAATTGTAGAGGCTCGAGCGTCAGATCGCTTTCGTCACGTGACCGAGAAATGCTGGGCTTCCCGAGTTGTCATGCTTCGACACGATCATTGATCCCCGATCCGACATGCCTGTTCTTGCGGAGACGACCAAGACTACCGAATGCGGCCGAGTGATTCAGGACAGGGTCTGACGACGCTTCTTGATCCGGTAGAAACGCCTTGGGTGAAGGGCGCATTCCGCATGCGGCGATGTGACCAGCTCTCTCTCATTGTTTTGAAATTGCACGCATCCAGGTCGCCCTCGGTCAAGGTCCAGTACTGCTCAAGTCTCATCTCCATTCTTTTTCGATCTCCTCTGCATTTTCAAGCCGATACGCACTGGATAACATCGCAGGTTTTCGAATATGTCGAAATCCGCAGGAGATTCCATGGCCATGGTTGTCAAATCAGGAAGCAAGGGCAGCAAGCAAGCAAGCAACTCGACGAACCTTTTCTCTTCCACTGGTCTCGCCAAAGGCTCCATTGATGCTTGGGTGAAGCCCATCACCAACATCGTCGAGGGCTTCCTGAGTTACGATCATGGTAGCGGCAAGAACTACTCCACTGCCAAAGGCTACCCCGAATACAAAGGGTACGTGAGAGCAAACAATTACCAATATGGTTGGCGAAATCCCGCCCCGGGTTTCAGCACCAAGCGTGGTCCGGTCTACCATGACCGCCTCGACCTCCAACCGCTGACCGACCTGTATGGACCACCTCCCGAGTTCGAGGCCCTTGACTTCTTCGGCGGTCTTCCCGCAAACAACCTCCTCGGTCCCGAATCAATCAGATTCCAAGAGAACATGCCCTTCCATAAGCGAGAGTTTGTTTGTAGACTGTTCAAAGACAGTTTTGCGGTGAATCCTTTCATCTCTCCAATGTTTACTCGATACTGGAAGTACGAGTACGTCACTCCTAACAATGTCGACTATTGGGAGGTAACACATCTTGTGTACGGCTTCAAGAACGGACCTTTCGAAAATCCCGAGTATTACGAGCATTTCCCCTTCGTCTATGATCCAGCCAACTACCAGCGCTTAGATGGGAAGTCCACAATGGTCTTTGACCAGTCACTAGAGTCGCCAGGTTTGCCGGACCATATGGTCTTCAGTCCGACCCGAGGTCATCGCCCCAACCCGATCCCACGCAGCATTTTCGAGAAGCTGTCCGTTGAAGCCAAGGCGAACTGGAGAGATGACCCTGACGCTCTGGCTCCGCCACAATCTGAGTCTCCGATTGGAGAATCCTTGTTTGAACAAAACTCGGATGGCCATTTGGTACTGAGGGAACCAAAGAGTATCCTGAAGACCGGAAACAAGCCCGGGGCCGGTAAAATACCCGGGGTTCTGACAGACGCTGACGGCAGAGCTCTCTGGAATCGATCCATGGGAATCACCGACAATTCTAACACCAGGCCTACCATAACATGGAAAGCCGTCGAGATCGAGGAACTGTCTGACCAAGAAGAGCCGAAGGAGAAGGAACCTGCACCGAAGAAATCTGCACCGAAGAAGTCTACACCAAAGAAGCCAGCAACGAAGAAGGGTGCCGTGAAGAAAGCTCCAGCAAAGAAGACCGCTCCGAAGAAACCTGAAGCGAAGCCGACTGGTGTCAAGAAGACACCGACCAAGAAAGCAGCCGGCAAGAAGTCCACGTCTCCCAAGTCTGCTGGCAAGAAGGCTGCGCCGGTTCAGACGACCAGCATTCGTACGACGAGGTCTAGTGCGAAGAAGTAGAGGCAGACGCCAGCTGTGGAGTTTGTCCGAAGAGCCGGTCAGGTGATGTCTTCGGCTGGAGATTCTCCTGGTACGATAGGTCATAATTGCGTTGACGTTCTGGATTCGTTCCGCCAGTATACAGTGATTTCAATGCATTGAGTCCTCCCAGAACATCCGGGCTGTGCAGATCTTGTGCCACTTCGGAGCGGTTCTCCGAACCATGTGTTTTCTCAGTGAGAGCGAGACCGACCACACGCTACACAAGCCACATGCTTGGGAGTCAATTCCTTTGTGCTTGACCGCATTCTCTTCGTTGAAGCGCCAACGACAAAGACTTATCACCGCATCCGGCCACCTCGTCTTCTTTGTGCACGGCATGCGATCGAGAGCAGTGCCATACCTGCATGTATCCAAATCCTGGCCTCTGAGCTTCATCATCGACACCCCGACCACGTCAGAGCACCACAACCACCTCCTGTCCAGCCCAAGATGATGTTCACCCGAGCCCAAACGGAAAAGCGGCGCCAACAACTCAAGCGCTTCACCGCTTCAATCCCCGGCATGTCCCGACCAACCAGCACCAGCGCCAGCGCCAGCGTCGCACCCGCCGAGCCCCCCAAGACCCCACCACAAGTCCCCGCCATCGCCTTGATCGAAGCCACGCCTCGCCTCGGCAAAGTCTCGCCGGTCAAAAAGCCCCAAGACTCCAGCAAACTCGTCGTACCGCAGAAAGCCATGAAGCGGAGGAAGAAATCCGCCCTGCGGTACCACGTCCGAAAGGATCTCAAGAGCCTCAATGACCTCTTCGGTCGGCCAGGGCGGCTCACTTTCCAAGTCGACATGAAGGCCCGCCTCACACGCGGCCCTCGCGACGGGCTAGATTGCGTCCCCGTCTGGCTTGGACCGGGTGATAGTCGAGATGCCTACCCTCAGGAGACGATGTATCCTCATCGCTTCTGGGTGTCGCATTTCAGAGAGGGGATCATCCATACGGTGGAGATTACGGATGCTTTGAATGGCGTGATTCCTGACTCTGGCAATGATGATATTGACTCCAGGAGGGCACCGTTTGCGCCTGGCGATCCGGGTGGGGAGGCGTGGATGCGTTCGTCGCAGCTGGAGCGGGATCGGTTGGAGGAGTTCGCGCAGAGAGAGTTGCGGAACTCGAGGGGGGACAAGACGTGGGAGGAGTTTTTGAATGGTTGTAGAGAGGAGAAGCGGGTGATATTGGAGACGAGGGGAGAGGCGGAGGAGTTGTGATTGTAATTGAGATTGATACCACTGGAGAAACGGAGTTGTTGGCGTCACTCGATGAGGCGGTAGACCACGGGACATTGTGTAAACCAAAGTTTAGAGCGACTGCGAGAGCAGATCTTTCAAAGACGACCAGATTGCCTAGACCGTGACCAGTGTTACAGCGCTTTCAGCCAGCACCGAATGCAGCTCTTTGTCTTCAAGGAGATGGAAGCCAGGAATGCATCTCTTTGTGACCCAATCTCATGCTAGAGGTTTTATCTCATGCTTGCTCGCAAAGCGGACTTGCTCCTCCTCCTTAACGCATCGGTGAATCAGCCAGTCAATCAATCATGGCCAACAAAAAGTCCAAAGCCAAGGCAAAGACCCCAGCACGACGGAGTCCTGCCACTCAGCCTATGTCCGAAACCAGTGGTGTTCGTCGTAATCCATGTAGGGGCTGTCGTTCTACCACGAACGCTGCTTCCGGTGTCCAGGGCAGCACGGTCGCCTCGTCTCCCACAGAAGGACCATTGAGGACACCACCACCAGCCAGGCAAACGGCTCCCCCAAGCCCACCCCGATCAGGACCTATCGTACCCGAACTACTTCCCGCTGTGAGCCCACCAGAGGATCGGCCAGTGATCGCAACTCGAAGAGGCAGAGTTCACTTCCCGCCTCTACCGCAACCCGACATCCATGAATCCAGCTCCGAGGACCCAGAGCCCAGCCTCCAATCGCCTCGCCCAAGATGGACTCGCACCATTCGACCTCAGACCCCACTACTCCCTGAAGACTTCCGGATTCATGGCACTAGCGATGAGGAGTCCGACGACAGCGAAGACACCGGCAGTCATCATGGCATGGTCGGGGAGATTGGCAACACAGGCATGATATGCGGAACCTGTGCTGGAATCGACGAAGGCGAAGAGGAGTCTGACAACAGCGAAGACTCCGGCAGCCACCATGGCATGGTCGGGGAAATCGGCAACACAGGCTTGATCTGCGGCACCTGTGCCGGGATCGACGAAGGCTCAGACCCCAGCGAAGAAGAACCCGAACTCGACTTCGACCCTCCACCCGGAGCTCTCGTTAGCGGAACATGTGGTCAGATTATCGGATGGTACGACCAGGCAGAGTCTGGCGACGATGAGAGCGGTTCTGAAGACGAAAGTTTTGATGACGATCTCATTCACAGCGGCCGCGATGTGATTGACGAAGACATCGAGTCCAGCGAAGAAGAGATTGATTTCGAAATCGACCCTGAACTCCAAGGCTTCATGTGCGGAGATTGCGGTGCCATTGTCGATGAAGATATTAGGGACGATGGGACCGGCTCTGTATTTAGAAATGGTGCAGGCGAGTTCATATGTGGGACCTGTATCGAGGAGCAGATGGAGATCGACGAGGACGTAGAGTCCAGCGAAGGAGAGAGCGATGTCGAGATCGACCCTGGAGTCGGAGGCTTCATATGCGGAAACTGCCATGCCATTGTCAGTGAAGGAGGGTATAACCACGATCCGAACGGCTCTGAATCTGGAAGCGGTTCTGGCGGGTTTCTTTGTGAGACCTGTCTTGACGAGGACATGGAAACCGACAGCGACGAATCGAGAGACATCCTGTGCGTTGAGAGCTCCGACAGTGATCCGGCCGACAGCGTGATCACTCCTCCCGACGATTCCAGCAGCGATGCAGACAGCTCGGACGCAGGCCCGGACGTCGACATTCGCCGACCAGAAGTTCTTCGCCGCTTAGGCGAGCTGGGCACTCCACCACCTCTTCTCAGTTGCCGTCACGTCCGATACGACCTCAAGATCATGGACGAGCTATTCGGCAGAGTCCCTGACTTCAGGGTGCTTGAAGACCAAGAGCTCGGCATCCCAGAGTTACCAAGGATATACCGAGGCCAGTTCTGCGTCGCCATGTGGGTTCGTCCCGGGGAAGACTTCTGGACCCTTCCCACCAGAATCGGCATGTTTCCAGTCCGAGTGTGGATTTCCAGGAGACCCGACGACTTCCACGAAGAGGATGCCGAATGGTACCACGTCGAAGTGACTGATAGATTGAGGGGTGCGCAAGACATTCAGGTGCGGTCTCGGTACAGACGCAATGTGATGGATATGGATTACAGGCATCCGGGAGCCCTCTCCTGGCGGGACATGCCGGAGGACAAGGAAGAGCAGCTGGAGGAGATCTGGGAAATTAGTGAAGATAGCCCCTGGCGTCGGACTGCCATGACTTGGGACGCTGTGGTGGACGACTTTCGCGCGGATCACCGAGTCTTGCGGACACATGCAGCTTGAATGTGTCGATAGTTGGACTGCATGCTCCTGCCTGCTGCTTAGGTTTGAGGGGAATGTGTGGAAGTCCGGATGGCCTCAAGTTTGTACATGGCGTTTATAGTATTGATGTATCGTGTCTGTCCTTCCAGTCTCTTCTCCAGCCTCATCTGTGCCGAAAAGTCGATCCATGGCTTCTCATTGTCATTTGTGAAGAAGTGACAAAGTGCAACCCCCGAAAAGCCCGCAGAGCTTCACCCAAGCTTCCCCGCCCCACCCCATGCATCACCACCGCCCATCTCCGCCTCTCCACTCCCCTTCCCCTCCTCCACTCCACAACCATGCAACAAGTCGACCTCCTCATCCTCGGCGCCGGCTGGACCGCGACCTTCCTCCTCCATCTCCTCCGCGACGCCCGTCTCTCCCACGCCCTCACCACCACCTCCGGCCGAACCGTCGACTCCACCCCCTCTCTCAAATTCAAGTACGACCCCTCCGCCTCGGACCAATCCTACTTCTCCGCCCTCCCCGCCGCCCGCTACGTTCTAATCACCTTCCCCGTCAAGACCAGCGAAGAAGCTGCAAAGCTAGTCAATGCATACCTCGAGACCCATCCCCGCGTCCAAGAAACAGTGCGGTGGATCGTGCTGGGCAGCACCGGGATCTGGCAGGTGGGGAGCCCGTATGCGGCTGGTGAAGAAGGGGAGGAGGGGCCGTGGTATAACCGCTATTCGCCATATGATCGGAATAATGCAAGGGCGTTGACGGAGGAGGAGTACCTTGGTCGAGGGGCTATTGTGCTGAACTTGAGTGGGCTATGGGGAGGGTCCAGGGAGCCGAAGAACTGGGTGGCGAGGGTTGCGACGACGAAGGAGCAGGTGGAGGCGAAGAAGTCGTTGCATATGATCCATGGGTCGGACGTAGGGAGGGCGATTGTGGCGGTGGTGAAGGCGTGGGAGGCGGACCGGCAGGAGGATGAGTGTAAGAGGTGTCATGGACAGAGGTGGATGTTGACGGATGGGTTTGTGTATGATTGGTGGTCGTTGTTTGCGGGATGGGCGCAGGTGGGAGAGGAGAAGGAGCCGAGTAAGCAGAGCAAGTGGGTGTTTGAGCTGATGAATGAGACTGGGATCAAGGCATTACCGAGGAGCATGGAAGAGCTGGGGAGATGCTATGACACAAGGGAGTTCTGGACGACATTTGGGCTGAGCCCGATCAAAGCGAGGATATGATGGTGGGCAGATCCGAGGGAGGTAATATGCATACGCTGTATCTATACCAAAAGTACATACGCCATATCAATCATGCTGCTTTTTCAGTAGCGGGGTATCTTCTTGCGCCTGCTGTGGCTCATCGTCACTGTCAGACTCTTCCTGTCCACTTTCTTCGGCATAGTGCTGTCCTCTTGCGTCTACTAGTCATCGGCCAGTCGTCTTGGTCCGCTTCGCAGCTCCGTTAAAGTTGCCAAACCCATTGCTCCGGCTTTTAGCCACACTGCCTGGGACGGGCTGAATAGCACCAAAGCCAGCTGCTCTTCTTTGATTCTTGGCTTTTCTGATCTTTTTGATGGTAGCCTTCACTGTCCAGGTCTTGATCGTGGCCCATATGACATTACCGCTGACAGCGGCCATAAAGACAAATACACTTGGTAGGGCAACGAGCCAGAAGAAAGCATCCGAATGCACCTTGATCGCTTCGAATCTCTCAAAATTCATTCCTAATAGTGTCAGCAATGACTCTTTGATGATAAGAAGGAAGAGACATACCAAAGTAACCACTGATAAAGGTTAGAGGGCTGAAGAACACTGTGACAAGGGCCAGGATCATCATGAAATTGTTCGTATTGGCTCCTACGGTATTGAAGATCAACGAAGATAGGTTGTTGGCAGATGCATCCATCTGCTCAAGGGATTGGATGTGCGTGAGACAGTGATCGAGGACGTCTCCAAGATAAGTATGTGCGAGCGGTGATATGACTACAGATGTGGACGTCTGCGATCTATTCAGTGGTCGTCGCTGTGCTCCAGGAGAATTCCGATGCATGAACTCCTGCTCGGTGGTAGAAGGGTTGCCAGGATTGCCCATGGTCCCATGTGGATTGAGGAGATTTCGACTGGAGTTCCGCGCAGACAGACCGTTCGGCTGCTGATGTAGCGGGTCTATCTGATGATCTCTCAGTGCATTGACCAGGTGCACGATGGGCTTGAAGAGGTTCTGAAGCATGTCGACTTCTTCGCTGAAGATGTATAGACTTTTGGAGGTCTCGATATCGGGATTGGTGAGCACGTCGATTTGCATCTCCTTTCTTGCTTTGTTATAGGCATCCTTGATCGGAAGAGCCAAATCGACAATCGTGTCAATAATGGCCTCCATCAGCAGAGAAGCATCGCAGCTCCTTCGAAGCATGGTCTCCGGGCTGTTGAGACGTTCCAGAATAGGAGCTTCGACATCCGGTCCTGAATGCTCGTAGAAAGATATAACAGTATTGTCTGCCATCAGGAAAATGGCTACCTGCTCTACGCTGACCACAAGATTCTCTTGCGCCAACGCCGAGTGTTTCTCCATGAAAGCAGTGTGTTCTGGATTATGGGCACCCTCGTATCTGTGCAAGGTCCGGATGTACTTGACAGGAGCTTCGGCGGATGTCGAGTTGTGAGCCTTGACAGTATTGTGTGGCGCCGTCTCCTGGTACTGAGGAAGAACATCTCCATCGGATCGGCCACCCAGATACGACACCCATGACATGAGACCAGACTTGCCGCTTTTTTGAATCTTTCCAGAAGTCTCAATATCGTTGTCGCAGCTGTCACAATCACAGTCGCCTTCCTCCTGATGCGTGCAAATTCTGACCAACTTCTGCAGAGTCAGAATGGCAAAGGCATGATCTGAATACCAGTCCACTTTCGTCCGAGACCGAGTGTTGATCATGTCTTCGACCGCAAGTCTATGGAGTCCGTACTTGTTTGCGAGGATCTTGATGACATCCCAAGACAGGCCATTGACACTTATCCAACGGAGTGGCATATCATCCGGCCGTGGCTCGTTTAGGACATCTTTCAAGTCGTCGTTGTCCGTTTGCTGTGTGAAGATGTGTTCTTCCGAGACATCTGTGATATGGATGGCGCATTGTTCGTACAGAGCCGTCAATCTGGGCTCGTCCTCGCCTTCCTCCTTGGTTGTGTCCAATCCAGGTTCAGCACCAGGTTTCCAATTTGGCCGATCCGGGTCGTGATAGGTCTTGATGGTATTTGATCTCGCGATTCGCCTCCGCAAGATCGCCGAATTGACCGAATCGCTCGAAGATATGATGCTTCCTCTCCGTCTAGCAGTTGAAGTTGTGCCTCGGCGCGGCACAGGTCCAACGGGGTCTGTCTGAACGGACATGTTCGTCATGACCCGCTCGGGCGGCTGGAAGTCCCTCACAGTCGTCATTCTGGATAGTGATGTCGCGCGACACACAAGCAGCGACTGAGCACTTTGATGTAGCAGTACACGGTAGAGTCTTCAACCCGTGGTACGCTAGAATCTTGTTCCGCCCAGCAACAGAGCTTCCAACCGCGGAAGAGCCAAATCCAGATGAGTCTCAATCGCGAGCAATAACTTCATTAGATATGCGCATAGCTCAACACTGCTCGAGCATAATCAGCTTACGCGGCATTCAATTGCAGGCAGTCTCGGACGTTGAGAGTGAATACGGGTACGTTGGAGGAAAACTGTGAGTCCGCAGCGCACATGACATTATGGCAAACCGTAATTGAATCTATTGCGTGTCCAATTTCATTCCAGCTTCCTCAATCCCACGGCAAGAAACAGTCTACAGACCAATGCGTTGATGTCTCCAATGCTCAAGAAGTCCTTATGCCCCTCAACCCTGGTAGTTCTCGAACCCTCTCTTGATCTCGGCTCCCTCTTCGCAGATGATACGAGACTTGCGCCACAACATCAGGGTTCCGTCGAGCTCGATGACAGTAGGGTCTGGAACATGATTCCCGACACCATACTTAGTGGCTTCCGCAAGATCCTCTTCGACCTTCTTGACCAACGCGGCCGCCTCCACGTCTGTGGCGAAGCGATGAAGATGCATCAAGCCGCAAGTGTGGTCGTTGTTGCCTTGGATGTCGTCGATGATAGGCCCGAAACTGCTGAAAGCCTCTCGGTAACTACCAGTGTACGCCCACTCGATGAATGCTCCCACCTCAAACGGTGTATAGGCGCATCTGAGCTCGAGAGTGGCGAATGGAGGAACATCGCGAAGACGCTCTTCCAGTGCAGCAGAGGCTTTGACCAGAACATGTCGATGAACCCAGTGGGCTTGATGAGGGTGACCGCATAGGAGCAGGATCATGTCGGAGTTCTGCTTAGCCCTTTTAAGATTGTCAGTATGATTCGCAGAAAACAGGTAGTACTGACATGGCTGCTCCGACCTTGCAGCGAAGCTCGACGTCTGCTTCGAGAACTGTTTTACCACGCAACGTATCGGTGCTCCGGTCACTTGCTGCGTCAGACTGATCGTCGGACGCAGAAGGTGTATATATGGGTGTAGTCTGCCCAGAAGTACCGCTGCTTTCGTCAGACTCGCGCTGGCGGAGGACCATGTTGTACGCATGGCGCCGGAAGGCTTCGGCGTCCATGTTTTCTGAGTGATCAGACATGTTAGTGAATGTCAAAGCGAATGTGAGTGAAGGATGAATATCCGGAACAGGCTGAGATGCGGGTTTTATGTGATTCCCAGGGTGGGTGGGCCGTGAATCTATCACATGCTTCCGTTTACCTGAGCGACCTCTGTGCCGCGACAAACGCAGCTCTTTACCTTCATTGGGCGACAAACGGCAAGTTTTCAATTCTTTCTGCACGAGCCAATCAGAACATTGGGAAGACAAACGCGACCTCAGGCCTGTTCCGGCATAGCCTCCTCATACATCCCTGTTGGCCTATCCTCCTGGTGACAATCTTCACACGCCCCACCAATTTCACAAACAGCATCACAAAACACTGACAGCATGAGCTCACAGCTTACGGTCATGAACGCTGTCAACACTGACGCCGTTGCAGCGGCACGCGTCAGGGTGACTCTGTACGTCTATCCTGTACCTCATATTTCTCATGGTGAGATTCACTGACATAGCCCAGCCAGAGAGCTTACTCTTCAATGGTTTTGATTTCCGCCAGAGGAGGAGGCGCTTATATTTACCATTCGAAGCTCGTCAAAGCTTGTCCGCAGTACGCCGACAGCACCATCCAGCACATCGACGTCACTACTCACGATGTGATCTCCGCCGCCTCGTTCGTCGAATGGGCGATTGGCGGTCATATCACCACGGTCTTCGAGCACTACCAGAAGGGCAGCCCCGCAATGTCAGGGGCCATGTTCGACATGATGCTCCTTGGCAATGATATCGGCAGCGACGAATTTGTTGTGTATCTCATCCGCGAGTTCGAGAAAGTCACCAACACGCCACTAGAGTCCAACCTCCCCATCCTCGAGGCTCTCCTCAGGCAGGCCAAACCAGGCTCTCGCATCGACAAGATCATCACCCGCCGCTTCACGGCCCCGAATGTGACCAAAGCCGAGACATTCCAGCTCGATCATGCCCAACTCATCCGCCAGGCACCCAAGCTCGCAGCCAAGGTCATGAGCTCCTTGCATGCGTTCCGCATCCTCAAGCGCAAGGAGGAGCACAAGTCGCGCAAGAAGGCCAAACAGAATCATCTCAAGGGCACACGCGCTGGGGAACAGAGGATGATCAGGGGAGAAGGTGAAGGCATGGAAGTCGACGGCGATGGCGACAGCGATGGATTGGAAGATTTCTGATCGCTCAAGTTAACGGCAAGACGTGGAGCTATGCCCACCAACCCGTAGTGTTTTTCGACGAGCAGACTCAAATACAAACATGACAGCAGGCAGACCCTGTCATCTTTGATCTTGAATTCTTTTGATACGTGATCACTACCGTTCTCCGCATTTTGCATCAAGTTCCCCTTCACTCATGTTTCTCCAGCCCAAAATCCCCCTCGCAGCATCTCCCACATCCCCTCCCATCCCTCGCAAGCACACACACTCCCCCTCTCCATCTTTCTCTCTGCTCCCTGCCTCCTCTCCTTTCCCAGCCTGATTGCCTCCTTGAGATCTCCCATGACGTTTCTCAAAGCTTCGGCTTCAACGGCCTCACCCCCTTACAGAACACACACATAGCCGCAGGAGGACAATATTTCCCCTGGCTAGCGAGCATACCATGCAGATCGGCGCAGCTGGTCAGTCCACCTGGGACGGGGAGAGTGATGGGGTGGTAGAAATGGTAGGACTTTTGCTTGTCAGTGCCGCTCTCAATTGTTCGTCGCGTTTTGGCAGGGAGTGGAGGACGATTCTCAACCCGTATCCTGCGATTCATCTTGTGTGCCAGCTCTTCTGGAGGTCGTGATAGTGGAAAGCGATCTTGCCACCCAAAGGTAATGTTTTCCCTCAGAGATTGCCAAACTCTTCCCATCCAAGCTCTTCAGGAGGCTCAATCGCGACGACAGGTGAACGACGTGCATGGGTGCAAAGACCGACTTACCACATTGCTGTTACATGGGCAGATGTTGCGATCGATGGAGCGCTTGAAGAAGGCGAGGACGTCAAAGGCTGAAATGGCGACGCGACGAGGTCCAGGAGCGACGGGTGAGGGTGGCGCGGTGAAGGTGGCCGGAGAAGCGGCCGGGTTTTTGGGGGCAGACATGTCTGAGTGGTCTACTGATTGGTAGAATGTGTTTATAGATCTACCAGGTGTGTTTTCAAGACTTTTCGTGGGGATTGGATGGTTTTGTGATGTTGTCGATGTGCAGTTATTTGCAAAGTGTAAAATGAAAGAAACACTCGTATACCACAACAAACCCTCCACGACGAGCGCACCAAATGCAGCCCTCTCACCCAGATTGCCATCACATGCCACCAACTCCCCCTCACAAAGGGTACGACTATATATTCTTTCCTGCCCGCCCCCTTCCTCAGCGAACATCCGCCGACTTCTAAGCGTGTAGCTCAGTCAGTTCAGCTGTGAAACCAAGTCACTTGCCCTCAAAAGCAAGCGGCCGAGTTATGACTGCTCCTAACTTCGGCGTATCTCTGACACAGAGCGGAGGCCTCGGGTTCAAACCTCGACTTTCTCTATCCGACCACCACAAAGTTGATGTGCGTGCGGTAGTTTGAGAAGAAGCCCTGGTAAAACGGTCCAGTCGAACAAAATGTGAGTATTAAGGGGAGCGGTCTTTTTGCTGTTTGGGTGGTCACTTTGGTGTCACTTTTTGGTGTAGGGGTAGGGAGGGGGCACGTGACTTTTTGTCTTCGTGATTATACAGGCAGATAGTCGCAGCCCACGATTGTGCACTTGTATGAGATAGACACATTATACTTACTGTAGAAGAGCGATTAGAGTCGAGTCCATTTTCGTGTCAACCTTTGTCACGAGTACATCTGTCAAGCCGCCCTCAACGACTTCATCCATGGGTCCTGCAGCAGCTCAGCCGCAGAAGGGCGATCATCCGGATCCCATTGTAGCATCTTCCTCATGAATCGGAGGAACTCAACTTTGTCCTCGCCATCCAACTTGGTCACTGTGTGAGCAAGATCCCTCTCTTCGACAGGCGAGGGTGCATCACGCAGGAAACCTGAATTGATCAGCACCACTTTCCGACGAGGAGCAGAAGCATGGACCCAGCATACCTCGATCTTCATACAATGCTGCACCGTATGGACTTTTCCCCAGCAGACTCCGTGGTGGCGGCCCCAGCAAAGCACACATCTCCTGCAAATGCAGCAAAGGCGAGTACTCCCCAGTCCCATCTTCCCGCGAATCGAACAACGGCCGACCCTCAACAAGATCCCACATCTACAAACACATTAGATCGCTTGCAAGCTCCTGGTAGCAACCCCATACCATCACCCCCAAACTCCACACATCAACCTTAGCACCCCACTCCATCCCCAACGTCACCTCCGGCGCCCTCAACCGATCCGCCTGGATAAGATGCGAATGCTTCCTCCCCCCATCCACCGCCATCCCGAAGTCCGCGATCTTAGGATGAGACGGCGACCCTCTCAGTGCACCGAATGAATAAGAAGGATACACACACCGTCCCCCAGCTGCCCTCTTAGCATACACCGGCGCAACCTCCCGAAGAAACTCATCGATAATCCCCAAGTCCTCGATCCCAACCATCACGTTCGCAGGCTGCAAATCTACAAAGTCAGTCTCGCCTCCGCAGCCCGTGCACCAGACGGACGTACCTGTGTGGATGAGGCTGCAGCATCGATGCATGTAATCCAGTCCCTGGAGCAGGATCTCCAACACCGGCCGTATCAGTTGCGGGGGTATACAGCGGTCAGGGAAATGGCGGCGGAAACTACCAAGTGACTCGCGCATGGGCTCGTAGACGAGACAGGGATACGTCCTCCCGCGATGGCAGAGATCGAAAGTGTGGATGGGGAGGCGGATGGACTTCTTCCCGAGATGGGATTGGTCGCCGGCGGAGAGCTGGTGGGAGGCGGATATCTCTCTTGGTGTTGCGGTGCTTGAGGAGGGGAATGCGGTGAGGAATTTGAGGACGGTGTATTGGGGTCGGAGCCATCGGAGGGGATTCAGGCCTCTGGGAGTGGTCAGGGGGTGCTGCGGGGTGGGATATG
Organism: Elsinoe arachidis; assembly: GCA_013372555.1. Classification (NCBI taxonomy): domain Eukaryota; kingdom Fungi; phylum Ascomycota; class Dothideomycetes; order Myriangiales; family Elsinoaceae; genus Elsinoe; species Elsinoe arachidis. The sequence goes on from JAAPAX010000001.1 coordinate 2,876,299, forward strand.
GGGGAAGGTACCGCTTGAGGTCTTGTGCTAGCCAGACAGTGCTGGTCGTGCCGAAGCCGAGTTTTGCTAGGACTTTGTACCTGTTGTCGTAGAGTGTGCCGGGGTGGACGGGGTAATAGTCGCCCGTTGCGAAGTTGGAAAAGCGGTCTTCTTCATGGACACGCGTGCTGTTGGCGATTGAGCTGCTGGGCTGGAAGAGTCGTGGCCCGGCATGGTTGCTTGAAATGCGTCGAGATAGGCTGTTCAGCGTCACAGAGACGCGAAGGCGTGACAAAGTCGCCATTCATCCATGAGGGCGGGCGTGAAAGACCTTGGGCTCGCTCGGTGGTCTCCACATCTGGGATGTTATTGTTATGGAGCAAGCTTGAGCTGAATTGTAGCAAAAAGCATGAATGTGGAGAAGTTCTGGTACTAGAGGTCCACCAAGGCATACGATGCATCACCAATGTAGCAATCCACAAAAACACTGATCACAACGGAGAGACGGGGACTTGATCATGACTTTCCATTACAACCTGTCCCCACACCTCTCGCTATGACATCCAGCCTCCTCGCAATGGGTATAAGAGTCCGTCATCTATGACTGGACACGAAAAAAAGGAGAAATGACACCCCTCCAGCGAGGGCGCCTTCTGGCCGCGCTCGCCGACGACCTCGAGGCCGAGTGATTACCTCCTCTACTTGGGTTTGGTTCCTCCCTTGCCACTCCCTTCTTCCGAACCCCTCATGTTTGTCCTCCCTTCGTTCCCCTACCCGTCCTCCCACACGGCTTTATAATCTCAGCACAACAGCGCCGACGACTGCCACAGCGAGGGCAAGCATCTCAGGTGTGCCCCGGCCTGCCTCACCTTGGAGGGCCTCCATGCCGGGCTCGACACCGCCGAATGGGCTGCCACCGCTGTTTTGTGTTGCTGCAGCGCCTCTGCTGGTTGTTCTTGACGCTGTAGCTGCGACGTCTGATGGCGTGGCAGTGTCGAATTCGATGCTAGTCGGTACAGCAGTGTCACTGGGTTGAGGTACGACTGTATTGGTGAAGACCACGGTGGTCTGCTGACTTGAGCTGCTGTCTTCCGAGCTAGACTGGGTTGTGCTTGGTGGTGGTGCTTGAGTAGTGCTAGTCGATGTCGACGATGGCGGTGGCGGTGGAGGTGTGGTTGTTGTTTGGGGAGGCGGTGCTTGAGACGTGGGTGGTGTGTCATCGCTGTTATCGTCGTAATCACCTGCGTTGGGACACAGGTCTTGTGTACCTCGACCGGCCATCAAAGCGGCCAGGATGTTGTGACCTGACACACCCTTGCATGCCTTCGAGACTGATGCACGGAGGGCATTGAGGGCATTGACGCAGTCTTTGCTACACTTTTGCTTCTCAAAGTCTGACGGCTGGCACATCGATATACTCGAGGTGTATAGCGACTGGCATGGCGAGGGTAGATTCGATGCACGAGGAGCGAAATCTGCGAGAGATACGGCCAAGGCGGAAGGTAGGAGGGTCGATAGTAGTATCGTCTTTGGTAACATGGTGAATGTGTAGGTATGTTGTAAAACTTGTGGAGATTGCAATATTCAATCGTGCTCTTTCAGTTGCTTTTCCCGACAATGACTTCAGGCTTTTTCGTAAAGTTGGTCGACCGTTGAACCCAGAGAGGTGATTAGATCTTGGTACGACGGTTGATGTGCGGACGCGGGACAACGGTGCGGATGATATTATTAGAGGCCGTTCAAAGGAATGTCGAACAAAGGACTGATGTCGTCAAAATTGTGGTGCAGTAAAGATTCGAAACCAGCTTCTGCTGTGGAGATTCTCAATGCGCGTCGCTGATGCTGGTCGCTGTTTGATCGAGAAGTTTTGCTGAACGAGGCAGGCGCCGGTCCTTGCCAACAAAAGGGAGAGAGATCAACTCGCGCGTCGACGCCGTAGAATTATTTTCGGGACAGGTGAGGCAGACCTGATGCTGCGTATTGCTGCTGCTGCTGCGGCGGCGGCGGCGGGAAATGCGAAACGTGAAAAAGAACGGAGCGAGGGGGTGGCAGAGAGATACAAAGGACGTGTCAGAGAATGGCGCCGGGGGAGGGTCAAGGTTGTGTTGTGCGAGGAAAGGAGTGTGCGGCCCTGCCCTTGTGCTGTAACCTTGTTCTCTCTACCTCTGGCGTGTTCGGATGGTCCGGCGCGGATTGCGGTTGGCGAAGGAAGGGGAGACTCGAATCAGCAGTCGATGCTTTGATCAGCGTTGATGGACAAAAGAATGTCGGACGGGAACCTGCCCAATTGGTGCTCAGAGGCGTGCGAGTGGAAGGAGAGGATGAGGATTGTCGTGGTAGCGACCACTGGGACGTGCGAAAAGGCGGAAAGGTCCCTGCGCGCCCGAGAAGCTGAAACGCGCTAAGGACGGTCAGATCGTGTCTGATTGGTCCTCGTCGACTGGCCCGCGCATCTTTATTTCCTGACGACCGCATCCTCATTTTATTTGCCTGCGCCGTCACGAGATAGCTGAGAGGGCACAGATGGTTCAGCCTGGCTCTGGCGTTGCAATCTCCCAACAGCCTGACGTGATGGCATACCATAGGAAAACATCTGAACTCTACGACTTCATCAACAACTTCAGATTATTGTCAGCAACACGCTTCCCCACATGATACAAGACTGAAGCGCCCGACCTGCAGCAAGGGTGTCCTCCCCTGTCAGATCATCCCAGTTTCACCATTTTCTCCTACAGGCCCTGCAGATCCGACGCGTCCTTGAAGGGCGGTCTGGCCTTGCAAAGGGCCGGTCTGTGTCAATTGGGACCACGCGAGACCCCTCGAACCCGTTCACTCCGCCACCACAGATCTTGGATCTCAAGCAAGCGTAGATTCCCATATTGGCCGAACCAAAAAGAATGCATTCTACTCGTGACGGCGTCATCTGTATGCTGGCGGGCCATACGCGCACGCCGCAACCTCTATGTACTACTGGTGTTGTGTCAATATGCACAATGTGAAACCTAAAATCTAACAAACGCCTCGCTTCTGCTGCAAAGCGACGACAACCCATGTCCTTCATCCACGTTGCTGTCATGCTGCACGAGTTCCACTCACACCTGGCCGACCGCGTCCGAGACTGAAGTCCGAAACATCCTTGTCGCCAGTCGGTCTCGACCCATGTGACTGATGCCTACTTGCCGCCGAATCGTCGTTGCGGCCTCCTCTTGCCGTTGCTGCTTCCTTCCTCGCGTGTTGGACTTGTGACTTCTGCGAAGCGGATGCCGGTTGGCTTTTGGGGCTCTTCGTCTTCTTCGCTTTCCTCCTGGTGAGGCTCCAGAGAGGCTTCTTTCCTGCCTCTCGGTGGGGTTGCATCGCCGGCGAATTTGATGCCCCTGGCAGCCTGCGCATCGTCCTCACTGTCACTACCCTCATCACCTGGCCTGATGCCGAGTGCGCCTTCTCGCCGCCTTCGTTCTGCAGCTGTCTCCTCCTCGTTGTCGCTTGCCTGTCTTCCCTTTTCCTTGAGTGGTACTATCCGGGGCGGAACTCTTTCTGTCCCGTCGTCCTCGCTATCATCATCTTGCTCTTGAAGCGCAGCCCTCTCGGAAGCTTCTCTGCGTCTCCGTTGAGCCGCTGTCTCTCCAGAGCTGCTTCCTGCGCCGAATTTGTATTTGGCAAGATCTCCACTGACATCGTGGAAAGGAATGTCTCGATCGTTCTCGTCAGTGAAAGTAAGGTTTTCTGGTCCTTTCGCGGTGCTGCTGGCTGTCGCCGTGCGCGTTACCTGTGCTCTAGCAGGCTCTTCCGAACCACTTGACTGTTGTTGCGGGCTAGGCGCTTGAACCGTGATAGAAGGCTTCCTCGCATCCTTGGCCTTGTCGTGGTCGCGAGCATCTGCTCTCGCCTCCTCCTTGACCGTCTCGGGAACGTTGCTATTCTCGACGAAGCGAGCGCGTGCCTTGGGGTCCAGTTGCTGGATCTGCTGGATGAACTCGGCTTTGCTAAGCCTCCTTCCTCCAGCTTCGACAGTGAAGCGGATGCGATCATCGTCGTCCAAACTACCCTTGGCCTTCTTCGCTTCGCTACCGTCGTCCGCTTCTGTGCCAGCTTGCTCCACGTCTTTGGGCCGGACACCAAGATAGGATCCCATGCGCTCCATCCTCTGCCTCGTCCTGTGTGGATTGGCGGAAGTTGTAGAGCTCTCACCCTTCTTGGCTGCTGGCGGGTTGATATCATACTTCTTGATGACCTCGCCGTCCTCGTCTTCGACAATAATCGTGTTGCCATATTGATAAGCTCGAGCCGGTCCTCTCTTCTCTGGAGGCGTCTCGCTGACACTCTTGCCCCTTTGCCTGAAGTCATGCATACCCTTGCTGAACTTCTTCCAGCCGTGCACATCTGATTTTGGCTCGGATGTTGCTGGAGTACTCTTCGGTGCATCGCCGACGTGCTGACCATGGCTTTCCATTTCGTGCAGCCTATCAGCCTCGACGCCCTCGTGCTCTTGTCTCTTCCGTTCGGATAGCTTTGGATCTTCATTCTCGACCTCGAGAACATTTCCTTCCTTGTCCTCATACACGGTCTGGTTACCTTCTTCGTAAATCTCCTCGCCAGGTCTCCGCTCGTCGGATCGGCTGCTGCTGCTATCAACTTTAGTATCGGGGCTTCCCTCGCGCATGGCAAGGGTGTCGCTATCGCTCCTGCCCAGACCAATCTCCTTCTCGTCTGTACCGGGTGATCGCATCGGCGCAATAGCAGATTGGCTGATCGGACCGCCGTAGCCTTGATCTTTTCTCCTGCGACCAGGAGCGCCGTCTTCTTCCCTCTGCCTACGGAGAAAGTTTTTGGGCACAACTCCGGCGGGTGCTTCGAGCTTCTCATTGAACGATGACGAATATTGATCGCCTCTGTTGAGGGACATGCTTGACTTGCTGCGAGTCTGTATGCGTGGAAGACGCTCCATCCAGGAAGAGTCGTTGGCCTGAGTGTATGACATGGTCAAGGTCAGAGTATTGATATGCTTACCCAGTGTGAACACCGCGATGGATGACCCATGTACGACGATGGAACAGATGACCAAGAAGCAAGTCACGGGCCAGATGAGCTCGATGATGTTGAGATGGGGGAATCCTTCTGGTGGCAGTTCGGTCAGGGGCGTCGTGGTATCGGTCTCGAGCTCAGCGCGGGCCAGGATGGCAATGAAAATAGCGCCCACGCCAATGGGGCCAAAGTGGCCTGAGAAGAAAGCCTCACGCCATGTTTTCATATCCGGTATTATAGGTTTTAATACCAGCATGATCGGTATACGCCTGAAGAGCAGGACGAGAATAGCCACGACAACGAGACGCCAAGCGGTGAGACCAAGAATCTGTTCGGCGTTGAACTGTTCCCATGGAATGATAGTACCGAAGTAGACGAAGAAAGCCAAGTTGATAAGCAGATCGATAACGTTAGAGACATGAGACTCCTCGGTCTTTTCAGTGAACCACCCGTCGTTGGAGAAACCGACACCGCAGGCGAATCCGACCAACAGATCGTCCAGACCGAGCATAGATCCGGAACCGGCACAGAAGAGGGCCAGAACAAAGTAGAAGACCAAGAAGGACTCTCTGTCGATGAGGTTCTTCTCATGGGCATATCGAATTGCTCGTCGAGCGATATATCCGATCACGAAGCCATAGAAGGCGCCAAAGATACATTCGTAGAGAATGGTGAAGCAGACCCAGTGGTAGATGACCTCGCCGGCATTCGGTCGATATTTGATGAGGTACAAGCCGAGATACACAAAGGGAAACGCCATACCGTCGTTGCATCCAGACTCGCATGACAGCAGATCACGGATGTGTTTCGGGACTCGCTTGGCGAATTTACCCTTTCCGACGACCGATGATGCCAGGACGGGGTCGGTGGCTGTGACACACGCGGCAACGACCAAGCTATCCAGCCAGTTGAGACTTGGAATGAGCCAGTAGATGAAGAGACTGGTGATGAGCCAACCAAAGGTCATGACCGGAATCAGAAGGAGTACCACAGACTTCCAGTGTCGTTCCATGTATGCTTTTGGCAATTCGACTCCGACGGCGAAACATTGTACCACCAGTACGATGCGGGAGAACTCCAGAGTGATCTGATCGACGTTGCCCCATGTCCGAGGATCTATAAGATTCGCGGCGTGAGGTCCGAAGATGATACCGCATATCGTAGCGACTGTTGCTTCACCGATGTATAGACGCTCTTTAATGACCGAAGAACATAACATGAACAAACTGGTAAAACCTCCGAGGATGATGTAGACCAGATGCGGCCGGTTGATGCTGAGTTGTTCCCAAGCCATGATTGTAAATTACGATTATCCGCTCCTCTGAGAGTGCTATCTCGATCCTGTTCAACGTTGAGCAAGAGACTCGTTGCTCGGACTTTTGTGAAAGTCCTCAAGTGATTGTTTGTCCTTCATGCACTTGGGTGCCGCCCAGACGCTCGGCCTCCCTTCTCTTGTATAGGATATTGCTTGTAAAACCTGGGTGGTGGACGAGACTTCGAGGCGTCCAATCTCTGGACCAACGGGTGGAAGTGTCGGGACACAACAAAAGATGGTCTGCCCTATCTCAACGAGATCTAGGTGGTGTGCGACTGTGAAAAAGGCGAATGGAGTTGTCGTCTGATAGGGAAGTAGTCGGTATAAGGAAAAGAGGAAAAGGCAAGACGGTAAGCAAGGAAATGGCGAGAGACATTGGAGATCGAGTATGATGCGGTGGTGGATCTGCACGGCGAAAAGTGAACGAGTCAAGAGTGGAAGCGGGACGCCGGCGAACGCCAAGCAGACCAAGATTCGGCTCGTTGGAGAAGGAGACCTCAAGAGCGGGACCAGAAGAAAAGGCTGTACCGGAGAACCAGGGATGCACCGTTTGATCTCCAGCCTTGTTCTGCGTCTGACATGCAGGCCAAGAGTATCTTACCTTTTTGAACGAGTCCGATAATGCTCGTCGTCGTCGCATCGTCGTCGAGAGAGAGTGTCGGGGGTAGATCCAGCGGCCGGCAGAGGAGGCGGGCTGAACGTGTCAAGCATGACGAAGCATGGGGACTGACGATCGAAGCCTTGCTCGATTTGCTTGAGTCGCGGCACGCTGCATTTTTTCTACACATGACCAGCCGTGGTGGGGTTCGTCCCGCTTGGTATAACAAGGATCGCGATAAGGGTTCATGTATTTGCTCGAATGGCCATCTTCGTAATCGGCTTGCATATGATATCCATGGTTCAATCGACCAATGACATCGACGTTCCCGTCACATGTTAACAGAATGGCGGGGGAAGCACTGGACATGCTCGACCAAAAGGCAAAAAGCAATCACTTGAATAGCATCCTGTCCAATCAGATATTTCTATACAACAGCTCTGCATGCCGTATTCTACTGAAACTGAATATGCTCCATGCGTGACTGACAGACGCCTTGTGTGGTATATCTGGCAATGCGTAGTGCAGCCCTTGTCTATCTATACATGCAGCTTCTCCGTCTCTTTGGACAGAGCTGCTTCCCCCTCTGCCAGTTCCTGTTCCAGGCTCTTCCTCTGACCACCGCGCAAATACTCCTCATACTCTCCAATCTTCTTGCCGCCCGCGACCCATCTTTGCTTGTATGCGGCTCTTCTCCTCTGGCATTCCTCGCTCATAGCTGGCCAATAGGTCTTATGATCGTATTCAAAGTCGAGATCCCCGGTAAATTCATTCCACAGCTGCTCTGGTGGGACGAAGTCCCGGAGGACAGGTTGAAACTTCATCTTCTCTCGTGTGACAGGGTCGATGAATGGCGAAATCAGCTTGAAGAAGGTCGACACATACCATGGCACTAAGAAACTGTAAGCTTGGATGAAAGAGCATGCATGGCTTGTACTTACGCTCGGAGATCAGTGCTTTGCCTAGTCTTTCCGGGTTGTGATTTTGTAAGATGTTGAGCACTGCCTTGGCTTGTCCTACTGTTGGGATCTTTCCACTTGCCGCGCCCTTGAAGTTGATCAGCAGGCAAGTCGTCTCCTGTCCAGGCGGAAGCATGTCTAGCGTCCGATCAAGCATGTAGCTCAGGTGGTGGATCTGCCTATCGCTCATCTGTGTGTTCTGCTTGCCCGGATTTAAATACAGACATGGTCGTGCGTCATTGTCCCAGCCCATGATGACCTGCTTGCCAGTCTCGTTCTCCGGTGATATGTAATCTGCGGTGAAAGTATCCGCGCCATACTCTCTCCTCCAGCTCAGGGTGCCCTGAAGTCTCTTGAGTGCATTCGGCACGCTCCACTTGGTAGCTCGCAGGTATCGCAGGAGACATTCGCGTGTCAACCACATCTTCTCATCCTCTGTCAGTGCCACTGACTTTGCTCCTCTTGCGCTCGACTCGGGGATCGCAGTCCAGCCGGATACGGTGGCCAGCACTTGAGCATACATAGCTTCTTGTTGGGCTGTGAGTGAAGGGAAGCCGGGAGGTTTCGATGCGGCACAGAGGCCGGTCAACGGTGTGCGTGTCGGTCCATGTGAGCGAGGAGGTGACGATGGGGCTATACTAGTGGCCTGCGTCTCTAATTGTGAGGATGTCGATTTGAATGAATCGGCTGAGGCGACTGACGCAGGTCGAGTCGATTGCGTGGACGAGGTGACCTGAGTGCCACTCTCCAATGGCTGCTTCTCATTCTGCAGGTCTGGCAGAGCACCAGGCTTCTGCATCGTCTCTGCAACACTCATGGAGATGCGTGGGAGAAAGATGGGCAGATGCCAGGAAAGTTTGTGGAGACCCTTGATTGCGGGGCACAGAGAAAGAAGAAATGCTCGTCAGGAACGGATTCGTCACACTGCAGTGATGGCGGCCCAGGGGACTGGTTGACGACTGCAGATAGGGGCCAGAAGACGTACAATCAGGTGCAAAACGTGAGAATGAGAATGAATCGATAAGGATGATGTCGGTCAGGCCATTGCTGACATCCCGCCAGATCCGCCGCCGAGAGATTGGCCGCATCACGTGACAGAAATCTGATGTAAGGCCCGATGCCGACCTTGGCTACACGACAACGATGACTTTGCACTGGCATACACTTCTCTTGTACACATGCAGCTGAGCGTGACAGGAAATACTCTTCACAGCCCCTCAAGTCCAGAAGCGTCCAAAACAGTCCCCGGTCCTTCGACCATCACGAAATTGGCACTCTTGGTTAAACGGGACGGCTATAGTAGCCGGCCGAGCCGCACATGCAGGTTTCATACTGAGCAGTCCTACTTCTCCTCTTTTACCTGTTCGCAAGCTGTCCAGATTTGTCTCTTGATCCAACACTTCAGCCATGCGGACCCAGCACTCCGAATGTTAAATTGCTCGACCCGCCTTTTCACCCTCACAGGACCTCCAAGGAGTGTTTCACCTCGGCCCCGCTCGGCCTCATTTGTGTCATGTGTTGCTCGCTGGCCATGGGTATTGTCACAATGCCTGTCGATTCCGGCTCTTCGGCCATAACATGCTCATCACCTTGCCCAATTGCGGCAGGACGCCGAGAGAAAGGTAAGAGGACAAGCTTTCTACTTAAAGTCTTGTTTGATCTTGTTTCGAGGTGACCATACACTTCAACCAAGCCTCGTTCAATCTAGCAATACTCAAGATGAAGAACGCTGTCATCGCCCTCGCTCTTGCTGGTGCTGTTGCTGCTCAGCAGCCTGCTTACGCTCAGTGTGGCGGCATCGGCTGGAGTGGCGGCACCACTTGTGTCTCTGGCTATGTCTGCAAAGCCAACGGACAGTACTACTCTCAGTGCGTACCGGGATCTGCTGGTGGCGGAGGTGCTAGCACGACCCTCAAGACAACTACAACTTCTGCTGGAGGGTCGACCCCTACTGGCGGGTCCAGCTCGGGCAAAGTCCGCTACGCAGGCGTGAACATCGCCGGGTTCGACTTTGGCTGTACCATCGATGGCAAGTAACCTCCATGGCATTCTTCACCCAGTTCTAACTTATGGAAAGGCACCTGCGACCTCAAATCCACCTACGACGTGAGCAGCATTGGCACCACGCAGATGAACCACTTCGTCAAGGATGATAAACTGAACGTCTTCCGTCTGCCCGTCGCATGGCAGTACTTGGTAAACAACAACCTCGGGGGCTCTCTTAATGCCAACAACTGGGCAACCTACCAAAAGCTTGTGAGCGGCTGCTTGAACTCGGGTGCGGCGGCATGTATCATCGATGTCCACAACTACGCAAGATGGAACGGCCAGATCATTGGTCAAGGCGGACCCACAAATGCTCAATTCACCTCGCTTTGGAGCCAGATTGCCAAGGCCTACGCCGGCAACACAAAGGTCTGGTTCGGATTGATGAACGAGCCGCACGATGTCAACATCAACACGTGGGCGCAGACTGTTCAGGCTGCTGTGACCGCCATTCGTGGCGCCGGTGCAACAAGCAATAACATCCTCCTGCCTGGTAACCAATTCACCAGTGGCGCAGCTTTCGTACAAAACGGTTCTGGTGCTGCACTCCTGGCCGTGAAGAACCCCGATGGAAGCACGACCGGGCTCCAATTCGATGTCCACCAGTACCTAGACTCTGACAACAGTGGCACCCATACCAACTGCGTCACGAATAACAACGATAACTGGGCTTCCCTCGTCAGCTTCTTGCGAACCAACAAGCGCCAAGCGATTCTGTCTGAGACTGGTGGCGGAGCAAGCGACAGCTCCTGTCTGAAGTACGTCTGCGAGGAGCTCGACTTCATGAACAAGAACTCGGACGTCTTTCTCGGTTGGGTTGGATGGGCCGCCGGAGGGTTTGCCTCCACCTATGAGCTGACTTTGACCCCGAACGGCAACCAGGACGTTCCCTTGATGACACAGTGCTTCGCTGGCAAGTTCAAATGAGCAGTTTGACGCGCACCCAGGTTGCATTTCGGCCTTTCGTGGTCCCAGTAGAAATAAGAGGGTCGAATTGTGGATTTTTCGGCTTGAGCTTCATGTACATATCTTAGCTAAGCAATTGGGAACAAACTCCTCAGATTCCATTGTCTTATGTTCCTATCCTTGCATCTATGGAAGGGTGTGCCGATGTGGTGGTGTCGCCACGACAAGTGATCGACCCTAACCCTAGTGTTTCTCCAAATTGGGTCGCGTGGAACGCGTCGTGCTTCGCGTCACCCCACTCAACCTCTTCTGGTGCTATTCGCTCTGCTCTTCATTCTCAATGACAACAGACAGTGACGCCATGTCAATCACAGAACTCAGTCGGCTGTTTGCTCAGCCAAACCAGGAGCTCCCCGAAGATGTGTATGCTGAATTGCAATCTATATTGCGGTTGCTGTCGTTGTCGGAGCAGGAACTATTCTACAAATGGGAGGCATACTCGCTGAAGTTGGGCTCGGAAAACACGCACCTCAATTACAAGACTGTCAGAGATTTCAAGAAGGATCTGCAGGATGCTCTCGAGAGGGAGTCGCGCGGCAAGGCTCAGGTGCATTCGAGCAAGAAGACAGTCAACAATACGCCGAGGCCAGCGAACAACGGAGACGTGTATGGCGTGTAAGACCAGACACGAACACAATGCAGGGCAGATTACTGACACTCTGCAGACTTGACGGTCTTGTCAGCGGAACACCAGCACCACGGACAGCAATCAAGCGGAGAAACGAGTACGACACACCGTCCGCAAAGGTGTCCAAGATTGCAGCAAAGAGTTCACCTCATGGGCCTACGGCCACGCCGGATGGCATTGCAGCATCCTTTGCTGACCGAGTCAATCCTGGCCAGGTCATAGAGTCTTTGAACAGCCACATCACCTCGGATCTCACAGATGAAGCCACCCCGTCAGAATCAAGAGTCAAGCTGAAGGCCAACACCGAGATATCCAAGTTCAACTACAAGGCAATGGCCATGAAATTGTCAGAAGCGTCGGAGATACTGGATGATCGGATAGACGAATTCACTGCCCTCGTGCAAGAGAAACACGGCTTTCCGGAGTCCGCCTTTGGCAATCCTGCTGCTCGAAGCACCGCAGAAATCATTGCAGTAGGAAGGATCTCTTCCGACACAGAGGGAAGCATCAACGCTGCTTCGCTAGTTCTCGAGACCAGCAGACGCATGGGTGCCGGTCTGCGAGTGCCACTGAAGGTCGAAAACCTCCCCTACGACTTCTTCCCCGGCAAAATCGTGGCTGTACGAGGCATCAATGCTTCAGGAGACAGTTTCCACGTTTCGGAAATCATCTCAATCCCTCACCTGTCACTACCAGCATCTCAGCCTTCCGAACTCGATACTCACAATGCTCGGCTAGCGGGATCGTCCGGCGAGACGAGCGATCGACCATTGAGTGTGATGGTTGCGGCAGGACCATACACCACAGATAGCGACCTCTCCTACGACGCCCTCAACGCCCTGCTCGACCGAGCAGCTACCTCTCGAACAGATGTTTTGATACTCAACGGACCTTTCCTAGACCTGGAACATCCTTTGATCGCAAGTGGAGACATTACCCTCCCATCTTCATACTCAGCAGCACCAGACCTTGTTACCCTGACGGATGCTTTCAAAGCCTTCATCTCGCAACCTCTGACACGGCTCACTCAACAGTCTCCCAACACTACTGTCATTCTTGTCCCATCCGTTCGTGACGCTGTGCTCAAGCACGTCTCATGGCCGCAGGATCGACTACCAAAACGCGAGCTGGGTCTTCCCAAGGCTGTGACCTGCGTCACGAATCCTATCACCCTCTCAATCAACGAGCTGGTTGTCGGCATATCCTCGCAAGACGTCCTCTACGAGATGCAACGCCAACTTGTCTCGCAAGGCAGCAAGGGCGTGGCAGATGATCTCCTCGCCCGACTTACCTCCTCACTTATCCAACAACGACATTTCTTCCCAGTCTTCCCTCCTCTCGATCCAGCCAAGCTGCCCAAGCCATCGGCCTACAAAGTCGAAGTAGATGGCTTGAACGGGGAAGCAGAGCAGCGCACAGCCATCGGCGCTTGTCTAGACACAGCTTACCTCAAGTTGGGCGAGTGGGTGCACGTTCGACCTGATCTACTGATCACGCCTAGCGTGTTGACGCCGTTTGCAAAGGTCGTCGACAGCGTGGTTGCGGTTAACCCTGGTGTGGCTAGCAAGCGGAAAGCTGCAGGGACGTTTGCTGAGTTGAAGATTAAGAAGCGCGAGGTGAAAGAGGATGAGATGGAGAGGGACGTGCTTGGACATGAGTTGTTCAACCGGGCGAGGGTAGATATCGTGAGGGTTTGAGAGAGGAATTGCATATTTATATAGCGAGGTCATGCTGGGTTATGTAGGGTTTGCATAGGCGTTGGTCGTATGGCATTTTCGTTGCAAACATGTATGCTGACAAGCAATCATGAATTAAGAGCTCATTTATCTGATCGTTATGCATCACTCTATCCTCAATATGCAATGCAACCTCATCATGATCCGTCTCCTTTCCCCAGCTCATGCAACTATCCCATCACCAATGCGAATGCAATCATTATCATTCCTGTGCGACATCTTGCTTCTTCCCTTCGCCCTCCTTTCCCCCTTCCCACTCCCATTCCACTTCATCACGACCCACTCACCCCCCCATACCCCCTCTCCCTCTCCCTCTCCCCCCTGTCCACCAACCCCCTCCTCTCCCCCGCCCCTCTAATCCTCACCTCCCCCCTCCCCCAACTCGGCACCCACCCCCTCATATACCCACTCACCCTCATCCACCTCCTCCTCTTCCTGCCGGTATCCACCTCCTCCGCAAGCACCACCGTCTTCACCTCCCCATACATGAGAAACTGACACCCCATCGCCGCATCCAACGTCAACACCCCCGCCGCACCCAACCAAAACGGCAACGCAGCCAGGACCCACGTCCCCCTCTCACTTCCCCCGGCACCTGCCCATCCCCCTGCGCCGTAAGGGGGGTACGTCCCCCACGCGAGCGGATTGGTGAGGATAGAGGAGGAGTAGAAGAGGTTGCCGAAGAAGGCGGCCAGGAAAAGCGATGGGGAAAGGCCAGAGGTGGATTGGCGGGTGTAGTTCTTGTAGAGCTGGGGGAGGCGGGAGAGGAGGTAGAGGGCTGTGGAGGTCCAGGAGAGGATGGTGCCTGCTGAGACGAGAGGGGAGGAGGGGCTGGTGAGGGGGATGGGGGTTGGGGAGGGAAGGGGAGAGGCGCGGGCGAGGGTGGTGAGGCAGGCGAGGAAGAGGATTGTGCGGGGCGAGGGGGAGAAGGAAGAGGAGGGTTGGATGGAGGTGGGGACTAGAGGGCGGCCTGGGGAGGGGGAGGTGGTGGAGAGGGCTTTTTCGTCGGGGGTGAAGCGGGGTGTGCGCCAGCCTGGTCCGTTGAGGGGGCTGGTGGAGAGGATGTCTTGCGGGCGGGACTTTGTGGTGGAGAGGGTGGAGGAGCGGATGGAGGAGGTGTCGGAGACGCTTAGGCCCGAGGAGGCGATGCGTTCGATGTAGCTTGGTGGACCCGTGTTGTTGTCATCCTCGCTCTTGACCCAGATGCTGCGGATGGTCCATCCGTGGCGGAGGTGCTCGTACCAGATCCACTGGAAGACGAGGACGAGGTCGACGAAGCAGTAGTAGCCGGCTACGATGATTTGCCATGATGCTTGGTTGGTAAAGATTGCTCCGAGGAGATTGGTGAGGTCACCGAGACACCATTCTATGAGGAAGAAGATGGAGAGGCCGGTGGTGCTGGCAAGGGTGTAGTTCTTGTAGATCTGTGGGAGCTGGGCAAAGAGCCATGAGACTATCGAGAGTGTGCCGAGGACGGAGGATATGAATGCGAGGGGTGTTGGTACACAGACGTGGAAGGTTGCCGACCAGCGCTGGAGAAAGTCGGAGGTGGGGTGACAGTGGGGTGGTAGTTGAGGTTGAGTCAGGCTAGAGAGATGCCATGACATGGTCCTTGAGAGGTAGACTCGTCGAGCACTATTGTGAGAAGCAGAAGGGAGAGTCTACACTCGAGGTAAGAGAACGGATCAGTACGAACTTGTGAATGACATTGAGACTAGCGTCAGAGGGAGTCAGATGTCCGCAGGCAGTGCCAGGCTCAAGTCGCGTGTTGGGTGAGCACATGAGCAGCACCAGATCAACCTACAGATCGTTGACGTCGCGTGGGGAAGCATTCGCCGACCTCGCGGCGGCCAGTAGCGGCTCCCAGACTGGCAACATGTTGCCAAATACAGTGAAGTTGGCCGGAGATGTGCACGAGACTGATAAGGGTCCAAGGATGTTGTGAGCCACTATGAACTAGACATTGCTCGTGGCAAAGTCTCACTCCCAGACGCTTGGGCAATGGCTCATCTGCACATCCTGACCATATTCATACCCCACACCCCGCGGCGGTGAGATAACATCACGTGTCCACAATCCAAACAAGCAAGTCATAATGCGGCGCCGGTCCAGACTTGAGAACCAACTCGGCGGTCTGGCCTTATTCGTGGTCGTCTACTTGAACATCGTACAATCGTATCGAGTGGTCTTCACTTGCGACTGCCAGCATCTCGACCGCATCGTGCTCCTTGCCTGGCCGCCATTGCGTCCCACTGATCGGTCCTGCAGGCCGCAAAGCCTCCTCGAGGGCAGTTTGCCGTACAACACTCCAAGAGGATGCATCTATTTGAACGACAACGACTTCGCCGCCTTCTGTACCAAACGCGAGCATACCAAGTCCGCTCTTGCCGAGTTTGCTGCTGAAAGAGACTGCCGTCACTGGCAACGCCGCGGAAATGGTGAGCTCGCAGGTGTAGCTCTGCTCTGATGGGTTCCACGGCCAGACCTTGACGCTCTTGTCTCTTCCTGCAGTCGCAAATACATCGCCAAACAACGTAGGTGCCCAAGTGCAATCCAATATCATGCGACTGTGACCTTTGGGATAAGATGTTCGTAGAATGAACTCTGTGGAATTCATGTCATCTCTTTCAAAGATCATCCATGACCGATCTCTGCCTACGGACAACAATCTGGTATCGTCAGGAGAAAATGCCAGGCTTGTAATTGTTAGCGTGTGACCCGATAGAGGAGGTCTGATCTCCCTCCAGTCTGTTGTCTCGTAAAGTCGTACCACTGCGTGATCGATGGAGCTCGCTCGACATGCTGTTGCTACCAGCTTGTGATCATGGGACGCTGCTACCGCTGAGATCTCGTACCCGTGACCGTACAGCTTCTCATACTCGGGCCAGAGCGTGTGCCGGGCGAGGACATCCTCAAGTGGTGGGTGGCTGCGCGGAAGGTCGGCCTGTCCATTATTTTGCTCATTCTCATCTCCCTGGCCCTCATCATGCTCCTCGGCTGGCCCATTCGCGACTGCCTTGTTGGACAGGCCTAGCACAGGTATGTTGGCTGATTCTGGAAGCTGGTCAATAGCGACATCTACGTCCTTTGTCAGACCGATGAGAAGCTCTGCGCTGGCTCTTGGCATGTCGAAGACACGAAGCAGCTTCTCATCTGCACCAGAGATGAAGCGGCTCTGGCCCAAAGTAGCCACGCAGTTCAGGTCATATCCATGAATTTGCGGTCGTGCCAATTCATGCCATGACGTCTGTCCTTCGCGCTCCCACGAGCTGAACAGTCTTGTGGTCTGATCCGATCCAGTTGACAGCAAGTATGAGCCGTCGCCCGCCCATGCGATGCCCTTGACTTCCCGAACATGGCCTGTGATACCATATTGCGGCTTCCATGACCCTTCTGCACCATGCCATGCCCATAGTCTCCAGCTTCCCGTTCGTCCAAGACTAGCAATCTGTGTCCCATCTGGTGATCGGAGACCGATCCAGAATCCTCCGGCACTCCCCGTCGCTGTGGTCGAGCCTTTTTGTGAGCTGATCTCTCCCAAGCGAGTCTCGCATATCCAATATCCAGAATCAGCTTGTCTCTTCCAGATCGAGACAGAATTGTCCGCTGACGTAGTAAGCAATTCTGGACCGTCTTCCTGCAGCTTCCACTGGGCTGTAAAGATCCAGTCTTCTGAGCCAATCAATAAGGCTTCGAAGGTGACGGAATGCAGTGAGTCCTCCTTGCCGATAAAGTAAGGCTTGTTCGAAAGTGATCTGCTTAGAATGCCCAGCGAGGGATCTTGTGAAGCAGTGCTCGTGTTCGGCAAGTCTTTGCCTTTGTGGATCCGCCATAGCCTAATGTATTTGTCCTGACTGGCAGAGGCAAGCAGAATGTCACTTCCTTTGTCGGTGGTCTCCCTGGTGAAGTCCAATGACCTGATCCATCCTTCGTGACCGGCCAAAGATGCTGCCAGGCTAAATTCGCCACCTTGCTGCACGTAGAGCTGAATGATCTTTGTTGTCCCCGCCACGGCTAGTAAGACTGTACCATCGTCGAGCTTGGTCAAGGCAGTGGCAAGTGGGAGGAAGCGGGGCTTGAGTGTTATGCTTTGAAGAGAATGGAGCTTGTTTCCTACCTATTCCCATGAGTCAGCCTCTGATGCTGACCATATCTGGGACATCATACTTGTCCAGTGTGGGTTCCCGCTTCAGACGTATCATTCGATGGATCTACTTCAGCGATTGACCAAACACTGACAACACCGTCCGCAGAGCCAGCAGCGATTATGTCTGAGCCAGGCAGAATAGAAATGGTGTTTACAGAGCCTCCATGGGAGCCGAGTCCATGCTGTTGATATCTGCCATCGTGCCAAATCCAGAGTCGAATGCTCTTGTCCGAAGACCCACTCACGATCGCAGGTCTAGATCCGGGCGACTGCTTCAAGAGTCTCACAGCATTCACATCGTCAGTATGGCCGCGCAGTAGGCTCTCTATGCCACCGTTATCGGTCTGAGAAGCGTTCCAGATGGCAACATTGTGACCACTCCCAAATGCGAGAACATCCTCCTTCCAGTCTGCCGCATTTGGGTGTCGATTACCTCCGGCAGAGATGAACCTCTGCTCTAGCTTGATCATGATTCGAGCATTGTGGAGATATCCAATCTAGAATTGCGTGTAGTCTATCTCGATTGGTGTCGTAAAGATGGTTTGAAAAATCTAGACATTGTTGCCAAGACTTTGGTCATGGCTTCACCTTTGGCGGGTTGCCACTCCTATCTTCCCATAATTCCACCACGACTCTAAAATTCATGTCTACTGATCAAAGATTGTATCGCTGGATAGGTAGGGTACAAGTCCCGCTCGAGATCCGATATGCTTGATCCTTAGATTCTTCCAGCGTCTCGACTACACCGCCAGATATATCGGTTTCGCACCACTTCCTGAAACATGATGCATCTGCTATAATTAGGGCTTGTGATAAGTCTCGCTTCTGAACTGTGTGCTCTCTCTCTCTGCTATCAGCTCTGTAATGATGAATAAACAAAGAACTTCGACCATGGTATTTGGCCGACAAGCACACCGCTGCCGTCGAATGCCGCATCTGAGCTATCGGCGACGCTGCGAATCGGGGATATGCAGAACCTGTCACCTGGTGCGATTGCTCCAAAGCGAGGTGTCAAGCATCATGAACAAGCATCTTCATCACGTCGCGAGGGTCTGATCGAAATGAATTAAGTCGTTATTTGTCCGAGAAATTGGCCGTCATTCGCCGGTACAAGCAGATCATTTTAATCTACCGCCATGCGAGAAGGTCAAGAGACCTATCTGCAGATATGGAAAGCCAATGCTTGTACTGCACTACTGCGAGGGGCATGCAGCAAGGCACGTTGCTGAAACACTCTGCCCTCTGTGCGGCCATGTGGCGGAGCACTGTCCACTGCATCTGCATGGCGCGGAGAACTTCAGCATCTCTTCGGGAGAGCATCCAACAACCTCTGGTGCACCTTCAACAACAAAGGGCATGTTCTCCCGATTGACTCGAGCATTTGAAATGCCTGCCGTCTTCAACAGTGCCTTCCCTAACCGTGCTGACAGACGTTGAGCTCTGTTTCAGTGTGCGCGGGCTCGTCAGTCCGCATTAGACCCAAACTAGAGTCCGCCACGGCGTGCGCCATTCCTTCTAGGTCCGTTATGTCTGGCCTTCGCTTATGGTGGATTTGGAGGGATCCCTCTCAAATCTTGCCCACCCTGGATCCACGTGGATGCGACAAGGTCTGTTTGGGAGCGGGTCGTGTACCGACGATTTGAAAGGCTGGCCCGGAACCTTTCTCACTTTAGGACGCGATTCTTTGGGTGGGATTGCCTCGGGATACCTCCTCCTCCACCCTGTGATCTGTGGCATTTGGCTTCACGCCCACGCTTCGGCTTGCATGCTAGGCTCACACAGCAGGTCCTGATGCAGAACGTTGCCTATGTCCTGCCGACGAACGTGTTCTTCATGGTTGTTTCAACGCATGACCTGGGCAACGGCGAATAAGATGCTCAGCGACGATCCTCCCCTCCAATGGCAGGCGCTTTTGCAAACCATGGAACCTCGATCTGGCTGCCGTTCACTGACTCTCCATGAACACATTTGCGCCTCGGTTGCGGGTCAAGCATTGGCATTGAATGGTGCCAAAGCCAGGGTAAACCACCAGGTTTCAATCATTATCCCCGAATCCTTCTAAACTCTCCCATGCCGTCCCGACATTGAGCTCTTCCTGTTCCTGGTATCCTCTGACTCTATTGAACTACTCTTGACTCGGTACTACTCTCGCCCTCAAAGCCTGTCTTACCACCTCGTCTTTTTGATTGTCCTACTTTACGTTCCTGATTGCCGCCCTACAAGCTCGAGTCCTACTCTGATCTACCAACCATGCAGATCAGCCGGGCCCGATCCATCTGCACGGTATAGCTAGGCCGCGACCATGAGTACACCTTCGCCAACTGCGATGCCAGTTGGCGGCGGTATGCCATCTGGTGCCATTCCAGCAGCTATATGTGTGTTGATATACTCACTCATCTGCTGGACTTGTGGTGTCCTTCTGATAACAACTCTTTTCCTGAATAAGGAACGATGGTCCTGTGGGTGAGCCCTCGACCACTGTCAAAGCCCTGCTGACCAGACATAGATGTTCTACTATTCTCCATCTCCACAACATGTAGTTCAACCGTCTCAATCACACAGCAGATCTTCTACATGGTCGACTGGGCAAAATCGCGACAGGAAGCATTCGAAGCATCCATTGCCGCCGCCAAAAACCCGGCGCTCGCTTTAGGTCCTCTCTCCAAGGGCTTCAGTTCTGTGACGTACTGGATTCAGGTCTTCTTCTTCAACGTCGATGCGCTTCTCATGCTGTTCTGGGCTGTCGCTCTGACCATCAGCGTCTGGGATTGGCGGATCAAAGGTCTCTACAACCATTACCACAAGATAGGACTTGTCAGCAAAGTCGCCGCTTTCGTCCTTCCTGCCCTTGTCGCTAGCTTGCGTGCATCCACCAAGATTTCTATCCAATTCGGCCCAGGCTTCTTCCTCACCAGCTGTCTGCGTAAGTTCACTCGGAGTGCCTCTCCTTTCCCTTGGTACTAACAGACCCAGTCCTCCTCTCCTTCACCTTCGGCGCCGTAGCAGTCACCCTGATCTTGGTCAAATACGTGCGAACTCGACTCGGCTTCTCCTCGTACGCCTCGGGATCAGTCGAGATCGGCGAGATCCCCTCGACGAACAACTCACGCGCAGTCTCGCGTGGAGGACATTCGCGTGTCAAGGTTCGCGTTGACCCGTGGCTCGTCCTCCGCTTCACCATCGCCTTCGTCATTTTGTCGGGCTTCAACATCTTCTTGGTGCTCTACGGCATTACGCGTTACAAGAAAATTCTTCGAGACGGGAGCGACGCCTCACCCGACTTCTCATCTAAGAGGGCGATTGTGGACGTGTTGAACTACATCCCACCTGTCACTGCATCGCTTCTGGCATTCTTGCTGTTCGGCACAACAAGTCAAGCACGCGCAAAGATCGCGACCATATTCGGCAAGGGACGATGCTGGGGTCGTGGGAAGAGAATCAGTATGCCTCGACCAGTGTTAGGGGTTCGGACCAGAAGTTGGGATCCGCTGCGTGGTGAGCCAGGAGATGCAGCCAGCAGCCTGACTAAGAGCCCGACCTCCGAGAGCCATGAGATCGCAAGAATGGCAACTCCAGATATCTGGACTGCAGCAGCAAAGAGTCCAACGGCAGAAGTGTACGAGTTGCAGGAACATACGCGAGGAGAAGCCTACAGGCCGACCGTACCGGACAAGGACGATACGCCAACACGGGAAGACCTGTATTTCCAAAGAAGCAGGTCGCCGATATGAAGAGAAGGGATGAAGTCATGGGAAATATCATTCTTGAGCTCTTCATTAGCCGCAGAGTGCCGGCCGAAGTGGAGTTCAACCTCCTGCACTAGCAGCGCCTACTCTGCAAGATCATCGCTTCAAGGAAATCCAAGCCAAGCTCCAAGCTGAAGTCGATCTCGGGGACCACAGAACAATGGCCAGGGGACTAAGGATGAAGAACGAGGCGGACTGGTTAGGGGACATAGAAGGATTGGGCAGGGGGCGCTGCCGGTTGGAAAAGATACCACGCGGCTTGAGTCCGCTCGTTGTTGATGCATGAATGAATTACGTTGTGTGTACAAGAGGGGATCTTATCTGTATTTATCAAGTGAATATTGTCTTTTCATCCCACCCTTGCCCCCTCTCCAAGCTAAAGCTACACCTGCATCCGTGTGCTGCATCTCCAGCCCTGCATACAATTTGACGTCACGACCAAAAAAAGTCCCCGGCCTCGAACTTCATCCACTTCGCAACCACAACCACAGCACAAACGCGCCTCAAACCTCTTCTTCCTCCGTCCTCTCTCACACGACCTGATACCTCCACACGAAATGTCCCAACCCACCTCCTCCCCTCCCTCCCAACCCTCCTCCGCACGCCCTGCTCCCTCCCCCGAAGTCTCCTACCAAACAGCAATCCACACCCTCGCCCTCTCCCTCACCGTCATCTGCCCCGCCATCATCGCCCTCCCCCCGCGCCGCCTCGACCTCATGACCGCCATCCTAGGCGGCACAACCTGCGTCTCGCTCAACCACCTGCACTCCGAACGCTACGGCTACGGCGTGCTCGGGCGAGTCGTACCCTCTTACCGACACCGCAACCTACAAGCATTCCCGGCTACGACAGATCCCTCGTCCTCATCCCCAGTATCGTCAATACCCTCCCTCCCTCCCCAAGCACAGTCCCAACCCCAGGGCAGGGACGTCCTCCCCACCGCCCGCGCCCGAGAACTCCAAGCGCAATTCTCCGCCGCCAGAGCAGCGCAACATGAATCATTAACGCGGGCAGAGCAAGAAGAGAGAGCAGCAAGGGAGAGGACGTTGGGAGAGAAAGTGTGGTACGGAGAGGAGAGCAAGGAGGGGTGGGCGGAGAAGAGGGATCGGGAGATACGGGAGAAGTTTGAGGAGGGGAAGGGGATTGGGGATGTTATTTGGGAGCAGGTTTGGGAGGTTTGGAATTGGGGGGAGAGGAAGGGGGAGGGGGATGAGGGAGGGCAGGGAGGGGGGAAGTGAGAGCTGCAGACGAGCAAGGACTCTCAACAGAAATGGCATCCACGCGCTGAGCTGCACGCTGCGCAAAACGCACGAGAAGTGGAGGGAATGGTCGCCAGCGGAATCGAAAAAAGGATGAGGAGAAGGTTATGCGAGGGATACACGCGCCATAACGAGGTACAGGATACGGGAGGGTCAAAGCACTCACCGTGTCGGAGTATGAGCATTGGTACCAGGATGGCCAGAATGACATGTCCGCGGGAAGGCATTTGGAGGACGGATGATACCAAAGAAAATCTCAAATCATTATCTAGCTACCCGGGGTATATCGTCTCCCACCAGCAGGAGCGAATATGTACAGCGCTCGAAATAGCAGCAATCCCACCGTCCCTCTCGAATCCAGCACGCAATCTTAGTCTCATATTCCTGTCCTCTCGTCCCTATTCCTCCTCCACCTTCCCTCCCGTCCCTCCCTCCTTCCGACCCCCCTCCCCCTCTCCTACCGTCCCCTAAACACCCCCCGACTTCGTCCCCGGCACAACAGCCTGCTCCTTCTTGAGGTGCAGCTTCTCCTTAATCCTCTCACTCAACTTCTTCTTCTTGCCACTGCTCGGGCTATCACTAGCGCTATCATTCGCCCCGCTCTTGCTGAAGAACGACGACTTGGATGGGGTGCTCTTTTCTTTCTGAGCACCGCCGCTGATGGATGACGAGGTGGTGGCTTCGAGACTGGCGCTGGGAGAGCCGGGGGGTTTGCTGCTGGAGATGCGGGGGGATTTGGACGCTGGGTTTGGGGAGGTGGGGGTTATGGGGGAGTCGATTGGGGTGGGCTTGGAGTCGGTGGTGGTGGCAGCAGTGGCGGTACCAGTGGTTGCTGGAGTGGCTTTGCTGATCTCGGTGGTAGGGGTAGGGTCGGTGTGAGCGGTTGTGGATGGAGCTGTGGTGTCGGCAGGTTTGCTTGTGGGGTCGCTCGTGGTGGCTGCAGCGGTGGGGCCAGCCACTATTTGCGATTAGTATATCTTCATGGAGGTGAGCAAATGTCGCGACTCACCATTGCCATTGGCTGTCACTGCGGTGTCCTTGGCCTTCTCATCGGAGGTCGTTTCGGCTGTCGCGTGACTTGTTGGCCCAGTCGCAGCAGTGGGTGAAGTCGCCGTAGACGTAGCGGCGGCTTGCTCGTTTTCTTCCTTGTTACCAGGGTCAAACGGCTCTGGACCTCCAGCTCCGGTAGTGCCAGTAGTCTCTGGCTCCTTGCCGGACTGCTTTGTTGGGGTGCTGTGGCCGAGGAGAACTTCGGCGGCGTTCTTTAGTGTATCCATGATTGAAGGTAATGAAGCTTTGGGACGGCTGAGATGGTAGAAGATTTGCAGTGTATTATGTGCAGAAAAGGGGGAATGTGGTCAAATAATGAAGTGAAAAAAGAGTGGTTGGTGGCATAGTGAGACCTGGCTCCCTCAGACTCGACGGACCTGAAATCAGGAACAGTTCAGCCTGAAGGACATCTGAATCGACGTCATACGGGGCTGGTACTGGTGTGTTTCATCATTGTTCTACCTTTTTGCACGACAGGTGCATCTTCATGTCAATCAAAAAGCATACAGCTGGCATGTGTGTTAAACTTCAAGTGATGTTACAGGAAACTTGACATGTGAAGAAGTCGAAAAGTCCAGCCGTTGTGTTGACGAAAGACCCACTCCAGGCCGTTGTTCCTGCATGAAGGCAGCGTCACAATGCGGCAATTTGGTGATCTGGTGGAGTCTTGTCCAGGGACTTTCACAGCACGCACACAGGTTGTATGGTAATGTTTGATTGTTAGAAATGCGATGCAAAACTTCGACGGAGTGCCTCGTAAGGCTCAACATAGACCCAAACGCCTTGCTAATCGTGTCCTGGTGGGTATCATAAAGGTCATGCCTTTTCGTAGTCCTCTTCGCCTGAAGCTCTTCCAGGCTCTTCACAACCACACTGATCCTCGCACTCATCTTCGAGGTGGTTGTTCTCGAAATGTCTTCCGAGTCATGAGCGCCAGAGGTATGATATGGTTCTTGGTCGTCCTCTTTAGCTGCTTCCTGCATACAGGACAGCTGCCCACACCACGATCGTTCTTTTCGCTGGCGTGTAGCGCTTGTGATAGACACTCGTGACAGAAGATATGGCCTGTCGTATGTCAACAATCTGTCGGGAATCGCATGTGAATGTGTGACCTACCGCATGCCGTAGCTGTCACATCCGTAAAATTATCCATGCAAATAATACAGCTCATCTTCCCAAATGGCTTGGGTCCGTCTTCATCATCCTTCTGTTGTGACTTGACAAGCTCTTGACGTTCTTGCTCTAAAACAGCCTCCATGGGATCATCTGATGTCAGATTGATTTCTTCTAGATCCTCCGAGTTCTGCCTCATCTTCTTGGGCCTCTCTCTCCCAGAATCAATGGCCACCCGCTTTCGCGACGGTGGTGCTGGAGGCATGATGGGCGATAGGGCTTCAGATGGGCTCCGCTGAAACACTACTGGGTGAGGCTCTATCACGTACTGTTCATATCGTTCCCAGTCACCCGGAGGATGTAAGACTGGTGCCCTCCAAGCTGGCGGATTTCGATCAGAAGAATGCGTGAAGTGTGGGAGAGTGGGTCGTGAATGGACGTGCGAAGGCGCTGTTCGGTGATGAGCAAGACCAGCAGTCGACTGCGGAAGCTCGGATTGTATGAAGCTCGCCCTTCTTGAATTGTTGAAGTATCTGGGTTCTGAAGGTGATTGTTGCGGCGGAAGTCGATGAGTGGATGCTGATGGCAGTGACTCGTCCGGACGTGGACGCGAGTGATCGAGCCAGGGCGGGCCTATCTCTCTATCGTCGTCTTCGGTCAGGGTGCTGAAAAATCTTCCGTTGCGATGCCAGTTGGAGGAAGAAGCAAAGCTGTTGTGGTTTTGCATGATGGCACATGCATTCGCCGCCGGGCCGGGGATAAGCCGGGTCAAAGCCGATCAAAGCGAGGAGAGGCTCTTCATTGATCCCATACAGTAGGAACGAGAGTGCACATGTCATTCTTATGAATGAAAACCTATACAACTCAAGCTAGTGATAGGATTTGAGGTTACACAATGTACCCTAGCTCGGCCGGGGCTAATGCAGGTATTTGGGCCACCTGCCAGCTCGTCATTGCTCCCCATTGCTCCTCTTGCTAATTACCTCCTTCTCCGCAGCGGGACCCGAGCCTGCGGTCGTCAAAAGCTGCCTGCATGATGCCTATTATTGTTGCTAACGTCTGGTCCACCCCTTTGAGACTCCCCCAGCCTTTGAGACCCCGTAGCTAAGCGAGGTGCCAGCTAATTGGAGGTGCTGAAATTGCCGGGCTACGTTTCCCAATTCGGAAGTCCTCGCTTTTTTACTTCTTAAACTACTTTACGCTATTACCTCTCGATAGATGACCCCTTAATCTATTACTCTATAATGCCGATAAAGTACTTAATTAATCGTAAGAATCAAATCTAAGCTATAATTCGTTAATATTAAGTATTATAAGGCTAGATATTTCTTTTATAGCTATATAGAGAATTCTCCCTTATTAAGCTTAATACTCTTAGCTATAGATTAAAGAGTACTTATCTATTACTATTTAAAGCTTATACTACTAGCTAATACTTAAGCTCTATAAAAGAGATAGTATTAGTAAGATATTATAAATATTTAGTAACCTATAGCTTTAGTTTAAGCAATTAGTAACTTCTTAATTACGCCTACTTAATGCTTAATAAGCTATTAACCTAGATAACTATAGTACCTCTTAGCTACTACTAGTATAAGAATTTTAAGGCTTGCTACTCTTCTCTCGATCTAAAGCGCTATCTAGCTATAGATTTAGTCTATTTAGATAAATTATAAGACTTTAAAAAGGTAGTATTATAGTTTAGATTACTAGCTTATACTCTTAGTAAGTATAATATAAAATATTAGAATATCTATAATATAGATAAGGTTAGTTATATAATTAGCTAATTATCGAGTAAGTAGATCTAGATTAATCGAGAGGATTAGTAAACTAGCTATTATAGTTAATCTAGTAATTGTAAGTTATAGAGGAGACTTAGTATTATAGCTCTAGCTAAGTCTATTATATAATAGACTCTCTCTAGCTACCTTCTATAAGGCTTCTAGCCTTATTAAACAAAGGTAGCTATTAGTTTATCTACCTATCTAATTAGTAGATACTAGTAGTTCTATACGTTACTATATACCTACCTTTATAGTTCTAATAGCTCTCTTTAGTTATAGCCTATAGAATTATTAATATAGACAATTAGATTATATAAGAGTAAACTAACTTAGAAGCTATCTAGAGAGATAGTAGTATTATTAAGAACACCTCGCGTCTATAGTCGAGAATGTTAGAAGAGCTAGAAGATAATAGAGATAGCTAAGGAAGGTATACTCTAACTAGTAGTAATAGTAGCTATACTACTATATTACTTAAGGCTATTATAGCTTAGCTAGCTAATCTAGAGAATTTAGTCTAAGACTATAATTATCTCTAGGACACTAGTATAACTCTAGCTAGTCCCTATAGAACTACTAAGAGAATACCTATAGCTCCTCTAGTACTAGTTTTAATAGGTCTACCTACTATAGGCTAGCTAGTAACGCTTTCTACTAGGAGACCCTCTATAAAGGCTAAGAAACTAGAGTAGTATAAGGCTAAATCTATCTATAAGGCCTAGTCCTTTAGAAGAAGCCTCTAGATAGTCTTTAACTACGACCCTTTATAGTTTACTAATACCTCTTATCCGGATTAGTACTATATTACTTACGCTATAATATATCTATCTCTATCTCTTAGAGAGTTATAGGAATACCTCTATATACTTAATATATTAAACTAGTATAATCTCTTCTATAAAGGAGACTTCTTAAGCTTCGTAAATAACTAAGTTAAAGACTTTATTAATTAAGAGATAAATATAGTTCTTTTCTACTAAAACTACCTCTAGAAGAAGAGTAAGAGCGTCTAGAAGTTCTTAGATTAACTAGTATCTCTAGAAGAGATAATTAAGTCTAAATATAATAGTAAGCACCTAGCGTAGTACTATCTAGCTAAATTATTGTCTAATTTATATAAGTAGATTCTCTAGTTCTCTAATATATCTTCTACTTATATAGAGCTTATTATATAAGCCTCTACTCTTAAGAACCTTACTAAGAGTAGTAACTACGAGCTATAGAAGTAGTATAAAGCTTCTCTAGAAGCCTCTAGTAGCGACTATAGTAAGTATACTTAAAGTAAGGTAGAGAATAGATAAAGAAGTAAGAGTAAGAGTAAGAGTAAAAGCTAGAGATATAGTAGTAGCTAGAGAACTAATTAGAAAAGTAATAGAGACACTTAGGACTTCTCTAAGATTAAGTACTATAACTACTACGAGAAGAGTTACTACTTATTAGCCTACCCTAAGGAGAGTAATACTAGCCGAAGTAGTAGTAAAGGAGGTAATTAAGTCTAGAATATTAAGGTAAAAGACAGTATACTTATATCTACTTAATATATAGCTAGACGCCGAAGAAGTCTATCTTAAAGCTATAGAGCTCCTATAGTGCTTCTAGTATAGGCCTATTAGAGCCTAGTGCTTAGCTCTAATAGTAAGGTCGAGGTTAAGGTACTACTAGATAATATAGTAGACATTAATATTATCGATCTAGTATTTACTCTTTAGTATAATTTATAGAAGGCAGATATAGAGTACCCTTAGGTTAGAGACTTCTAGAGTAAAGAGGCTTACTATTATAGTACCTATAAGGTTAATCTCTACCTTATAGATAATACTAGAGTAACGCGTAAGTCGAAAGGTATATTCTATATATTAGAAATAAGCTTTTCTATTATTCTTAGCTAGCTATAGAGATATAACTAAAGTATTATAATAGATAGTTACACTAACTAGTAGAGATATAGCTACGATATTACTAGTATTAGAGTAGTACGAGCTAAGGAGTTCTATAACCTCTTACTCGTAGAGAACTAAGGATTTACTCTAGTAGTGTTAGATACGATACTAGGCACTATAGTTCGGAAGGTATAAAGGTAGGTATATAGTAACGTATAGAACTACTAGTATCTACTAATTAGATAGGTAGATAAACTAATAGCTGCCTTTGTTTAATAAGGCTAGAAGTCTTATAGAAGGTAGCTAGAGAGAGTTCGTTATATAATAGACTTAGCTAGAGCTATAATACTAAGTCTTCTTTATAATTATCTCTCCTCTATATTTAATTACTCTTAATTAAACTATATCCTTTATAGGCCTTATATTCGCGCTTATAGGCCTCCTCTATAAGAGTAGGTTAGTACTCTTAAGTATAGAGAAAGTACTTAGCTTCTTTATCTATACTCTATATCTATTGTACTTTTATTCGCTACTAATAGTAATATATTATAGCAAATATAGTCTCTTATCTAGTTCTCTATTGCTAAAACATTTATTATAGTAAAATAACTAGTGCTCTAGTAAATGTATATAATTTGTTATTTACTACTATAGAACTCTCTTAGAGACTTCTAGTAAGAGTTCTATTCTAACACTTTATAACGTTAAGTACCTAGATAATACTACTACCTTCTAGGAGATAGCGACGCGTATAGATCTACTTCTTATGTTTATTATATTATGTAATAAATAGACTATATCTATATAGGTATGTCTCTTGCTACTAAATACTTTACTTCTTCTACT
The DNA here is from genome assembly GCA_013372555.1 of Elsinoe arachidis. Classification (NCBI taxonomy): domain Eukaryota; kingdom Fungi; phylum Ascomycota; class Dothideomycetes; order Myriangiales; family Elsinoaceae; genus Elsinoe; species Elsinoe arachidis. The sequence continues at coordinate 2,905,376 of JAAPAX010000001.1, forward strand.
ATACTACTTCTACGTAAGTTACTACCTTCTAATACACTTATAAGCTATTATATCTCCTAAGCGTGTTTAGGCTAGTCTACTACGTATCTCTCCTTACTTTCTCTATAGTACTTATACTAGAGATCTTGTTAGTAAGTATCTAGAGTTCTACTAGTATCCTATCGAAAGTATAGCTAATACTACTAGAAAACCTCTACAACTACGACACTAGTCTTATTAGGTCTTATACTTGCTATAAGAAGGCTAAGAGTATCTATTATACTATTATAGATAATGTTCTTTTAGACCTAGTTAATAACACCTATACTACTATATAGAGGCGCGCTAATATTAATCTAGATCCTACTAACTCTACGTTTGTCTAGAAGTAGCATAAGTATACTAACGAGCTAACTACTACTATATCTAAGGTTACCGACTATAAGTAGGCTATTAGCGTCTAGGAAGCTTACTCTAGTACTAATATTACTTTCCTCTCTAGTAAGAAACTAGAGTATACTAAAGTTACTAAACTTCGTAGTCTTTATATTACTATCGAGAACCTTATAGGTATCCTCTATACTATAAGTAGTCTTCCTTCGGGTCTTAATATTACTAACTTAGCTATAGTACTATACTAGGAGAGCTATCTCTATAGCTCTAACCTTCTTCTATACTAACGTCTATAGTAGAAAGCGCTCTACTAAGGAGTCTACGAGGTCTCTAGAGCCTAAGAAGACTCCTAAGGCTATTACTATCTCTAGTAAGATAACTCCTAAAAAGTCTAAGATATCTAAGTCTACTACTTCTACTAAAAAGGCTATAACTTTATCTAGTAAGGTTACTAAGTCTACTATATAAGCTACTCCTAGTTACTACTTATCTTGCCTTAACTATAATACTACTATAACTAACACTAATAGTAAGAACGAGCTTAACCTTAGTAACCTCCCTAGGTATACTCTCGCTAAGAAGAGTAACTTCTCTACTAAGGCAAGTCTAGTCTTCTACTATATAGCTTCTAAGATCTCCGCTAATAACTTCTATACCTTAGAGGTTTATACTATATCTAGGCTTAACACTAGCTAGGCCCGCGACTACTATAACGTTATTATAGATAGACTTAATACTTCTTCTATTAGTAGCTTCGTCTATAACGAGGCTAAGCTCTATTATTAGACTATTAGAGAGTATCTTACTACTATTCTCTCTTCTAGAGACCTTAGTGTCTTTTCTGCTACTACCTACCCCGATCTAGACTTTACTAGCTAGGGAAATAAAGATTTAGAGCTAGCTAAGCTTAACATCTAGAATAGAACTAGTACTAAGGATCTAGTCTTAGCTAATTACTAGAATAGACATGCTATAGCTCTTACTATAGTGTTATCTCGTAGTTATAACTAAGTAAATATAGTTAAAACTAGTAGATAAGGTTAATAGTGTCTAAGTAGATAGATTCTTAAGAATATAATAACTATACTCTTACTACTTATCTCTATACTCTCTTCGTAACTCTACTATTAGTCTTCTAGCTAACATTTGTCTAATACTTAGTTACTACTTTAGAGGTATTCTCTAATACCTCCTCTAGTTTCTAGATTACCTCTACTAGAGTATAGCTCTTCTAGAGCACCTTTAGGAATATACTCTCTTTCTACTAACTATAGTCTAAGATCCTCTCTACCTTATATTCTATACTATTATCTACCTTAACTAGCCTAGGATCTACCTTGGTACTCTCTTAAAGGCTATATAGCTTAAGTAAGAAGATATAGAATATATTATAGATATAGGACTTATCTAGTAACTATAATTAGTAAGCCTAGACTTCTATAGTATCTATAACCTTAAATAGTCTAAAGTACTTTAGCGCTAGCTTATACTTTACTATCTTTAACCTTAGGTTCTTAGTAGATAGGAGAATTCTATTTCCTACTTTAAAGAATATTAGTCTATACTACTTATCGTAAGTGTTCTTCTACTATACCTAAGCTTACTTCTAGCGCTTCTATAAGCCTTACCTTATAGAAACTAGAGCTACTATATAATCTTATATAGCTAGTACTCTTCTCTAAAGGGAATACTCTTAGTCTCTATCTAGATCTCCCTTAGTATCTTTACTAGTGTATATCTCGAATAGTAATATTTAGAGCGTCTTATTTTAGAAGATATTAGCTATATAAGTAGCTATTTTTAGCTAGTGTAACTAATCTAATTAGTCTTAAGCTCTATAGTAATAGAGGTACTAGATAAGAGATTAGTTCTACTATTCTATCTATCTATCTATTTAAGAGTAGAAGGTAGTTAATAAACACCTTATAAGCTTTAGTTTATAGGCGATCGTTTACTAATAGGCTATAGTAAAGACTATACTATAGTTAGACACTACGCCTTCTAGAACTCTATACTCTAGTATAATCTAGTTAAAAAATAGCTTAGCTAACTACTAGGCTATTATTATCTTCTAGTATAGAATATACTTTACTATTTTAGTAAGGTAATCTACTACTATAAGTACTATATTATAGACTACGCTATTAAGCTTACTTAGTAGTATATCTATAATAAAGTCTATAGTAAGCTCTTTCTATAGCGCTTTAGGTATTAGTAGGTTTATAAGCTTGCTATAAGATATATAGGTCTAAGTCTTTATAGTCTAGTAAATATAGTAAGTTTTTATATAGTTATTAACGTTATAATATATACTAGACTAGAAGTACTTTCTAGCTAGGAGCTTATAGGTCTTATTATAGATAAAGTGCTCTCTATTAAACTTATTATAGTACTAGTATAGTAGCTCTATATAGAGTACTATATCTTCTAGTATATATATAGTATTATTCTTATATAGAAGATTTCTCTTCTAATACTATACTAGAGACTCTCTATTAGATCTCTACTTAGAGAGATTTATACGCCTCTATATAAGTAAATTCTACTACTATAGACTATAGATTACTTTAAGAAGCTAGTCTATAGAACTTTTCCTTTATAGATTTTCCTCTACTATTACTACTACTATAGCGACTTAAGGTATTAATCTTAGTATTATACTAACTTAGATTAAATCTGTCTCTCTTTACTTTAACTATTTACTTTATAGCTAGTTAAGCTAGTTAGCTTCTAGAGAACTACTTCTAGCGTTCTTAGTATATTTCTTATTATTAGACTAGTTATTAGAAACTCTCTTAGAGGTCTACTAGTTCTCGTTTATATCTAAATAATTACTTTATACTATATAGATACTTATATCTATATCTTCTTTAAAGGTAGCGCTTCTTAGGTGTTCTAATAAGAATATATAAATCTACTATACTATGTCTCTAATAGCTAGTTAACTAGCCTCTAGCTTCGACTATAAGGTTAGTAAGCTATTTATAAGACTTATATTATCTACTATTAAGTCTAAGTAATATAAGAGAGTATTCGTTAGGTTCTTTAAGCCTATATAGTACTTAATTATAAAATTAAAGACCTATAGGTATACAGCCTAGTAGGCCTAATAGCTATTTAGCTACTTAGTTATTATAAAGTACCTTAGGTTATTATAATTAGAAATTACCTAGATAGAGTCTAAAGTACTCTCGTAGTAGTATCTCTACTATTTAAATACCTCTATAATAGAGAGAAGCTTCTAATTATAAGTCTTATAGTTCTACTCTATAGATAGTATCTTCCGAGACTAGAAAGTAATAAAGTACTACTTACTAGTTTCCTTAACTAGGAATAGCTAAGAAATAATTACTCTAAGAGTAAGCTTAGATACGTTAGTCTCTATTCTAATTAGCTTAGATAGATTATAGTACCTTAGTACTAGCGCTTTTATAAAAGCCTTTCGAATTGTCTTAAATATCTCTTATTCTAGATTAGTCTACTTCTAAAGTACTAATTACTTTCTTTTCTATAATTCTTTAAATAGAGCTATTAAGAGTTTTATAATCTTTAAATAGTTCTTAATAAACTAATAATAGAAGTTAGCGAACTTTAGGAACTATTAAATATTATAGTAGCTATTTAGTATAGACTAATCTATAATAGCGAAGACTCTCTAGAGGTCTATTATAACTCCTTTAGTAGTTACTATAAAGTCTAGGAATTTAACCTTCTTCTAGAAGAAGTTATACTTCTTTAGGTTTATATATAGTATAAACTATCTTAACCTCTCTAGTACTAGCTAAAGATACTACTTATACTTCTCTATAGAGTTACTATAGATAAGAATATTGTCTAAATAGACTATATAAAAGACATTAACTAGCTCTATAAGAGCTTAATTAATATAGATCTAGAAGATAGTAAAGGCGTTAGTTAGCCTAAAGAGTATTACTATATACTTAAAGTAGCTATAATAAGTATAAAAAGTAGTTTTCTACTTATTACTAGCCTTAATTCTAATATAGTAATATATATCCTTAAGATTAAGCTTAGAGTAAATAGCTACTCTATTTAGCCTATTAAGAGTTTTACTAATTAAGAGTAAAGAGTACTAATTCTTAATAGTAATAGTATTTAAGCTATAGTAGTTAATATAGAGTTATAAACTACTATCTTTCTTAGAGATAAATAGGATTAGTATATTAGCTAGACTCTTTAACCTATAGATCTAGCTCTTAGCTAGTATATTATTAAGGTACTTATAGAAAACTATAAGTTCCTTCTCTAAGAGGTTATAGAGAGAGTAAAAGAGAAGCTCTTTATCTTCTATTAGATCGATAAGGTATAATATATCTTCTATAGTATATATCTATATAGAATCGATAATAAAGATATTATAGTAGTCTTCTATATAGGATAGTAGCTTTACTACTCTATTAGGTAGAACCTCTATAAAGGTACTAGCTACCTTCTAAACTATAGTACTTAGTATTATATCCGATACTACTAGAGTAAATCCTTAGTTTCCTATAAGTAAGAGATTATAGAATTCCTTAGCTTATACTACTCTAATATTAGTAATATTATAGCTATATCTCTACTAGTTAGTATAACTATCTATTATGATACTTTAGTTATATCTCTATAGCTAGCTAAGAATAATAGAAAAGCTTGTTTCTAATATATAGAATATGCCTTTTAACTTATACATTACTCTAGTATTATCTATAAGGTAGAGATTAACCTTATAAGTGCTATAATAGTAAGCTTCTTTACTCTAGAAGTCCCTAATCTAAGAGTACTTTATATCTGTCTTCTATAAATTATACTAAAGAGTAAATACTAGATTAATAATATTAACGTCTACTACGTTATCTAGTAGTACCTTAACCTCGACCTTACTATTAAGGCTAAGTACTAGGCTCTAATAGGCCTATACTAGAAGTACTATAGGAGCTCTATAGCTTCGAGATAGACTTCTCTAGTATCTAGCTATATATTAAGTAGATATAGGTATACTACCTTCTACCTTAATATTCTAGACTTAATTACTTTCTTTACTACTACTTTAGCTAGTATTACTCTTCTTAGAGTAGGCCGATAAGTAGTAATCCTTCTTATAGTAGTTATAGTACTTAATCTTAGAGAAGTTCTAAGTACCTCTACTACTTTTCTAATTAGTTCCCTAGCTACTACTATATCTCTAAGTTTTACTCTTACTCTTACTCTTACTTCTCTACCTATCCTCTACCTTACTTTAAGTATACTTACTATAGTTACTACCGGAGGCTTCTAGAGAAGCTCTATACTACTTCTATAGCTTATAGTTACTACTCTTAGTAAGGTTCTTAAGAGTAGAAGCTTATATAATAAGCTCTATATAAGTAAAAGATATATTAGAGAACTAGAGGATTTACTTATATAAATTAGATAATAATTTAGCTAGATAGTGCTATACTAGGTACTTACTATTATATTTAGGCTTAATTATCTCTTCTAGAGATACTAGTTAATCTAAGAACTTCTAGATACTCTTACTCTTCTTCTAGAGGTAGTTTTAGTAGGAAAGAACTATATTTATCTCTTAATTAATAGAGTCTTTAACTTAGTTATTTACGAAGCTTAAGAAGTCCTCTTTATAGGAGAGATTATACTAGTTTAATATATTAAGTATATAGAGGTATTTCTATAACTCTCTAAGAAATAGAGATAGATATATTATAGCATAAGTAATATAGTACTAATCTAGATAAGAAATATTAGTAAACTATAAAGAGTCGTAGTTAAAGACTATCTAGAGGCTCCTTCTAAAGGACTAGGCCTTATAGATAGATTTAGCCTTATACTACTCTAGTGTAGGGGAGACTTAGTATTATAGCTCTAGCTAAGCCTATTATATAACGGACTTTCTCTAGCTACCTTCTACAAGACTTCTAGCCTTATTAAACAAAGGTAGCTATTAGTTTATCTACCTATCTAATTAGTAGATACTAGTAGTTCTATACGTTGCTATATACCTACTCTTATAGTTCTAATAGCTCCCTTTAGTTATAGCCTATAGAATTATTAATATAGACAATTAGATTATATAAGAGTAAACTAACTTAGAAGCTATCTAGAGAAATAGTAGTATTATTAAGGATGTCTCGCGTCTATAGTCGAGGATATTAGAAGAGCTAGAAGATAATAGAGATAGCTAAGGAAGGTATACTCTAACTAGTAGTAATAGTAGCTATACTACTATATTACTTAAGGCTATTATAGCTTAGCTAGCTAATCTAGAGAATTTAGTCTAAGACTATAATCGTCTCTAGGATACTAGTATAACTCTAGCTAGTTCCTATAGGACTACCGAGAGAATACCTATAGCTTCTCTAGTACTAGTTTTAATAGGTCTACCTACTATAGGCTAGCTAGTAATACTTCCTACTAGAGAGCTCTCTACGAAGGCTAAGGAACTAGAGTAGTATAAGGCTAAATCTATCTATAAGGCCTAGTCCTTTAGAAGGAGCCTCTAGATAGTCTTTAACTACGACTCTTTATAGTTTACTAATATTTCTTATCTAGATTAGTACTATATTACTTATGCTATAATATATCTATCTCTATTTCTTAGAGAGTTATAGAAATACCTCTATATACTTAATATATTAAACTAGTATAATCTCTCCTATAAAGGAGACTTCTTAAGCTTCGTAAATAACTAAGTTAAAGACTTTATTAATTAAGAGATAAATATAGTTCTTTCCTACTAAAACTACCTCTAGAAGAAGAGTAAGAGCATCTAGAAGTTCTTAGATTAACTAGTATCTCTAAAAGAGATAATTAAGTCTAAATATAATAGTAAGTACCTAGTATAGTACTATCTAGCTAAATTATTATCTAATTTATATAAGTAGATCCTCTAGTTCTCTAATATATCTTCTACTTATGTAGAGCTTATTATATAAGTCTCTACCCTTAAGAACCTTACTAAGAGTAGTAACTATAAGCTATAGAAGTAGTATAGAGCTTCTTTAGAAGCCTCTAATAGTAACTATAGTAAGTATACTTAAAGTAAGATAGGAAATAGATAAAGAAGTAAGAGTAAGAGTAAGAGTAAAAGCTAGAGATATAGTAGTAGCTAGGGAGCTAATTAGAAGAGTAGTAGAGATACTTAGGACTTCTCTAAGGTTAAGTACTATAACTACTATAAGAAGAGTTACTACTTATTAGCCTACTCTAAGAGAAGTAATACTAGCTAAAGTAGTAGTAAAGGAGATAATTAAGTCTAGAATATTAAGGTAGAAGGTAGTATACCTATACCTACTTAATATATAGCTAGACGCTAGAGAAGTCTATCTCGAAGCTATAGAGCTCTTATAGTACTTCTAGTATAGACCTATTAAAGTCTAGTACTTAGCCTTAATAGTAAGATTAAGGTTAAGATACTACTAGATAATGTAGTAGATATTAATATTATCGATCTAGTATTTACTCTTTAGTATAATTTATAGAAGGTAGATATAGAGTACTTTTAGGTTAAAGGCTTCTAGAGTAAAGAAGCTTACTATTATAGTACCTACGAGGTTAATCTCTATCTTATAGATAATACTAGAGTAATATATAAGTTAAAAGGCATATTCTATATATTAGAAATAAGCCTTCCTATTATTCTTAGCTAGCTATAGAGATATAACTAGAGTATTATAATAGATAGTTATACTAACTAGTAGAGATATAGCTATAATATTACTAGTATTAGAGTAGTATAAGCTAAGGAGTTCTATAATCTCTTACTTATAGAGAACTAAGGATTTACTCTAGTAGTATTAGATATAATACTAAGTACTATAGTTTAGAAAATAGCTAGTACCTCTATAGAGGTCCTACCTAATAGAGTAGTAAAGCTACTATCCTATATAGAAGACTACTATAACGTTTTTATTATTAATCCTATATAGATATACACTATAGAAGATATATTATACTCTATCGATCTAATAGAAGGTAAAGAGCCTCTCTTTTACTCTCTCTATAACCTCTTAGAAAAGGAACTTATAGTTCTCTATAAGTATCTTAATAATACACTAGCTAAGAGCTAGATCTATAAGTTAAAGAGTTTAGCTAGTATACTAATCCTATTCGTTTCTAAGAAAGATAGTAGTTTATAACTCTATATTAACTACTATAGCTTAAATACTATTACTATTAAGAATTAGTACTCTTTACTCTTAATTAGTAAGACTCTTAATAGGCTAGGTAAAGTAGCTATTTACTCTAAGCTTAATCTTAAGGATACGTATTACTATATTAGAATTAAGGCTAGTAACAAGTAGAAAACTACTTTTTATACTTATTATAGCTACTTTAAGTATATAGTAATACTCTTTAGGCTAACTAATACCTCTACTACCTTCTAGATTTATATTAATCAAGCTTTTATAAAGCTAGTTAATATCTTTTATATAGTCTATCTAGATAATGTTCTTATCTATAGTAACTCTATAGAGGAGTATAAGTAGTACCTTCGGCTAGTACTAGAGAGATTAAGATAGTTTATACTATATATAAACCTAAAGAAGTATAACTTCTTCTAGAAGAAGGTCGAATTCCTAGGCTTCGTAGTAACTACTAAAGGAGTTATAATAGACCTCTAGAGGATCTTCGCTATTATAGATTAGCCTATACTAAATAGCTACTATAATATTTAATAGTTTCTAAAGTTCGCTAACTTCTACTATTAGTTTATTAAGAACTATTTAAAGATTATAAAACTCTTAATAGCTCTATTTAAAGGATTATAGAAAGGGAAGTAATTAGTACTCTAGAAGTAGGCTAATCTAGAATAAGAGGTATTTAAGGTAATCTAGAAGGCCTTTATAGAAGCGCTAGTACTAAGGCACTATAACCTATCTAAGCTAGTTAGAATAGAGACTAACGCGTCTAAGCTTACTCTTAGAGTAATTATCTCTTAGCTATTTCTAGTTAGGGAAACTAGTAAGTAGTACTCTATTACTTTCTAGTTTCGGAAGATACTACCTATAGAGTAGAACTATAAGACCTATAATTAGGAGCTTTTCTCTATTATAGAGGTATTTAAATAGTAGAGACACTACTACGAGAGTGCTCTAGACTCTATCTAGGTAATCTTTAATTATAATAACCTAAAGTACTTTATAATAACTAAGTAGCTAAATAGCTATTAGGCTCGCTAGACTATATACTTATAGATCTTTAATTTTGTAATTAAGTACTATATAGGCTTAAAAAACCTAGTAGATACTCTCTTATATCGCCTAGACCTAATAGTAAATAATATAAGCCTTATAAATAGCTTACTAACCTTATAGTTAAAGCTAGAGGCTAGCTAACTAGCTATTAGAGATATAGTATAGTAGATTTATATATTCTTATTAGAACATCTAAGAAGCGCTACCTTTAAAGAAGATATAGATATAAGTATCTATATAATATAAAGTAATTATTTAGACGTAAATAAGAACTAGTAGACCTCTAAGGAGATTTCTAATAACTAGTTTAATAATAAGAAATATACTAAAGACGCTAGAGGTAGTTCTCTAGAAGCTAACTAGCTTAACTAGCTATAAAGTAAATAGTTAAAGTAAAGAAAGGTAGATTTAATCTAAGTTAGTATAATACTAAGATTAATACCTTAAGTTACTATAGTAGTAGTAATAGTAGAGGAAAATCTATAAAAAGAAAATTCTATAGACTAGCTTCTTAAAGTAATCTATAGTCTATAGTAGTAGGATTTACTTATATAGAGGTACATAAACTCTCCTAAGTAAAGACCTAATAGAGAGTCTCTAGTATAGTATTAGAAGGAGAATCTTCTATATAAGAATAATACTATATATATACTAGAAGATATAGTACTCTATATAGAGCTACTATACTAGTACTATAACGAGTTTAATAGAGAGCACTTTATCTATAATAAGACCTATAAGCTCCTAGCTAGAAAGTACTTCTAGTCTAGTATATATTATAACGTTAATAACTATATAAAAACTTACTATATTTACTAGACTATAAAGACTTAGACCTATACGCCTTATAGCGAGCTTATAAACCTATTAATGCCTAAAGCGCTATAGAAAGAGCTTACTATAGACTTTATTATAGATATACTACTAAGTAAGCTTAATAGTATAGTCTATAATGTAGTGCTTATAGTAGTAGATTACCTTACTAAAATAGTAAAGTATATCCTGTACTAGAAGACAATAATAGTCTAGTAGTTAGCTAAGCTATTTTTCGACTAGATTATACTAGAGTATAGAGTTCTAGAAGGTATAGTGTCTAACTATAGTATAGTCTTTACTATAGTCTATTAGTAAATAATCGCCTATAAACTAAAGCTTATAAGGTGTTTATTAACTACCTTCTACTCTTAAATAGATAGATAGATAGAATAGTAGAACTAATTCCTTATCTAGTACCTCTATTACTACGGAGCTTAAGACTAATTAATATTAAGAATATAGCTCTCTCTAGATAATTAGGTATAGAGTTATATAACTATAAGTTATATAACGCTAAGCCTAGGAATTTATATAAGCTATTCTTTCTCCTAGTAGATAGACTCCTCTTAATTAATCTATCTATTACCTAACTAGTGTGTAGGTTAGTTCTATATAATGTTCTACCCCTAAACGTGCCTTCTACTTAATAGGTTATAAGCCTAGGGCTTATAGTATAAGTATAGGATTATATATACTATAGTTAAGCATTTATATTATTAAAATTAGACTAGATTCTCTAGTATACTCCTCCGTATCCTCTCTATTATCTTAATCCTAGATAGATTAGTAGAGGCGGTATAAAGCGTAAAAGACTAGCTACTTAGTATATAAAGTAGAGACTTAATTAATAAGTCTAGTATAGGTTTAAATCCTATAATTGTATAATAGCTATAGTTTATTAGCTGTAAATAACTAAATAAACCTTTTCTCTATTCTTCTTCTTCTCTTAAGATCGAGAACTTATTAATCTTATTAATAATTATCTAATTAAGATTAGGAACTAAAGATCTTAATATATAGAACTTTAACTAAAGGTTACCTATTAACTATAGCTTAACCTTTATCTATTTATTACTTAATTCCTTTCGTTATACCTTTAGACACTATCTTTAGCTATAGAAGATAATAACACCTAATTAAGATAGCTAGTACTAACTCTCTTTAAAGACAACTACGAGAAATAGTTCTAATAAATAGAGCTTTAGCTTATATTAAAGAAGGTATTATAGACCCTTATCTCCCTTACTAAACTACTAGTAATAACTTTAGGATTATTATTAGCTTCCTTATTTAACTTCTAGTATTTCTCTTAGTTAGTAGAGGAGAATAGTACTACCCTTTACTAGATCTATAGATATATCTCTAAAAGAGATTAAGAGATAATTTAGAAATAGTAGTAAGCTAAGCTAGCTTAGGAGAAGCTAAAGAGTAAGTATATAAAGTAGATAGGCGTATAAGTAAGACAACTATAAAGAGAGTTTATTATATATACTATAGGTAATAAAATAACTATCTCTAAGGCCTAGTTATACCTAACTATATTAGGGAGGAGAATTAATAGATCTTTAGAGATTAAGTAATACTCTATACTAATAGTAAGGATTTAAAGACTACTTACTTCTCTTCTAGCTTTATAGTTATCTATAAGAGATACCTTAGATGCTTAACTATACCTTACTATAGATAAGATCTATAATATTCTTAAGGAAAAGGAAGTCTAGAAAGAAGAAGAGGAATCTACTATATTTATAAGAGATAGACTATAAGGAACTAGTAGAAGCTTAAGCTATATATATATCTTATATAAGAAGATAAGTTACTCTATTACTAGATATCTCTATCTCTAATAAGCTAAGAGATATATCTAGCTATTCTATAAGGTTACTAAGAGAGTAAGTTCTATAAGGAGGTAGTTATCTAAGTATTAGAAACTACTTAAACTTATTAGGTAGCTTACTAAGAGAATAGATTCTCTCGAGGTAGCTAAGTTAAAGAGGAAAGGTAAAGCCTATTTAGCTACTAAAAGAGATTTACTATTAATATCTCTATCTCTACTACTAGAGATACTCTCTAGAAGTAAAGAGCTTAAGACTATAAGTTCTATATTAGAGATTTAAGGTAAGCTTCTATACTATTAGTAGATACTTAACTCTAGAGTATCTAACTATATAATAGATAAACTAACTCTCTTTAGAGGCCTATTAAGTAAGATATATACTTAATAGATCTAGGTTAGAGGGGGTTACCTTTAGTTATAGTTAATAGAAACTATAATTATTAAGACTAAGAAGAGAGATAAGATAAAGATATAGACTCTCTATATACCTAATCTTAGTATTAATTTAGTCTTCTATCGTAAGCTATATATAGAATTAGGAGTTTCTAGAGTTATTAATTTAAATTCTTTTCTTGTCCTTAATCTATAGAAGTAGCTACTACTTAAAGCTAGAATTTAAAGGGAAGTATATATTATTTAATCCTTATTTAAGTAGCTAGCTAATTAAAAGCTATACTCTAGATTTAAGCCTAGCTTAATTCTAGATCTAGCTAATTAAAAGCTATATTCTAGATCTAAGTCTAGCTTAATTCTAGATCTAGCTAATTAGGACATAGTATTCCTTGCTACCTAGCTAGTAATTAATTTATAGACTAAGTATACATATCTAACCTAGGATAAGTAATAAGAGAATCTTATTAACTTAAAACCTAATAACTCTAAGATAGAGTACTAACTCTAGTATAGGAGATTTGCTTATCTTAGAGTTAAGAAGCTTAGGGATCTTTATAAAGTTATAACTCTAAAGAAACCTATTAACCTAAACTATAATTTGTTAATTCTATATAAGGTCTATTCCCTTATAAAGATAAGGAATAGAAGAGGTAAAACCTTATAAAGAAGACTAGAGGTTCTCTAGCTTATCTATACTAATATCTATAGCCTAATTAAAACAAGTAAAGAAGAGTTTAGATACTTTCTTAAACTTATAGATAGCTACTTAAGGATAATATAGATTATACTACTTAAGACAAGAGATAAAGCTCTATAAGAGCTTATTAAGTAGAAGCTAAGAGTTAAAAGAGAAAGTAATACTAAGGTTAAGGTTACTAGATTAGATAATACTAGTAAACTTAATAAGATTCTAAAGTAGTAGAAGTACTAAGAAGACATCTATTATATAACTACTAAGCTATATAACTTAATCTAAAATAGACTAGTAGAGAAAGGTATCTAAACCTTAGAGAATAGTATAAAAGCAATACTTAAGAACTTAAAGATACTAAATAAGTTCTAGCCTAAAGCAGTTTAGGTAGATATATATCTAAGGAATAGGATAGTAATAGGACTAGTAATAAATAATAAGCAAATTATACCTATTAAAGCCTATATAGGTATTAAGCTATTAGTTAATTATATTAAGGTCTAGGGCTATAAGGTATATACCTATATAAACCTAAAGTCCCTCTCTATATATAGAAGAAAAGATAAGCTTATAGATAGAGGAAGAGTAGGACTATTCCTTAGCTATATAGATAGAACTAATAGGATATATAAGATATAGATACCTAATAGGAAAGTAGTAATTGTTTTACTAAATATTAAATTCTCTAAGTTTAAGAAAGGTAGTAATATTAATCTTAGTATTAAGATTAACACTATAAGTAATTAAGTACTAGTTAGGAGACTAGTTAGGAGACTAGCCTAGATCCGAGCCTAGCTTAGTTCTAGAATAGACTAATTAAATTAGCCTATTTAGTAAGAAGCACCTATAGGAAGAATCTTCTTATATATTAAGATCCTAAGGGTTAACCCTATTAACCTTGTAGATTTCTAACATAGAGAAGAGCTAATAGTCTAATCTAAGTTACCTAATTATATAGGTTAATTACTTAAGAGATTAAGAGATAATAAGTCTAATAATAAAGAGCCTAAGGTAAAGCATTATAAGGCTTTTATTACTAAGTATATTAATTAGTAAGATAAGGATAATAAGATTACTATAATAGCCTCTATTAAGTAATATATTCTAATTCTAAGGGATTATAATAAGGCTATTACTAACCTAGTATAAGGAGACAAATAGTAGAAAGTAATTAATATAAAGCTTAATACTCTATACTTAAACAACATATAGGAAGAAGTTATCCCTCTAAAGAGATCTAACTTAGTAATATCTAAGTAGGTCTTTAGTGTTAAGTATAATATAGATAGCTCTATTAAAAAGTTTAAAGCTAGACTTATTACTAGAGGCTTCTTATAGAAGTATAGTATTAACTATAAAGACATATTTACTCTAATAGTTAGAGTAGATATACTAAGACTATTCTTTGCTATTATATATATACTTAACCTTAAGTGTTATTAGGTAGATATTAATAATGCCTTTATAGAATTATTCCTTAGAGAACTAATCTATATAAGGCTACTACCTAGGATTAAGGTTAGACCTAGTATTACCTTCCGGATTCTTAGGAGCTTATATAGACTTAAGTAAGCTACTAGAGACTAGAATTAGTACTATATCTCTAAGCTTCTAAAGCTAAGCTTTACTTAGAGCGAAGTAGACTTCTATCTTCTAGTATATTATAATAAAAAGATTATTCTCTTAGTTTATGTTAATAATATACTATTTATAGTACTAAGCAAAGAGAACATCTAATAGTTTAAGCAAGAGCTTAGTAAGATCTTTAAGATTAAGAATCTTAGTAAGATTAGTAAAGTCCTTAAGGTTAAGGTTATAAGAGATAGAAGATAAGAAACTTTAAGACTTAACTAAATCTATTATATAGATAATGTACTATAGAGGCTTAATATAAGCTCTAATAAGACTACTCTAATAATGTAGCTAATAGATAATAAGCTCCTCTAGAGAGCTTAGGTAAAAGATATAAAGTTTAGTAGAACTAAATACTTATATACTATTAGAAGCTAGATATACCTTAGTACTCTAATAAGGCTAGATACTACCTTTACCCTTAGGAGGCTTAGTTAGTTTATAGCAGATCTAATAGATAGATATACTATTAAGATAAAGAAGTTATTAAGATATATTAGATTAACTAAAGATCTTAGTATTATATTTAGAAGAAATAGAAATAAGACTCTTAAGGGATATTCTAATTTAGATTATGCCTTAGATAAGACAGATAAGGTCTCTATCCTTAGATATGTCTTTATACTTATAGGTGTACCTATTAGCTAGATAAGTAGGAAGTAGAAGTCTATTTTAACCTCTACTATAGAGGCTAAATATATAGTAATATATTCTTATATAAAGAGGTTATAGTTTCTGTCTTAGTTACTAAGAGATATAAACTATTATAAGATAGTTAGATAGTTACCCTAGAGGCTAATAGTAAAGGAGTCTTAGAAAGTAATAATAAGATTACTCTTTACTACTAGAATTAATAGTAATAACTAAGCTACTCTTTCTCTTATAAAAGAGCTATATACTTATAAGAGAGCAAAGTATATTAATATTACTTACTACTATATTAGGAGGCTATAGAGGGACTAGAGGATATAGGTTAAGTTTATAAAGACAGTAGATATAGTAGCTAATAGATTAACTAAGCTACTTTAAGGTTAGAACTTTACAAGATTTATAAAGTAACTTAGCTTAGTACTAACCTAAAGGCTTATCTATAGGAGCTAAGTAGGAGTATTAAGAATATAGCTCTCTCTAGATAATTAGGTATAGAGTTATATAACTATAAGTTATATAACACTAAGCCTAGGAATTTATATAAGCTATTCTTTCTTCTAGTAGATAGACTCTTCTTAATTAATCTATCTATTACCTAACTAGTGTATAGGTTAGTTCTATATAATGTTCTACCCCTAAACGTACCTTCTGCTTAATAATTAAATTAGTTACGCTAGCTAAAAATAGCTACTTACGTAGCTAACATCTTCTAGAACAAGACACTCTAAATATCGCTATTTAAGATATATACTAGTAAGGATACTAAGAGGGATCTAGATAGAGACTAAGAGTGTTTCTCTTAGAGGAGAGTACTAGCTATATAAGATTATATAGTAGCTCTAGTTTCTATAAGGTAAGGCTTATAGAAGCGCTAGAAGTAAGCTTAGGTATAGTAGAAGGACACTTACGATAAGTAGTATAGGCTAATATTCTTTAAGGTAGGAGATAGAGTTCTCCTATCTACTAAGAACCTAAGGTTAAAGGTAGTAAAGTATAAGCTAGCGCTAAAGTACTTTAGACTATTTAAGATTATAGATACTATAGAAGCCTAGGCTTACTAATTATAGTTACTAGATAGGTCCCGTATCTATAATATATTCTATATCTCCTTACTTAAGCTATATAGCCTCTAAGAGAGTACTAAGATAGATCCTAGACTAGTTAAGATAGATAATAGTATAGAATATAAAGTAGAAAGGATCTTAGACTATAGTTAGTAGAAAGAGAGTATATTTTTAAAGGTGCTCTAGAAGAGCTACGCTCTAGTAGAGGTAACCTAGAAACTAGAGAAGGTATTAGAGAATACCTCCGAAGTAGTAACTAAGTATTAGATAGACGTTAGCTAAAAGACTAATAGTAGAGTTATAAAGAAAGTATAGAGATAAGTAGTAAGAGTATAGTTATTATATTCTTAAGAATCTATCTACTTAGACGCTATTAACTTTATCTACTAGTCTCGACTATATCTACTTAGTTACGACTACGAGATAATACTATAGTAAGAGCTATAGCGTACTTATTCTAGTAATTAGCTAAGACCGAATTCTTAGTACTAGTTCTATTCTAGACGTCGAGCTTAGCTAGCTCTAAATCCTTATCTCTCTAGCTAGTAAAGTCTAGATTAGAGTAGGTAGTAGTAGAGAAGGCACTAAAGTCTCTAGAAGAGAGAATAGTAGCAAGATACTCTCTAATAGCCTAATAATAGAGCCTAGCCTTATTATAGATAGAGCTACTAATAGGAGAAGTATTAAGTCTACCTATAATAGTATTATAGTAGTTACGGGCCTAGCTAGTGTTAAGCCTAGATATAGCGTAGATCTCTAAGGTATAGAAGTTATTAGCAAGAATCTCGGGAGCTATATAGTAGAAGGCTAGACCTACCTTAGTAGAGAGATTACTCTTTTTAGCGAGAGTATACTAGAGAGGTTACTAAGGTTAAGCTCGTTCTTACCGTTAGTGTCGGTTATAGTAGTATCGTAGTTAATGTAAGACAAGTAGTAACTAGAAGTAGTCTACGTAGTAGACTTAGTAACCTTACTAGATAAAGTTATAGCCTTTTTAGTAGAAGTAGTAGACTTAGGTATCTTAGGCTTCTTAGAAGTTGTCTTACTAGAGATAGTAATAGCCTTAGAAGTCTTCTTAGGCTCTAGAGACTCTATAGACTCCTTAGCGGGGTACTTCCTACTATAGATATTAGTACGAAAGAGAGTTAGAGCTATAGAGATAGCTTCTCTAGTATAGTACTATAGCTAAGTTAGTAACATTAAGACCTAAAGGAAGACTACTTATAGTATAGAGAATATCTATAAGGTTCTTAGTAGTAATATAGAAACTATAAAGTTTAGTAACCTTAGTATACTCTAGTTCCTTACTAAAGAGAGAAGTAATGTTAGTACTAGAGTAAGCTTCCTAGACGCTAATAGCCTACTTATAGTTAGTAACCTTAGATATAGTAGTAGTTAGCTCGTTAGTATACTTATACTACTTCTAGACAAACGTAGAGTTAGTAGAATCTAGATTAATATTAGTACGCTTCTATATAGTAGTATAGGTATTATTAACTAGGTCTAAAAGAATATTATCTATAATAGTATAATAGACACTCTTAGCCTTCTTATAGCAAGTATAAGACCTATTAAGGCTAGTGTCGTAGTTATAGGAGTTTTCTAGTAGTATTAGCTATACTTCTAACGAGATACTAGTAGAACTCTAGATACTTACTAATAAGATCTCTAGTATAAGTACTATAGAGAAAGTAAGGAGAGATATATAGTAGACTAGCCTAAACACGCTTAGGAGATATAATAGCTTATAAGTATATTAGAAGGTAGTAACTTATATAGAAGTAGTATAGTAGAAGAAGTAAAGTATTTAGTAGTAAGAGATATACCTATATAGGCGTAGTCTGTTTATTACGTAATATAATAAATATAAGAAGTAGATCTATATATATCGCTATCCTCTAGGAGGTAGTAGTATTATTTAGGTACTTAACGTTATAAAGTATTAGAATAGAATACTTACTAGAAGCCTCTAAGGAAGTTCTATAGTAGTAAACGACAAATTATATATATTTACTAGAGCACTAGTTATTTTACTATAATAAATGTTTTAGCGATAGAGAACTAGATAAGAGGCTATATTTACTATAATATATTACTATTAGTAGTAAATAAAGATATAATAGATATAGAGTATAGATAAAGAAGCTAAGTACTTCCTCTATACTTAAGAGTACTAACCTACTCTTATAGAGGAAGCCTATAAGCGCGAATATAAGGCCTATAAAGGATGTAGTTTAATTAAGAGCGATTAAATATAGAGGAGAAATAATTATAAAGAAGACTTAGTATTATAGCTCTAGCTAAGCTCGTTACGTAATAGACTCTCTCTAGCTACCTTCTATAAGGCTTCTAGCCTTATTAAATAAAGATAGCTATTAGTTTATCTACCTATCTAATTAGTAGATACTAGTAGTTCTATACGTTACTATATACCTACTCTTATATCTAGTTCCTTAGTCTTCGTAGAGAGCCCTCTAGTAGGAAGTGTTACTAGCTAGTCTATAGTAGATAGACCTATCGAAACTAGTACTAGAGGAGCTATAGGTATTCTCTCGGTAGTCCTATAGGAACTAGCTAGAGTTATACTAGTATCCTAGAGACGATTATAGTCTTAGACTAAATTCTCTAGATTAGCTAGCTAAGCTATAATAGCCTTAAGTAATATAGTAGTATAGCTACTATTACTACTAGTTAGAGTATACCTTCCTTAGCTATCTCTATTATCTCCTAGCTCTTCTAATATCCTCGACTATAGACGCGAGACATCCTTAATAATGCTACTATTTCTCTAGATAGCTTCTAAGTTAGTTTACTCTTATATAATCTAATTGTCTATATTAATAATTCTATAGGCTATAACTAAAGGGAGCTATTAGAACTATAAAGGTAGGTATATAGCAACGTATAGAACTACTAGTATCTACTAATTAGATAGGTAGATAAACTAATAGCTACCTTTATTTAATAAGACTAGAAGTCTTATAGAAGATAGCTAGAGAGAGTCTATTATATAATAGACTTAGCTAGAGCTATAATACTAAGTCTCTCCTATAGAAGGTAGCTAGTATCTCTATAGAGGTCCTACCTAATAGAGTAGCGAAGCTACTATTCTATATAGAAGACTACTATAACGTCTTTATTATCGATTCTATATAGATATATACTATAGAAGATATATTATACTCTATTAATCTAATAGAAGGTAAAGAGCCTCTCTTTTACTTTCTCTATAACCTCTTAGAGAAGAAACTTATAGTTCTCCGTAAGTACCTTAATAACGTACTAGCTAAGGGCTAGATCTATAGGTCGAAGAGTCTAGCTAGTGTACTAATCCTATTTGTCCCTAAGAAAGATAGTAGTTTACGACTCTATATTAACTACTATAGCCTAAACGCTATTACTATTAAGAATTAGTACTCTTTACTCTTAATTAGTAAGACTCTCGATAGGCTAGATAGAGTAGCTATTTACTCTAAGCTTAATCTTAAAGATATATATTACTATATTAGGATTAAGGCTAGTAACGAGTAGAAGACTACTTTTTACACTTGTTATAGCTACTTTAAGTATATAGTAATACTCTTTAGGCTAACTAACGCCTCTACTACCTTCTAGACCTATATTAATTAAGCTCTTATAGAGCTAGTTAATGTCTTTTATATAGTCTATCTAGATAATATTCTTATCTATAGTAACTCTATAGAGGAGCACGAGTAGTACCTTCGGCTAGTACTAGAGAGGTTAAGGTAGTTCGTACTATACGTAAACCTAAAGAAGTATAACTTCTTCTAGAAGAAGGTCGAATTCCTAGGCTTTATAGTAACTACTAAAGGAGTTATAATAGACCTCTAGAGAGTCTCCGCTATTATAGATTTAATACGAGATAGATTACGAGCTAGATTTAGTTACTATCTAGTTTAGAGCGATTACGTAATTATAGTATTACAGCCCGGGCTTCTAGCTACTCTATCCTTAATATCTTATATACCTTTATAGAATAGCTTTCTCTTCTTCTTCTAACTCTCGATATCTTAACGAATAGACGCAATTAACCTCTTATCTTGCTAGTCGTAATCAAGATTAGCCTATACTAAATAGCTACTACAACGTTTAATAGTTCCTAGAGTTCGCTAACTTCTACTATTAGTTTATTAAGAACTATTTAAAGATTATAGAACTCTTAATAGCTCTATTTAAAGGATTATAGAAAGAGAAGTAATTAGCACTCTAGAAGTAGGCTAATCTAGAATAAGAAGTGTTTAAAGCGATCTAGAAGGCCTTTATAGAAGCGCTAGTACTAAGGCACTATAACCTGTCTAAGCTAATTAGAATAGAGACTAACGTGTCTAAGCTTACTCTTAGAGTAATTATCTCTTAGCTATTTCTAGTTAGGGAAACTAGTAAGTAGTACTCTATTACTTTCTAGTCTCGGAAGATGCTATCTATAGAGTAGAACTATAAGACCTACAATTAGGAGCTTCTCTCTATTATAGAGGCATTTAAATAGTAGAGACACTACTATAAGAGTACTCTAGACCTCGTCTAGGTAATCTCTAATTATAATAACCTAAAGTACTTTATAACGACTAAGTAGCTAAATAGCTATTAGACTTACTAGGCTATATACCTATAGGTCTTTAATTTTGTAATTAAGTACTATATAGGCTTAAAGAACCTAGTAGATACTCTCTTATATCGCCTAGACCTAATAGTAGATAACATAAGCCTTATAAATAGCTTACTAACTTTATAGTCGAAGCTAGAGGCTAGCTAACTAGCTATTAGAGATATAGTATAGTAGATTTATATATTCTTATTAGAACGCCTAAGAAGTACTACCTTTAAAGAAGGTATAGATATAAGTATCTATATAGTATAAAGTAGTTATTTAGACATAAACGAGAACTAGTAGACTTCCGAGAGAGTTTCTAATAACTAGTCTAATAATAAGAAATATACTAAAAACACTAGAGATAGTTCTCTAGAAACTAACTAGCTTAACTAGCTATAAAGTAAATAGTTAAAGCAAAGAGAGACAGATTTAATCTAAGTTAGTATAATGCTAAGATTAATATCTTAAGTCGCTATAGTAGTAGTAATAGTAGAGGAAAATCTATAGAAAGAGAGTTCTATAGACTAGCTTCTTAAAGTAATCTATAGTCTATAGTAGTAGGATTTACTTATATAGAGATATACGAATCTTCCTAAGTAGAGACCTAATAGAGAGTCTCTAGTATAGCATTAGAAGAGGAACCTTCTATATAAGAATAATACTATATATATACTAGAAGATATAGTACTTTATATAGAGCTACTACGCTAGTACTACGACGAGTTTAATAGAGAGCACTTTACCTATAATAAGACCTATAAGCTCCTAGCTAGAAAGTACTTCTAGCCTAGTATATATTATAACATCGATAACTATATAAAAACTTACTACGTTTACTAGACTATAAAGACTTAGACCTATATACCTTATAGTTATTAGGGGTAGATTATATTAATACTAGTAAGTATATATAATAATCTACTAGAGTAGTATAAGGATAGCTCTAATTCTATAGTACGAATAATACTTAAGAACATTAAGTTCCTCCGGTAGTGTATACTAAAGTTAGAGCCTATATATATAGGCTATCCGAAGCCGGCTAGACTCTAAATCCTTATAGCTAATTAGCGCCTAACGCCTAAGCCTCTAAAAATACCTATAATATTACCTCCTCCTCTAGCTAATGTCTCTAGTAGCTAGCCTTAATAAAAACCTATTAAACCTTAGTAGGAACTATAGGAAAAGAGTGTCTAGTAGTACTACTTCTATCTACTTACGTCTATATAGTAATTTTTGCACAAGACGCATGCGACAAGTAAGGTTATTATAGCTTTATTACTTCTAGAAAGGTAGGTAATATGCGCTTTGTTTAGGCTTTATTTAGGATTTTTGCCTCCTAGGTCCTTAGTGCTAGGATTTCCTTTGTTATATAGGATAATAATAATAATTATAGTTAAAATATATTTCTATAACGCACCTGCTCTTCTCTTCTTCTATAATAACACCTATTACGTATACTATACCTTCCTTGTCTAGTATTATAGTTGCCTTTAGTAGGCTAATATATATCTCTACTACTACTCTTAATTACACTCCCGAATATACTTTTAGTAGGCAAGCGACCTACGATATAACTATACCCTATGTGCCGACTTATATACGCTACATGTACGAAATTATAAAGTATAGTATTGTCTATAATAAGCTAAACCTTAAGAGGTATAACTATTACACTTATAGTAATAGGTCTTCCTATACTCTAGTAAGAATACCTATAAGCGATACTTATATACGACCTTACTAATACCCTTAGGTCCTAATTAGCTTTAATAGTCGCGTAGAGCGTATATATACTTTCTATAATGCCTACTTTAATACTATAGCTACTAGTACTTTCCTTAGGAATAGGAGAGGCACCGACTCTCTTATTTAGTATATAGGCTTAAAGCTTATACGTGCCTAGCACACTTTAACTCGATAGCTAGAGAATTATAGGTATATCGTAGAGCTCCGGGGTAATCCTTTAGAGATGCCTATAAAAGTTCCTAAGTCTAGCCCTAATATAGAGAGGCTATAGCTATTAGAGTAAAGGAGAATTACTAATGTCCTTAAATAGATAGCTATTTAGTAGTTTAGCTACGTAAGTTCGTACTTGTCTCGTAGCTTAGTATTATACTAATAGCTATAATAGCCTAGTCCCTTAGGCTTTAGTAGTAGAGGGCCTAGTAGTGGTCCTTACCTAATGTTTAGGCCTAGTAGTAGTCCTAGTAGTTCTAGTAGTAGGCCTAGTAGTCCTAGTAGAGGTAGTGCTAGTAGCGGCAACGGCGGCGTAAGTTCGTACCTGTCTCTTAGTTACATCGTATGCTAACATCGTGAATAGAGTAGTAGTGGTAGTTATAGTAGTAGTAGTAATAGAGGTAGCGATAACAGTAGTAGCTCTAGTGTAAGTTCGCTACTGCCTCGCACCTATCTCGTATACTAACATCGTAGATAGGATAATAGCTCTAATTCTAGCTCTAGCTCTAGGTCTAGTTCTAGTTCTAGATCTAGATCTAGTAAGGAGAGTAGTAAGGAGGCTAGTAAGGAGAGTAAGTTTAGTAGGTTTAGGGAGGAGAATAATAATAATAAGTAGGTCGAGGTATAATTATACTTATGTCGCTTGTTAGTCGCTTACTAATATTATAGCTAGGATAATCTAGATGTTATAATTAAGAATAAGTAGTTACTACGCTTATCGCTTGTATTCTAGAGGAGTTAAGTAGGTATAGCGTAGGTATTTCTAGTGTTATTCTTGCGAAGATACTAGGCTATAGAGCCTATAGATAGTAATAGACAGTTTTAGATCCTTAGCCTTATACTCCTAGTGAAGTTATAAGGTTAAAGTCCCTAATGCTAAGGATACTTATTATAAGCCTATAGCGGCATTCCCGTAAGTAAACTACTAGTCTACGCTAAGCTACTTATTCTTATCTTATCCCTAGTTACGCTTGCTACTCTCTCTAAACTTCCTTAATAAGTTATCTATCTCTTTAAAGTCCTCTTCCTTTATCTAAGAGCTTTTAGTCTTATTATATCCTTCCTATTTAAGTAGATACTTCTTCTTTCCTACGCGCGTAGTGTACTTAGCTAATATCTTTTCTACTTACTATACTTATTCTCTGTTCTCTACTAACTCTAGCGCTCTTATATTAGGTAGTTCCTCTCCTTCTCTTAGGTAAAAAGACTCTAGTAGTAATATATAGAATACATTGTATATACGATAGTTGCTTAGTAGCTATAAGCGATATACCTATAAGTTAATTACTTCTTTCACATAGAAAGAGCCTATAAACTTGTCTAAAAGTTTCCTACTTAGTGCTTTAAGCTTAAGGTTCTTTGTGTTTAGCTATACTAAGTCTCTTAGTTTAAACCTTATAGAAGTATACTTCCTATTGTAGTACTATATTTAATACTCTACTATAGCACTTAAGCGCTCTTATAGAGTTGTCTATAATATATACATATTCTACACTTATCGTACTACTACTAGTACCTCCCTCTCTAGCTACCTATCCTTAGGTAGAAGGTAGAGAATAGAGTGTTTACTAAGTATAGTATAGAATAGTGTCTCTTTAGTAGCTACATATATAGAGTTATTATAAGTAAACTTAGCTATATAAAGTAGACTTAGCTAGTTAGACTAGTTCTCTATAGTAAAGACTCGAAGGTAGTACTCTAAAGTCTAATTCTAGTGTTCTATTTAGCTGTCTATTTATAGATAGAAAGCTATACTTAACTTGCGCTTTATCTATATTTAGTAGCAAATCTCTGTCTAGAATTAACTAGTAAATAGAGATCCCCTGTCTAATATAATGCCCTTTTATGCACTATATTTACAAATTACATACTTAAAGTAGACATTTATAAAGTCTTTTATAGTCTATATCTCCTTAGCTATAATATAGATAGCTATCTTAGACAATCTATTATAGATTATAAGGATAGTATTATAAGTACTACTATTATATATTACAGGAGATAACTTTATAATAAAGTCTAGTATAACTTCTTTAAAGATATTAGTAGAGATAGGTAAGGAGGAGAGCTTACTATATAGTATATACCTTAGTACTTTTAACCTTTAGTAAGTGTTATATAACTTTATATACTTACGTACTTCTTAATCTAATAATAGCTAGTAGTAGTATCTACTAATTAGATTATATGTTCTAGCTACGCTATAGTAGCTAGCTATATAAGAGTTATAGTATTAGTATAGGATTTCTTGCCTAAGGCTAGGTTTATTAGAAATATATAGCTTACTCTTATACATTAGAGTACTATCTTTACGTTTATACTATACTAGCGTCTTCTTACTACTTTAGGTGTAATCTTCCTACTCTAAATCGGCTATATACTTAACTACAAAAGCGTCCTTCTACTAAAGTATATAGATAGTTTATAATAGAGAGGTGTCTCTTACTAATGCAAGTTCGCTAGCAACTAGTACTCTAGCTACGTAGCGTAGCACGTATAGTATATATTCTATAGTACTAGTGGTTTAGCTAGATCCGCGTTTATAACTTATAGGCTATTAACCTACAAGTTCCGAGCTATGCTTGGGGTAGGAGCTAAACCTACTAACTATCTATACTTTAGTAGTAACTAGATTTAATCTAAGATCACTTACTAAGTTAAGCTTATTCTATAAGGTTAGTAATAACCTTATAAGTGCGTAGTTCTCTTTAAAGTAGTCTACTCTTTGTAAGGGCCTATCTACTAGATTAGACTTGCTAGGTCTATACTAGACTTTAAAATTAAAAGCTCCTAGATAGGACGTCTATCTTGCCTAGCGCGGGTTTAGCTTGCTTATATCGTATATACGTTATAGGTTGTTATAGTTACTAAGGACCTATACTATATGTTAAGTACCCTCTAAATAGTAGCGCTATTGCTTAAAGTAATATATAATTACGTATAGTTCTTAGTTATAAACCTCCTAGTTATACTCTACTTCTTGTAGCTTCTTAGAGATAAAAGCTACTAGGTGCTATTTATTATCTTTAAAGAGCTATAAGAGGATACTAGCTACTACAAAGGTAGAGGTATCTATCTCTAGGCGTATCGGACACTAGGGGTTAAAGTAGTATAGGAGCGGCGTATCTATAAAGTAGACTTTAAGCTAAATAAAGCTCTCTTCTACTAAGTCTAGCTATATAAAGGTAGCGTACTCTTTCTTTAAGAGATCTATTATAGGTACTATTAGCTTTGTATAATTCTAAATAAATCTATAATAGAAGTTAGTAAAGCTAAGGAATAACTAAAGCTCTTTAACGCTAGTTAGTCGAGACTATCTAGAGATAGTTACTACTCTTACTAGATTAGCGTAGACACCTCGCGTGCCTATAATAAACCCTAAGAAGGAAACCTCCTTAGTAGTAAAGGTATACTTAGCTAAGTTAGTATATAGCTCTACCTATCTTAGGCGTTTAAGAACTACGCTAACTACTTACTAATAGGTCTCTAGATCCTTACTATAGGTATAGATAAGGATATTATTAAGGTATACTATATAGAGATTGTCTACTAGCTCTCTTAGGGTCTAGTTAATATAAGCTTAGAAGATAGTAGAGGCGTTAGTAAGCCTAAAGGGTATAACTAGATATTTAAAGTGTCTATAGTGCATTCTAAAGGCTGTCTTCTATTTATCCCCTAGACTAATACGGATTCTGTTATAGACATCCTTTAGATCTAAGGTTATATAGTAATATACGCCTAATAAGTAATCTAGTGTCTTACCTACTAAGGGAAGTAGATAACAATCCTTAATAGTAATAGCGTTAAGGCTTCTATAATCTATATATAGGCGGAGAGTGCTATTCTTCTTTAGTATAAACAGAATAGAGGCTCCTACTAGGCTTATACTATAGCGGATCTAGCCTTTCTTTAGAGCGTCCTCGAGGTATACTTATAGCACCTCTAGCTTACGTAAGGAGAGGTTATAAAGCGGGCTATAAGGTAGCTCTTTTCCTAGTATAATTAGGATCTAATAGTCTCCCTCCTTTATAGTTAGTAGAATCTTAGCTATATCTAAGTTAAATATATCTAGGTAGTCTAATAAGGCGTCTAGTATACAATGCTCCTAAGAGACATCTATAATCTAGATATATACAACTATACCCTTATATTCCGGATCGCTCCTAACTATACCTAGGAAATAGATATAACCTTCTTTCTTCTCTAGCTACTAGATAGTAACTATTTAGATATATAAATTATCCTTAATTCCCTATACCTAGGTTTACTATCTATAGTTAAGTTAGATATTCTCCCTCTATAAGAAGGAGTTACCTAGGAGTAACTTAGGTTCTTCTTTATCTACTCTATAGACTATAGTCTTAACCCTGCAGGTAGCATCTCGGTTGTTAGTAAGTACTACCTATATCTTATATACTATATAAGTAGCTTTCCTTTCTAAGCCTACCTAGGCTAGCTATAGAAGGTCGCTTAGGATTAATTTAAGGTTTATTTTAACTGCTATATACTAGCTAATAAGGCTAACCTCTGCCTGTAGGTTAAGAATAACCCCTACTTAGCGGTCGACGCTAGTAGCTTCTATTACGATATAGGTATACCTTATCCCCGGTAAGATGTTAATAGCTTAGTATCTCGTAGTTCCCGAGGTAACTACGAGGCTTGGCCTTTTCCCTAGGCCTATCTAACCTAAGTAATAGGCTTTTTGTTTATATCTAAGAGTTTAGCTTTCTTCTAGCATTTATTAGTATAGTGCCTCTTCCTTTTGTAGAAGTAGTACTCTATCTCTATCTTATAGAAGAAGGAAGAGTCCTTCTTAGTAGAGTCTTCTTTTAGCTAGTCTTCCCTTTATAGCTTTCTAGAGCTATATATAGGCTAGTTATAAGAGGTCTATAGTTTACTAGCGCCCTAGAGATTATACTCTAGTATTACTCCTAAGTTAATAAGCACTTCCCTAGTAGAAGGTACTAAGTAGTAGTTAGTAATTACTCGCTATAGTTTAGAGTAGAGTTTAGAGAAGAGGTGTTATATATAATGCTCCTCTAAGTAAGAGAGTAGCTAGTTCTTAAGAGTCTCTAAGTAGGTTACAAAAGTCTAGATATTCTAGCTAGGTAGCTATACTATAGTAGTATACGTAGTTGTTGCTTCTAAGGTGTAATTAATTAGATTAGAAAGTATATCTAGTAAGTAGGTCTTAAACTACTCCTAGCTATAGAGGTTTACGACAAGCTTATACTCTAGATAAGAGTACTAGACTTTATATAGCTCTCCTGCTAGATACTAGCTTACCTATATAACCTTCTTATTCTCTAACTAGAAGTTCTTAGGAGTAAGTTAGAAGGCTGTTTTATAGCTTCTAATAAATTCCTTATATTCTCTTAGGCTCTTCTCTTTATATTTCTTAGGATCTTTTAGTCTTATACTACACTTCGCCTATAAGAGTCCTACGTTCTAAGATGCGTAGCGCTTGTAGCTTGTAGCTAAGGATCTTATATCTATATTACTTTAGAGGTCGATAGTGTCTAGATTTGCTTCCTTCTTAAGTAGAGTAATTTACTTCTCTATCTACCTAAGGATTCGCTCTTATAGGAGGCAATTACGACACTATTTAGCGTCGTAGATATATTCTTCTAGTAATATAGTTACTATAATCGGTTCTCCTAGAGTAGTTGTTAGAGTCCTAGATCTCTCTTTATTGCTTATAGAGCCTAACTATGTCCTTATAATAGCTATCCTTAAACTACTTCCTAAGTAGAGTAAGGAAGTATTATTATATTAGAGGTAGATTATATTAATACTAGTAAGTATATATAATAATCTACTAGAGTAGTATAAGGATAGCTCTAATTCTATAGTACGAATAATACTTAAGGACATTAAGTTCCTCCGGCAGTGCGCACTAAAGTTAGAGCCTATACGTATAGGCTATCTAAAGCTAGCTAGACTCTAAATCCTTACAGCCAATTAGCGCCTAACGCCTAAGCTCCTAAAAATACCTATAACAATAGTAAGCTTATAAACCTACTAATACCTAAAGCGCTATAGAAAGAGCTTACTATAGACTTTATTATAGATATACTACTAAGTAAGCTTAATAGTGTAGTCTACGATATAGTACTTATAGTAGTAGATCGCCTTACTAAAATAGTAAAGTATATCCTATACTAGAAGATAATAATAGTCTAGTAGTTAGCTAAGCTATTTTTCGACTAGATTATACTAGAGTATAGAGTTCTAGAAGGCGTAGTATCTAACTATAGTATAGTCTTTACTATAGCCTATTAGTAAACGATCGTCTATAAACTAAAGCTTGTAAGGCATTTATTAACTACCTTCTACTCTTAAACGAATAGATAGATAGAATAGTAGAACTAATCTCTTATCTAGTACCTTCGTTACTATAAAGCTTAAGACTAATTAGATTAGTTACACTAGCTAAAAATAGCTACTTATATAGCTAATATCTTCTAGAATAAGATGCTCTAAATGTTACTATTTAAGATATATACTAGTAAGAATACTAAGAGGGATCTAGATAGAGACTAAGAGTATTCTTCTTAGAGGAGAGTACTAGCTATATAAGATTATATAGTAGCTCTAGTTTCTATAAGGTAAGGCTTATAGAAGTGCTAGAAGTAAGCTTAGGTACAGTAGAAGGACACTTACGACAAGTAGTATAGGCTAATATCCTTTAAGATAGAAGATAGAGTTTTCCTATTTACTAAGAATTTAAGATTAAAGGTAGTAAAGTATAAGCTAGTACTAAAGTACTTTAGACTATTCGAGATTATAGATACTATAGGAGCTTAGGCTTACTAATTATAGTTACTAGATAAGTCCTATATCTATAATATATTCTATATCTCCTTACTTAAGCTATATAGCCTCTAAGGAGATACTAAGGTAGATCCTAGACTAGTTAAGGTAGATAATAGTATAGAATATAAGGTAGAGAGAATCTTAGACTATAGTTAGTAGAAAGAAAGTATATTCCTAAAGGTACTCTAGAAGAGCTATACTCTAGTAGAGGTAACCTAGGAACTAGAGAAGGTATTAGAGAATATCTCTAAAGTAGTAACTAAGTATTAGATAGACGTTAGCTAGAAGACTAATAGTAGAGTTACGAAGAGAGTATAGAGATAAGTAGTAAAAGTATAGTTATTATATTCTTAAGAATCTATCTACTTAGATACTATTAATCTTATCTACTAGTCTTAACTATATTCGCTTAGTTATAACTACGAGATAATACTATAGTAAGAGCTATAGCGTACCTATTCTAGTAATTAGCTAAGACTAGATTCTTAGTACTAGTTCTATTCTAGATGTTAAGCTCGGCTAGCTCTAAATCCTTATCTCCCTAGCTAGTAAAGTCTAGATTAGGGTAGGTAGTAGTAGAGAAGATACTAAGGTCTCTAGAAGAGAGAATAGTAACGAGATACTCTCTAATAGCCTAATAATAGAGCCTAGCCTTGTTATAAGCAAAGCTACTAATAGAAGAAGTATTAAGTCTATCTATAATAGTGTTATAGTAGTTATAGACCTAGCTAGTGTTAAGCCTAGATATAGCGTAGACTTCTAAGGTATAGAAGTTGTTAGCGGAGATCTTAGGAGCTATATAATAGAAAACTAAACTCGCCTTAGTAGAAGAGTTACTCTTCTTAGTAAGAGTATACCTAGGGAGGTTACTAAGGTTAAGCTTATCCTTACTATTAGTGTTAGTTATAGTAGTGTTATAGTTAAGGCGAGACAAGTAGCGACTAGAAGTAGCCTATATAGTAGACTTAGCGACCTTACTAGATAAAGTTATAGCCTTTTTAGTAGAAGTAGTAGACTTAGATATCTTAGACTTCTTAGAAGTTGTCTTACTAGAGATAGCGATAGCCTTAGGAGTCTTCTTAGGCTCTAGAGACTCTATAGACTCCTCGGTAAGGCACTTCCTACTATAGATATTAGTATAGAAGAGAGTTAGAGCTATAGAGATAGCCTCCTTAGTATAGTACTATAGCTAAGTTAGTAACATTAAGACCCGAAGGAAGACTACTTATAGTATAGAGAATATCTATAAGGTCCTTAGTAGTAATATAGAGACTATAAAGTTTAGTAACCTTAGTACGCTCTAGTTCCTTACTAGAGAGAGAAGTAATATTAGTATTAGAGTAAGCTTCCTAGACACTAATAACCTACTTATAGTTAGTAACCTTAGATATAGTAGCGGTTAGCTCGTTAGTATACTTATACTACTTCTAGATAAATATAGAGTTAGTAGAATCTAGATTAATGTTAGTACGCCTCTATATAGTAGTATAGACGTTATTAACTAGGTCTAAAAGGACGTTATCTATAATAGTATAATAGACACTCTTAGTCTTCTTATAGTAAGTATAAGACCTAGTAAGGCTAGTATCGTAGTTATAGAGGTTTTCTAGTAGTATTAGCTATACTTCTAACGAGATACTAGTAGAACTCTAGATACTTACTAATAAGATCTCTAGTATAAGTACTATAGAGAAAGTAAGGAGAGATATATAGTAGACTAGCCTAAACATACTTAGGAGGTATAATAGCTTATAAGTGTATTAGAAGGTAGTAACTTATGTAGAAGTAGTATAGTAGAAGAAGTAAAGTATTTAGTAGTAAAAGATATACCTATATAGGTATAGTCTATTTATTACATAATATAACAAATATAAGAAGTAGATCTATATACGTTACTATCCTCTAGAAGGTAGTAGTATTATCTAGGTACTTAACGTTATAAAGTATTAGAATAGGATACTTACTAGAAGTCTCTAAGGAAGTTCTATAGTAGTAAATAACAAATTATATATATTTACTAGAGTACTAGTTATTTTACTACAATAAATGTCTTAGCGATAGAGAATAGAACGAGAAGCTATATTTACTATAATATATTACTATTAGTAGTAAATAAAGATATAACAGATACGGAGTATAGATAAAGAAGCTAAGTACTTCCTCTATACTTAAGAGTACTAACCTACTCTTATAGAGGAGGTCTATAAGTGCGAATATAAGGCCTATAAAGAATATAGTTTAATCGAGAGCGATTAAATATAGAGAAAGAATAATTATAGAGGAGACTTAGTATTATAGCTCTAGCTAAGCCTATTACGTAATAGACTCTCTCTAGCTACCTTCTATAAGACTTCTAGCCTTATTAAATAAAGGTAGCTATTAGTTTATCTATCTATCTAATTAGTAGATACTAGTAGTTCTATACGTTACTATATACCTACCTTTATATAAGTAGACTATAGCTATTAAAACTCTAAGTGCTAGAGGTTAAGTAATACCTCTAGTGTTCGTTATAAGTAGTAATAACATTTAAGAAAGCTAGTTTTAAGAGCTCTTATTACTTCTAGATAACTATAGTTATACTAGTGCTATAATTAAAGTAACTCTAACTAGCTAGTTAAATAATAAGGTTACTATTAAGTAGCTACGAGAGTACTTTATCTCTTACTCTTAGCCTTAATATCTCGATAGTAGTAAAGTAAAAAAGGAGAATCTAAACGATTACTAGAGGCTACTTATCCTTAATAGTTATTACTTATACTTTACTACTAACTTCGTTAATCTAGCTTATAATAATTGTATAGTACTTCTCTATCTTCTAGTATATATAAGTTACTTCCTCTAGCTTCTTAATATCTTAATATTTACTAATTTAAAGTATAAGTATAAGGCTAAAATTCGTAAGATTATATATAAAGGAGTTATATAGATTAGTAAGTACTACTTTATTAAGGCTTATACTAGTGTACGTAGTTAAGTCTTTAGTACTATCTATTAGTTTAACACCTTTATAGCTACTAGTCTTCTTCTAACTAATATAAAACTAGTAATCGATTAAATAACTTATTACTCTATTATAACCTTATAAGTCTTAAAGTTAAGTTCTTAAGTCTCCTTCTTTGCCTTCTCTACTACTTTAACTACTACTACTAACACTCTCTCTACTCTCTTATACTATATATAAGCCTTCTCCTCTAAGTTAATATCTATTAAATCGACTAAGTACTTCGAGTAGAGGCTTAATAAGGTACTCTACTACTACGTTATAATTACGACTAGTAAGATAAGAGGTTAATTACGTCTATTCGTTAAGATATCGAGAGTTAGAAAAGAAGAAGAGAAGCTAGTCTATAAAGTATGCAAGATATCGAGAGCAGAGCAGCTAGAAGTCTAGGCTACGAGCCGAGATTATATAACCTCTTCGACCTAGATAGCGACTAAATCTAGCTTATAATCTATCTCGTATTACTACCCCCTCTCTTAAGCGCGTTTGCTCTTAAATGCTTATAATATAGATTAGTTAATCTAGCTTAGACGAGGCTTATTTATGTAGGAGTCTAGGTAATTACGTAGCACGTTAGCTACTCCTTTAAGGTTGTCGATTAGATATTATATTAGGTCTTCTAGATAGCTCTTCTAGCTTATATAAGTAACTAGTCTATTTCGTAGCTTCTTTACGTCGACGACGTTGTCGATTTCGTACTCCTTCTTACCTTTAACCTCTATAGAAGGGGGCTCTTCGAAGGCTTAGCCTAGTAGAGGGTTATCGGGGTACTTAGTAAGGAGGTTAGTGTAAAACATAGAGTAAATCTATTATAGAGTAATTAGTAGCTCGAGCTTATATAATAGTGCCGAGCGCTTCTTAAGGATCTTATATAGACTAACTCTTTTTAGTAGTAGCTTAGAGTTACTATAGAGTCGAAGGTTCTTTGTTAATAACTATACTTAGTTACTAACCTCGAACTCTATAGGTAATTACTTTCTATTAGCTTGCTCTACTATATATAATTAAGCTCTTATAAGGTTCTTTTAAGCGATTTTATAGATGTCCTCTATCTATTTAGCTAGTGTATAGATAGTAGTCTCGTTTAGCTTTACTCGGGTCGAGCCTAGCTCCTTAGAAGGTTAGAAGCTTATCCTCGAGTTATACTCTCTCGTTACTTCGAATAGTAATAGTTTAGTACTTTCGGAGAGGTTAACGTTAGCGGAGAACTTAGCTATAGAGAAGATAAGAGGCTAATTAGTATACTAGTAGACGTAGACGCGGATAACCTACTTAAAATCGCAGTTAGCAACCTCTAACTAGCTATCTATTTATAGGTATATAGTAGTAGATAGCTTAGATATAATCTTTAAGATTTAGTAGAGTTGCTTCTATATGTTACTTATAAATTAAGGTCCTCGATCTAAGGTA
Organism: Elsinoe arachidis; assembly: GCA_013372555.1. Lineage (NCBI taxonomy): Eukaryota > Fungi > Ascomycota > Dothideomycetes > Myriangiales > Elsinoaceae > Elsinoe > Elsinoe arachidis. Next base: position 2,939,824 of record JAAPAX010000001.1, read on the forward strand.
ATAGTATCTAGTAATCTATATAGCTTCTAAACGTGTAAGAATAGTAGCTTAGTAGTCTCGTAGGCCGATATGCCTTTATCTCTAGAGAAACAGGGGATAAGGTAGCGCTCCTTAGATAGGTAGTTAACTATGTAGAGTATAGCGTTATAGCTATTAACAAGTAGTAATCTAGTAACGAAATCTATAGTAATGTGCTACTAAGGCCTTTAAGGTATTAGGAGCGGTAATAGAAGGCTAGTAAGTAGGCTATAGCGAGTCTTAGAGCGCTTGTAGTCGTAGTAATTAGTAACAAATCTCTTAACGAGGCTATTACACTTCGGGATATAGAAGGTAGTCTTAATTATAGCTACTATCTTCGCGGCGCTAGTATAAGCGTAGTTCTTTAAGCTATATACCTACTAAATTACCTTAGTAGCTAGAGATTCTAGCACGAATAGCCGGCCGGTAACCTATAGTATGCCCTTGTCGATCTTAACGTCTGTTAATAGTATCTATTTCCATTTAGAGAAGGCGCTAGTTATATAGTAAATGCCGTATACGGACTTAAATTCGCTATTACGTAGGTTAGCTTTAGCTACCTTATCGAAAAGGGACAAGGATTACTTATCTTCTAAAGCTAAAATAGGTACTATATAGATATCTAGCTTAGTAGCTAAGATAGATAGCGAGTTAGGTAGCGAACTAGATTACGAACTAGATTACGGACTAGATTTTAGTTCGGTAGCTAAACTAGATTCATTTAACCTTAGTTTAGCTTAAGCGGCTAATCTAGGTCAGATACGACCTAGATCTAGTTCGTTAATAATTCGCTAATTAAGCACCTTTAATAGTAGTAACGTCTAATAGAGGTTAGAGTCTTCTTTAGAGCGTAGTACGTCTCTATTTCTCCTAGTAAGGGCATTAGCTTTGCTATTAGCTACTCTAGGCCTATATATAATCTTAAAGTTAAACTACGCAAGGTAGAGAGCTTATCTAGCCTAATAACGTAACAGCTTTTAAGTCCTTATAAAGTACATTAGTAACTAATAATCGGTAAGGACTTAGATAGTCTTATTAGGCTAAGCGCTTATTAGCTTAGAGACCTACTCCTCGAAGGCTTAAATAATAGCTAGAAGCTCCTTGTTATAGATAGCGTAGTTACGCTTAGTCTCGCTTATAGACTTACTAAAGAAGGTAACGAGGCGAAGTACATTAGAGTTGTTATATTATAATAGAACGCTAGTAGTAGTAGTGTCGGAAGTGTCTATTTCGAGCATAATTTACTTCGCGTAGTTAAAGTATACAAGGACTAGTATACTAGTAATAGTGTGCTTTATATAGTTAAAGATAGTAGTGTATTTATCGTTCTAAGGTATAGCGTCCTTCTTAAGCAAGTTATTTAATAGCTTAGTAATAGTACTAAATTCCTTAATAAAGTAGCGATAATAGCTATAGAAGCTAATAAAGCTTCTTACCTAAGTAGTGTTACTAGAAGCTAGCTACTTCTAGACCTTGACCGCTTCTACCTTCTTAGAGTCTATCTAAATTCTATCTCGGCCAATAATAATACTAAGATACTTTACTTCTATTAGATAGAACTTGCTCTTCTTAATGTTAGTATTAAGGCTAAGCTCGCGGAGCTACTAGAGTACTAGCTTAATATGCTTAGTATACTCTTAGCGAGTGCCGTTAGTATAGATAAGAATATCGTTAAGATAGATCGATACGAAGTATTCTAGTATATTAACAAAGTTGTAATTTATAAACCTCTACTATATAGCTAGGGCATTAGTAAGGCTAAAGAGTATTACTAGCTACTTGAAGTTACCTATTTATATAGAGAATATAGTAAGGTCTTTATAGTCGATAGAGTTATAGAGATAGTAGAAGGCTTAATAGATATCGATCTTACTAAACTACTTAGCTTTACTAATGTAAGTAAGCGTTTCCTTAATAAGTAGTAGCGGGTAGATATTACACTTAGTAACCTCGTTTAGGCTACGATAATTAATATAGAGACGGAGCTCTCTATTAGGCTTATAGACAAAGAGAATAGGCGACGAGTAGCTTATAGAGCTTAGAGTAACGAAGCCCTTATTAAGGTGTTCGCGGATAAACTACTCTACTATATCGAGCTTCTCTAGTAATAGGTAGCGTAAGAGCTTAGTACGTAGTAGCTTAGTGCTATTCTTTAGAATAATACGATTATCGAAATCTAGATAATGTATTAGAAGAGTATTAGATTACTCTTTAGAGAAGACATCTATAAACTTATATAGTTCCGGTAGTAGAACTTCTATAAGGTCTAGTTCTAGTTTAGAGGCTAAGTAGTAGTAATCTTTAATATCCTTCACGGAGATTACGAATATCTTATAGCTATAGTGCTTAGCTTAAGAGGCAAAGGTAGTAGCGCTAATAAAGGCTATTATATAATTGTTCGTGTTACTTACGTAGGCAGGTACGTAAGAGAACTTATACATTAACTAAGAGCTATAAGAGATTAGCTTAAACTCCTTCTAATCTAGCTTAAAGTTCGACCTAAGAGCTAGTAGCTAAGATAGACTAATAGGTTCTAACTCGGTAGCTAAACTAGATTTTAGTTCGCGAGCTAAACTATAGCTAAACTAGATTTATACTAGATTAATTCCTAGATCCGAGCCGGGCTTAGATCTAGAACCTAGCTCTTTAATTAGCTACGGGAGCTACTACTTAACGATAGCTAGCGAGAACTCTTTCTTATACGTAACCTAGCTAAGCTCGTAGTTAATGTTAGCCTTGTTAGCCTTAAGCTATCCGAGGCTAAGGATAATATCGAAGCGGCTAATGTTTATAATCCGGAAGGTTATAAGAGTGTTAAGCTTACTAGAGATAGTAGTAGTAAGGGGAATATTATAAGTAACTTACTCTATCGGAACACTATTATAGACGTTAAGCTAGATAGAGTTAGCTAACGCTATAGAGTAGCCGAACTCCTTAAGCTTATTAAGAACCTTATAGTTAGCTACGGCACTAATAAGCGCGCTAGTGTTAATAAAGGCTTAGAGAGTAACGGTACAGTTACGATTATATAGGTTATAGATAGTAATAGGAGTTATAATAGCGAGAATATAGTAGCTAATAATACTATTTAGCGACTATATAACTCCGGATCTATCTCGAATTACTCTTCTTCTACTAGAGAATAGAACTTGTTCTCTAGCTAGTTATTTCCCTAGCTAGATAGGTTAGCTAACTTATAGTCTATGTCGGGGTCGAACTAAGGCTAAACTAGATCTATATTATAAGCCGAGTTAGTATTAATATAGCTATTTAACTTAGCTAGGTAGTTCTAGAGCTATTAGATCTCGGCGGCCTCTATAGCGCCGATAGTATATATAGGGCAAGTAGCGGCGTAGGTAGCCTTCTCTATAGCGCTAGCTATGTACTTAGTAGAGATATAACTAGGCTTTCCGCAAGCGTAGTAGATAAGAGACTAAGGGAGATAGAAAGGCTATAGAGCACTTCTAGCTATAGAGTAGAAGGTAGTAGGAGAAGTAGCAGGAGTAGAGGTAGAGTAAGGAGCGCGAGTTAGAACGCTAGTAGCGTAGCTTATAGCTAGTATAGAGCGTAGGGCCTAAGTGCGCTTAGTAATAAGGTTACTCTATTAAATATTATAGTTAGTAGCGCGAGCCTTAGCAATAAAGGTAGTAAGGCTATTAGTATTAAAGTTAATAAGGGTAGTATATAGTTTACTAGAGATCTTCTAGTATAGCTAGTAGAGCTACTTATCGTTAGCGATCTTAGCGTAGAGAGTATACCTATTAAACTCGCTAATAAAGGAGTTAAAAGAGCTATTATACTAGAAGAGACTAGCGAACTAAGTACATATAGTAGTCTTATAGTTAGAGTCTTCGAAGCGCTAGGCTAGTAGAGCTAGGTCTACGTCGACGTTAATAGTATTATTGCTAGTAGAGTCTATAACGAGGATATATACTTCTCTAGTAAGACAGAAGTAGAGATATACGAATTATACTAACTTAGTTAGATAGTAGTCTACGTTAGTACGTATCTTGTTCTTTATCTAATACTTAAAAACCTCGAACTACTCTAGAGTACTACTACTAAACATAGTAGAGTCTAGTATCTTCTCTAATAAGGTAATACCTCGTATAGAAGAAGCTAGTATAGTACGCTCTATCTTAGCTCTTAACTAGGTTAGCTCGGTCTTAAGCTTACTAATATCTATAAGGTAGCGCGTAGCTTAGATAGTAAGGTTATCTACTATATTATTAGCTATATCTAGCTCGAACTAAGTAGCGTCTAACTAGTTATATAGGTTAAGAGCGTCGGAGTATATAGAGTTATATACCTTAACTTACTTATTATATATAGACTTAACAAAAGCGAAGGTCTCGTATAGAGTACTTATACTATCGGTCTCTTATAGCCTCTTAAGAAGGTTAGTGTCGCTTAGGACAATAAGGTTATAATAGACTAACTAGATTACCTCGTTATTGTTGTTAATAGAAGAGATTATCTTACTTAAGTAGCAATTATCGCTAGAGTTAGAGCGAGCTATACTCGGCAAGGTTAGTTGTAATTTGTAGTATAAAAGTTAACGCGTAATAAAGAGGATATTAAAAATTCAACTAGTAGTCTACTTTCTTTAAGAGTCATCTATAACTTAACTTATTACCTTCTTCTTTGTAATTATAGTATTAATCTACATAGTAGTAGCGAGGATCTATAGTAGTATACGCGGGAACTGTAGTTATAATAGCTTCTTCTTTAATTCTTCGTAAGTAGTAGTTATTATAGATAGCACAAGTAGTAGGAGAACTAGATATTTCGATAGCTCTATTACTCGATTATAGTAATTACGAACTCTCGATATAGTAATCACGACTAGCAAGATAAGAGGTTAATTACGTCTATTCGTTAAGATATCGAGAGTTAGAAAAGAAGAAGAGAAGCTAGTCTATAAAGCACACGAGATATCAAGAGTAGAGTAGCTAGAAGCCTAGGCTACGAGCCGAGATTACGTAACCTCTTCGACCTAGATAGCGACTAAATCTAGCTTATAATCTATCTCGCATCACGTTAATACTTAGTAGAGTATAATTAGCTATTAGTAGTAGTTAATCTAATCTCTAGTAAAGGTCTTTAAAGTAGTAAAGAAGAATATTAAGATAGTAAAGAAGAAGGCTAAGCTCTTCTAAAGGAGAGCTAAGGCTATAATAGTACGCTCTAAAAAGGAGAGTAAGAGAAAGAGAAATAGTAGTAATAGTTACTTCTCTAGTAGAGTACTTATTAATCGAGATAAGGTAATAGAGTAGATAGAGACTAATTAATAAGTAGCTATAGCTAACAAGTTAAGAGGTACTATCTTTAAGAGAAAGAACAAATTAAGTAAGCTTATTAAAGAAGCTAAGCTAAAGAGGCTACTAGAGAAGTAACTCTAGCTATTATAGCTTAAGGCTAATTACTACTAATCTATTAAGGAGTATAACTACCTTAAGTATAGCTTTAATAAAGAGAAGAAGAAGAGAAATAAGATAAAGAGGAAGGCTAATAAGCTAACGCTTAAGGCTAATAGATTAGAGATAGATAAGACTATTATAGCTACTTAGATTAATACTTCATTAGAGGTTAATTAAGCTACTATCTTTAAGGCTAAAGCTAGCTTTAACTTCTCCTTAGAGAAGCTTCTATTCTAGCCTCCTTATAAGCCTCCTTTAATGCCTCTTATTAAAGAAGTTTAGAGATAGCTAGAGTAGTTATAATACTATCCTATAGAGCTAAAGACTTCTTAAGGCAATTTTAAGGCTAAATTTTAGTTAATTCTCGCTTCTAGAAGTCTCTTTAAGTGCTTTAAAACACTAACTCTATACTATAGAGATTTTACATCTATACTATTAATATAGATTAATAACTAGTAAATTACTAAGTTTATATAAAGAAGACACTAAGATACTTCTACTTACTAATTTTTAGCTAACTAGCTATGTCTTAGCGTCTTCTAACTGCCTTCTTAAAGAAGGAGGGGTCTTAAAGGCTAGGGGGGTCTTAAAGGGGTGGACCAGACGTTACATAAGAGTATAAAGAGTTCTCTTAGGTCACGTGCTCAAGCTTCGCCCGAATTTTTACGACTAATGCGAATTAGTCAGCGACCCCGGCCAGAGCTCATACTAATCGGGCATGACGGTACATATCAAGTTACTCCATCTTCTCCGCATCCATAATTCATGGAGGAATTACTGGCACTGGATACATCGCATTCACCTTGCTATCGACTGCAACACTGCTAGGTCTATCATCCGCCTCATTGTACATTCCTCTGCGAAGCGTCGCTCTAGCACGTAAAAGCTGAGCAAGGACAAATGTCCAATATGCATGGCAGGTCCTTCAGCGATTCGTTGTCGAAATGCCAGTACGACTGCCTTGCATGTATGAAGGCTGTGGGCGAACGCTGGGTTCCAGAAGCGGCTTGCTTTCGCACTTGAAGCTAGTCCATCGTCTCACCACTGGGTACGGCTGTGGCGAATGCGAATTCATCCATGCCGAACCACATGCTGTCGAAGAGCATCTCGGCAACGCTCACGGAATCCAGCGACTTCCCAAATCGGCCAGTGTCGCCTTGTGCTCGTACTACTCTGCCTATCAAGCTGCTAAACTTGGAGTCAAACCGGATTGGACCTGGTGGTGGCAGCCCGGACACAAGCACCCATTTCCAGCGTCAGGGTCAAAGTCAAAGTCGTCCGTGAAAAAGTCTCAAGCGCGAATAGTGGAGGACGAGCCGGATGGGTCTTCCGCCGTATCGTCACAGTCTCAAGCACGAATAGTGGAGGACGAGCCGGATGGGTCTTCCGCCGTATTGTCACAGGAAGCTTCAAGCACTCTCACAGACTCTCTGTCAAACAAGTTAAAGGATGTCGGAGACCCCATATCGAACGCAGTCGATACGGTACAGCTTGATGCAGAAACCGGCCAGCACGACTCTAACAGGTTCAGTGACCCTGCTATCACTGTTGTCGGTCGGCCCTGTACTCTCTGCAAGACTTATATCATGACCAACTTTCCAAATGCAGTCATCGGACATTATTTGGCCAAACACAGCATCGTGATCCGCAGAAATCCATTGTTCTACATCGACAAAAACCGCTCTGGTGAGCTTTCTCTGTTCGATAGTCACGAATCCACGATCAATGAAGCACTCGACGACCTAGAAATCACTGCTGAAATGGAGCCGTCCAATCAGGGTGAGGACATGGCAGAGAATGGCATTGCTATCGCTGCGGATCAGAGAGGCTGCAATCCATTAGCGAAGCCAAGACCGGGCGTCTTCCGTGGTCCCCGGTCTGTGACTCAGACGGCGGCTGGGACAAGCTACGAAGACTTGATGCAGATATTCTTCGAGTGCATTCCAGCGGAGCACGCATCTCAATTTTCTCCTGTTGCACATGCTTATCGCACGATCCATGACGGTCAGCAAATTCATAGAGCTGCAAAAGAATTGGACCTCTCAGGCGGGATCCGCTTCGGACATCACGTTTTCGCAAAGCAAGATAACGGCATCTGGCATTGCCAGGTTCCCTGCTGTGGAGCTGTATTTGCCAACACTTTCGGTATTGACTTACATCTCTTTGCACACGGTGAACAGACTCTCTCTGGCTTATACTGTGGCGAAGAAAGCTGCAGAAGATATGGTGCCGAGACATTGCCACTTGCGCCCGACGACTTCAGACGTCACATCGATAAGGAGCACGGTGGCTCAGCCGCAAGCTTTGAAGCTGCACGGCCCATAAGAATCGGTGAAGGGCTTCAGAAGAGCCTAGCTCTTTATGTCCGATTCCAAAAACTCGATATCCAAGACATGGAAGCAGTTGCGGCCGAGACGATCCTGCAGGCAGGGTCTGAGCTTTCTATGATATCCGGACCACCTTACCTGAAACCGCTCACACCTCATGAGATTGAGACGAGTTTTCTCAAGTTCACCGGCACCATAGATGATGCGACATTCGATCAGTACTGTAGAAGTCCTTCGGATGGACGTCGTTTCTGCAAATTCGTCACCTTTACCGGCAAAGAGCCCGCGCTCAAACATCCGTACCACATACCAATTGTCACAGTCGAGACCATCATGGGCGCACAGTATATGCACCTTAGTTGCGCAAGAAGATATGTTGCTTGGATACTCAATGAAATAGCTCGGCACAATCTTACCGACTTCTTGTCGCTGCAGGCTTACTTGAGGTCGGACGTGTATCTGGACGGCACGTACCGCCAAGTCCCGGAAAATTCGACCTCCAAGGATGGACTGGCACATGATCACGATCTGTTCGCCGGAGGAGACTCCCTACGCCGCGAACGCCTGTCATGTGACGAAGATCTGCCATGCAAGGACGAGCAGAGGTCGATGCTGGCAACAGTGGAGCTATCGTGCCCTTGGCCAGGCTGCGAGAAAAGAGTGAAGAAACGTGAACACGCCCGTGAAGTATTGAGCCAACATTTCATCAACGCTCATCTCGGGGGGTTTTGGCACTGTTACGAGCCGAGCTGCGAGTTTGTGGTCTATACCACAGCAGAACGCCTTGAAAGACATCGACGCTACTGCCATATCGGACCAGAATATCAATGTGGACATCTAGACTGTAATTATGTACAGGTTCACACAGTCCAGAGCAGAGCACAGTTGAATGACTTCAGATTACAAAAACACCACGAATGGATCTTCAACAAATGGCTAGGCGATGGTACTACAAAGTTACGGGGCGAACAGCCTAGTCCTGATGGATGTAGCATGTCTACGTTAATTGCATCGTTGTCGGGAGCAATCGATGCAAATTTCCGTAGCAGGCAACGGCAAAATCGTTCTACTTCGAACCGCGAACTACTCGCTGCGAGGGGTGTCTCTCTTGAACAATGCGATGTTCAAGGGATTGGCTCGTGTCAAGGCTTCCATTACGCACGACAATGGTATAGTTGCCCGGCAGAGACTATGCTAGATATAGACACGTCTCCCCTTATCTACATTGAGTCCCACGCTGAATTCACTTTCGCACTGTGCTGCGACTTTTGCACAACCATTCTGTCGAGGTTACCGCGGCCTAAAGCTGAGATACCTTCAATCCACACCTTCTTCAACCAAAAATCGCTCAATCGTCGCCCTCGCTTTGGTGCAGGAGCAGATATCAATGACTACCAAACTTTTCTAAGTCATACTCGGGCGGAGGGACTCCGGGTCCTCCCTGCACTCTCCAACATCAAGCAAGCAATACAACACAATCCGAAACAAGTCTTTGTTGTAGATTTTGAGACTACCATTCCCTGGGGAATGCGGTCTGTTCCCTTAGAGGTGACGGTCCGAACAGCTGACGGTAGTATTGTTATATCATGCGGCATTAATGAGCCTGGAATTACTAATGCAGCGTTTGAAGACAGTATTGGTGTGAAGCAGGGCCGACTCTTCCAGCAACCCGAGCGTGCACTCCGTCATCTCCGCAAATTTCGGGGAGCCCGCGATGCTGGTATTCCGCCGAGATGTCTATCAGCTAAGGAAATAGTTCACGTTCTGCGAAAAGCAGGGTTCGGGCGCCAAAGCTATTAGATCGAATACTCATTTGGCAACTTTGATCGAAAAGCGATGACTTTGCTCCTACTCCAGGCCGGAGAAGATCCCGACTGCCACCTTCCAATTCAACAGAGATGCTGGACTGTTATACCAGACATCATGCGTAGTCTGCCAGGTGTGTTTTAACTGTAGAGTATCGCTCGAGGCACTAACAGTGGAAGGATTACAAAAGTTTACTCTACAGCACCTCGGCAGGATAATGTGCCCCGATAATCCTCACTTACAAAGTCTTCATAGTTCTGCTAGTGACACTCATGTACTGCTTAGTGTCGTTAGTAAGTTTCTTATGTCCTCGACAGGAATATAAGATACGTAATATGATAGTCCCCTGCCGCATTTCGCTAAGTTCAACTCCTTTGTGACGACCGCTATGCTACCTTAAAGCGAGGCACCAAAAAACTTATCCAAAGGTAAGTTATGATCAAGGATTCGCAGTGCGAGAATCGTTGCATGTAGCACACTCTACTGTCACTCTTCCAAAAGTCTGTGCGGATTTGAAGGAGACGTGTTATCAAACGCACAGAATTTTAGAAGAGAGACAGTACAGCGATAAGTGCATAGACTATGTGCCAAGTATTGGACTGTGATAGCGTCGGGGGATCTGCGCGTTGCTGCGGAGCAATTAGCATATCATAGTAAGTATTATAAGCATATCACAACCCCATCCCCTTCATAATCGCGGCAATAGCTCAGTTGGGAGAGCGTCAGAGTTCGTGTAACGTCCTAATTGTATTGTGTTTATACTAACAAAACCTAGCTGAAGCTTAAACTTCAGTTTTCACACATCTGAAGGTCTTGCGTTCGATGCAATTGGCGCAGAGCAGTTGCCCTCACGGGCATTCGTTTTGCTCATAAAATGGTTAGGGATAGGATTCCAAAGATATGGATTCCATCTTTTTACAGACTCTAAAGAAAGTAAATATACAAAAGTAAAGAAGAAAGTCTTTAGTATAAGTGTAGAGTATATTACCAAGAAGAGTAATATTAAGTATTATATAAGCCATCTGCCAAGATTTTGCAAACCTGACGGCTTGAGCGAAGCGGGCGCATTATGCGCTCTCCTACCGCATTACATCTTCGACATGTATTTATCTCGAATGCGATGAGGAGGATCTGCTACGTGCGACCAAGTGTAGCGGCCATTCACCGCTCGCAACAAAGCACATTCCTGCACATCCTCCGAGCTGCCCAAGAGGTGCCCACTCGTCATCGATATGCGACTCAAACAGTAAGTTGCAGCGATCCGCCTGGCCGATCGCACATCACGGCGCGGACACCCAAAGCCAGGCACAACGAGATTGGTGTTCAACAGGTCAGCGACCATGTCCACGCACAACTCTTCCCGGAAGCTGCTCCTCCTGCACCTGAGGAGCTCGTTGAACTGGCCAAGGACCATCTCACCAGACATGACCTCCTAGGGAAGAACACCGATTCTTCGTCACCGGTATCTTTTGACCTCCCGCGGCTCCAAGGCAGGACCTTGGACGAGCACTTCTACAAGCTGGGTATGGACGCTTCTCAGCCATACCTGACACTGGCAAAACGTTTCGCAATCGCCAGTCCACCTCCTAAACCACGGAGATGGGAGACTACAAGAAGTGGTTGGACAAAATACTTCACGGACGGGTCATGGAAAGCAGTGGACGCGCCTGAAGAGCAAGTTTTGACCTTTGACACTGAGGTTATGTGGAAAGAGACTTCGTTTCCGGCCATGGCTTGCGCTGCCAGCGACTCTGCATGGTACTCTTGGATATCGCCATGGCTGCTAGAGGAGACTGAGAACGATCAGCACCTCATACCTTTTGGAGACATCAAAACGCCTAGAATCATCATTGGTCACAACGTGGGCTACGACCGGGCTCGTATCGCCGAGGAGTATCAATTGAGTCAAAGCAAGAACTTCTTCATGGATACCATGTCTTTGCATGTTGCGGTAAACGGCATGTGCTCCAGGCAACGGCCACAATGGGTCAAGCACAGGAAAGCCAGGGAAGACCGAGAAAAGATTGCAAACGCAGATGCCACGGCCGATCTCACATCACTGCTTCAAACTCGACAAGATTTTGACGAGGAAGAGGAGCTTTGGGTCGGAAGAAGTTCTGTCAATTCATTGCGGGATGTGGCCAAATTCCATTGTGGTATCACAATCGACAAGGCCAGGCGAGAATGGTTTGGTGAGCTGGACAGGCACGGCATTCGCGAGCGCATGGACGAATTGCTTGATTACTGTGCTGCAGATGTCGACGTGACACACAAGGTCTACCAGAAGGTCTTTCCCGCCTTCCTCGAGACATGTCCACATCCTGTCAGTTTCGCGGCACTCCGGCATCTCTCGTCGGAGATTCTCCCCGTGGACAAATCATGGGAAGCCTACCTGTCGAATGCAGAGGCTACGTATCATAAGCTTTCTGACGGCGTAGAAGAACGACTCAAAGACCTCGCCGAGAAAGCGCTCGAGGTCAAGGATCACCCAGAGAGATACTCTAAGGATCCCTGGTTGCAGCAGCTGGACTGGACCGGCCAGGAGATAAAATACGTCAAACCTAAGAAGAAAGGTGATGAACCCCGAATGGCAGCGAGACAAAAGAAGCCGGGCATGCCCAAATGGTACAAGGATCTCTTCGCCAAGAATGATTCTCCTCTGGCACTTACTGTGAGGACTCGCATAGCGCCAATTCTTCTGCGGCTATCCTGGGATGGGTACCCTCTGTTCTGGTCTGACAAACATGGCTGGACATTCCAGGTACCGCTCGAGTCGATCGACAAGTACGAAGGTCAGGCCATGAGACAAGCCGACATGTCAGAAGAAGAGAACCTCACTTTGCGTCACGACATGGATCATGCGTACTACAAGCTACCACATAAGGATGGGCCTTTGGCGCGATGCGCCAATCCACTTGCAAAGGGCTACCTTGTTTTCTTTGAGAAGGGCACACTGTCATCTGAGTTTGCTTACGCCAAAGAGGCACTGGAGATGAATGCATCATGCTCGTACTGGATCAGTGCTCGCGATCGGATCATGTCTCAATTGGTCATATACGAGTCTGACATCGGCCGGGCACTTCCATCTCAAGCGCAAAATGATCAGGGTTTCATTCTTCCTCAAATCATCCCCATGGGCACCATCACCCGTCGCGCTGTGGAGAACACCTGGCTGACAGCGAGTAACGCTAAGAAGAATCGTGTTGGATCTGAGCTGAAATCCATGATCAAGGCGCCTCCAGGATACTCATTCGTCGGAGCAGACGTAGACAGTCAAGAACTCTGGATTGCCAGTTTAGTCGGTGATGCCTCGTTCAAAATCCATGGCGGGAATGCGATCGGGTTCATGACACTTGAAGGCAGTAAAGCGGCAGGCACAGATTTGCATTCGCGGACTGCTAAGATTCTTGGGATCACTCGCAACGACGCCAAAGTCTTCAACTATGGACGCATATACGGTGCTGGTCTCAAGTTTGCAAGCACGCTCCTTCGACAGTTCAATCCTACCATGACAGAGTCGGATGCTGCCAAGACGGCCGGAAACCTGTACAAAGAGACAAAGGGGCAGCGGACGAACAGGAAAATTCTTCATGATCGAGCCTTCTGGAGAGGCGGGACCGAATCCTTCGTGTTCAACAAGCTGGAAGATTTCGCTGAGCAGGAAAAGCCAAGGACTCCGGTGCTTGGAGCTGGGATCACAGAGGCTCTGATGCGACGCTACATTTCCAAAGGAGGCTTCATGACGTCGAGAATCAATTGGGCCATTCAGTCGAGCGGCGTTGACTATCTACATATGCTCATTGTGAGCATGGACTATCTGGCACGCAGGTACAACATCAATGCACGACTCGCCATCACTGTCCATGACGAGATTCGATATCTGGTCAAGGATGAAGACAAGTACCGGGCAGCAATGGCTTTACAGGTGGCCAATGTCTGGACTCGCGCCATGTTCAGTCAGCAGATGGGCATCAACGACCTGCCACAGTCTTGTGCTTACTTCTCTGCGATCGATATCGATCATGTCTTGCGAAAGGAAGTCGATATGGACTGCATCACACCTTCGCATCAAACTCCAATAGCGCCCGGCGAGAGTCTCGATATAATGCAGCTTCTGGAAAAGGATCAAGCTGCTCTCTTGGACGACAGCATCGTTCCTACCGATCCGCCAGCACCGGAGAAGTTTCCATACGTTGTGCGATCGCCTGTGATGTCCGCTCTGCAGTCTACCGAGGATAGAAACTACATCCGAGCGCAGATCACATCGAATGATCTCGAACTGAAGCAGATCATCAAGGATGTCAAGCCACCGCCGGCTGCCAAACCAAAATCGACTGCGACAAGCCAAAGAGGGAGGAAGAAATCAAGCGCTGCCTCGAAGGACCCTACAGAACAGCGAACAACGTTGTTCGAGGTTTTCGACGATGACTGGTCGACGGGCAGGGGGCACGCTAGGAAGTGGCCAGTGCCGGATAGGAACCAACATTGGCAGGCGCAGAACACTTCAAACAAGGTCCACACTGCGACGATCTACAGGAAATATCCTACATCGTCTGGGTCAAGTGCTAGGGTGTAAATGATGTATATTGAGAAACGTAAATGGTGTATCATAGCGGAACGGCATGTACAGTATTGGGAGGCACGGCGGTGTCCTTGAAGGACGGTAGATACCCCATATTCGTAATCACATCTTGAACATCAATTCTCTTGAAAGTTTGCCATGAGTCCTATCAAGATACTGAAGCGTTACGCCTTGATGATAAAGGAAGCAAGGCTGATCGACAGCGCAGCCCCACCACTCCGAGCGGGTCCGGCATGTGAAGGACAACGTCCCTCTCCACTCGCAAAAGTTTGTCGATTTCTTGGCAAATTTGTCCGCTTTACTAAACAACATAAAGCCTTTAGAGGTGTACTGTTTATTTAATATTTAATATATAAAGCTGTCATTGATCTAAGAAGTGGTTATAACCCTTATTACTCTTGTATTTTAATCTAAGCTCTTTAAACGCTATATAGCTATAGTACTTCGTAACCTTCTTATTAAACACTTTTAACTACTAGATGTACTTTATCCGCCGGTCTGCCTTAGCAATTGTTACCTTCTTAGCATCTTTAACACTAACAATGAAGCTAAGAAGTAGCTTCTTCTCTTTATAATAAAGAGTCTTATAAGAGTTTAAGTCTAGTAAGAAGGCTAGATAGTTAGTAAATAAGATACTAAGCTTCTTAATCTTCGACAATAGTATAGCTCTAGCCTTATAGTATATAGTACTATTGTCTTCTATAACAATAATATGCTTCTTCGGATAACGCTTCTAGATATGTTAAATATAGAGAAAGAGATAGTCTTTATATATAATAAAGCTAAACTAGAGGAAGTTAAGCTTCTTCGAGGAAGCTATTAAAGGCTTAAACTTAAAGGCCTCTTCTGTAGTCTAATAGTACTAGCGACCTCTCTTATTACTCTCCTCTTAATAGTAGTTATATTAGTCTATAGACTAGTTATAATTATAAAGCTTTTGAAACTCCTTAAAGTAAGAGTCGTTATCGGCACGCTACTACTACTCTACTACCTCCTAAAGCCTTATCGCGTTAATTACTACTAAACGCTTGTCTAACTTAAGAATCTTTTTATCGAAGAGGTTAAAGATAATATAAAGCCTCCTCGTTACTAAGTCTTAAGCTATTACTATAGCCTATTATTCACAAATGAAGTGTTAATAGCTCTTGTTAATATAGCTTTTTTTGCTAGATCTAACACTTAATTTACGCTTTAAAGATTAGCTAAATCTAAACTTCTTTTCGTTATAGACGATAAGGATAGTCTTCTCCTTAATATAGAAGTATAATTTACCGCTATCGGAGTAGTAAAAGAGGCACTCCTAAGCGTTATAACTAGACGGCTTAACGATATTCTTCTTGACGACGATTAGCTAGTAATTATAGTTACTAGTATTATACTTCTTACTTATAAGAACTGTCTTAACTTGCTTATATATTATTCGAGGGATATTAACGTCTAGCTCCTAGAGAACCTTCTAATTGTTAACCTTATTAGCGGCAACGACTTAGTTATAGTACTTAAGCTTCTTAACTATCGTATACACTATATTACTCTCGATAGAACTAGGCTCGATATTACAAGGATAGCTAGTATAAGGCTATATATTAGTAGCCTCTATTAGATTATTTAATCTATTACTTCTTAAACGCGATTTAGTATGCTTTATAACCTTGTTAATAGTCTAAGGCTCTAGCCTAAAGTCGGTTGTAATATTAACTTACTTATGCTTTCTACTAAATTTTTTATAAACAATTTAGTAACGCACGGATTTAGAGAGCTTAGCACTACAAGGTATAACAGTTTAAGAGCAATAGTAATAAAATTAGTAGAGTTAGAGGTGTTTAAAGGTTTATTAATAGGGTAGTAGACTTAGTGTTAGAGTAACGCGTTAAAAAATTAATAAACTTTTATAAGTGAAGATAGTAGCTTATACGTGCTAAACTACTAAAACTTTTAAACTTTATAAATAAATAAACCTTACTAATACTACTTTTTATAACTTCTCTAGTAATACGAGATAGATACGAACTAGATTTAGTCTAGATCCATATTAGATTAATTATGTAATTCTAGTATCGTAGCCTAGGCTTCTAGCCGCTTAGTCCTCGATATTACGCATGCTTTGTACTTTAGTCTTCTTCTTCTTCTTCTTCTAAGTCTCGATATCTTAACGAATAGACGTAATTAACCTCTTATCTTGCTAGTCGTAATTACTATATCGAGACTTCGAAGAACTATAACCGAGCGATAGAGCTATCGAATTATCTAGTTATTCTACTACTTATGTAACCTCTAACAACTAACACTTATAAAGAATCGAAGAACTAAAGAAGAAGCTATTATAACTATAGTTCCCGCGTACACTACTATAGATCCTCGCTGCTGCTATACAGGTCGATACTACGAATAAGAAGAAGGTAATAAGTTAAGTTATAGACGACTCTTAAAGGAAGTAGGCCGCTAGCTAAATTTTTAATATCCCCTTTGTTACGCGTTAACTTTTACACTACAAATCACAACTAACCTCGCCGAGTATAGCTCGATCTAACTCTAGCAACGACTACTGTATAAGTAAGATAAACCTCTCTACTAACGACAATAACGAAGCTATCTAGTTAGTCTATTATAACCTCTTTATCCTATCTAACGCTAACCTTAGAAAGAAGCTCTAAGAGACAGATAGCATAAGTACTCTACGTAAGGCCTTCGAGTTTATTAAGTCTACCTTCGATAAGTAGGTCGAAGTACGTAATACTACTCGTTCCGATACTCTTAATCTACATAACTAACTCGACACTACTTAAGCTAAGCTAGCTATAGCTAATAGTACTATAGATAACCTCACTATCTAAGCTGCACGCTACCTCTCTAAAGTTAGCAATCTTAGGTCCGAGCTAGCGTAGCTAAGAGCCGAGATAGAGCGCGCTATACTAGCTCCTTCTATATAAGGCGCTACCTTATTAGAGAAGATACTAGACCCCGCTATGTTTAGTAGCAGCACTCTAGAGCAGTTCGAGGTCTTTAAGCATTAGATAAAGAACAAGATACGCGCTAACGCCGACTGCTATCTAACTAAGGTAATCTAATTCGTATACCTCTACTCTCGCCTCTCTAGAGAAGCTTATACTCTTATTATAGACTCTGCCGGAGACGACACTCTCGACGTTAGTGCTAGCCTAGCTCTATTAGCCTAGCACTTTAAAGACCCTAACTGTAAAGCTACTATACGCGCTTAGTTCGCTAGTCTCTTCTAGCGTAATACCTCTTTTAACTCCTTTATTAGCGAGTTTAATAAGTATACTCTTTGCGCTAAGATCGCTAACGACGAGTAGCTCTACTAGTTACGCTAGAAGATCTCTAGTAAGCTACGCGCTGCCCTCGTTAACTTCGACACTAACGATCTTACTGCCTTTATCGCTAAGGCTCGTACTACTAACTATAACATCTAATAGAGTAACCTTATCACTAAGCGCACTTAGGCTCTACGCTCTATACTAGCTATAAGCCGCGCCTCTAGTGCTCCGACTCGTGCTCTCTATTCTACCTTAGCTCCTGCCACTTCTCCTGCTACCTTCTACTCTATAGCTAGAGGTGCTCTATAGCCTTTTTGCTCTTCTTAGTCTCTAATCTATTACGCTTGCGGAAAGCCTAGCTATATCTCTACTAAGTACATAGCTAGCGCTATAGAGAAGGCTACCTATGCCGCTACTTGCCCTGCACGCGCTATTAGTACTATAGAGGCCGCCGAAATCTAACAGCTCTAGGACTGTCTAGCCGAGTTAAACAACTAAGTTAACTCTAACTTAGCTTATAACATAGATCGAGTTTAGCCTTAGTTCGACCCCGACATAGATTACAAGTTAGCCGACCTATCTAGCTAGGGAAACGACTAGCCGGAGAACAAGTCCTATCCTCTAGCGGAACAAGAGCAATTCGAGATAGACCCGGAAGTGTATAGTTAATAAATAGTATCGTTAGCTACTACATTCTCGCTATTATAACTCCTATTACTATCTATAACCTCTATAACTGCTCTCGCACTATTACACTTTAAGCCTTTATCGATACTAGCGCGCTTATTAGCGCCGCTATTAATCATAACGTCCTTAACAAGTTAAAGAGCTTCGGCTGTCCCGTTGCGCTAGCTAGTTCTATTTAGCTCTAAGCCTATAATAGCGTTCTAACAGAACAAGTCACTTATAGCGTCCCCCTTACTACTACTGTCTCGGGCAAGCTAAACGCTCTTACTATCTTCTACATTATAGATATTAGCTATTTTAACATTATCCTTAGCCTTAGCTAGCTTAAAGCTAATAAGGCTACTATCGACTATAAACATAGCTAAGTCATGTATAAAGAAGAGTTTTCACTAGTCGTCGTTAAGTAGTAGTAGCTGTAGCTAATTAAAGGACTAGGATCTAGATCCGAGCTAGGCTTAGATCTAGAAGTCTAACTCGGCAAAGCCCCTACTCTAGTTTAGAACCGGTTCGGATCTAGTTTAACTTGTAAACTAGATTCTAGCTCGGACGCCGAGATAGACTACTCTAGCCTATATCGCCTACTAGCTCTTAGGTCGAACTTTAAGCTAAATTAGAGAGAGTTTAAGCTAGCCTCCTATAGTACTTAGTTAATGTACAAGTTCTCTTACGTACCTGCCTACGTGAACGACACTAAGCTAGAGAGACCTACGATTACTTTTATTAGTGCTATAGCCTTTGCGTTGTAAGCTAAGTACTCTAGCTACGAGGTGTTTACTATCTCTATAAAAGATATTAAAGACTACTACTATTTAGCCTCTAAACCGGAACTAGACTCTATAGAGGTTCTACTACCGGAGCTATATAAGTTTACTAACGTCTTCTCTAAGGAGTAATCTAATACCCTACTAATGTACTAACTAGAGTTTAATAACTATATCGTTCTAAAGGATAGCGCTAAGCTACTACGCACTAAACCCCTTCGCTACCTCTTGCCTAAGAAGCTCGATATAGTAGAGTAGTTTATCCGCGAACACCTCGATAAGGGTTTCGTTACTCTAAGCTCTACGAGCTACTTGTTGTCTATCCTCTTCGTTCGTAAGCCTAACAGAGAGCTTCGCCTCTACGTCGATTACTATAGCCTAAACGAAGTTACTAAGCGTAACGTCTACCTACTACTACTTATTAAGGAAACGCTTACTTGCGTTAGTAAAGCTAAGTAGTTTAGCAAAATCGATATCTATTAAGCCTTCTACTACCTCTATAACTCTATTAACTATAAAGACCTTACTACGTTCTCTACACGAATAGGCAACTTTAAGTAGTTAGTAATACTCTTTAGCCTTACTAACGCCCTAGCTATATAGTAGAGGTTTATGAATTATAACTTCGTCGACATGCTAGAACGCTTTATGTCGATTTATCTCGATAATATCCTTATCTACATAGACGGCACGCGCCGGGAGCACGCTAAGTATATTAAGCTAGTACTCTAGTAACTTCGCAAGCTCGGCCTTAACACTAACATCAAGAAGAGCGAGTTCTACCTAACGGAAGTAAAGTACCTTAGCATTATCGTTAGCTAAGATAGAGTTAAGATAGACCCTAAGAAGGTAGAAGCTGTTAGAGTATAGAAGCAACTAGCCCCTAGGAACACTACTTAAGTACGAAGCTTTATTAGCTTTTGCAGCTATTATCGCTACTTTATTAAGGGATTTAGCACTATCGCTAAGCCGCTAAATGATCTACTTAAGAAGGATACTACTCTATAGAACGACAAGTACACGGCTACCTTTAACTATATAAAGCACATCGTTACTAGCGTACTAGTCCTTGTGTACTTTAACTACATAAAGTAAATCGTGCTTAAGACTAACACTTCGGATACTACTACCGCTAGCGTTCTATTATAGTATAACAACTCCGACGTGCTCTACTCTATTGCCTTCTTTAGTAAATCTATAAGCGAAGCCAAGCGTAACTACGCTATCTACGACAAGGAACTTCTAGCTATCGTCTAAGCCTTCGAAGAGTAGGCTTCTAAGCTTATAACTGCTTAGCCTAACAAGACTATCTAAGTCCTTACTAACTACTAGTTGCTAATGTACTTTATGAGGACTTAGAAGCTATTACGCTACTAAGTATACTAGGCGCTCTATCTCGTATAGTTTAACTTTAAAATCATATATAGGCCTAGTATAGCCAATAGCAAAGCCGACGCTCTCACTAGAAGGAATAGAGACGTACTACGTTCTAAAGAAGACCTAAACCTCCGTTAGACGCTACTACTATTAAAAGTGCTCGATTTATACATTATTAACGAGCTAAATCTAGATTACATCCGAACTAGATTACTAATTTAGGCCGAACTAAAATCTAGTTCGCTATCTAGTTCGCTATCTAGTTCGCTATCTAGTTTACTACCTGTACTATTACCTATCTCGGCTGCTAAGCTAGAGGTCTATATAGTACCTATCTTAGCCTCTAAAAACTAGCCTTTACTACTATTTAACGAAGTAGCTAAAGCTAACCTATAGAACTCCAATTTTGAGTTAGTTCGTAGCGTCTACTATATAATAGAGGCCTTCCTAAAGAGGAAATAGTTACTGTCGACCGACATTACTATCGAGAAGGGGATACTATAGGCCGATAGCTGCTTAATCGTTCTCTATTGTATAGCTATAAAAGTCATATAGGAAGTTTATAACTCGAAGGATTATACACACGGAGGAGCTACTAAGACAGCTACTATAATTAAGACAACCTTCTATATCCCCGGATACGATAGTAACGTAAAGAGGTTCGTTGCTAACTGCTACGACTACAAGCGTTCGAAAGCTCGCTATAGCCTCCTAGCTAGCCTCCTATTACCTCTGCCTATTCCGGAAAGGCCTTAGTAGTATATTACTATAGACTTCGTTACTAGTCTATCTCTAGTAGACAGCTATAACGCTATACTCTATATCGTTAACTGCCTAACTAAAGAATAATACTTAATCCCTTACTTCTCTAGCGATAGAGATATATTAGCGTTTAAGACTGCTAAGCTCTTGTTCTTCTACGTGTAGAAACTACATAGTCTACCCGATAGTATTACCTCCGATTGCGGTTCTTAGTTCGTTAGCGACGTTTAGAACAGGCTCTACTAGATCCTAAAGATTATAGCTAAGCTCTCTACTATAGAGCACCTCTAGATAGACGGCTAGTTAGAAGTTATAAACTACAAGTTCGAGCGAGTTATCCGTTTATACGCTATACACTTTAGCAATTAGACTCTCGTTCTGCTAGTCGTAGAGTTCTTCGCAAATGCTAGCCTCTCGGATAGTACTAAGTTATTGCTATTCGAAGTAATAAGAGGTTATAGGCTAAGGATAAGCTTCTAACTACCTTCCGATGCGCTATTAAGAAGAGCTAAGCTTATTAAGGCTAACATCTATACCCTCGCTAAGTAGCTAGAAGAGGCGTTAGCTATCGCTAAGACTAACCTCGCTATTGCTTAATTACGTATAGTAGAGTAGGCTAACAAGCACTAGCTACTAATAGAATTCGAGGTTAGTAATCTAGTATAGCTATCGACAAAGAACCTCTACCTATATAGCAACTCTAAGCTACTACTAAAAAGAGTCGGTCTCTATAAGGTGTTAGAGAAACGCTTACCGCTAGTATATAAGCTTAATCTACTAACTGCGCTATAGCGTGTACACTCTATGTTTTACACTAACCTCCTTACTAAGCATCCGAACGACCCTCTACTAGGTTAAGCCTTTAAGAAACTACCGCTAATAGAGGTTAATAGTAAAGAGGAATATAAGGTAGATAACATTATTAATATACGTACGCTACGTAGTAAACTCGTCGCTTACGTAAGCTAGAAGAGCTATCTAGAAGACCTTACTTAGTAGCTAATCGACAACCTTAAAGGGGTAGCTAATGTACTATATAACTATTTAGATATACACAAGAATAAGCTAAGGCTAAGCTAGATTAATAGAGAACTTATATAATAGCGTTTAAGAGTAAACGTGCTTAAGAGAGAAGATAGTAATACGAGATAGATACGAACTAGATTTAGTCTAGATCTATGTTGGATTAATCACGTGATCCCGGCATTGCGGCCCGGGCTTCCGGCCGCTTAGCTCTTAATATTATATATGCTTTGTACTTTAGTCTTCTTCTTTTTCTTCTTCTAAGTCTCGATATCTTAACGAATAGATGCAATTAACCTCTTATCTTACTAGTCGTAATTATCTAGTGCTATTAATTCTTCTTTTTACGCGCTTTTAAAGTATTCTAAGGTAAATTAGAGTATTAGAAAAGCTCTCTAAGGAAGTATTTTTATTATATTATCTTATTTAATAGTCTACTACTACGATTTATTATAGTTGTTTAGGTCGTAGATTAGGCTTTAAGGCTAACAAGTTCGATAGCAAATAACCTCTATATACTATACTTGTAATATAGACTTACTACTATACTTATAGTATTACTTACTATAACCTCGCTACTGTTGCTCTCTTCGTCCTCTCTGTCTCTACCGAGCACTACGCTACGCTTAGTTAATTTTTTAACCTTTAATATTATAAGCACGATTAGGTTACTCTTTAGAAGCGGTCCTTTACTACAAGTATAGTATAAGATTAGCTAGATATCTATACTTATAGAGTACTCGCTAACGACTTATAGAGGATACTACTACTCGACAACTACTATATTATCTAATTTCTAGTTCTTTAGGGTCGCCGCTTTCGAGGCTAAGCTAGCTTACCTTCGTTATTCCTTGTAGAGGTGTAATACTTATTAATTACTTCGTCGTATAGATATAGCTAGCTATATTATAGAGACAGGAGAAGAGGTGCCGGCCCTAAAACTATACAAAGAGTGTGTTAAGCGTAACTACCCTTGCTAGGTGTTTAAGGAGAAGAAGGAGGTATATGTCTTCTATAAAAGAAATAATAAATCCTGTTATAACGTAGAGAGGAAGATTAAGAAAGAGAAAGAGAAGAGAGAGAATACTACTACTACTACTAGCCTATCTATAGCGGATCTAGCTACGAGTCTAGCTACGAGTAAGCAGTAAGTTACTATTTTAGAGGCAAAGAAGGTAGCGCTAGAGGTAAGGGTAGTAACTCTCGAAGACAACTATAACATAGTAGAAGATACGCTCGCTAATATTAAGTAGTACCTTAGCTTGCCTTAATTACTAGAGCCTTTTTTGTACTTGTAAATAATATCTAATAGATGTGCTTTCTTCTCTTGTAAACTATAAATATAACTACAAGTCCTCTATAAGTGCTACTATACGTTAGGCGACCTAAATCTAGCTTGTAATCTAAGCTAAATCTAGCTTATAATTTGACTCGTAGTCTAACTCGTAGTCTAACTCGTAGTCTAACTTGTAATCTAAGTTAGTAGCTAAGGACTAGTATTATACTACCCTCTGCTTCTTCCTTTGCCTTAATTATATCTCCCTCTTCTCCGGTATTACTAGTATAGCCTCCTCTTAGTCCTTCTTAAGCTTCTCCTCCTACTCCTCTACCTCCTTATCTAGCTTATCTAGCTCTAAATTATTAGACAACTCTATAGTCGGAAGGGAGCGTTCGATAGTAAAATAAAGATCGTTATTGTCTCTAGTTAGGTTAGCAAATTTAGAGAGTTAATCTTAGTAGAGTTACTAAATAAGGTTAGTATAAGTTATAATAGTAAGTTAACTACGAGAACTTATAGTCTTAAGCAGCTCTAGCTCTTTCTTAATTAGCCTAGCGCTTAGCGTAGTACTTAGAGCGCAACTTGTAGCGTAACTCGCTAGTGTCTTTTTAAGTCCCTTAATCTACTATATATAGATTATAATAACGTAGGTAGCCTCGCTATAATTACTATTCTTTTTCTTCGAGACCTTCGCTATAAACGGCATAATAAGGCTACTAAGGTCTTCTATAGCTACTAAGGAGGCTTTTGTAAGCCTTTATAGTATATTAGTAGTAAGGCTCTAGCTGGTGTAGAGGAAGGCGCTATTAAAGTGCTCGAAGGCTGTTATCTAAGATTTAAGGTAATAATTATTACTACGAGTTAAAAGGAAGGCGACAAAGGCTTTACCTCGTAGCCTATTATCTCTCTACGTATTAAACTCTTGCTTATAGAAGCCGTCGTTCTATTCTTCGTACGTCTTAGCTACTTTAAACGTCTAAATAGGTATATACTTGTTATACGTTACCTTAGCTAATTATATATAAGCTTTAACTAGAATATAAAATTTGAACAGATCGACTAGTAGTGTTAATACTACCGATTAGCCTCTAGATAACAGCGTACGAGTGCCGGCGTTAGCCTAAGGTAGTCTATTAGCTATATAGATCCGGCGCTATTAAATAGTAGCAGAGGGGAGGGAGGCAAAGACTATAGAGGTAGTAGTCGGTAGTAGCTACACTAGCGGAGTCTATACTCGCTACTAACTTATAGACAAGCTCGCGGCTAGTAATAGTAAGGTTAAATAGCTAGAGGAGAGAGAATCTAACGAACCTCTCTACTAGCTAGTCCTTATAAAGCCTTCACTAGTTAGTACGTTAGAGTTTTTAGCGCTATAGCTGCTACAAAAGGTATATTAGCCTATAGCCTTGTCGTGATAAATGCTCTACTTTAGGTAGTAGAGTATCTACTCTAGCGCTAATATATTACTATAAGTTAGCTACGAGTATAGTAGCGAGTCTACAAAGGGCAAGCAAAGAGAAAGGAGAGCAAGGAGAGAAGAGAAGACTATACTCTTTTTAATTATCTAAAGTCTATATTACCTTCCTTACTAGTTAGTGCCTTAAATAATGTAATAACCTCTAGCCTAACAACGCTACTTTAATAGAGCTTATCTAACTCGACTAGTTCTAGATTAATATTGCTAAAGGCGATGTAGACGTAGGCGGCCTAGCAGAGATAAAGATATACTAGTCGATAAAGGCGATAGCCCTTAGAATTAGTACTACTACTAGTTAGTATAGTACTAAACTCTTAGATAATAACTTTATAACACTACCGGAGTGTTTTAGCTAGTAAATATTCTTTAATATCTGCCTTAGTAAGTTAGTACAAGTACTTAAAAAGAAAACATAGAGAGCGCTATCTAGAGTTATAAATTGCTAGAAGCGCTACGAACTAAACTTTTTAGCCTCGGTAAGGAACTCGCTAAGAACTTGTAGTTCGACTTGTATACTACATTACTCGCTCTTCTATATCTCTAGCTACTTATATATATAAACTAGTTAGCTATAAACGATATAAGGCTAATTACACTACTTATAAATCTTATAGAAGTTCTAGCAGAGAGTAAACTCTTATAGCTCGTAGTAGATAATTAGTATATAGATAGCAAGTAGAGTAATACAATCTAATAGGCTATCGCCTATAAATACCTCCTTGGCAACTAGCTTAGTAAAGTAGTTATACTAGTTATTTGTAGTCCCTTTTGCTATTTGTAACTACTACGATTTAATTCGCTAGTTTATCTTACTAGTGCTATACTAATAGTAGTCTATAAAGGCTACGGGATTTACTTAAACTTGTCTAGTAATAGCGTAGTACAAATCTGCTATAATTAGCATTTTAGCACCTTAATCGGATTGTACCTTACGTAGTATAATACTAGTAGCCTCGAGATAATAGAGATATTAAGTAGTAACTAAGTTTTCTATATATCTAGTAATACTAATATAAAGCTAGAGGATATACTATAAGTATATGTCTATCGCGGCGTACACTTAGATACTAACCCTCTCGAACTTGTAATAGGCGTTAAGTAACTAGCGATAGTTTAGCTCTAGCGTAATAAGAGCGCTATAGTAGTAATTAATAGCGTAAAGGCAACTACTAACACTCTCCGGATTAAGCTCGTAATTAAGCTATATTACTCTAGTACTACAAGTCGTAAGCTACGAGTCGAACTGCGAGTTAGATCGCTAGCGGTATAGGCGCGAGATAGACGCCGAGATAGACACTAAGATAGATACTAAGGGGAGCTACAAGTTAAGCTATAAGTTAAGTAGCGAGTTATAACTTATATACCTACTAGATTATATCTCTTCCTTAGCTCCTTAGCTAGCATGCGATATCCTAAGTTCTCTAAGCCTTTATCTAGTAACTCTTATAAAGTTTCTCTCGTATATACTTATACCTCTTTCTTGTCTATAGCGTCTGTCCGTTTATAGAGACCTATAGCTAGCCAAAGGCGTTAAAGCTAACGCTTTAAAAGGTTTAGCTAGCCCTCGTTATATAATATCCTTAGTATTAGATCGTCCTTTTCTATAGCCTTACTAAACATCGACGTAATCTAAGCTTATAACTCTAGTAAATCTATAGCTAGTAGCCTCGTCGTAATGCTCTAATACTTTAACTACTACTATAGAGATCGTAAAGATACCTTAACGTAGAAGACGTTACGTAAGTAGTTAACGACTATCGATTAATCGAGGTTATCGAGGACGATCTAGCGCTAGATTAAAGGCCAATAGGCCTTAAAATCGATACATAGGTGTAGCATGACGAATAATGACTGTTTAGACTATTAGCGAGTCCACTAGCGAGTGCAAGAGTAAGTAATAACCAATAGAACGTAAATATTGAGCAAATTCGCAGGTGTAAATAAATAAAAGTTAGTTGAATTGGCGGTTTGGAACATATAAGCCTCCCTAGTGGAGAGGTCGCAACATCCGGGCGGTTATGTTCAGCCGTACATTCACTCCCTCTCAAAAGACCTTTGATTTGCTCAGTCCTCGCTCCTGAGAGCGTCGCCTTGTTACCGAGTCTGCATAAAACCCATTTCTATTCCAAGGAGTTCTTTACTGAGTCTCCCTTGCGCACTCGACCCACAGCACGTCTCACCCAACACCACAATGTCCACCACCGGGCAATTCTCCACCAAATCGCCCACAATCAAACGCATCCGTCCGTCCCCTCTTTCCTCTCCCCTCCTCCCTCACTGACTCCATTCCAGTCCAAGAATCCAAAGAACTCACCCTCCACCCCTCCCCCGACTTCGCCGCCCACCCCCTCGACACCAACCTCTTCGAATGGCACTTCACCCTTCGCGGGCCCCCCTCCTCCCCCTACACCGGCGGCCTCTACCACGGCCGCATCGTGCTCCCACCCTCCTACCCCCTGCGCCCCCCCTCATTCCGCTTCCTCACCCCCTCCGGCCGCTTCGAAGTCAACCGCGAAATCTGCCTCAGCATCTCTGGTTTCCACGAAGAGACATGGCAGCCTGCGTGGGGGATACGCACGGCGTTGTTGGCGATACGTGGGTTTATGGATAGTGAGTCGGGAGGGGCGGTGGGGGGCATGGATGCGGATGAGGGGGTGAAGAGGAGGTTGGCGGGGGAGAGTGGGGCGTGGAGGTGTAGGGAGTGTGGGAGGAGTAATGCGGAGGTTATGAGGGAGAGGGAGAGGGAGTGTGAGGAGAGGGGAGTGGAGGGGGCGGGGGGAAAGGGGGAGGAGAAGGTGCCTGAGGAGTTGAGGTTGGGGTATAGGGATCAGCTTGGGAAGGGGGAGGGAGGGGAGAAGGAGGTGGGGAAGGCGGGCGGGGCAGAAGGGGAGAAGAAGGACGAGAATGAGGTCAGAGAGGCGCAGAAGGTGATATCAACAGAGACCAGTGGACAAGCTGCAGTGGATCGTGTGACACAGGAAGGCGTAAGGGCGCCGCGAGCTGTCCCCGCGCAAATGGCCGTCAGGACTCCACGACCTACACCGACGCAACCGTTGCCAGTCCAGCCAGCGCAGGCACAGGTGCGGAGGAGAGCACCTCAGTCGGATGTGGCATGGCTTGACAAGGCCATCGTGGGTGTTGCCGGGGCTCTGGCATTCATGATCTTTAGTTTTCTCTTCCTATGAATGGAGTGTGGGAAGCGCAGGCGTTTGATGTAGGGGATGCCATGGATCACAGCACATGGTCACGACTTTTATAGAACTCATGTATCGAATGACGTTCCTTGATCTTGTGATATCCATTCATCAACTAGACATCAAGAAAACGTGCGCTCACGTAACTCGCGAGGCGGTTCTGATACTAACGGGATTACTACGCAGCACTTCCATCGGTTCCTATGAATAGCTCACTATTATCGAGGTTTTAGCGAGTCATTCCCCATGTCTCGCCGAATAGAATGCAGACGATGCGCCTCTTATACCTGTATGCACCGTGACCAGTCAATACTGGAGGTTCAAGCAATTCGTTGCACAACGACAGTTCGCGAGCAACAGGTACGAGTGTTTCAATCGAGCGCCTCTCTAACAGGTTTCGTATAGTATCGGATGCAAGACCAGACGCTGTTATCGCAATAGGGAAATCCGAGGCGTGGTAGAACGTTATCCAGTCAAGGCCGTTGTGAAAGGCTGATGGTCTGAATCGTGCCGGCTCTTGCTCGCACGATAGCGGTATCTCACTTATCTCACGTGCGGCAGTGTGACCTTAGGTCAGACATGGTCGTTGCAACTGCCAGAAGGACACCTGCGTTGTTTCATCAGAGAAGACAGGGCAGAGCGAGAGTGCCGTTAGATTTGTCTCAAGGGTTGTGACCATTCCGAGAGACCGGTATAGAGGTGAAGAAAGGAAGAGATGGTGCGGCAGCCGTCGAAAGAGCCTGTGCGCAGCTTCAGGCACGAGCCAATCACGCCTGAACCCTCCTCCCCAGACTCTGGGCCACATTGGAGTGCACCAAAGGGAACCTTGCCCGAATCGTCACAATCCAACATCCTGCCTCGTCCAAGAATCCCTATTTCCAGCAATCTTTCCAAATTCACAACCTCACCACACATGTCGACCACTTCACATGCCATGCCACATGTGTGCGACCGCTCGCACGACTAACAAGTGCGTCACGAAGAACAATCCAACGGCGCAAGACATCAACGGCGACCTTTTCCAAGGCCGTTGCGTGTAGCGACTGCATGACCCAATATTCCGCCTCTCTAACAAAATCTCTCACCACTGCAGCTGGCCTTCAAGTTTCATCCTGCCTCGTCCCTTCGTCAATGCCACATTTGTGACATTTGCTCCGACTCAACGAGACCGACTCGACTCTTCGGGACCCCTCACGGCGCATATTCACATACCAGCCACGCGCTAGGTCGCGGCCGTAATTTCAACCTCACATCATGACGCGACCGGGAATTGTCCGAGCTGGTATACCAATGAAGCAATTCGTAAGAGCGCGAACTCATCTAACCATTGCTCACAGATACGCTCGACCTGCAGGACCAGGATAGTCCATCGGCGCAGGACCATTCCAAAAATCAGGCTCAGAACATGGACTTTAGCGATAATTTGATCGGCTCACACCACGCATCTGAGATCCGCCATGCAAACGAAGAACGCAATGATGAAGAGAGGAGCTTGCAACAGGCCTGGAATACATCGGGGAAAAGCATAAATACCAATGGGGCGGGGGGAACTCACACGACCAGCGAGGATACCCAAAGCACTCACTCGGAGAGTGATGCTGCCTCGGACGACGATATGATGGACAGAATATCGAGTTCCCCCTCCATTGATGATGGTGAGTGCTCATGTCAAGGGGTGCATCTGCCCCCTCGACCAATTTCTTTGCAGCGGTCAGTCGCGCGGTGGAATCTATTGCAGCCAAATGTGATGCCACAACCTCAACCGGCAACTGAGCATGACTCTTCCGACTCATCAGACTACGTGACTACGGACGGCTGGTCGGATTCGTCAGGCTTTGTTACAACGGACGACGATTTCTCGGACGCTTCCTCAGACTGGTCTGGTCCAGATACGCCAGTTACAAACTTCTTCGATCGCTTCTTCAAGCCCCCAGGGGAAGCAGGGTCAGCGAGTAGTCCGGATCCTGTGAATTCAACTCCGGAAACACTTCACGCCACAATACTCCCAGAAGAGGAGGAAACCCCGCCGATGCCTAAACTTGGCAAATATCACATGCAGGGCGCTCCATGGCTTCGAAGCTCTTTCTCACCCCGCCGTGAGAAGACTTGGAACCCGCAGTTATCACCAACCCGCCTATCTTCTCCAGCAAACATGGGTGCTCGCAACAGCTCTTTAGCAGTCTGTGACTTTGATTTGCTCACACCAGCTCCGGACCTCGATTTTTTTAGCATCAGAACACAATCCACGACCTCATTCGATACACTGGATGACAGACTTTCACCCTCACCTGATACTAACCAACGAAGCAACTCACCTGTGCAGGACCTCAAGCTCAATTTCTCCGGCTGCTGGCTGCTGCGCGCTGACGGCTGCTTTGTTCGCGATATCCATTCGGATGAATGCTTACATCTCCCAGAAGATATCGATTTCGATTTCGTCTATGCTCTCCACACGTTCGTCGCCACTGTCGAAGGACAGGCCAATGCGACCAAGGGCGACACCATGGTGTTGCTCGACGACAGCAACAGCTACTGGTGGCTTGTCCGCGTCGTCAAGGACAGTAGTATAGGTTACCTCCCCGCCGAGCATATCGAAACGCCGACAGAACGCCTCGCACGTCTCAATAAGCACCGCAACGTTGATGTGAGTGCTATGTTTGATGTCTTGAAAATTCATACTGACGCTCGCAAGCTCTCTGCCGCAATGCTCGGTGACAATGCTGAGCGATCGAAGAATCCGCTCAAAAAGGCCATGAAGCGGAGACAGACCAAGACTGTGCAGTTCGCTGCACCGACTTATGTCGAGGCTTCTGACTACGACTACTCGGATGAAGAGGAGGATCACGTGCCTGAGATGCGATTCGGGACAACTAATGGTGCCGTCGGAGGCAACTCACCGCAACAACAACAGACCGCCACCGTTGACACGGTACAAGCAAACGCTGGCGACAGTATCACACAGCAGAGCGCTACAGTACGTGACAGCCCTCTGCAGTCCAGTGAGGCACCTCTCAGTCCCAAAATTCTGGAAAAGGACGAGGCTGCTGCTCTGACGAAGTCACGCAAAGGCACAACTCGCAATGCAGACTCATTCCTCAAAGATGACACAGCGGAGACTCGTAAATTCACCCTTACACCCAATCTGCTCCGCGATGACAGTACTGGCAGCAAGAATTCATTCAGGACCGAGAGCAGTGGTACACGCATGGAGAGCCCGGATCCATTTGCTCCAGATCCAAAGGAGGACAAACCCAAGAAAGAAAAGAAGCAAGGTATGCTCAGCGGCCTCTTCAAGAGTAAGAAGAAGGAGAAAGAGAAGGAAAAAGCCAAGAAGAAGGAATTTGTCAGCGAGAATGATGTAGAGCGTGTGTCTCTCGACACTGCCCGTCACTCGACAGCATCGTTACCACTCACAGACCCACTCGTCAAAGGGCGTGAGGTCATGGAACGCAAAACGTCTCAGAAAGGCCGCAAGCTCCAAAAGTCATCACCAGGTGGAACACCATCATCGACCAATCCTACCACGCCAGTCGAGGGTACGACTCAGAACCCACTTGCCCAGCAGCAATCTGCAGCGTACATGGCAGAGCTGGAGGGATCGCAGGTTGCTTATGAGGCTCCGACCGGTCTCGAAGATGAGATCCCTATCGCTCCACCATCAGCATCGAAGCCCAAGAACCGTCGTGTCAAGCCTGCCAAACAAAGACAAGTTCTGGATGACTTCGATGAGCAAGAAGAAGACGAGGCTCGTGCCAGCGGCTCGCTCGACTCGGAGGATCTCCGCAATGGATCGTTCATGCACGGCACCGAAGCAGTACACATTCCAATGCGTCCGGGTGACTATGATTCATCCGACGAGGAGGACAAGGGCAACGATACAGCCGAGGAGGGCAAGGAGGGGTCGTCCACGCCTCCAAGCATCATCGAGAGCCACGAGCCTGCGAAGAAGGAGGTAGCGACTGCGGCCAAGGCTGCACCCGTCTCGTCGGACGATGACAAGACCGACGACGACCCGACGCCGGTACCCTCCAAGTCGCAGTCGCCGCATCCGGCAGCGGACAGCTCGTCGGCCGTCCCGGCGCCTGTGAGAGCGCCTTCGGCAGCGGGCGACGACGCGTCGCTCGACCCGCAAAGGCAGAACTCCAAGTCGTCGACTGGCTCTTCTCGTGCCAATTTGTCACCCTCTCCAGCATCGACAAATGCCACTACTTGGTCGGATGCAGGTCTCAGAGCATGGCTTGATGGCGACAACGATGTCCGCGACATGCTCACCATCATTTACGACACCAGCAACATCAAGCCTGTCAGCTCTGACCACCCACTCATGAAGGACCTCTTCAAAGACGAGAGAGAGTCACTCAACAAGATGTCGGCAGAACTGGACGGTTTGCTTCACGGATTGCTTAATCGCAAAGGGACACTACAGGCGAGTGTCTAGTGGAGCCAAAGCTGTTTCCTCTCTTTTCATTCACCACTTGTCCATAATTACGGTCTGCAAAGGAGTCGCAGGCCCGGGGAACGGCGTTCAAGGGACATGAGCATTGCACGAAGGTCACGACGGAAAGGGCAGGCGTTTCAAGTTCAAACAAGTCATTGCGAGGTGCTGCAGACTATACCCTTTTTTCACGTCTCTACCGCAGCATAGACAGAAGGTGGAGGTAGTTGCCAGACAGCTAGCTACATGGAATGAGATTCTGCACTGATTCATTATGAGTTTTGATTGTGATGTCAACGTTTGTCCTCTGATTCAGTCGGGCCGGAAGTGTGGATCTCAAGATTTGAATTGCAAGGAGTTTGGCGCTGACTCTTCCGTTGCGGCTTGCGAAAAGATGGTTCGGTAGTGGGCAAGCAGAGTTTTGTTTCAGAAGGACTTGATTCACGAGGTCGAAGCATTGAGTTTTGCTATAGAATGGACCTGCGAAATGATCTACCACGTGCATGGATGCATGAGCATTTCTCCTTGAGGCAGCAGATGCTCCAATTGCTTGTCCACCAACTATTGGCCTTGACATTCCCGGTTGCAAGAAGTTTTCATGTGTCATGTAGGGTCCAGGGAGGCGAGCACGACTTTGTGGAACGGCGACCGTTGAAGCGCGAGAGGGAGACGGAGGGGAAAGTGAATCGTCCCGATGACTTCGACCTTGTTTCCTGCCACCTCACCTCTCGCCTCTTTCACATGTCGATATCCAAACATGGCGCTCGCTCGCAAGCCAGACACGAGAGATTTGAGATAACCACGGAATCCTGATGGCAATCAGAGATACGACAAGAAGACGGGAAATATAGTTGAATCGATATAATCTAATGAAGCGTGGCGCTATCGAGGAGGCTTCGAATGGTTCGCGGCTCGACTGCTCCTTTGGGAAAAAGTGCGGCTCAGCGTGCAGGAGACATGCATCAAACTTGCTGCAAGCCAGTGCAAGTCTGCAGCAGGCTATCCCCCAATCGGAGGTTGCAAAAGTCAAGCCACTTGCGCTCTTGACCCAGAAATTGGGCGGAGTTTTGGTCTGTGGACCTGCTGTCAAACAGCAATCCTCCCGCGCCTGCATGAGCTCGTTATCTCATCGTCTGCCATCCGCGAGCCTCAACGAAAACGTCTCGCCGTCATCCAGCAAACACCTTGACAGCTTCTGCAGAGACACGGCCATGTCAGAACGCGACAGTCGAGATGTCCAGGGCTGAACAACGTCTGTCGTTTGTCTCGCACAACGCACATCGTAGCGTCTCGCTTGTGGCAAGCTACTGCAAACGACATGCACGCCACCATCACGCCTGGACACGATCGGTCTTGTCAGGCACAATCTGCTCGGCATCGCCCGCGGCACCTTGGCTAGTGCCCGCCGTCTACCATGCGGAAACACTGGAGAGTCGCACTACAAGCGCTGCCACTATCAAGGTCTAACCATCTCTCTTCCACCTCAATCTATCCACGAGCCGCATTAGCCTCCTGCATGATACAAACAAGGATCTCGCACTATCGCCCACCAAATCAAGTTCACGGCCAAGGTCACGGCCTGTCGAGGTCGATCACCCACGCAGAGAACGTGCTCTCACCGTCGAGACCTTCACGTCCTGCACGCGTCCGCTGCGCAAGGACCGCTCACCCTATCCGCCGGGAACGCTTGCACTTCCAAGCTCGCCTCACCATGCTCCATTCCGACCCTCCCATACCCATCCTGGTCCCCTCGTGCTGGTTCGGGGCGGTCTGTGGTGCCATGCGTTTCCCATTCGAGCTGCCCTCTGCCATCCTCGTCGTCCTGATCTGGAAACGCCTCTTCTCTTTGTGGGAGACGTGGATCCACATAGACCATGGCCCATAGGGAGAGCTTATCCCTCCAAAACGCCATCATGGCTGCGTTGGGGCCCTCGCTATCGGTTCTTGACTTGATCCCTTTCGTATCATGGTGGGTGACTTTCTTCCAAGTTTGATCCCTCTCAACCCTTCCTTCTCTCCATATCGGTTTCGAATCTTTGGTCGTTGGCGCTCCAGTCCTTCGCTTTATACCCATCCGACTTTCCTGTTTCTCGTATCCCTCCGTGGCCACGCTCGCTTTCCTACTGTATATACCCCACTGGGCTCAAGCCTGTCTCTCGCTTTTGCCATCACTACGCCTACAGTATAGACTGCAGTACTGAGACTTGCGTCTACCTCTAGGATACACTAATACGAAAGCCGCAGTCTGCGGACCCACACCATGGGCATCGGCTCATACTTCAAGGGCAGCAAGGCGGCCGACAAGAAGGAAACGCTGCCGACCACCAACAATGAGAAGTCTCCAGTGACAGCATCTTCGTCGGCTCCAACTTCGCCACGAGCACCATACAGTCCAAGGCCAGGCTCGCTAGCTCCTTCAACAAGGTCGCGGAGGACTGCGCGATCGACCTTTCTGGACGAGATCAAGCACGATGTCATGTGCAGCTGGCTCTTCCAGCAGCAATGCGTCAAGATGTGGATCGGCGAATATGCCGGAGACTGCGAGGGCACACTGATCAGGAAGTCCGCCACACAATATGTGGCTTCACCTCCGGAGCTTGCTCAGAGCTCTTTTGCTCAAGGCGCACATGCTCTTGGTGTACATGTATGTAGTGCGGAGAAGGACGGATGAGCTAGAGCTGACATGTGTACAGGCTGCCATGACTGTCAACTCGCGAGTGGTCAAGACGTTCCTCATGTGGAACCCAGAGTCCCCCGATATCCCTCTCAGCAACGGCCTGCGCGTCCAGATCCTGCCGAGCATGGACTACCTCCCCCGCGCCCGCAAGCACCAGTACGCCGCCGTGGTAGCCGCCGAAGGCCTGCTAGTCGTCTGGGACGACGACGCCAACCACATCGTTGAGCGCGCCACATACATCGTGGACGATCTCGCAAAGATCATCTGGGAGTCCGGCAATGACGACGCAAGGTGGGACGATACCTACGAGAAAGAGAAGGATTCACCATCCATCCATACCGAGGAGATGTTTGATGAGGAGACCGGACATATCAAGCCGCAGGAGCGTGCCACGCATCTGCAGAACTCCGTGCTCGTTGGCATCACGCTTGCCTTGATCACCATCATGGTCGGAGCTGGGTTCCGTCAGATTGCGATTGAGATTGCAGTCGACAATGGGTACATTCGTTGCGCCTTTCTGCTGCTTACTCCAGTGCAGATCTTCTTTACTCTGGTAGGTTGAGCATTGCACTTTCCATAAGCCACATACTGACCACACCTTCAGTTCTTCGCTCAAGTCATCGTCGGCTGTATCGCCCAGATGATTGGCCCGATCAAACAGATGAAGGCAAACAGCAAGTACTACTCTGCAAAGTGCTCGCCTCGTCTCCAGACAGATTTCTTGCCGCACATTACGATCCAATGTCCTGTCTACAAGGAGGGTCTTGAAGCTGTCATCATGCCGACTGTAAAGTCGATCAAGGCTGCCATGTCTACTTATGAGCTTCAGGGAGGATCGTCCAATATCTTCATCAACGATGATGGGCTTCAGCTAATCAGCGAGGAGGAGCGTGAGGCGAGAATTGACTTTTACACTGATAACAATATTGGATGGGTCGCTCGGCCGAAACATGGCGAGAATGGATTCGTGCGCAAGGGCAAATTTAAGAAGGTATGTTCGCCCGTTCCCTCCCCAGCGCGAATTACTCTGACACATGCTAGGCTTCCAACATGAACTATGGCCTCATGGTCTCTTGCCGGGTCGAAGACATCCTCGCCCAGACCCCTCGCCACGCCGACTGGAACGCCTCCGACGAAGCCGACGCTTACGGTGCAGCCCTTACCTCCGTTCTTGAAGCTGAAGAAGGCCGTGCTTGGGCCGACGGCAATATCCGCATGGGTGACTACATCCTGCTCATCGACTCTGATACTCAAGTCCCTACCGACTGCCTGCTCGACGCATGCAGCGAGATGGAGCAGTGCCCAGAAGTTGGGATCATGCAATTCAGCTCTGGCGTCATGCAAGTAACCTGGACCTACTTCGAGAACGGCATTACCTTCTTCACTAACCTGATCTACACCGCCATCCGCTACACTGTCTCTAATGGCGACGTCGCCCCCTTCGTAGGCCACAACGCCATCCTCCGCTGGTCCGCCATCCAACAAGTCAGCTATATGGACGAGGACAACTACGAGAAATTCTGGTCCGAGAGCCACGTCAGCGAGGACTTTGACATGTCCCTCCGCCTTCAAGTGAATGGATACATCATCCGTCTCGCTGCGTGGGCCGGCGATGGGTTCAAGGAGGGTGTCTCGTTGACAGTCTATGATGAGTTGGCTCGATGGGAGAAGTATGCTTACGGCTGCAACGAGCTTCTCTTCCATCCGATCCGCTTCTGGCTTGTCCGTGGTCCCTTCACGCCGCTGTTCCGCAGCTTCCTCTTCAGCAACATCCGCTTCACGTCAAAGGTCACCATCGTCTCGTATATCGGCACTTACTACGCCATCGGCGCCGCCTGGATCCTCACCACCGCGAACTACTTTGCCGTAAGCCCTCCCCTCCCTCCCCCTTCCATGCTCCCCCCACTAACCCCCCCTCCCAGGTCGGCTGGTTCAACGGCTACCTCGACAAATACTACATCGACAGCTGGAAAGTCTGGTTCTCCATCATCATCGTCTTCAACGGGCTGGGCAACGTCTCCCTCGCCATCATGCGCTACCGCGTGGGCGAAAAGTCCTTCATCGCCTCCATCCTCGAAAACTTCAAATGGATCCTCATGTTCGCCATCTTCCTCGGGGGACTGTCGCTGCACGTGTCCTCTGCGCTCCTCGCGCACATGTTCGAGTACAACATGCAGTGGGGCGCGACGGCCAAGGAGGCGGAGTGGAGTAATTTCTTCGTCGAGGTGCCCAGGGTGTTGAAGCGGTTCAAGTATAGTATTGCGTTTGCGTTGTTGGGGATTGTGGGCATGGTGGTGTTGGCGGTGGCGCCGTTTGTGCCGTATGATTGGAGGATTGATGATTTCATTGCGATTCTGCCGATGAGTACCGTGGTGTTTAGTCATTTGTGTTTGCCGGTGGCGTTGAATCCGGCGTTGATGACTTTCTCTTGGTAGAGAGGGGAGAGGGAGAGGGGGAAGGGGGGAGGGTAATGGTTATGACTATAGATGGGGATGGGAATGGGGTATGAATCTAATGACATCTGATATCCATGTTTCTCTCCTCCAGGTGTTGGTGCTCCACTTTCAGCTGAAATTAGTGGGTGGTGGTGAACCGGTGGCCAAGCAAGATGTGCATTCAGCTGAATCCTGGTGGTGCACAAACTGATCTGGTCCATTACTTCCGAGGTGGCAGTCCCTGGAAAGATCTTCCACTGCCCACGATTGTCTTGAAGACAGCATCCATCAATGCAGCATCGACATATCAACTGCCAGATCCATAGCCATCACTTTCAGATCCCCGCCACTGACTTGCCCGCGAGATCAAGGCCACAGCGCCGAGGACGAAGGACTGACGCGAAGCAGTTGCACAGTGGCTCAGGCATGCCCGGAGCACCACCCGCACTAGTGGCGCGACCAAGCAGCGCTGCGCGAGGATGCTGGGTGGCACGGCGCTTGCGCCGAAGGTGCAGACCACTCTTGTAAGTAATGATCTATCAGCTGGCCGGTCGTGCGTGTTTCATGTCGCTGTTCATGACAGTCGACCTTGTCCTCTCGCACGCATGTAGCTCTTTGCTTCTCTGTACTGTGTAGCTTCATTCCAAAGCCGTCTTGCCGCATCATGGCTCGATATGCCCCAATGCACGACCTTTCTCGTTTCGATACCGGACCACAACGTGACGGAAGCTTTACTTCGGATGGGATTGGCTATGATCGACCTCTTAAGCGGAAACCACCCACTGCTGTCGAAGCTCGAGTGTCCGAGGACTCCATCACTACGGGAAATTCGAGTAGCATCACCGAAAGTGCGCATATCAATGCAATGGATACACAATACTCGAAAGAGACGCCCCGAATGATGCTCGAACAAGAAAAGACGGCACCCTTCCAAGTATGGGCCAGCCAAAAGTGGTTCTACGAGGCTCTTGCCCTTGTAACAACAATCCTAGCTCTGGTGGGCATTGCGGTCCTGCTATGGATATACGACGGCAAGCCCACGCCAGAGTGGCCTCAAGCTATCACGCTCAATTCTGCTGTCGCCTTGTTGTCAACAACACTGAAGGGGGCGATGCTGTTCGCTGTCTCCGAAGGTACGTGCCGCGTTGGCCTGACGCAACAGTCTAGTTTTGGTTCTGACATGGACAGGCATTTCTCAGCTCAAGTGGTTCTGGTTCAGTCGACATCGGCCTCTATCGGACTTTGAGGCTTTTGACTCCGCGAGTCGAGGTCCATGGGGAGCGATCCAGTTCCTCCTTCGTCGTGCAATGAGGTCACTACTCACTCTTGTTGACGGCCTGCCTGACTTGTGCTAATTATGCCTACAGTCCACTTGCGATCCTAGGCACGATCATCACCGTATTGTCCGTGGCCCTCACCCCGATAACGCAGCAGATATTACTCTTCGAGTCGTGCTCGCAGGACGCAAGTCCAGATCGGATTGCCACGGTGCCCAGATCACTGCAGTTCAGTACCAA
The DNA here is from genome assembly GCA_013372555.1 of Elsinoe arachidis. Taxonomy (NCBI): domain Eukaryota; kingdom Fungi; phylum Ascomycota; class Dothideomycetes; order Myriangiales; family Elsinoaceae; genus Elsinoe; species Elsinoe arachidis. The sequence goes on from JAAPAX010000001.1 coordinate 2,978,876, forward strand.
TAGAACAGTGATGGTCGGCAGAAACGTGGAAGATTTCATGATGGCATCCACGATTGTCCCTGAATTTGAGGCCCTGACGAACATCCCATTCGTCTGTCCGTCAGGGAACTGCACTTTTGCAGCAGATGGCGGGCGCTACATGACCCTTGCTATGGACTATAGCTGTTCGAATATCACTTCCACTATCAATGGAACAGCAAACAGCTCCTATGGATCACCTCTAAAAGCGAGTCCTGAAGAGGAGGACCGCAAAACGTTTACGGTCAGGTGGTCTGCTGATACGGGCGATTCAGTGACGCTGACACGGTACGATTTGATGAAGACTCATATCACGGACAGAGATTTCTCCCTCCAGAACACCTATTCGAACAGAACTGACGATCTATTCATGCTCACCGCCATCATGTGGCGAGAGAACTTCACCGCCGGCTACCCGTGGTATTTCCCAGTAGCATTCACCTGCTCCTTCTGGCCCGCCGTCAACACCATCAACGCCAACGTCACTCTCGGACGACTACATGAGGAAGTAATACACACAGAACGACTGCCAGCTGTGGAAAAAGCGCGCATGAATCAGTGGAGCCAAACCTGGGATTATCTCAAAGTGCTCCCCCGAGTACTACACGAAGGAAGATGGACCGAATGTCCTCCAGCAACTACAACACCAAATCGCCAGAACACCTTCGCCATCGGCGACGGCGGCCGTGCAGACCCAGCCCTCAACACCAGCTCAGTCACCTACGTCGACCCCACGTGCGTCGCCCACCTTGCAAGCGACAGCACCCAGAAACTGACACGGGCAATCTGGAGCATCATCCCCGGCGTCCTTCAAATCAGGCCATTGCCAGGTCGCAAAGAAGGTTTCAAGCCACTGTTGAGCCTGCGCCAGTCGTCGGCGGCGTATGTTAGAGCTGGCGGGATGAATCTGTTCGCCGGTGGGTTTGCGAGTATCTCGACGGTGGATAACTTCGCAAATCGTCTTGTTGGGTCTATTAATGCTTACTTGAGGACGTACGCTGATCCAAGGGATCCGTTTAGTTTGCCTGTTCAGGGGACGGTGCAGGAGATGAAGACTTGTGTGAGGGTCCGGTGGTACTGGCTCCTATTTCCCCTGGTCTTGACAGTGCTTACTATCATTTTCTTCGCGGCTGTAGTCATCTACTCCTCTCGCAAGCGCAAAACTTCACAATGGTCTGGTTTGTTGAAGTCTTCGGCGACGGCGCTGTTGCTTCATAGCACGGACGAGCAACGGTTTGAGGAGTACAGTGGGTCGATGAATGATGCGGCTGTCAATCTTGCAACGAAGGATGTCAAGACGGACCTGAGACGTCGGGTGGTGTCTAGGCATGATGACAAGGACGGTATAGGGATGGAGAGGACCTTTGATGAAACGTGACAATGAATGCTGTCGGGTTGGAATTAACGTCTCTGTATGATAGTCTTCTTCCTACCTTGCAAACTTTCTGAGCTTGGTACATCAATACTCCACATACTAAACCACTTTCTCCCACTTACTTTCGATGTTCAAGATCCCATCCACATGGAATGGGTCTCCAGACTTGGCCGTCATTGGATTGCACCTCGTACGGCTGGTCAAGATGGTCACAAACGGTTTGTGGCGTTACGGCCGCACCGCAGCCACATCAGAACGCCCCCTCCCACCATCTCAACCTGCGGAGCAACTCAAGATCATAACCAGAGTATATAGCTGGATGTAAATTCAACCCGGCCAACCCTACCACGTACCTCACACCAACTTGCAACACAACAGGATCCATCCATCCCCTCAACATTTCCAAACCAACAACACCATCACCACAAAACCCCTGATCAGCTCGCCACCTACAATAGCACCTTACTTACCCTTCTGACCCGACCTCTCACTCCACGACCCATCCACTTCGACATTCGCATCCCACATACCAACCCCCCACAGCACCATGTCCTCCCTCCCCCTCCTCTTCTCCCCCTACACCCACCTCCCCCACCCCTCCTTCTCGGAAACCCAACCCCTCTCCCACACTATCCTCACCACCCACGTCCTCCACCGCGGCTTCCAATCCGGCGCTCTCCTCGCCCTGCCCCTCGCCTCGGCCGAGTACTTCTACCGACGCCGACAAGCCCCTGCTTCTCCCGTCCCCCTCAGCTACACAAGCCCTGGTACCCTGAATCCAACCCTCAAGCCATCCTTCTCCTCCCTCCTCCTCCGCCGCGCCGGCATGGGCGCAGTCATCGGCACAGCCTCCATGGCCCCAGGCCTGTACATGCGCATGGCAGGGAGAGAGGAGATCGAGTGGCAGGATCGCAGCTGGAGACTATTGGAGAATGAAGGGCAGATGGAGGTGGATGGGTGGAGTTGTCTTGGGATGCTTGCGGGAGGGGCACTGCTGGGGGCAGGAGTGGGGAGGGGGGCGGTGAGGGGGTGGCAGGGTGTTGTGGGGGTTGTGGCGGTGGGGAATTTGGTGGGGGTGGGGGGGTATTTGGTTGCGAGGTATGGGGTGAGGAGGGGGGAGGGGGGGAGGTGAGAGCAGGATGAGGATGGGGATGGGACGGGTCTGGGAGGTTGGAAGGGGAAAGGGTTTGGACTAGGGAAGCATTGAGATGGAGGGGAGGATGATGGGGTTTGCATGGCAAGAGGTATACGTGAGGACTCTTCTGGACGACTTGTTGTTTTATTATGAATCACCTACAATTCCCGATCCTAGTCGTCTGAATCTTGACCTGCTTCTGTCTTCGTGTTGGCTTGTTGCTCCGCATTACCTGCTTCGATCTGTTGCATCTGCTTCAGCAGAACCTGCGCATTGTAGAACAGTTCCTTGCTCGCGGAGGCATCCGACGGAGGTGTTTCGACCAACTCGCTCAAGTTTGACGTTGCCTCTCTAGACCGTCCATTGAGATGCAGGCATAAAGCGTACAAATACCGCCACGAATAGCGCTCGTGATCAGCGGCAAAGTCTTTCTCGACAACTTCTGTAGCAATTTCAAGGGCGTCTTTCACCCTGCCATGAGAGATGTACGCATACGCCAGCGTGTGTCGTGCGGCAAGCTGGGCTTCGGTAGGTGTGTCTGATACTAGGGAATGCTCTTTGGCAATCGGTGACAGGATCTCTATAGTCTTCTCTGGTCTCGAAGACTCCATGTACAAGCGACCAAGTTGATTTCGAAGCGTTAGTGATACCGGCTGCCTGCTTGAAGAGTCTCGAACGATATGCTCGAGGGCAGCGATTGCCGCATCCACTTGTCCAGCTGCGGCGTGAACATTCGCGAGCGAGTGGCGGATGCGGTGACCGGTATCGTAGTTCATAGTATCATCAACTCGTAGAATGTCCTGAAAAAGCTTGATGGCAGAGTCGTATCGCTGTGTTCGCACATAAGCGTCAGCAAGGCGATATTGAGAGCCGATACGATGGGGATGATCCTCTCGTAAAGTCTGCGTCTGTACAGCAACAATTTCCTCAAGATGAGGGACAGCGTCGCTGTATTGTGCAGCTTTCAAATAGGCGAGCGCTAGCTCAAATTGCGTCGCTAGAGTGGTCGCATTGGTCGGTCCCAATGTTGCTTGTCTGATTGCCAAAGCGTGCGCCAGGGTCGGAATTGCCGGTAGTGGATGTCCGCACCTTCTGAAAGCGCTACCGAGCTCGTGCTCGACACTGAGGAGGTCCGCACTGTCCGGTCCAGAAAAATCGCGGCAGAGAGTGTACAATTGCTGCAGCTGTTGCAACGCCTCTTTGTAGTTTCCATCCCAGGATAGCGACCGGCAATACTCCAGTCTCAGGCTGAGCATAACGCTGGTTGGAATCATATCTGATCCCGACGTCTGCATTCTAATAACAGCTGCGAGGACATCAGCGGAAAACCTGTACAGGCCATTCCGACGGAGCGATAAAGCATAAAGTCGATACAAGGGCCACCAAGCGGTCGTCGGATCTGTGATCGAGAGATCTAGCTTTTCGAACATTGCTTCCAGCAATTCAATACAAAGCCGGTCATTCCTAAGAATGTCTAAAAGATTCACAAGGTGTGCAAAAATAACCATGGTCTCGTTGACTTGTTCAGGCGGCGCTTTGACGATAATCTCACGGTCTGCGAGGTGAAGAATGTGAGGCTGAAGGAGCCGAATATGTCCTCCCCAGAGATCTGCTCTGGCCGCCAGAGCCAGCACAGCAGCACTTCGTTTCCATCGGTGGAGATGCTCAGTCGATGGCAGGCGGCTTTGAGCCCAGGCATGAACAAGAGGGTGCATGCTTATGCAAGGTCGTTCGTTGACCAACGTTCTGGCGATCAGCGCGAATGATTCCAGTAGGTTGACTGCAAGCTGTAGACGAAAGCCGTCAGGACTTTCCATGTCAGCTTCTTCGTGGAACACGTCGAGCAATTGAGCTTCAGGAAGATGCAAGATATCCATGTAATCACTGGTGGACTCGTCACCAACGAGCTGCCAAGTGTCACAGTCGATCCTGCTGATCTGGCTCTGGCGTGCCGCTTTGAACATATCGAGAGGTAGATCGATCCAATTATAAACAGAGAGGAGTGACAGTAACAGCAAAGCGTCTTCGGCCTCCGTAGTCTTGGTGGTCTCCAGAACCTTGGCGGCGACCTCGAAAGTAGAGTATACGTTGCCGTACCTCGAACGTGCCTGGGTGGGGCGATATTTCAGGAGCCGCGAACGCTGCTTTTCAAAAAGCCCTGCGTATTCGGCGATCCTGCACAAGCCTTTGGCAATGAAAGCTCCGGCCTGGTTGATTGCAAGTGCATGATGTCCGAGCACTTTGCAGATGCCGTTGACATCCGACTGATGCTGCTGTCTGAATTGAGAAGGCAGCTTCGTAGACCGATACAAAAGCTCTTCCGCATCCTCGACACTGAGACCATCTAGAGCGAGATGGCCGTTCTGTGAAGCCAGCCCCGCACACTCGACGTTACGTGATGTGATGATCGTCCGAGTGTTGGTCCCCGAAGGTATGTAGCACTCGTAGTCCCACTCAACGTCATCGGCGTTGTCAAGTATCAGCAGCCAAGGTCGTTTCTCATTGGATAGAAAGCGCTTGACCTGCTCGATTGAAGTGGCTGAACGGCCGATGAGGTCTGCGACAGCGATGAAGTCTGACGTTGCCTGCTCTTCACTACTCACATCGACCCAGAAGACGCCCCAAAACCTGATGACGTTCAGTCATGAAAGTTGTCTTGCTCAAGTACAACTCACTTGTCTCGAAGATTGTGGGCGATTTTCAGGCAGAGCTCACTTTTACCTTGGCCTCCAATACCAGTGATTACGATGCTGCATGGCTCTCGAGGTTGTGGATCTTCAAGATGCTGTATCAAAGCCTGCTCTAGTTGGTCTAGTACGCTTGTCCTTCCTGTGAACAGACGATTGACGGAGCGGGGAATGGACCAATACTCGTTGATCGACTGAGTCTGATCAGTGTCGATTTTCAGCGAGGTGACTGCGTACGTCAGCCGATCAATGGTCCCACAAGGAAAGCGGTCGGACGCACGCTGTATAGTATCAATGGAGGAAGACCGCCATTGGGAAATGATAGCCTTGGTACCTGCCGCAGCGACCATGGCAGCATACTTCTGCCAACTCTTGTGCTTGTGACTATCTGCATAATCACAGACAGCTTTGACAACAAGACAGGAGTCAAACGTGTCCCAGATCCCGGCAGCTTCCATTTCCAGAGCGATCAGTGGTCCATTCCTGGCGATTGCATCGCGGTGCACGCCTGACTTCATCACGGTATTGCCACTCCCTACGAGACCAAAATGCACGACGGGGTTGGCGAGGGTGCCATTAGCGTCTGGTGGCCGGATACGTTGGCAGCTGTCCTCAGCAGAACAGCCTAGGACATCACACGATATGTTGAGGGCAGCATCACAGACCTCCTCGGGCCCGTCCAAGCATTGACACGATCCTTTCGGTGCGTCCCAATGTTTGTGCAGGTGGTCTGACTTGTGAAGAACATCAGGAGCTAGAAGACCGGAACCCATGGGAATGTGTTTTCCGGTTACATGTCGAATGTCATGCTCCAATCGCTTAGTGTGCGTCTCCGTCTGCAGACGACTCAGAAATCCTCGCAATTGCACGCTTGGTCTGCCCAGCACATCTTCGACACCTGTCTTCCTTTGGAGTCCACTCGGATACTGCCGACCAAAGTCATATTGAACAAGTCCAGTACTGATTATGAGATCACCAAGGAAGATCTGGGTGGCAGCACCGGCGGCGCCTGGGATACCGCCGCAGATACCAGTAACCAAGGCCAGCTCAACAGCCGGGAAGCTCATCTTCAAGTTGGCACTTGCGCGAGCTGCACTGGACATGCCAATATCCGGCAGGTGAACAATGATCACATCCTGTCCGCCAAACTTTCCGAACGAGTAAGTGTTTGTGTCGCCCTGTGCTCTACCGTGTGTGTCGCCGTTCCGTTCGACGTGATCAAGGACCTTATAAACCGCATCGGCCTCGAGTGGCAATGCGCAGACGATGGCTATCTTCAAACGCCATCTCGAAGTCGCTGAGTCATCTTTCGTCATCCGGTGACTTGGAGATCATCAGCATTGACTCGGTCAGCTTCCCATGAGGTCTTGAGCAAAAGCTGTTCGCGACCGAGGCGGTCAACCAATTGGACACAACAGGGTCCACCCATGCGGCTCAAATCATCTCCGGCTTCGGTCGAGCGACCCTCTTTCCTGCCCAACACGTGATGAAGCATTAAGACCGGCGGCTACAGCAGAGGGCAACAGGAATGAGTGACAGCAGTGCACCAATGAGAGAAGAACCTTCATTTTGGCAGCATTTGACAGGTTCCACTGTGAAGGTGCCAAGTCCAATCTATCAGGCTTGTGGAACGCTAGCTTTGGTGATCCTTACCACGCCGCTTCATCTCTCTTCTTCTCTCTCTTCCATTCGTGTAGGACATCGATGGAGTTCAATGTCATCACGAGCGATTCTAGAAGTCACGTCAAACACCTCGTCATGGTAATGTCCAACGTCTTTTGCATTAGGTAGGCTCGCCTGGTATGTATTTCGTGCTGGGATCATCGACTGTGCCGCACAGCTGCGCGCTTTGCGTTTCAAACCCACGGTTGGTACAGGCTCTAAATTTTCAGCTGCAGCAATGCGGCGTAGTTGGGCGCTTGGGGCAAAATGGACCTCAGGAGCACCCTGGTCTGTCTGCATATTTGAAGCTGGGCTCTCCCATGCATTGCTCCACTGGTCGATTCGTTCGGTTGACGGTCCTTCTGCGAAGTATCGACGTAGTGGAATTCATTGCGACTAATGTCTAATTCAAGAGGGCGAAGCCCGCCCTATCCAGTCAGTCCCGTAGATACACGGCCTCCATCGCGCGACCTACCCCCAACACCGCGAGACACAAGTCCAGATATATCCGCAAGCCATGTATCGACCCCTCTGCAAGGACACTCGCCTCCCCACTACCCCGGCACTTTCGACCACAACCATACAGCTGCCAAAGGAGTTGCGACTGTCACCGTATTGCCTACGCAACAGGATAGGCTATCACGATGGCAGCGCTTTCGATACTGGGCGAATCGAAATTGGGTGTACGAGATTGTAGCATGTACTATCAGTACGGCCACCCTTGTGGGAGTCGCCGTTCTCCTGTATACACGGCAGAACAAGCCCTTGCCAGAATGGCCGGCACTGATTACACTGAACTCTCTGATCGCTGTCCTGACAACGATCATGAAGGGTTGCATGATCTTTGCAGTCGCTGAAGGTATCTCCCAATTGAAGTGGTCATGGTTCTTGCAGCCTAGGAGTCTTGCAGATCTCGGAACCTATGATTCCGCCAGTCGTGGACCTTGGGGATCTCTGCTCTTCTTGTTCAGCAGACGACTCGAGTAAGTGACGGCAATCAACAACGGAAAGCCACGCTTACGCAAATTACCAGCTTGATTGCCACTTTAGGTGCCATCATCACCGTCATCGCATTGGCAATCGACCCATTCGCCCAGCAGGTCTTCCTTTTTGAGCCGTGTACCTTGGACTTCAACGATACAACTACCACGATACCCCGTGTGCAGACGTTTGCACCTGTGCTTCCTGGAGACCGGACCATGTTCATGGCTGGTGACCAGTATGCTCGCATGTCGAATGTCCTTCAAGCTGCATTTTCCGCGATGATTGAGCCATCCGCACACCTTCCAGCTCGCTTCAATCACAAATGTCCGACTGGCAACTGCACATGGTCTGCGGAAGGCGGCCACTATCAGACCCTGGCGTACGACTATACCTGTACGGATCTCACTTCCATGATATATAATGCTACAACGACCGCATCGAATAGTTCAGGGAGCTTGAACTACACCTTGCCCACAGGACCCAGCATTGGTAGTACTGGAGACATGTCGATTGATCGCGATACTCTATTGGAGCTGCGATCTAGCGTTGGTTTCTCTAACGTCCCTAGCTTCATGCAATTCAACCAGACCTACGATCTATTCGCGTTTGCAGCACTTTACTGGCGAGAGACCGTGCCTCGCCGGGGCATGACTCCACCAGAAGCAGGTCCAGCCGCCACGACCTGCAAAATCTTCCCTCGCTTCAAAACCTTGAATGGGGAAGTGCGGAACAACCTTTTGACAGAGCACGAGGTCGACTCGCAGCCATTTTCAGGCTGGCTGGTGCTCGATCGCTACGTCAGAGATGGAGTATGGACGGACTGTACAGGAACTCCGACCGAGACGGCGAAAAACACATTACCGCTTGCCAATGGTAAATTCTTCCTGGAGAATTGGCAGCGAGCAGCTCTGGTCACGCCCAACCTGCCACCAGACGCCGTCAAATCGCTCAACATCTCATACTTCGAGCCGGAATGCGCGGTCATGATGGGACCTGTCATGACCCGTCAGTTATCAAACTACTTCCGTGGCTTCTTCACCCAACGTGTCGCTGGCGGCCCGCAAGGTATCGAAGCAGGAACAGTCAGCTCTCTTTACTCCAACAACGCAAGCATGGGCAATGAGATGTATCTGACCTCTTTCATCAACGGAGGCCGAGCAGATCTGGCATCGATTAGTCGATACATGGAAGCCGTAAGCGGAGCCATGAGCGCTGCCATGCGGACGAATGCCAATCTCACACTTCCGGAGAACCAGCTCACGAGGGGGACGACACAGGTGGTGAAGACCTGCGCAAGGGTAAGGTGGGCCTGGATGGTACTGCCAGCATCTTTGACGGTCGCCACGATTGCGTTCATCGTAGCGATCATTGTACAGTCGTCTCTGCGGTCGGAGCATGCCCAGTGGCCTGGACTTCTCAAGTCATCGCCCTTGGGACTGATGTTGTATGGACCCACCGACGGTGCGTTCTACGAGTATGCCGGGCCAAAGGACCTCGTCACGCTCGAGGCGAGAGCGGAAAAGATCAGAACAACACTAGAACGAAAGCTGCAATAGCCGTCCGCGGTATGCCAATTCTCACCTACGTGGATCAAGAATAGAATAGACCAAGAAATACCACACCTGAAGCCATACTGACCACCCCGCCGTGATGACCTGCACGCGACCTATACCGTTCTCGCCCGCAACCCGCCCACAACACAAGACAACCAATATCTCGTCACCGGTCGAGATGCGCATTGCTTCATCAAACACGCACCAGCCAGATCACAACCCCTCTACCCCATGCGCCACTCAAACGGCCCGTCAGCAATGACAAACAGCCACAACAACACGCAGTGCGTCCGCGTGGTCGACCGTTGCTCCCGAGCATCACGACAATCCCCCTCTGCTCTTCCTTCACCTGCTGCCGAAACCCCATCACCATCTCCACTAGCCTCCCAAAGCGACTATGAATAGCGATACCCAAAAACCCACTCTACCCAGCCACTCGGAGCCGTGACAATGCCATGCACGTCACAAAATCGTTCGTCGCAGATTGATGAGCCCACCCCGCTCTTTGCAGGGCTGCAGCGTACTGCAATAAGCGCCGCCGCCGCGCGCCCGCACCAACACTTTGGTTGGACGAGAGTGGAGTTTGCGGCACAGTTTGTGTTTGAGGTTTTGGGACGACATGCCGTGGCATTCTCACCTGGTTGCGAGATGCGAGTGACGAGAAAATGGGATGCAGGACCGGGATAGGGTGTAGAATGAGTTTTGGGGATGTGGAGGTATTCTTGTGCTCAAAATTAGTGGGATTGCTTGGCAGAATTTTGCGGTGTTTACTACTAAAATATTGCCTCTAACACCTTATTATCAGCCTCTATAGCTACATAAGCAAATTAAAGCCTTATTATCCATCGGTATAGCCTTTTAAGGTGTTATTAAAATGTCTAACGCGTTAAATAGTCTAATAACGCACTTATAAATACGAGATAAGGCTATCTCTAGCTAGAAAGCTATCTAGGCCTTAAGTAATCTCTCGCTACTATTTACTTAATAATACTGCACTAATCTAGCTATAAGCCCTAGTAGTAGTTTATCTAGCTTAGTAGATAAGGATTCTACTAAAAGCGAATTAGAAAATAAGATTATTAAGACTAATAACTTTAAGAAGATACCTTATAACTCTAAGAAGTTCTTATTAAAGAAAGTCTTCTCTCTCTTAGATACGCTATTATTATAAGATCTTATTTAATTTAACAATCTAGATAGCTAGCTATCTTCTCTAAGGTATATTTGTTTCGAGAATACTTAATCTCTTTTACTACTACTAAGTAATTATTACTTAATATGCTTAATAAAGAAGAAGAATCTTTAGCGCTTTTCTCCTAAAGCATTAGCTATACCTTAACCCTGTTAAGTGCTCTCTAAGTTAACTATAGTTACTAAGCACTAGTAGGAGACTCTAAAAAGAGTTAATAAAGAGTCTTAACTACCTTTAAAGAGCACTTATAAAGTTTAGATTAAGTAAAAAGTATTAAAATAACTATTTCTACTTATATAGTTAAGTAAGCTAAGCAAATCTTAGCGTACTTCCTTCTCTACTACTATAAAGGCTATTAACAAAAAAACAACTAAAGGAGCTAGTAAGGCTAAAAAGGTATTAACTAAGAAGAAACTAGCTTCTAAGGACTCTATAGTAGTAAGTACCTTACTATTATAGAATTAGCTACTAAAGTTTAAGTATCTCGGTAGATCTTAGCTTTTACTAAAAGAAATATTTCCTTCTCTACTACTCTCTTAGCTCTCTTAGCCTCTAGTAATATCTTTATTAATCTACTAGTTAGTGCTATTCGACGCTATAAATGTTTAGAGTAAGAGCTACGTTATTACTACTAATAAGGATCTAGCTTAGCTTAAGGTTAACACCTTAATAGTAGCTAATAATTATACTATAGAGGCTTAATTAGGAAGAGTAGAGTAGCTATAGAGAATAGCATATTTAAGCACTACTAGTACTAAGCCTTCTAATAGTAGTAGCTAGAGCAAATTCGACACTAACTAGCACTAGCTAGTTATAATTAAAGTAGCTAAAATTGCTTATTAAAATAAGTAGTATAATATAAGATTATCTATTACTAATTACTAGTTAAATTTAGAGCAAAATTTAGAAGTACTATCCTCTATAGACTTCTCCTCTACCTCTACTACTATACCTCTCTAACCTTCTACTACTCTATATACTAGCTAGAATAATACTAATTCTTTAGAGAATACTAATTAGAGGTTACACTTAGTATATAAGTAATCTTAGTCTTATTCGATTATAACTAGTATTACTTTCCTCGACCTTAGTAGCTTTTAGTAAGCTATAAAAGAGATATATAGATATACCTCCTCCTATTATAAATATCAAAAAGGAGACTATAGGTGCTTACCTATTAGTAATAAGCATAAAGTACTTAGCTTTAACTTAATCTATATCTAGTAATTAGAGATAAAGGCTAGCTATAGCTTAATTATAGATCTACTAAGAGTAGTATTTAATTACGTTATAAGGGAGACTATAAAGAGAGCTAAGAAGTTATACTAGTATAATTACGCTATAATCTCTTCTTTACTAAATTTACCTTAGTTACTCTTTGTAAATCTAAGTACTATAGTCTTATAGTAGTACTTCTCGTTTAGTAGTATACTACTAGTCTATCTACTACCTCTAACACTATACTTTAAACCTCCTTTACTACCTCTTTAAGGCTTAGATAATACTAGCTTACTTCTCCTAGCTATTACTAAGAACAATAAGTAGCTAGAGTAATTTATTAAAGTTCTTATCTAGAAGTAGCTAAATACTAAGGATAACTTAAGGCTTATCCTTATAAGCCTTTAGCGTAATTACTAGACTCTCTAGATACTTAAATACTAACCTAAAGGAGTAATAAAAGAGATAATACTATAGCTTAGCCTTTAGAGAATAATTACTTAAGAGGTAGAAAGATTTATTAACTCTCTACTAGCTATAGTCTATAACCCTTTATATAATTTAAATATAGATATATAGGCGTTATAAGGAGCTTCTTCTAATTAATTTAATATATATTTAATATAGTCTTTCTAAGTAGATACTTACCTTTTAGAAGAGGTTATAAAAATTAATTCTATAACTAAAGTCTAGGTAACTCCTCTATATAAAAGTATTAAATTTAACCTTATAGTTCTCCTCTTTATATTTTAGTACTAGATAACACTACTAACGTACGTACTACTTTAATATATTAAATATTAGCTTAATTAGATTAAAATCTAGTAAATAAGATAGAAGCTAGATATAAGAGTAGGTATATAGCAACGTATAGAACTACTAGTATCTACTAATTAGATAGGTAGATAAACTAATAGCTGCCTTTGTTTAATGAGGCTAGAAGCCTTATAGAAGACAGCTAGAGAGAGTCTATTACGTAATAGGCTTAGCTAGAGCTATAATGCTAAGTCTCTTCTATAATTATCTCTCCTCTATATTTAATTACTCTCGATTAAACTATATCCTTCGTAGGCCTTATATTCGTGCTTATAGGCCTTCTCTATAAGAGTAGGTTAGTACTCTCGAGTATAAGGGAAGTACTTAGCTTCTTTATCTATACTCTATATCTATTATATCTTTATTTACTACTAATAGTAATATATTATAGCAAATATAACCTCTTGTCTAATTCTCTATTACTAAAGTACTTATTACTATAAAACAACTAGTGCCTTAGTAAATGTATATAATTTGTCGTTTACTACTATAGAACTCTCTTAGAGACTTCTAGTAAGTACTCTATTCCGACACTTTATAACGTTAAGTACCTTAACAATACTACTATCTCCTAGGAGATAGCGACGCGTATAGATTTACTTCTTGTGTTTGTTATACTACATAATAAACAGACTACGCCTATATAGGTATATCTCTTACTACTAAATACTTTACTTCTTCTACTATATTACTTCTATATAAGTCGCTACCTTCTAATATACTTATAAGCTATTATGTCTCCTAAGTGTGTTTAGGCTAGTCTACTACGTATCTCTCCTTACTTTCTCTATAGTACTTATACTAGAGATCTTGTTAGTAAGTATCTAGAGTTCTACTAGTATTCTATCGAAAGTATAGCTAATACTACTAGAAAACCTCTACAACTACGAGACTAGTATTACTAGATCTTATACTCGCTATAAGAAGGCTAAGAGCGTCTATTACGCTATTATAGATAATATTCTCTTAGACTTCATTAACGAGGCCTATACTACTATATAGAAGCGCGCTAATATATATCTTAATCTAACTAACTCTACGTACGTCTAGAAGTAGCATAAGTACACTAACGAGCTTATAGCTACTATATCTTATATTATAGAGCATAAGTAGGTCGTTAGTATTAAGGAGACTTACGCTAGCGCTAATATTACTTCTCTTACTAGTAAGGAACTAAAGTATACTAAGGTTGCTAAACTTCGTAGCCTCTACGTTACTACTAAGGACCTTATAGGTATCCTCTATACTATAAGTAGTCCTCCTTCTAGTCTTAATATTACTAACTTGTTTGTAGTACTTTACTAGAGAAGCTATCTCTAGAGCTCTAACTCTCTTCTATACTAACGTCTATAGTAGAAAGTGTCCTACCGAAGAGTCTACTAGGTCTCTAGAGCCTAAGAAGACTACTAAGGCTGTCGCTACCTCTAGTAAGACTACTTCTAAGAAGTCTAAGACACCTAAGTCTACTACTCCTACTAAAAAGGCTATAACTCTATCTAGTAAGGTTACTAAGTCTACTATATAGGCTACTTCTAGTTACTACTTGTCTTGCCTTAACTACAACACTACTATAACTAACACTAACGGTAAGGACAAGCTTAACCTTAGTAACCTCCCTAGGTATACTCTCGCTAAGAAGAGTAACTTCTCTACTAAGGCAGGTCTAGCCTTTTACTATATAGCTCCCGAGATCCTCACTAACGACTTTTACACCTTAGAGGTCTACGCTATATCTAGGCTTAACACTAGCTAGGCTCGCGACTACTATAACACTATTATAGGTAGACTCGATGTCTTTTTTATTAGTAGCTCTACTCGCGATAAGGCTAGACTCTATTATTAGGCCGTTAGAGAGTACCTCGCTACTATTCTTACTTCTAGAGACCTTAGCGCCTTCTCCGCTACTACCTACTCTAACCTAGACTTCGCTAGCTAGGGGAATAAGAACTTAAAGCTAGCTAAGCTTAATGCCTAGAATAGAACTAGTACTAAGGATCCGGTCTTAGCTAATTACTAGAATAGGCACGCTATAGCTCTTGCTATAGTATTATCTTATAGTTATAGCTAAGCAAATATAGTTAAGGCTAGTAGATAAGATTAATAACGTCTAAGTAGATAGATTCTCGAGAATATAATAACTATACTCTTACTACTTATCTCTATACTCTCTTCGTAACTCTACTATTAGCCTTCTAGCTAATATCTGTCTAATACTTAGTTACTACTTCGGAGATATTCTCTAATACCTCCTCTAGTTCCTAGATTACCTCTACTAGAGTATAGCTCTTCTAGAGCACCTTTAGGAATATGTCTTCTTTCTACTAACTATAGTCTAAGATCCTCTCTACCTTATATTCTATACTATTATCTACCTTAACTAGCCTAGGATCTACCTCGGTACTCTCTTAGAGGCTATATAGCTTAAGTAAGAAGATATAGAATATATTATAGATACGGGACTTATCTAGTAACTACAATTAGTAAGCCTAGGCTTCTATAGTATCTATAACCTCGAATAGTCTAAAGTACTTCGGCGCTAGCTTATGCTTTACTACCTTTAGCCTTAGGTTCTTAGTAGATAGGAGAACCTTATCTTCTACCTTAAAGAATATTAGCCTATACTACTTATTATAAGTGCTCTTCTACTACTTCTAAGCTTGCTTCTAGCGCTTCTATAAGCCTTACCTTATAGAAACTAGAGTAGCTATATAATCTTATATAGCTAGTACTCTCCTCTAAGAGAAATACTCTTAGTCTCTATCTAGATTCTCTTTAGTATCCTTGCTAGTGTACATCTCGAATAGCAACATTTAGAGCGTTTTATTCTAAGAGATATTAGCTACGTAAGTAGCTATTTTTAGCTAGTATAACTAATCCGATTAGTCTTAAGCTCTATAGTAACGGAGGTACTAGATAAGAGATTAGTTCTATCGTTCTGTCTATCTATCTGTTTAAGAGTAGAAGGTAGTTAATAAATGCCTTACGAACCTTAGTTCGTAGGCGATTATTTACTAATAGGCTATAGTAAAGACTATACTATAGTCTAACACTACGCCTTCTAGAATGCTATACTCTAGTACGATATAGTCGAAAAATAGCTTAGCTAACTACTAGACTATTATTATCTTCTAGTATAGGATATACTTTACTATTTTAGTAAGGTAATCTACTACTATAAGTACTATATCGTAGACTACTCTATTAAGCTTACTTAGTAGCATATCTATAATAAAGTCTATAGTAAGCTCTTTCTATAGCGCTTTAGGCATTAGTAGGTTTATAAGCTCGCTATAAGACATATAGGTCTAAGTCTTTATAGTCTAGTAAATGTAGTAAGTCTTTACGTAGTTATTAATGTTATAATATATACTAGACTAGAAGTACTTTCTAGCTAGAAGCTTATAGGTCTTGTTATAGGCGAAGTGCTTTCTATTAAACTCGTTATAGTACTAGCGTAGTAGCTCTATATAGAGTACTACGTCTTCTAGTACGTATATAGTATTATTCTTGTATAGAAGGTTCTCCTTTCGATACTATACTAGAGGCTCTCTATTAGGTCTTTACTTAGGGGGATTCACGCGCCTCTATGCTAGCGAATTCTACTACTATAGACTATAGATTGCTTTAAGAAGCTAGTCTATAGAACTCTCTCTCTATAGATTTTCCTCTACTATTACTACTACTATAGTAACTCGAGGCATTAATCTTAATATTATACTAACTTAGATTAAATCTGCCTCTCTTTGTTTTAACTATTTACTTTATAGCTAGTTAAGCTAGTTAGCTTCTAGAGAACTACTTCTAGCGTCCTTAGTATATTTCTTATTATTAGACTAGTTATTAGGAACTCTCTTAGAGGTCTACTAGTTCTCGTTTATATCTAAATAATTACTTTATACTACGTAGATACTTATATCTATACCTTCTTCGAAGATAGTACTTCTTAGGCATTCTAATAAGAATATATAAATCTACTACACTATACCTCTAATAGCTAGTTAGCTAGCTCCTAGCTTCGACTATAAGGTTAGTAAGCTATTTATAAGGCTTATATTATCTACTATTAGGTCTAGGCGACATAAGAGAGTATCCGCTAGGTTCTTTAAGCCTATATAGTACTTAATTACAAAATTAAAGACCTATAGGTACACGGCCTAGCGGGCCTAATAGCTATTTAGCTACTTAGTTATTATAAAGTACCTTAGGTTATTATAATTAGAGATTACCTAGATAGAGTCTAGAGCACTCTTATAGTAGTATCTCTACTATTTAAATGCCTCTATAATAGAGAGAAGCTCCTAATTGTAAGTCTTATAGTTCTACTCTATAGATAGTATCTTCCGAGACTAGAAAGTAATAGAGTACTACTTACTAGTTTCCCTAACCGGAAATAGCTAAGAGATAATTACTTTAAGAGTAAGCTTAAATACGTTAGTCTCTATTCTAATTAGCTTAGATAGGTTATAGTGCCTTAGTACTAGCGCTTCTATAAAGGCCTTCCTAATTGCCTTAAATATCTCTTGTTCTAGATTAGTCTACTTCTAGAGCGCTAATTACTTCCCTTTCTATAATTCTTTAAATAGAGCTATTAAGAGTTCTATAATCTTCGAATAGTTCTTAATAAACTAATAGTAGAAGTTAGCGAACTCTAGGAACTATTAAACGTTATAGTAGCTATTTAGTGTAGGCTAATCTATAATAGTAGAGACCCTCCGGGAGTCTATTATAACTCCTTCGGTAGTTACTATAAAGTCTAGGAATTCGATCTTCTTCTAGAAGAAGTTATACTTCTTTAGGTTCGCGTATAGCGTAAACTACCTTAACCTCTCTAGTACTAGCCGAAGGTACTACTCGTACTTCTCTATAGAGTTACTATAGATAAGAATATTATCTAGATAGACTATATAAAAGACATTAACTAGCTCTATAAGAGCTTAATTAATATAGGTCTAGAAGATAGTAGAGGCGTTAGTTAGCTTAAAGAGTATTACTATATACTTAAAGTAGCTATAATAAGTGCGAAAAGTAGTCTTCTACTCGTTACTAGTCTTAATCCTAATATAGTAATACGTATCCTTAAGATTAAGCTTAGAGTAAATAGCTACTTTACCTAGCCTATCGAGAGTCTTACTAATTAAGAGTAAAGAGTACTAATTCTTAATAGTAATAGCGTTTAGGCTATAGTAGTTAATATAGAGTTATAAACTACTATCTTTCTTAGAGACAAATAGGATTAGTACACTAGCTAGACTCTCTAACCTATAGATCTAGCTCTTAGCTAGTGTATTATTAAGATACTTGCGGAGAACTATAAGTTTCTTCTCTAAGAGGTTATAGAGGAGGCAAAAGGGAAGCTCTTTGTCTTTCGTTAGATCGATAGAGTATAATATATCTTCTATAGTATATATCTATATAGAATCGATAATAAAGACGTTATAGTAGTCTTCTATATAGGATAGTAGCTTCGCTACTCTATTAGGTAGGACCTCTATAGAGATACTAGCTACCTTCTAAACTATAGTATCTAGTATCGTATCTAATACTACTAGAGTAAATCCTTAGTTCTCTATAAGTAAGAGGTTATAGAACTCCTTAGCTTATACTACTCTAATGCTAGTAATGTTATAGCTATATCTCTACTAGTTAGTGTAACTATCTATTATAATACTCTAGTTATATCTCTATAGCTGGCCAAGAATAATAGAAAGGCTTATTTCTAACACGTAGAACACACCTTTTAACTTATACGTTACTCTAGTATCGTCTATAAGGTAGAGATTAACCTCGTAGGTACTATAATAGTAAGCCTCTTTACTCTAGAAGCCTCTAACCTAAGAGTACTCTATATCTGCCTTCTATAAATTGTACTAAAGAGTAAATACTAGATCGATAATATTAATGTCTACTATATTATCTAGTAGCACCTTAACCTCGACCTTACTATCGAGGCTAAGTACTAGGCTCTAATAGGCCTATACTAGAAGCACTATAGGAGCTCTATAGCTTCGAGATAGACTCCTCTAGCGTCTAGCTATATATTAAGTAGGTATAGGTATACTACCTTCTGCCTTAATATTCTAGACTCGATTATCTCCTTTACTACTACTTCGGCTAGTATTACTCTCCTTAGAGTAGGCTAATAAGTAGTAACTCTTCTTGTAATAATTATAGTACTTAACCTTAGAAAAGTCCTAAGTGTCTCTACTATCTTTCTAATTAGCTCCCTAGCTACTACTACTCCTATAGCTCTTGCCTTTACTCTTGCTCTTACTCTTCTATCTATCTCTTACCTTGCTTCGAGCATGCTTACTATAGTCGCTACCGGAGGCTTCTAGAGAAGCTCTATACTACTTCTATAGCTTATAGTCGTTACTCTTAGTAAGGTTCTCGAGAGTAGAGACTTATATAATAAGCTCTATATATATAGAAGACATATTAGAGAACTAGAGGATCTACTTATATAGATTAGATAATAATTTAGCTAAATAGTACTACGCTAGGTACTTACTATTATACTTTAGCTCGATTATCTCTTCTAAAGATGCTAGTTAATTCGAGAACTTCTAGGCGCTCTTACTTTTCTTCTAGAAGCAGTTTTAGTAGGAAAGAACTATATTTATCTCTTGATTAATAAAGTCTTTAACTTAGTTATTAACGAAGCTTAAGAAGTCTCCTTTATAGAAGAGATTATACTAGTTTAACGTATTAAGTGTATAGAGGCGTTTCTATAACTCTCTAAGAAATAGAGATAGATATATTATAGCGTAAGTAATATAGCGCTAATCCGAATAAGAGGTATTAGTAAACTATAAAGGGTCGTAATTAAAAACTATCTAGAGGCTCCTTCTAAAGGACTAGGCCTTATAGATAGATTTTGCCTTATACTACTCTAGTTCCTTAGTCTTCGTAGAGAGCCCTCTAGTAGGTAGCGTTACTAGCTAGCCTATAGTAGGTAGACCTATTAAAACTAGTACTAGAGAAGCTATAGGTATTCTCTTAGTAGTCCTATAGGGACTAGCTAGAGTTATACTAGCATTCTAGAGGCGATTATAGTCTTAGACCGAATTCTCTAGGTTAGCTAGCTAAGCTATAATAGCCTTAAGTAATATAGTAGTATAGCTACTATTACTACTAGTTAGAGTATATCTTTCTTAGCTATCTCCGTTATCTCCTAGCTCTTCTAATATCCTCGACTATAGATACGAAGCGTTCTCGATAATACTACTATCTATCTAGATAGCTTCTAAGTTAATTTACTCTTATATAATCTAATTGTCTATATTAATAATTCTATAGGCTATAACTAAAGGGAGCTATTAGAACTATAAGAGTAGGTATATAGTAACGTATAGAACCACTAGTATCTACTAATTAGATAGGTAGATAAACTAATAGCTATCTTTGTTTAATAAGGCTAGAAGCCTTGCGGAAGATAGCTAAAGAGAGTCCGTTACGTAACGAGCTTAGCTAGAGCTAAAATACTAAGTCTCCTCTACACTAGAGAGAGATAACTCTATAACTATAGTAAATCTTAATAATAGTCTAGAGGATAACGTTAATTACGTAAGCTAATACTATCTTTTTTAAATCTCTTACTTCCTTTCTATAAGTACTATAATTATCTATTACTAGTACTAATTATAGTACTAGATAAGCGTTTATCTATAGTATTAGAGTAATCTCTAACTACTTATTAAATACCTCCGCTACTACTAAGCCTTATATAAAGAGTAGATTAGCTATAGAGCTATCTACGTATAGTGCTAGAAGTAGTAACTAATAAGTGCTTTTTATCTTTTAGTAAATATTAATAGCTAGAGTACTAATAGGTAACTAGCTATAATACCTCTAGAAGGTTTTACTATTTATATATAACTTATTAACGAATATAAGCTAATCTATATAATAGGCCTTAATCTTCTCTCTCTAAGCTAACTACTTTAACTTATTATAAGTAGTATAGATATACTATTTAACTTTTTATAACTACCTTGCCGAGCATAGGTAGTAGCTAATTAACAATTAAGTAATATCTATACTCTAATAGATGCTATAGTACTCTAATATCTTATCTAAGAAGAAGTTACACTTCGAAGCTAGTAACTCTAGTAGATTCTCTACTATTACTAGTAATAGAAGATATAGTCTCTCTTAGTAATTATACTTCTTAAGCACCTCTAGCTAGCTATAAGCCTTCTAGTTTGTCTATACTCTATATATAGAGGAGCGCCTCTTCTAAAGGTAAGAGAGAAAGATAAATACCTCTTTAGACTTTATACTCTTAGTAAAGAAGTCTATTAAGGCTAACTAGTTAGTTTCTTCGATGCTATATATAACTATAAGAATTATACTAAAGCTATACGATTTTACGCTATAAGGCTATAAAGAGGTTAGTTTAAGCTAGAGGATAACGAGGTAGACTACGTAACTCTATACTACTAATTTTATAGCTTTAACTTTAACAACGACGACGTAGTAGCAATAAAGGCTAAATAGTTAGGTACAAAAAGCGGAGTTTAGTAAGAATTTACAAACAAAATTGCCAAGCAATCCCACTAATTTTGAGCACAAGAATAGGTGGGGGGTTGTGCTGGCCACTGTAGAAGGTCTGGCTTCTGCTCTGCGCAAGGACACGCGGCCGTGCAAGGGGAGGGGTTGAGGACAAGGACTTTGTCGCTTGCTTTGCGCAAGGAGGGGCGATGGTAGGTAAGAGCAATTCGAGACGAACCGCGATGCAGATGCGACGTTATGGATGGAGGAAGATGAAGCAAGGACTAAACAGTATAGATTGATCGCGTATTCTGCAGCGTTTGCTCGCACTAAAATGTACTTTGAAAAGAGAACAAGACGAGCCCATTCGGTGTCTCCCTGTCCAATACCTGAGGTCTCTCGAGGTGAGCTGCCCATCTGATGGTCGTGATGAAGAGAAATAGAATTGAATAAAAGTTATATAACATCCCGTCCTTTCCTCCTGTTGGTCATGAATGCGATCGTTAGTTTGTGTTGCACCGATCTGCACCTGTTTTCCCCTTCCACCCCTTCGCCGTAAAGAAAATTCTCTAGTAAGAATAGAGGAGTTGTAAAAGATTCTGGGTCTATTGGAAGCTGACCTTGATGAAGCCGCCATCCTGGCGGAGACCGCCGCAGCCACCGTGCGCGGAGTCGGCGCTCGAGGTCGTGCCGGGCGTGCCGACAGGGCAGTTCTGGATGATGCCGCCGTATGTGCACATCTTCTCGTTGGGGTCGGAGCAGACGAATGAGCACTTGGTCATGGTCGACTTGCAGACTGGCTCGTCGTCGCCCTTCTTGTTGTAGTTGTGGATCTCCATGCCATTGCCGTTCATGTTAGGAAGGCGGGAGACATCAGTGGTGGAGAATGCGTCAGTGGTCTGGAAAGTGGTCTCGCCCCAGGTGTTGAAGATGAAGCCGTTGTTCATGGTGGTGCTTGGGTAGACGGCTGCCCAGCCACCGGAGATCCTCTTTGCTGGGACAGCATCAGGGTTGAATGAGACAGTGGTGGTCGTGTTGGCCTTGAGTGTGTGGGTGACATCAGGCTCGGCAGTCTTCACGTTGGCGGTGTCCCATGGGTTGGCCTTGCCAATGTCTGTCCAGACAACGACGATGATGTCGTCTTCGGAGTCGTTCTTGAATTCAACAAGAAAGGGACCCTCGCCACCGACGGCGACTGGCGCATCGGGCTCGTCAGCAGCAGCGACGTTCTTTCCAGTCAAGATGGAAGATGGCGCATTCCAGGTGGAGTCAAGGACATCCGAGAGTCTGCTCACATCGGCCAAGGACATGAACTTGATGGGAGCAGGAGCACGCTTAGCGTGGGAGTGCGCATGGCCGTGAGGAATCGTAGCTGCGTTGGCAAGAGCAGCAGCACCCAGTACCGCGGAAGCAATGAAGGACTTCATGTTGTTGATGGATGTTTGTATCGAGTAATATATGTCGTGAGAAGCAGCGCAGGTCCGGTCTAGCCGTGTAGTATAAAAGGACTGTAGTGAGCGACTGATGCAGGTAGACTGCCGTGGGGTGCTAAAGAGCGTGTGGTGGGATAGAGAACGTGTGTGTGGTAGAGGACAGGGAGCGTGCGTGAGAGAAAGGAAAAGAACCAGACAGGGAAAGTGTATGCATATGAGGATGGGCTCTCCCCCAAAGCTGCCGACCTACCGCTAGACTGGATAGCAGCGGGCCACGGCCATCCTCGAGGGCAACACAAACCGCAAACGGGGGGGTGCAATGGTTCTGGGCGCTGGGCACTTGGTTGGCCTGTGTGTTGGGTCGGGCCATGCTGGGCCAACGTGATATGGAAACGAAACACACGTTGACAGTCGATCGGGGGCCAAAGGCGAGGGGCATGATTGGGTTGGTGAAAAGGAGCTTCCCGTAATTGTGGATGCATGGGCCTGTCGACGAGGGCGACGCTAACGGGTGTGGTGTTGACTTTTTTTTTTTTTTTTTTTGCTCGTCTTGCTCGGCCAGAGTCAAGCCTGCCGTGCGGCCGTTCCTGACGATCAGCACTAGGGGAACCAGGCGAATCAGGAACAAACCCATCCCAAAAAGCATCTCTGCTCGATCAACCAGCGTTTGCGAGTGGATAAAGAGGGTGGGTATAGCGTGGTAGACGTGGAGACAACAGTCGGACATACCTTGATTCTACACAGATCCACAGCTGCGTCTGCCGCTGACGACTTTACGGTTGCGACGGATGCGCGTCCACATCGCGATAGGGCAACCCTAGGTCCCCCGACCAGGCGCACAGCACTACCGGATAGCGAGTCGGGTTGTGGTCTCTGCTCTCCGTAGACAAGTCTCGCTCGAGTCGCCGGACTGCGGTGCACTGGCTTCGTACGCTGATAGATTCAATATGAGCAGAGACCTCACAATGAAACCTTGGGACATGGCGCCCCAGAGTCAATCCGACACCAGAGTGTACTCCTCCTGTATCTGTGGGGTACGATAAGGGTTCTCGGTGAATTGATCAAGGCTTTGCAAAGGCTGCAACCTCGCTGTTCGCTAAAGGAAAAAAGTGACGATGCCGATGCAGGTACATGCAGGTACAAAGTGCTGCCCCATCATCATCAGTGGAGCAAAAAGCAGCCTCGATCAGAAATTTCGTGCCCGCAGAAAAAAACACATTCTGCAGCGATCGCCGGACAAGCCTCTCTCGCTCCGACAGCAAACACCTTTCCTTCTCCTCAAGGAAGGTGTCAGTATCTCTGCAACATCGCATTGATTACCATCAGTCGCACAGCCATGGCGATATTGCTCGAGATTCGACATTTCCCAATCGAGCACGTATTGCGCATTGGGATCGACTGGGACAAATTGGGGACATGACTCGTCCCAACAATAGACACGAGAGGCGTGAATGCGTGCTTCTGATTGGCTCATCTCGCTGAGACCGTCATCTCAGGCCGAGCGCATGACTGCCACCAACCAACCCTCATACTCATCATGTTGCTAAACCCTCTCGAGGTTCATGTCGAGCCAGCGTATACATTGGCGAGACTTCTCGTCTTCGGAGATGACAAGATGAAACATTGCTTGCGACTGCGTGTTTACGTTACGGCTCATGCGGCAGCGTTGCGCGTCGAGGTGGATTCTGATGTACTTTAGATCCGTCTCCCCGCTTTCCTTTCCGTAGGCTTCTCTCCTGTGTCAGCAACGGTCATTTGGCGCGTCTGGATCTCGTCCGGGGTGTCGGAGTGCGTCTTTCGGATCTCCTTGCCGGAAGCGCTCTGCACGAGAATGTGAGGATGCATGCCGACTGTTCTGGTGCATGGAGGGGCTGTTTCAAGATGATGGAGCAGCTCAACAGCGACGCGCAAGCTGCACACTTCACACGTCTGGTTGACGATGCAGCGACTGCGGTCTTTCTGGGTGCCACGCATCACGCAGTTAAGCAAGCACCTCAAACGAGCATTTCTTCTTGTGCTTCATAACAACTTAACGACTTTCACGAAAGATTACTACCCATCACATCCCCTCCCCCTCCAACCACACAACCCTCGGCCTAAAACCGCTCAACTTCCCATACACCTCCTCCCCCACCACCTCCCCCTTCTCCAAATCCGTGACCACCAATTGCAACACCTCCTCCGCCTTCCTGCCCTGCTTGAACCTCTCCTTCCACCCTTCAGCCCTGAGCACCCTTGTAGCCTCCGGCTTCCGACACCTCGTAGCATTGCGCAGCCCTCCATCCGCTCGTCCCGGTCCCATGCCGATGCGCGTGATTTGCCCAATAAAGTCAGGGTTAGTCACGGGATTGGGGTCGAGGGAAGCAGCCGGGCGAGTGAACACGTCGATTCGGTAGCTGGTGGAGGTGCAGCCTACGTTGGAGAAGACGATGAAGGGCGTCTTGGACTGTGTGGCTGCTTTGTTGGTGCCGTTGGTGGTCTCGGTGCCGTTGCTTGATGCTTTCACGGCGGCTGGCTTGGTCAGGAGTGTCACTGCTTTGCCGCCGTTGGCGGGGGCGTAGTACATCTTCCTCTGTATCGCTGTTGGAGGTGAGTACACATCGGGACTGGCGGGTAAGGCAAACATGTAGCCCAGGGCGCGTGTGTCCTTGGCCATGTCGCCAATGGTGGTGTATGACCACTTTCGGGGATCGTCGTAGGCCACTACCTTGCCGTTGTCCTGGAAGGGCTGGAGAGGGAAGCTCGATGTGAATTGGCCTTCGGGGTGGGACTCGATGAACTTTGCTGCAAGACGGTCCATGTTGCAGTGGTAGGAGAGGAAGATGGGGTCGAAGGCTGTGTATGTGTTATCCGCCTGGGACAGTCAGCATACTCTGGAGAACCGCTAACTGGATTGGAGGCTTACCATGTCTGGACCCACCCAACCATGGAAATTGTCGTGGACCTGCTCGAACAAACCATCAAAGTCGAAGCGGTATGGATACAGAGAATCTGGCTGATTGTCCGAGAATGTCGGTATGTTTGCCCACGGCATACCAAAGCCCTCCGCAGTGTTTGATGACGTATAAGTCGCCTGGCTCAACGAATGAGTGATCTGCTGGTGATACAGAGTGAACAGTGATATCTTCGCATTCCAGCCCGGGTCACTCTTGCCGTTGACCAAGATAGGATCACGAGTGACGTATTGGTTGGGTGGCTGTTTAGACTTGCCATCCAATGCAAGAGCATACTTTAGCGGATTAGGCCGAACACTTCCATCAGGATGCTTGTAAGTATCTTCGAAGAAGACAGAAGGTACCCCTGCGAAGGGAGAGTTTGGATCACTCGAATCTTTGGCATAGCCATTCCAGTACGGGATCGGGTAGTCGATGAGCTCCTCGACCTGCCTGAGGTATGCTCGGTGCCACAAGAACGTCGCTTCCTGGTAGTGCAAACACCACTCGGTATCTAGCACATGTCAGCATGATGCCAGCCAACCCTAAAATCCACGTACGTAGCAGTCCGAGCTCCTGCCACTTGGTACCAAGTTGACCAGGGTCCAGTGCAGCATCCAGCTTTGACTGATATACAGCAAGCTCGTCTGTCGATAGACTCATGATATCTCTTCTGACCCTATACGCTGGTATCGGCTGCTCCGGAGCTGGGATTACAGTCTGAGGAGTAGGTGCATCTGTCTTGACCTGTGGAAAGCCTCCATTTGCCCAGGATCGCAACGTCTCCAGCGCTTCTTCCGGCCAGTACTCATCCGGATTGTCGGTGACCGGCATCGCCCTCGACCGCAAGTGTTCATATATGGTGACGCACTTGTCCTTGACGTTCTGATAGTTGTCGAGTTGGAGTCCGCTCCAGTATTTCATGGCGCCGATCCATCCAGCTCCTGTGCTAGCGCGGGACGCGGCAGGTAGCCAGTACGGGGACCGTATCATGGGAAGGATATCGTCCGTCCATGTCGGAACAGGTGTTGTCTCCACTACCGAATCAAGTCGATCGGCCTCATCAGCTCTGCGACTGGCGAGAAAGGGGCACGACTGAGCGAATGCCATACGAGGTGCCAGTGTAGCCGAAGTAGGTGCTTGACAGCGTAGTGCAAGACCTGCTGCTCGTGGGAGCGATCGAGCATTCATGGGCTCGTTGGCGGCGTCGTTGATCGGATCTGGGATGACATGGGGATCCGCATTAGCAAGAGAGTCCGTCCACTCCCTGAAGAAGTGAATGCCTCGCTCTGGTATCGGTACCGTCGTACCAGCCGCCGTCATTTCTACAAGAGGAGCGTCCTCGGGAATGCCAAGGGCATATGGCATGGTATATCCGAACTCGTCTAGAGGAAGTGGTCTGTAAATGCGACGTCGGGACTCCGCAAGAGTCATATTCTCTATCAGTGCAGCGACCGGATCAGCTGTGAAACGTTCCCGGATAGCAGCGAAGTACTTGGATATGTTTGACTGGTGTGTCTGGATAGCGACATCCAGGAGCTGGATGAACTGGTACTCCGGGCTGTCCTGCTGCTGCTGCTTGAAGTACGTCGAGTTCTTCACGTTTGTGATGAAGTTGTCTTCAAGGTCATATGTCTTTCCACCAACCAATGTTGTGGTAGGCGGCAGGTACTCCATGAGCTTCCCGCGACGCCAGGAGTAGATTGGGTTCCAAAAGTCAAGCATGATGATGGCGCAAAAGACCTTGGTAGAGAAGAGACCCATCCAGGAACCATTGACCTTCTTGAGCATTTGCATCTTACTAACACCTTGGGCGTCTTCCATTGATGCTTGAAGAATGTTGAATGCCGCTTGTCCCTCGTTGTTCTCCAACACTATCCTGAAGCCAACATTTGGTCCTGTACCTCCGGAGAAAGACCGCCACGATCGCTGGATATAGTCAGCAGGCCACGGTTGTCCTGGGTCGCTAAAGTCCTCCTGGAGCATGGATAGACCGACGGTGTCGAGGGCTGACTTGTATTCGTCTGGTGTGAAAGTGATGGAAAGAGGTTCCGCTGGCTTTACATTGTGAGAAATCATCCTGATAGGCACGACATCGTCGACTTACTAGCAATGCACTCATGAATGAGGAGAGCAATTCCTGGTCGTAAAAATGATCGTCAGGCAAGATCCATTTTGAGCCATCATTATTCAGAGTCGCGGTGGCAATGTTGATCGTCGTAGTCAAGAATAGATGAGCTGCCCATCTGTCCACATTATTGGGATGTTCTTGGAGCATGCTACGCTTACTGTCGAAGAAGTCCCAAGTTTGACGATTAGTAAACCAACTCGACACACCTTTTGTGACGAAGCCCTGCAAGTCGTTTGGGTTTTGATTGACGGCCGAGAGCATCCCTTGCCCTTTTTGAGTGATATACGGTGCCTTCTCGAAGTCGTCTATGTTCTGTTGGGAGAAACAAGCCGTGAAGTCGCTGTCGAATCCTGGCAGACTACCGCCAGCACTGCTGCCATACCAGTGGATCCATGGGCTATAGAGATTAGGTTAAATGAATAGCTCAGACCACGAAGTACTCACGGGTTTAGTTCTTTCATAATGACCGCACCGTTCACGTGACCATTGAACGGACCGAGATATGAGCTGGGTCCGAAGGCATCCATGGAGTTACCAAAGTAGTTCCATGCCTGGACATCGGTCGGTTGTCCATCAGGACCATTGATGAAGTCGTTCTGTAGCACTGTCAGAATGCACTCATGTGTCTAAGTCCTGTGTGTATCCACCTGATAGAACCTGAGAAGCTTGCTGTCCCATGAGGCGACTTGCAGGAATGATGAGCCCCTGCTCGTCTCTGTCAAATTGGCGCCTCCAACGATGCAAAGCGTCCACTCTGCTGAGTTGGTGGTGAATGGTGTCTTTCCAGCCAAAGTGACAATGGATATGAGACGTATGTGTGGGCTGAACCATTTCGCATTTGGCACTGTCTTTTTGTTGAGGAAACCGGCATCAGCAGCTACAAAAGTGTTGACTTGGTAGAGCGGAGTACTGGCCTGCGAGCCGCCTGCAGATACTTTA
This sequence comes from Elsinoe arachidis, assembly GCA_013372555.1. Lineage (NCBI taxonomy): Eukaryota > Fungi > Ascomycota > Dothideomycetes > Myriangiales > Elsinoaceae > Elsinoe > Elsinoe arachidis. The sequence continues at coordinate 3,007,442 of JAAPAX010000001.1, forward strand.
GCGCGTATTGAACCTCGATCAGAAGGTGGCTCACCCCAGAAGACTTGCAGTAGGCCATCGAAGGACTCGACGAGGGAATTCTGGTCGGTACGAAGCCACTGCCCAAAGAAGTCGGTGAAGTTCAAGTTAAGAAAGTCTTGATCTGCGAGCGTATCTTTTCTTCCATTGAGCTCCGTTCGCAGAAAGTCAGCCCAATACAGGTTCTGTGTCATGATGAAGCTAAGAGAGATTGAAGAATCGTTGTATGGTGTTAGGCAATAATGGACGGGACATGTTACCAGATTTATGACTCTTCGTCTAGCTGCTCAATTGCGTGGCCAACACAAATCCGTGTGGCAATCATGTCTCTACCCAAACAACTGATTCGCTTACCCATGGGGACGGGTCACGTAGCTCCCCCAAAGGAGAGCAAGATCATCGCAAGTTGAGGTATTGATTTAGAACGTCTCTGCATGAGGATATTGATGAAGCGTCTGTTTGAAGTGTTGCATTCGATATATCGATTTGAGGGATATACGGCACGGTGGTGATTGGCCGAGTCCTGCAGAACACCTGCAGGGTACCGTGTACGACCGCTGTGGACTCATCTCTAGCTCAACGATGAGATCGCGTTCGCCGAGGACGCGAAGATGGAGTGAGCCATTCATGGCACTGGAGGCTCCACAAGTAGTATGAGCTTGTATGCCTAGCAGATAGACCCGTTGCATAGTTCGGCGTAATGTTGCTGTACGCTGCAGCTGCAGCATAACGGTCGTGACCCTGCATCTTGAGACAACCAAAATGGAGCTGCATGCGAGATGGAACTGGCAACAGCCAGTAGAAGGGACTCAGGACCCTGTACCCTGCGTGCAACGTCTACAAGGGCTCATTGCTGATCCCATATGGCGCATAGGGTCATGGCAGCGTCAACGAGGTCTCCAATTTGCATCCCAGATGTTCGAGAAGAGGCCTGCAGTGGCATCAAATTGCGTAAAATTGCAACGATAGTGATGTGGCAGAGCAGGTGGAGGGAAAAGAGTGCAGAGGATCGGGCCGAGGGAGACCAAGATGCCCCAACGGTTGTCAGGTGGAGATCGATGCCCCCCGTTGCTTGAACCCTGGGGTCATCTCGGAACGAAAATGCGTTACGTTGCGCGTCCTCTATGTGGTGAAGATCATGGAGCTATTGATTTGTTGCAAGATTGAACTCGCTCGGAATGTGCCATCTCGAGCTGTATACGGACTCCTGCTGTCAACGGGGATCTACCCTCAGCCAGCCTCATGCACATGTATTGATGTGAACGGCCTCAAGTCGCTTAAACGACATGCTACCGCCGAATACAGTCTTGACTGGCTGCATGTGGACGTGTTGCTTGTCGCCTGCATTCGCGAGGGGTTTAAGACTTGGACTTCCCGCAGGTATCGAGATCAAATCCAACCACTCCTCTTGCCTCTTGATATCTTCTTGCACTTCTCAAGTCCTCTTAGACAATGGCCGATGTTATGGACACCGTTCGATCTGACAGCATCAAGGTCGCTGCCGACAAACAGCCTCTTGTCAAGGTCGAGACCCTTGCCGAGTTTGACCCTCCTGGATACCCCAGTGTCGACGACGGTCTCACCGCAGACCAGCGAGCTACTTGGTCCACCGACTACATAGCTGACTGGATGAACACTGAGATCACCGCGAAGAACGATGATGGTTCTCCACTGATCGGTGGCGGAGGCGTCATACGCACTCCGTTGCCTCAATTCTTCAACGGTACTGTTACGGCCTACGATGTAGATCAGGTTCCTGTGGTCATCACTTGGATCGGGTTTCCAAGGAATGCATGTCTCCCTGCACCGTGTACGCTGGGACCGTAGCTGACAACCACTCCAGATGCAAGTCAGGTACCCAAACACACCACAACGCTGGATCGAGGCAGACAAGACTCGTGACAACCAAGATGAGTACCTTGAGTGGACTGTCCAAAGGACAGGAGATACCATCGACAGTGTGACCTTCACCTGTGAAGGCCCAGAAGTAAGTGACCCAAAGTGCTGACTGTGTCACCGTCTGCTTACACCGTCCAGTACTGGCAATTCCTTGGCTCCCTCGACATGAACAAAGTCCTAGGGCTATACAAGGCCTGCAACCCAGCATTCTCCGACCAGATCCAGCTATCCGACCTGGTCAATTCAGACGGCACTTACAACCCGACCAACAAATGGAACAATTCCACCACCACCGGCACCATCATGCACCTCGTCCAGCCCAACAACTCCCTCAGCGCCGAAGTCGACATCGCCGCCCAAGGCACTGTCATCCGCAAGGACCCAAACGGCAACATCGTCACCGACAGGACCAAGCTGATCAACTGCTCCAAGTACGGCGACCCCAGCCGCAACTCCGACCCCGCCGTAAGCCCACCTCCCTCCTCCCCTTCCTCATCCATCCTAACCCTCCCAGATCGGCGACGGCATCAACAAACTGGCCCGCTCCGGCGTGACCGTCTCCATCGCCAACCCCGTCGCAATCTACATCAACACCATCAACTTCTCCAACCTCCAACTCGACATCGAAGGCACAGGCTCCAACCTCGTCCCCGTGCCAGACGGTACCTACACCTGGCAACGCGGCGACATCACCAAACACCAAGGACTACGTCTGCACATCCAGATCCCGGACGGCGTCGTGGGCAAAGGGCCGGATAATAAGGGACGCCAGCTCACGGTCAGCGATATTGTGGATACGAGCAATCAGCAGAATATCCTGTATGCGGCACAGTTTGCGGATTATATCACTATGAGTGTGAGTGGGGTGGGGATAGTGGGGAGGCAGCCGGCGCCGGCGCAGTTTTGTCCTGTGCCGCCGAAGAAGAACCATGGGGGTGTGGAGGCGTTGGGGGTGACGAAGCCAGGGCCCGGGAAGAGGGAGAGGCATAATGCGAGGTTCTAGATGAGTGGACGTGGTGCTGGAGAAGAAGGAAGGGGAATTTTCGTCATTGGATGCAGCTGTGTTAAACCATTGGCTCTGGTTTGAGAGACGATGCTGTGGTAGTGATGTTCTAATAATACAAAATTCGAAGCGGCTGAGAAGGCGCCATATAAGTTAGCTGGCCCGTCATAGATGGTAGATCGCCCTAAAAACGTCCCCCTCGAAGCTTGCCCGCGAGACGACAATGTCCCGGCATGATGGAGATTTTGGTGATGAGGTCTGAACGTTTTGTATCAGCATAGATGGCTAGGATGTTCTTCTGGAGAGGCTTACTGCGACTGTGCTTGTCGTAGTAGTATGCCTGCTCTTGTCAGAGCTTGTCCTGCTGGTCTGGTACACCTTCGTAAAGAGGCGGGCGGCGAGGTCGCTGGTGTGGGAGTACATTGTGATATTGAATAGTGTTGGTGGTGGTTCAGGATTGAATACGTTGACTTGTCTCAATGATGCTGTATTATTTGCTTCGAGAATAGAGTATAGGCTGGTGAAGTGTGGGTGGACATGATCCTGTCTGATCGAGCAACCCGAATGTACTTATGGACAGCCATGTGTGCATCGTCGCGGCCACAAGGCACACGATCAAGCCATATCCGATAATGTTGGGCTGTGTCGAAAAGGTTTTTACTCTGACATTGTGATGCTTCAGAACCCTGTATGGCTGCACAGCCTCATGCATGGCGTCGCCGAAAGCGGAGCACATGAGAGCGGAACATGAAGCAGCGGGATTTTTCACGCAGAGTCGCAGTATACTGGAACGTCCAGTACGACAATGACCGACCTCTTCGAGACGTAATATGGTCGCATGGCTTCAGATGCCTGCGGAAACACCAGCTGGAACATTGTGCCAGCTGCGTCTGCGGTCTGTTACTGATACCGGAGAGCCTCGAGGGCAGGCGTCAGAAACACTGTGGCAGCGTCCGTCGTTGGACAAGGCGCAGTTCCGTGTGCCTGAATTTTGTGTTTGATACACCCAACCGCATCACCGAGAGATAGCATCACAGACGATGGGTTGCGTGGCGATGCTGTGCAACGCTCTCCTGCTCGGCGAGTTGGTGAATCCTGCCAGCCCAGTCTTTCACCTCAAGCATAGCAAAGCACGCTCGCCGTAGTGCTTGGTCACACTACCCTCAGTCTCAAGCATGGTCTTCAACCATCGCTTGCCGCCCTCCACTTCGCGTGCCCCAAACTTGACCACTGTGCAGCCTCTGAGAGTTGCGACCGACCACAACAAGCCATCAGAGGCTTCTTGTCGTTGGCGGACTTCCCTTCGTACTTCGTCTTCCGTGGGCTCCTCGCCATCGTCTGATCCGTCCCATTTCCTTCCACCGATGCGCGGGACAAGCTTGAATTCGTCGTGGAAGAAGTCTGCCAGGGACTTCGTCAAAGGTCCGAACAGGATGAGAGTGCCAAACACGCCCTGTCTATGCATCTGTTCTGTATAGCTCGGTGAAGTGCTAGAACCATGGTCGCCTGCCTTGGGGTTCAAGATGATATTGTCGCGCAGGAGTAGTCGCTTCTTCGCACTCTCATCCTCGCCTGAACGAAGCCAGACGTCGTTGCGAGAGACATATCTCCACATGTTCCAATTCTCTCCGCGAGCGGTCCTTCCCTGCGAGACCCAGTCCAGTACACATATCGAACCTGTCCTGGACGATCCAGGCTTGCTAGACGCTATGAGATGATATGTCTGCTTCTGCTCGAAACAGCTCTTCTCGAATGGCTGCACAGGATCCGGGAGGTAACACAGGCCAGCTCCGGGAAGTACTCGCAACGTGGTCAGTTGGCTTGTGAGAACAGCTGAAGTCGGAGATTTGAAGATCTTCGTGCTGCCTTGGGTCAAGAGTATAAGACGAGTGCCATGGTCCAGCTTTACTTTCAGGTCAATGCTATCGCCTCCGACAAGACCACCACCATAGCTTAGAAGATATACTGTCTGGATGGAAACTTCATCGTCCGAAGTAAGTGGGGATGGAGCCACCAGTTTCAAAGGATATTGATATGAGAATTGACGGAGTGCTGATGCCAGAGGTGGGACTTGGATGAGATCAATCGTCCCTTGACCTGGTGTAGAGGTCGCTGTTGAAAACGGGCTTGTCATCACACGAAGCGTCTACTTGCATGATGGTCCGTTCCAACAGGCTAAGACAATGGGTATTGCTTGTGTAGCTTGAGTTTGCACCAGGTCGTCCAATCGGAGAGGGAGGAGATCGGAAGCAGGATTGCCTGCCTGCAGGAGGAAAGCCCGCAGGGTCCTTCTTTGCGGCTCCGGAGATCTGAGGCAGATCCAGGATCTGTGATCTGTGAAGCGCCCGCTAATTTGCCCAAACGTCATTGTTAGGCTCTCACCTCCACTAGAGGTTCCTTGAAGGTCTGACCATGAAAAGAGGTAGGTGCGCGCGTGCTTTTCTCCTCTCGACGTCTCTAATCTCTGCACCACCTCCATATCGTTCCCGGTGACTGTCGAGCGGCAATTCGCAAGACGCAGCTGTAGAGTTCGCTGGGGTCCAGCCACAAGCAATACAAAGTCGCCGTAACTTAGATCGACAGACGAGCCACGTGAGCTACTAAGTTCAGCCATGCCGCCACACGTGGAAGAGAATCGGCCTTCACGTCACGATACAAACGAGGAGACGCCTTTACTTGACGAGAATCTCTCAAATCGTGATGCCGTCGACGAAGATACTAGGAAACTGCTCAAATTCGAGGACGGCGATGAGACGAATCCTCGCAACTGGCCGAGGAGGCGGAAGATGGTCAACGTCTTCGTCATTGCCATGATGTCTATTCTGTCACCTCTGGCAAGCTCTGCATTCACTCCTGGACTCCAACAAATCGCAGACGATCTCGGTACGGACAAGAACACGGTCATCGGGACTACGACAGGATTTGTGATCTGCCTGGGCATTGGTCCTTTGTTTCTTGCACCACTATCCGAGACTTATGGGCGACGCAATCTGTACCTAATCTGCTTTGGTGTGTTCTCGCTACTACAAATACCGACTGCTCTGGCGCCAAATATTCAAACCTTGATAGCCATGAGAACAATTGCTGGCTTCTTCGGCAGTGTGGGCATTGCCAACGGCGGAGGCACGATCAGCGACATGTTTACGCCGAATGAGCGAGCCAGCATCTATGGATGGTATCTGTTAGGACCTCTTCTTGGACCTACCATTGGACCTGTCTTTGGAGGCGTGGTAGTCCAGCGATTGAATTGGCGCTGGATCTTCTTCCTCCTCACTATCGTCTGCGGCATCAATACACTTGCTGGCTATTTCTTCCTGCGAGAGAGCTATGCACCAATCGTCCTCTCCAAGAAGAAGGTCGAGCTTGAGAAGGAAGAAGGTGTCTCGGGCAGATACAGGGTTGATGGGTACGACGAGACCCCACTCGGCTCCAAGATACTGAGAGCACTGTCCCGTCCACTCCGCATCTTTATTCAACCGATCGTTATTACCATGTCCGTCTACCAGGCTCTCGTCTTCGGAACGACCTACAGCATTTATACAAACTTCCAATCCATCTACCAGGATCGTTATGGCTTCAATACTGAGCAGGTCGGTCTTCTCTATCTCGGACCCGGCATCGGATTTCTCACCGCAGTGTGGTTCCTTGTACCTCGCATAGATACGGTGTATCAGAGCTTGACATCCAAGAACGGAGGCAAGTCAAAGCCGGAGTATCGCTTACCGCTTGCCAACATTGGATCTGTCTTGATTCCCATCAGTCTGTTCTGGTTTGCCTGGGCAGTCGAGCTTCACCTGCATTGGAGTGTCTCCATCATCGCAACTTTCTTTTATGGTCTGGGACAGGTCATGATCCTGAATACAGTACAGAACTACTACATCGACAGTTTTGAAAAGTTTGCAGCATCAGCCATTGCTGCCGGCGCGGTCTTTAGGAGTCTTGTGGGTGGTGTTGTGCCTCTTCTCACACCGAGGCTCATCGAAGCCATTGGCGTTGGTTGGGGCATCTCGGTCTTTGGGTTTCTCTCGGTAGTCATAGCGCCGGCGCCCATACTCTTCTATGTATTCGGGCAAAGGATCAGGGAGCGCTTTGCCATCGAGCTTTAACGACCGAGGGTGGACGAATATGATGGCATTGTGATGCATAGCATGGGGGGCTGGTCTTTCTCCTGCATGGCGTTGCTATGGCGCCTCCTACTTAGATTAGTTTGAATGTATGGATAATGCTTCGTCATTCCCATAGTACACTGCTGCACCGCACCAGAGGTCAAATGTCGGCATGTATGGAGGCGTGCTGTTCCCAAAGGGGATGTGGCCTTCAAAAATCAGGGTCCCTCCTCCAATGATCGGCGGCCAGGGGCTTCACGCGAATTGCTTGAAGGATCCATCCAACTTGCCGTCAATTTAATCAAATTTCACGTACACCTGAGCGATTCTCAATTCCTCTTCTTACCATCTCTGGACTTTTCGAAGGCGCGTCTAGGGCATTCCCACGATCCTACAGTACCTGACTTCCCTCGCCTCGGAGCTGTACCCGGCCAAAACTTCCCTTGCATCCATTGATGACCGGACTTTCACTCCTTACCTCCTAACTACGAGTCCGCATGTCAAGCGGCATCAACGACAGTAACGACACCAAATCCAGTCTCTGGTCATATCTCGATCTCACATCTACACGCCGCAGAACAAGCGTTTCATTACCGAAGACGCGCAGGTCGCTCGACCCTCACGAGAAACTAGATCGACACAATCCCGTCCCTCGCTCAACAAATCTCAACGCGAAAGCGTCTTCCATGTCAGATCACAGAGCCGGCTTCATGGGTGTCCCCTCTAGATTCCTCAAAACTGGTGGCATCATCGCCTTCATAATCCTGGTTCTCTTCTACCTCGCTCCATCACATTATGGCTCTGCAGTAGGAGACTTCTCGTCCGGAGGAAGCTCGATACCCTCAGATTCCTCAGTAACGACGGAGAAATGCACAAAGCCACACTCGCCCTCGAAGCCTTTAGTGCAATACGCACTGATGGTAGACGCTGGCAGTACTGGGTCGAGAATACACGTCTATCGCTTCAACAACTGCGGCGCCACACCTGAGCTCGAGAAGGAGTGGTTTGAGATGACAGCGCCGAAGAAGGGAGGTTCTGGGCTGTCTTCATATCCCGATGATCCAGAGGCAGCTGCAAAGAGCTTGGATATCCTGCTGGACGTTGCAGTCAAGAACGTGCCCAAGTCGATTCAAGGCTGCACACCCATTGCGGTCAAAGCGACAGCAGGTCTGCGGAAATTGGGACCTGAGAAGAGCGATGCTATACTGAAGGCTGTAAGGACAAGACTGGAGACAGCATACCCTTTCCCTGTGCTTGACGCGAGCAAGGGGGGTGTCGAGGTCATGGACGGTAAAGATGAGGGTGTCTATGCCTGGATCACGACGAATTATCTGCTCGGCAAGATTGGCGGCCCGGATAAGACTCCTACTGCTGCTGTCTTTGATCTTGGTGGAGGCTCGACACAGATCGTGTTTGAGCCGACCTTCCCAGATGTCAAGGCAGGTGGTATGCCAGAGCAACTTTCGGAAGGAGACCACAAGTACAAGCTCTCATTCGGTGGAAGAGATTTCACTCTCTACCAGCACTCTTACCTCGGCTACGGTCTCATGGCTGCCCGCGAAAATCTTCACCGAGTAGTCGTGGATACCATGCACGAGAAGCACGGAGAGGACACTGCATGGACCGAGAAGCCTGTTTTGAACCCATGCATCGTACCTGGTATGAGCACCAGCGTGGAAGTACCTCTCGGCAAGGGTCATCCTCTGGGCGACAGCGTGAAGCTCAACATGACCGGTCCAGCGAGTGGCAGTGGCACTCAATGCAGGTCGCTCGCAGAGAAGACACTCAAGAAAGAGAAGGAATGCAAGCTTGCACCATGTGCGTTTGATGGTGTACATCAGCCGAGTCTCAGCAAGACTTTCAGCAGAGAGGAGGTCTTCCTGTTCAGCTATTTCTACGACCGAACCAAGCCACTCGGCATGCCCGAAAGCTTCCACTTGAGTGAGCTAAAGGAGCTCACCCACAGAGTGTGCCAGGGTGGCAAGGCTGGTAGCTGGGAGGTCTTCCAGGGCGTCGAGGGCGCTATTGAAGAGCTCAACGGAAGACCAGAGAGTTGTTTGGACCTCAACTTCATGTTGGCACTCTTACACACTGGTTACGAAATGCCCATCGACAGGGAGGTAAGGATTGCAAAGAAGATCAAGGGTAATGAGTTGGGGTGGTGTCTTGGAGCCAGGTAGGTGACTTTGCATACGTGATATGAAGCATGCTAACAATTTCGCAGTCTGCCGCTCCTCAGTCAGGAGTCAGGGTGGAAGTGCAAGATCTCTCAGATTCAATAAACAGGCACTATGGGTCACGTTCTAGATAGCATTAGCAGGCGTATAAGTGTACGAGCATATCTGAAGGGCACATGAATTCATCAAAGAGGTGGTGGGCACACTACAAAGCTTCGTTCTAGCCCTGACTGAACCATGTATCTAATACGATTGGACAACAAATTTACCCAGCCTCTGTGTTTCCTTGACCGTCCTCATTTGGCCTATTCTATTTCAAAGGTCGTGAGATGGACAGCGGATCACATATTGCCCAATTAAGGGGTCTATTGCCTTGTTGTTGTCAGTTGCTGTTGTGACACGTGTGGTGGAAGTGTGTGGAAGCGGATGGGTGGCGACGTTGGCAGGCATCCAGGCTGACGACCACACCTCACGTCAACATCATCACAAAACTTCTCGGCGGGTCCAAGGCGAGCTTTGAGCGACTTGTCATACTCTCACCAAATCATCACATACTTGTTTTGAAGCATGGATGTCCAGCTGTATGTCTACGACCTTTCGCAGGGCATGGCCAGGAACATGTCCCGGCAATTCTTAGGGACACAAATAGACGCCATCTATCACACCTCCATAGTCGTCAACGGGGTAGAATACTTCTTCGGACAAGGGATCCAACAGTCGCGACCCGGCGCTACCCATCATGGCAAACCAATGGAAGTTGTGCAAATGGGCCAGACACAACTGCCGGCCGAAGTGATACTGGAGTACCTCGAGTCGATGAAGTCGGTCTATACTGCGGAAGCATACGATCTGTTCCAGAACAACTGCAATAACTTCTCAAATGACTTTGCCCAATTTCTGGTGGGGAAGGGCATCCCAGAGCACATCACATCGCTGCCGGAGACAGTGCTCAATACGCCATTCGGACAGATGCTCAGGCCTCAACTGGACGCATCCATGAGATCCGTGACACAAGCGCCCGTAGCATCATCGAGTCTGCCTCCAAGCAGCAATCAAATGGCACCATCGACGAATGGCCACAGTCTCAAAGCTCGACCTAAATCAGGTGCGAAAGAGCACGGGCAGGTCTACAACGTCACACAGCTGCCAGAACTAGACAAGCTACTAGAGGAAGCAAAGTCCGGATGTGCGACCGTATTCTTCACATCGTCAACATGTGGACCTTGTAGGATATGCTATGGACCATATGACTCTCTAGCGGGCGAGCATCCTAAATCTGTTCTCATCAAGGTGGACATTAACGAAGCAGATGCAATTGGAGCACGATACCAGATCCGGGCAACACCTACCTTTATGACATTCTTGCATGGCAAGAAGCAAGAAGAGTGGTCTGGTGCAGACCCTGGTCGTCTTCGGAGTGCTGTAGAAATGCTCTCGAATCTCGCGTTCCCGGGACACCCTCATGCCTCCATCTCAGTCCCAGCATTGCAGTTAGGCAGCCTGCGATCAGTCTCCTTCACGAAGATCCCTCCTCTCGATAAGGTGATCGCCAAGATGGGTAGCGTATCCTCTGCTCCATCTGTCGTATCAATCAAGGACTTCATCCAAGCCCGCTCCGCCACATCCAGCACACATTCAATGCCATCTACATCCTTCGAAGTATGGACTCCCTTCCTCCGCTCAGCCCCGACCGCTCTCGCACCAGACACCCTCTTCGCCGCCATAGATCTCTTCCGCTGCATCCTCCTCGATCCACGCGTCTCCTCGCATTACGCCACCGAGTCCGGTCCATCCTCACCTACCACCCTCCTAAAACTCCTCAACCACATCACCTCTCTCACCAACCAAGGATCCTGCCCCTACAACCTCCGTCTCGTCACCCTCCAGCTAGCATGCACATTGTTCACATCGCCGGTCGCTCTCAACACAATCTACACCACGTCTCTGAGCAGCGTCTTTGCCTCCCTCGCCGCCTCCTCCCTGCTCGCTGAGCCAGACAAACCTGCCCTGCGCTCCGCGGCTGCGAGTCTGGCGTTCAATCTCGCTGCTAGCAATTATCGCGTCAGAAGGGAGGAGAGCCGCGAGGCGTTGCCGCAAGAGAGTCAGACGGAACTGGTTGCGGCGTTGCTGGAGATGTTGGGCGAGGAGGGAGTGGGGGCGAAGGAGGGGACGCATCAGGCTGTGTTGGCTGTCGGGTATCTGGTGTATTTCGCTGAGGTGGGCGGAGAGGTGAGTGAGGTTGTGGAAGTAATGGGGGCGAAGGATGTGGTTGGGGGTGTCAAGGGGGAGGGCAAGGTGGCGGAGGCTGTGAGGGATGTTGTGAGGGTGCTTGAGGGGAAGCGAGGATAGAGACAAGGTTAGGCCTTCGGTAGACTGGAGGCATCTTGCTTTTTTAGACATGCTTACTGTCTGTGCATGCATCAATAGACATGTATCCATTAGCGTCTCTCATATCCGGTGAGCAATCAGGCTTCCCTGTCATCCCTCATGACCGCATCAGCCAGTGACCTACCCTCCCAAAACCTCATCCAAAAACCCATTAATCTCCCCCACAACCTTTCCCACCGCCTCCTCAGGCAAATAATGCCCCACCCCATCGCCACACCCAAACCCCCTCAACCTCACCCCCTCCTGCACCCACCCCTTCCATATCTCCCCCACATCACCATGCATCCCCCCCAATCCCCTCTCACTCCACCCCACCAGCGTCGGCACCTTCACCTTCCTCCCCTCCCTCTGATCCTGTTCCTGCAACCCCGGCTCCACCATCGCCCCCGCCTTGTAATCCTCACACGACCCCCTCACCGCCCCTTCCGTGGCATACAAACTCTCATACACCCCCCACGCCCTGTCGGCCTGGAAAGCCACTCTGGCAGCCTCATTGCCGCCCCCGATACGGTCCAGCGCGGCGTGAGTCCACTTCGCGCCGCCGTAGGCGAGGACGATCTCTGGCCCGAGCGGCGAGGCGAGGAGCGGCCAGTGGAAGTACGCTGTTGAGGCTTTGGCGGAGGCGAAGGCTTGCCATTGAACAAGAGTGGGGACGATGTCGAGGAGGATGAGGGCGTGCAGGTCCAGCGGGGGAGAAGCGGGGGAGTGGGACAGGTCGACGGCGAGGCGGTGGGCGATGCGGGCGCCGCGGTCGTGGCCGCCGAGGATCAGGGGGCGGGAGGGGAAGAGGGTTTGGAAGGCTTGGAGGAGGGGGAGGCCCATGGTGGAGAAGGTGATGGGGAGGGAAGGGGGGGAGGAGATGCCGTAGCCTGGGATCTGGGGGAGGGGGTCAGGGGGGAGTGGGGGAGGGGGAGGAGGGGCGTACTTCGGGGATGAAGAGGGAGATGCGGGATTTGAGGAGGGGAGCGACCTACGGTTGGTGAGCTAACTTACTTACTGGCTGGTGGTGGTCAGAGGGGAGAGGGCAGGCATACATGGCGCCAGATAAAGGCGGATTGGGGGTATCCGTGGATAAGGAACAGGACGGGACCGCTGCCTGTGTCGTGGGTGTAGCTGACTACCTTTGGGCATGATTCTACGGGGGTGTCATTTCGCTTCAACCAGGGATGCACGGTGTTGAGGGTGATGGTCTCGTGGAGTGCGGCGGCCATGATGTCGGTCGGGCTTTGATGGGATATTAGTGGTGGAAACAAGCATTCATCAAGGTTGTTTATGCATAACCCAGCGTCTCCAGATCCGAGGCAGATACTGTAATCGCGAATATTAAGCTGCAGTTTGTCAGCGAGTGAGAAGCCCGCAAAAGCGCCGTTGAGGCTTGAAGGTCGGGCGCCTTCCTTGTACGGATGAAGCTTGACCCGAATCGTGCTCATGCAGGAAACGCAGCACGTGGGGCCAATCAGGACTCCCCACCTGGGCCCTTGGTCTGTTCTCTGGGTCGTGCCAATGCCGCCTCGCTCCGTGGTCTTTGCTTGAGGCCCTCGCAGCTCCGCCCATTTCTCGAATCTCGAATCTCGCCCGCCCTCGCAAGAGTCAAGCTTAATCCCACTTGGCGTTTCGGCTCCTTGAGTTCCTTGTCACAGCGCCCAAGTCTCCTTAGACACGACAGAAACACTCTACGCCCAAGACTCTCTCTGATCTGCCACGCCCGTCAAGCCTTTCGATTTCTTCTGGCACCTCTTCGACAAACCAGCGACGGCTACAGTAAAGACTTACGACACCTCTAAACCCCTCCCGACGTTCCAGTCCACAACGCCGACTCGATATCCGACCGTACGCCGCATGCAGTCGTGACGAACGCGCCGTCCCCTACCATGGGCGCCGGTGTTGAATTTGGAAGATGCAGCCTACTCCAACTCGACTGCACGAACGGCAGCTGTGGAATTTGCCAGCCTATACTTCACAAAGACCAAACGCGGTAAGCCGTCGTCGCGTTCAGCGGGATGTTGAAAGAGGCGGGCACTGACGTGGACATAGGACTGCACACCCATAACTCTTCCAGCGAACGGTATATTATCCTTTGCGACGGACAATGTGGTCACTCTCACAACCGAACTCGTCTTCCAACCTCTCTGCACAGACGCTTCCGGCGACAATGAGACGATCACCGCGAGTCCCTTCTACGCTTCGGCGACGCCGCAGGTCTACGTCGTCGCGGCCGCGACTGTACTAGCATGGGTTCTTCTGATAATGTTGGTCATATCTCCCCGGACGTTCATGAACAACCTGAATTCTGGACCGAATCCATTCTCTGTTGGTCGAGGAATAATAGGAGGTGCAAATGGAGGGACACCATCTTCAGTCGGCATCGGATCACGACCGTGGCTCCAAAAGGCCGCCGCTTTCACTGTCGCCATATCTCTCACTATTGCTACCGCCGACACATTCATCGTCTCCGAGAAACACTATCCGGCAGGAATTGACGGGAATTCGATGAGGGCTCAGATCGAGAATCGCGTCGAGATCCGGGTCACCCGAAACATCTCCGACATATTCGTGTGGCTTGCCCAGGTCCAGACCTTGATTAGACTCTTTCCTCGACACAAGGAAAAGGTTCTGATCAAGTGGATAGGCTTCGCACTTATCGTCTTGGATACGACCTTTTCCTGTTTGAACAGCTTCATGGTTAATGGGTACCGAAGACCTAGAGACTTTGTCGACGCCATACCCGCACTTACTTACCTATTCGAGCTCGCTTTGAGTCTACTATACGCCGCATGGGTCATATACTATGCTTTTACCAAGCGGAAATATGCTTTCTATCATCCCAAGATGAGAACCGTCACACTCATCTCTGGACTCTCACTTATTGCTATATTCACACCTGTTGTGTTCTTCGTTATTGATATTACCTTCCCAGACATTGCAGGCTGGGGTGACTATTTTAGATGGGTTGGTGGCGCCGCCGCCAGTGTCATCGTGTGGGAATGGGTTGAGCGGATAGAGATTCTGGAAAGGGATGAAAAGAAGGATGGTATACTAGGGAGGGAGATCTTTGATGGAGACGAAATGCTCGATATGCACCCGACTGAGGAAATGACCTACAACGCAAGACGGAATGATAGCTACTTCCCAAGAGGTCGTGGTGGCGGATCTGGAGGAGGGGCTACATCGACTGGTGGTCTGTCTCAGAAGTTCAGCTTCAACATATCGAGTCGTTTCGGAAAGTCGAGAGCTTCGAAGCCTTCGCCAGCGCCGCTCAATCTGGGACATTCACGGTCGCTGTCGTCAGGCATGGACAAGTACTCTGGCAGTTCAGCTGGTATCAAGGATTACGAAAAGGAGGACGATCTAAGTCCTGGACCACTTCCGCAATTCACCAGACCCCCTGTCCATCCCACGCCGCCACCGCCTGCGGTATCACCACCAAGTCGGACAGATACTACTTCTGCGGCTTCGACAGTGTATGTTGTACGGCATGATGGCGCACATGGAGCTCAGCCTGTCCGGCGGCGACATGTGACCCCCGACAATGCTAATCATGCGATACATCAACAAGGGATTGATCAAGTGGACCATGAGGAGGTCGCTGCACACCGCGCAGCAAATGCAAAGAAGGGTCAGTCTTCTGCGTGGCACACAGTATCGAATCCATTCAAGCGGAAACGGACTACTCCACCTGCCGAAGTTCGCGCGGCGATTCGAGCATCACAAGACACGACGCAGGATCAAGGTATTACCTCTGGCCACGGACTGAATCTTAGCAAGAAGCCGGCATTTGACTTCAAGTCACGGTTCGGTGGTGCATCATCATCGAAGACCACGCCTAAGAACAAGAAGAAATCGGCAGCCAAGGTGTCAGTGGATGATCTACCTTGGACAGTCATTCCCGTGCAACCCCAAGGTACCGCTTGGAGTCCAAGTCCAGTCAATGGAGATGATACTGGAAGTCCCGGTGGTAGCAAGTCGAACGAGACCACTGCTGTCGACTCTTCTAGCAACAACGACAGTCCGCCATCCTCGAGGCGACAAGGGGAGGCCGGACCTTCGACAAGGCAAAGCCTGCCTCCTCCGTCACCACCACCAAAGGACGAGCCGCGAGATACAACGCCTCCATCGCTAGATGCTCGACTGCGGTCAACATCACCGCGGCCCAAACCTCGGGACGACCGGTGACATGCCTGATGGGATCACGACTGTCTGGCGTTTTGTGTTTGAGTATTTTACGATGATACCAGCGAGGAGTATTTGCAGCTTTCAGGACTACCCGGATAGGAACAGAAGGACATCTGTACATAGCGGATACATGTCGATGATGAGGTGAAATGAATATTGTAATCTCGAATTTTATGGGTCTTGTCGGTGTGGTGATTTGAGATGAGCAGGGGGTTGTGATCGCGTTGGACAAGGGAGACATGCACGCAGGCGATCATGCTGTCTTTGTTGGACCCGTAGCCTTGCGTTCGATTGCATGCTCAACTGGGAGCGGTTTACTCGTGCTTGAAGATTCCAACTCCTGCTGCATCTTTCCAACACTTTACAATCTTCGATTGCATGTCACCAGACCTCAGGCCAAAGTTTTGTCATGCATAAGCGGAAAAGCAGACTCTTTTCAACCCAGGTTAGCTGTGTACTTGTACCGAGTACACGGCGCTCCCGCGTATACCAACATGACAAGCTCTTGGCCCTGTCCTGCACGGAGCCAGCCTTCCGACATTACTATCACGTCAACATCATGGACAGGACCAGACCAAGGTTATCTATAGCGATAGGCTCTCGAATTCCTGTGAAAGGACACCCGGGCGGGTAAAATGACGAGTCATCAACCCTAGTCTACAGTGCGCTCTCGATGGCGACAGAAGTTACTGCGGGAAAAGACTTTGCAGACAAGCCTTTCGACACCTGTGACCTAGACGGCGTAAGCAGGGCTTCGAGTCAGTGGGTGATTATGCGGCACAGTCAGTGGCAGAGGGAAAAAGCACAGTCTGTTCGTTGATGAAGAAGAAGTGTTTCATGTTTGCCGTGGCAAGCGGTGCACCAAACACAAGGGCCCCACTGCGAGGGAGTCTTTGTACAGCCGGTGAACTGAGCAGACACGTCGATATCAACGCTGTTTGCTTGCGAACATGTTCATCCACTGTAAGATGCCGGACATCCATGTCGTTTTGATCAAAACGATACTATCCGATCAAGATCGACAGGGGAGGCCATCGTTGGATCGCACGCGCCGAGGGTTGTGCCTTGCAGGTGTGGACACCGCCCAGACAATTACCCAGCATCTCGTCGTTTCACCTCCAGCACCACCTCGTCAATCGCCTCACATCCCGGTTTCACCAGATACAACACGGAAAGTGGACTGCATTCTTCCGGCCCATTGCACAACCCAGACTGCGCACTTCCGTCCAGTCAAAGCGGTCACGATTGCTTGGGTGGGGGATGTTGGACGTGCCTGTAATTTTCTACCTGCTTCTGCCAGGCGCTTGACCATGCCGTCGCTTCGATCCCAAAACGCAGAGGCGCCGAGAATATCCACAGGGACCAAGGGAGTCGTCGCGCCGTCTTCAGGCAAGAGGTTCAAAAGCCATCCGTTTCCTTTGCGGCTACCCTTCTCCTCTTCTCTCATCACACGCAAGATCCTGTACAGGTACAGTCGCTCATTCGCTTCACTCGTTTGCACCGTTCGTTGATCGGACCTGTCGCTCTTTTATATCCTTCTCCTCCCGGATCCTTGTTTCAGAAACAAGCTCAATCGCACTCCAAAGCCCTCGTTGCTGGTCAGCCACTTCCCGCAAGATGCACGCACCAATCTCCCTCGCAGCCCTTGCGGCTCTTGTGACCTCTGTCGCCGCCCACGGTCACCTGAAGTCCATCACCTCCGCTGGCAAGGCCTACCCTCTCACCGGTCCATCGTGGGTCTATGGCGGCAGCGGTGCCGTCGCCGATGCCTCGTGGCGCTCCGGTAACCAGGACAATGGCTTCATCCCCTCCGACGCCGCCACCCTTGCCTCATCCTCGGTCGGTTGCCACAAGCTCAACGGCACGGACACCACCAAGGGCGCCCTTCCAGCCAAGGGTGCCCCCGTCCCCGTCACCGCTGGCTCCACCCTGACCGTCACCTGGGACCAGTGGCCAGACCACCCCGGCCCAACGCTCGACTACCTGGCCAAGTGCCCCGGTGCCTGCAACCAGCTCACCAGCGCCGACAGCCTCCAGTGGTTCAAGATCCGCGAAAGCGGTCTCAAGAGCGGCACCTGGGAAGCCGCCCAGCTCAGCAAGAACGGACTGACCCAGTCCATCACCATCCCCTCTCAGATCGCCAACGGCGAGTACGTCCTCCGCCACGAGATCATCGCCCTCCACGGCGCTGGCCAGGTCGGAGGTGCCCAGCTCTACCCCCAGTGCGTCGACATCACCGTCTCCGGCGGTGGCTCGCTCCAGCCCGCCGGCACACCAGGCAACAAGCTCTACACCTCCAACGACCCTGGCATCCTCATCAACATCTACCAGAACCTCAAGGACTACGATATCCCCGGCCCGTGGTTCCCCAGCGGCATCGCCAACGTTGCCAAGAAGTTCAGGGCATAGATGTGAGGAAAGAAAGTTCATGACGGGATGCTGCGAAATACCTTTTGACTTTTCCATGGGGCATGGAGATGGGAATTACCTTTCTTGTGGAGGACGTTGGTTACCTTCTTGTACCTATACTTAGCTCTTGAGTGGAATTGATGTGTTGAGAAGGAGAGGTTGTGTTGCTTTCTGCATTGTGACTGCAAGCCATTATCTGTTCCAATCAAGAAAGGTGATGTCGGTGAAGCGGCTAGGGCTATGGAGTCTACCTTGGTTAAGGTTCAGCTGTGTTCGGTGCTATCTGGACTCATGACGGCAGCACAGCAGCTGCAACACAGGTCCGTATCCTGAGTGCTTGACGTGCATTACAATTACTTCGAATGAGGATATTGGCAAAAGCTATATCGATCTGACTTGACACGACCAATTAAAGACCCAAGATCTTCCCGCGTCTCATCATCGTCATCGCAACGCCAAGCCGGCCGAAGCTCAAGCTGCAACCTGCCTCTCTTCCAACCTCGCGTACATCCTGCTTCAGCGCATACCGCTCTCTGCATTGCTTTGCTTCAATTGCTCTGATCGATCTGTAACATATCGCGCGACATGTCTCTCTTCGGGTCATCCCCGCCTACTCAACCCAAAGCCAATTCATCTTCCCTCTTCGACGACTCGGCCCTCCAAACCAAGCCTTCCGCCTCGGGTCTCTTCGCTGATGACCCGTCCTCCTCACCATGGGACATGCCAACGCCTAAGAAGAATGCCCGTCGCAACCTCGTAAAGTCAATCTTGCCGTCCACCTCTGTCCCAGAACTCTACATCACCACTTACGACAACCTCTTATCGCAAGACGGCGGGAGCAGCGGATCGATCACCGTATCTGCAGCACGAGACTTCGTCAAGACAACCAACATCCCCGCGTCTGACCAATCCAAGATTCTCGAGATCGTAGCAGGCGGCGGCGCAGACCGAATAGGTCGGGAAGAATTCAACGTCCTCCTCGCCCTCGTCGGACTGGCGCAGGAAGGCGAAGAACTATCACTCGACGCCGTAGACGAGCGACGGAAACGACTACCTGAACCCAAGTTGCCGCAAGCCTCGCAACCAAAGCCTGCGAAGCAGAACGATCTGCCGCGCACGCCGAACGAGCAAGTCAATCCGGGCGCTCCAGCACCACAGCGCACCGCCACGGGCCAGAGTTTCGGCGCGCTGGACTCCGATCCATGGGGTAGTCCGGCGATGCACAGGGGACACAATCATGAGCAGGGATACACGAATGGGTCGCAAGAGCCACCGCAACGGACGACGAGTACGTTCACAACGACCACGGTAGGAGATACGCCGTCGGAATTTGCTGGGTCGGAGCAGACTGCAACGAACGATGCAGTCGGATGGGGAGGAGAAGGGACCTTCCCTGCTGCGGAAGGAGGGTTCGGAGCTCCTGGAAGAGAGGGCGGCAGTGCGCCGAGCAGGGCGCCGAGACCTCTGGGATCAGGGAAGAAAACAGGTTCTTCGATCGAAGAGGAGATCACGGTCGGGCTACTAGATGAGAAAGAGGGCATGTTCCTCTTCCAGCACCGGAATTACGAGGTCGTGAGCACGCGCAAGAACAGCAAGGTCATCAGGCGGTATAGTGACTTTGTCTGGCTGCTTGACTGTCTGCACAAGCGGTACCCCTTCCGACAATTGCCGTTACTGCCGCCCAAGCGCGTCGCGAGTGAGTCTCTCCCCTTTCCACAGTGCGCGAACAAAGCGCTAATGGCGGCCAGTTAACGGGAATCATTTAGCTGCTGACGTGTCATTTTTGGAGAAGCGGAGGAGAGGCCTGGCGAGGTTCGCCAATGCGCTGGTCAGACATCCGGTACTGGGGCAGGAGCAATTGGTTGTCATGTTCTTGACGGTACCAACTGTAAGTGTATCTCGTCAGGACGGGGCAGCAAACACTGACAGCTTAGGAATTGGCGGTTTGGAGAAAGCAGGCAACAATTTCTGTACAGGAGGAGTTCGTAGGCAAGTCGCTGCCGTCTGGACTGGAGGATTCATTTCCGTCAACTTTGCCTCAGCTCTTCGATACTGTCCGGGTAGGTGTCAAGCGGTCTGCGGAATTCTACATCGATCTTTGTAATCGCATCGAGAAGCTCACCAAGTACAACGCTGGTCTCGCTGGGGAGTACATGCGTTTGTCTCAGGCGATGGAGAACCTAGCGGAAGCATCTGAGGAAACATATGCGGTTGACACGAACGACGTGCCATTGCTGAATCATGGTCTCAAGTCGGCGTCGAAGCATTTCGACAATAACCGGGCGATGCTGGAAGACGAAGGAAGGGCATGGGATCTGGGTGCGCTGGAGGACTTCAAGAGACAGCGGGACTGCTTGGTCTCGATGCGAGAGCTCTTTGACAGGAGAGATCGATATGCTGTGGACAATATCCCGCAATTGGAGCGGAGGATCGAGAAGAATGAGAATAAGTTGGTCGGACTGAGGAATAAGCCAGATGCGAAACCGAGCGATATTGAAAAGGTGGAGGACTCGATCATAAAGGCAAGCGATTCTTATGACACGATGTGCAGACACAAAGCTGACAGGTGATAGGACAAGCAGTCGATTGTCGACCAACATGCTCGTGGTGTCTTCATCAAGGAGTGCATCCGCGACGAGCTGCAATATTTCAATCACTCGATCTATCACGTCAGCCGGATGCATCAGGACTGGAGCCAGGAGAGAGTCAAGTACTCTGAGCTTGAGGCGGATAATTGGAGGAGCCTGGCTGATCAGGTTGAGGGCATGCCGACGGGAGAGTAGATGCATTTTGGGCCGATACTGCATTGTTCACGGTGTACTTCTTTCATGGCTCCCAGACCCCTTCACATGCGCTTCTCTTCTCGCTCACATCTTCGAGATATCCCTGCCTTCACGCGCCTCCCTTGTCGCGTGCCGCCTGCTGCCTGGGCCGTACCTGCCTCAGACGGGAAAACGTACATAATCGACCAACATAATACTCTTACAATAGCACCAGACACAGTAGCGCTTCCTTTCATAGATGTACCACCATCCTTCTCCATTCGTTCCGTCTACCTTGTCTTGCGAAGACGCCAACTCTCGTGACTCGAGAATGTCACAGACGATTGTCAAGAAGAGGAAATTCGACAATTCGCTAAGCCATTCCCTCGAAGACCTAATCATAGGAGACATCGATAGAAAGAAGATCAGAGGTGAGTAGCAGCGACCAATGGTCATGTTCCTGGATATGCCCCTCCCCCACCATGAGGCTCCGGATGTCCGCCAAGGATATGACCTCAGGCATGTTCGCTGCCCATCCGAACTCGATCTTCTCTTCAACACAAACACATTTGGAATTCCACCTTTGTCACTCCTTTGACCTTGCTGCCAATCAGTCGTACAATAGCGGGGAATCGTACTGACAGTTGCAGCCATGCCGCCTTCGTACACGGCGGCGCAGAAAGGCGCAATCTCGCAATATGTAGCTCTCACGCAGACCGACAAGACGACCGCGGCGAAATTGCTGAAACAGTTCAATTGGGATGTGCAGCAGGCAGCCAATGCGTACGTTCATTCACGGCTATAAATCATTCTCCGTTCTATGCTCGACATTCTCTCTTCCATCACCTCACACAATGCCCGCTGCACGCTCAACGAAGAAGCCTCGTGCAAAGAAGACTACACATTCACAGCCATATCCTATAGGCCGACATTCTGACACAGACGACAGCTTCTTCTCAGGCAGCGCCAATGTAGCCTCCAACCCTCACAAGTCGAAACTCACAAAGCTCTTCGATTCATACCGCGAGAACCCGACGGAAGAACCAGATGAGGTCAACATGGAGGGCATGGGCAAGATGATGCAAGACATGAAGGTCGACATGGAGAGCACGGATCTGCTCATCTTCTCCGAGCTGGTGCAGAGTCCGACGCTCGGTAAGATCACAAGGGAAGGTTTCGTGGATGGGTTGTCGCAACAAGGGTTAGTCTTCCCATCCCAGGCCAGATGACGAGGTAATGTCACTTCGACCACATCCCACTGACAGCTCTTCAGTGTCTCCGACCCCGCGAAGATCGCCGCCCTCATCAACCAGCGCTCCTCTGTCCTCTCCTCGTCCGACCGCGCCACCCTCAAGAAAGTCTACAAACACACATTCACAATCGCCAAAGCCCAAGGCAGCAAGTCCATCCCTCTCGACTCCGCGATCGAGTTCTGGCGCCTCCTCTTCTCCCCTCCGTCGCTCAGCTGGTCGACGCCCGACAGCCCTTGGCTCGACTGGTGGATCGAGTTCCTCGGGGCCAAGTGGAAGAAGAGCGTGAACAAGGACATGTGGGATCAGACGCTGAGTTTCGCGCTCAAGACGCTGGAGGACGAGAGTTTGAGCTGGTGGAGCGAGGATTCGGCGTGGCCAGGGGTGATTGATGAGTTTGTTGCTTGGGTCAAGGAGAAGAGGGGCGGGGAGGAGATGGATACTTCGTGAGGAAGAGTGCAGGAACATTCGATGCTTCTAGCAGAGAAGCTGCGAAGAGCGGAGGGAAGATGACGAGCATATCAAGTGTCGAACAACGACACATTTCCACGAGACGAGTTGCTTTTCTCGAGCGTTCAGCGCTGATGACGATACATCACCATTGAGGGGCAGGATTAAGAGGTCTCTTCCAGCTCCAGAGAGCTCACGATGCCAAATGCATGAATTACACACTATTGATGCGTTGGGTTCTACCTTGTGTGAACAGTCGCTGTTTTACATTCTCCGCCCAGGACTCCTCCAACCAAAAAGCTCAATCAATCGCTGTGTACGCATGACGCTGTTTTCCTCCCATGCATGTCCGTCCTCCTGTTCCTCCTTCAAAGAAGCAATTGGTCTATTTCCCCTTCCTCCCCCTCGCTGTATGCCCACTGCCTTCCTCCACTGGCGTTCCATTGACCAACACCTTCGGCGCCCCGGCCCCTGCAGAGCCATTCAACCTCGTCGACCTCCTCCTCTTCACGTCACCGTTCCCCTCTCCCTCTCCCTCCTCCTTCACCGCAACCTTCTCCCCCCTCCCATGCCCCTCCCCCTCCCCGTCCTCCTTTTCTCCCCCTCCTCCTCCTCCTCCTCCTCCTCCTCACTCCTCTCATCCTTGCCCACTTTGGTAGTCACAAACCGCACCGCAATCCTCAGTATCAAAAACAACCAAAACAGATTCACCGCCTGCAACGTCGCGAGCAGACCAAACGTGATGGCCTGGGAGAGCGAGCATTTGTATTGCTGGGTGGTCCAGTTGAGGACGAATGGGCCGACGGAGCGGAACTCGGTTAGGACCGACCAGAGGATGAGTAGGTTGATGTAGTGCCGGAGGTAGGTCCAGATGAGGATGAAGAGGAGGAAGTAAGGTCCGGTCAGGGGGGAGTCGAGGTAGTTGAGGACTTTGGAGGTCTTGGGAGGGGGGTTAGTGGGGGGCAGGGGGCAGGGGGATGGGGGGACGTACGGCGAGGAAGAAATCGGAAATGTCGTGCGTGATGTATACTGCTATGCCGATGTAGGTGAAGTGGAAGCGGTAGGAGAGCCAGATAAGAGCGAGGGTGACGATGTGGTGGAGGACGAGCTCTTTGAAGTCTTTTCTGGGCTTCTCAAGCATGAGCACGAGCACGATGGCTTGTTGCGCCCAGTAGGAGGCTTGGAGGAGGTAGTAGGCTTTGAAGATGCCTTCGTGAGTTTTGTGCGGGAAGTTCTCGTAGAAGGCGGTCGTGTTGAAGTACCATACTGGTGTTCGCGACATGATGTACATCCCTAGAGGCCCGAAAATGGCAAAGTAGATGGCTGTGTAGAATTGCTCCATGAAGCGGGATTGTTTGGCGCGGGAGGAGATACCCCATCTGATCGCGAGGGTTCGGATCATGCGCTGCATGAGGAACTCCCGAGTGAAGGAGAAGACGACTATGTAGAAGGCGACAAAGGCAAAGTCAGCGCGTCCTTTGGCGTACTGGATGGGTGTGTCTGCTGAGGCGAGGAGTGGTCGCGGTAGAGGGTAGGAGAGAAATATCGCTTGGTGGAGAGGATTGGATGTGGTCGGGTTGATGGCGTAGAGGGCCAGGACCGCGAGTATGACTATCAATGGGTTCACCCAGGTGTGTCGTAGGGAGAATCGCACCCATCGTCGAAACAGGCTCTTTGCTTTTCTTCGTTTCGATTGTCGTGGAAGCTTTTCTGAGGGCGTTCGCTGGAGCATGTCAGACTCGAATGTATTCATGCGAGTGAAGCAGCACATACACCTATAGCCGAGTCCGTCACATGTTGTGAGGCTATCGTCGCCAATGCCACTCCTCCGGTATCCCCTCTAGGCTCACCCCCCAGTCCACTGGACTTGCGCCGTGGTCTCCTTCGCTCTGCTTGAGCTGTGCCATTCTGAGATTGTGATTTCGAGATTGCCGAGGGTTCAGACCCAGGTCCGTCGTGCGCTGCCATGTCTGCGGATGGTGTCGGAGAGCAAGTCGCGTGAGATGAGAAATGGATCGCAAAAAAGAGTCGCGCGGAGATGAGGTCTGCCCAAAAGCCAATCTCCGCCCCGTCTCAGCGCTGACATTGGGGACAGCCAATCAGCGCTGGCGGAACCCCCGGAGAGGCATGTGAAACTGTAAGATCTCACCTTTATGAGAATAGGTCTTACATGGAAGACTGAGCAAAGGGGAGGGCTGGCAGTGTTGCATACCATGAGCGAGATGGGCGATGTGGTGCATATATCCACTGAACACTTAACATGCTGGTCCTTTGTAGATGGCCCTGTCTTGGGTACAGATTGAAGAGTTCGCCTAGAGATATCTACAATTGTTATCATCACATTTAGAACTCGACATGTGTCCAATGACATTCTGATGGTCTTTACGAAGCAATGCACGTGTAATTACATTTGCTGTTCGCCGCAAGATGCCCGGAGGTGAGCAGAGAGCATTTGTCTTGGCATCAAGCTCCGAAATTTCAAGCTTCAACAGCGAACTCACTACCTACTGGTAACACCATCACGCCCCTTCGATGGCATCGATACGACCTGCCGCTCGCGCGGCCGCACAATCGAATACCCTCATACAGCACACATCAACAGCCTCCCTCCTCTCGCCCTTCCTGACACGCTTTCAACAATGCCGCAACGCCTCCATCCTCTCATCCCTCAGCGACACCAAAGGCGCATACAACAAGCGCATTCGCCGAGGTCGCGGTCCAGCATCAGGCAAAGGCAAGACCTCCGGTAGAGGTCACAAAGGACAAGGACAACACGGCAAAGTACCCGCAGGCTTCGAGGGCGGCCAAACACCCCTCGAAGTCGTGCACGGTAAACGAGGCTTCGAGAACCCGTACACATCTGGCCCCTGCCTTCCTCTACGAACCCACCCACTAATATCCCATCCAGTCTCTCCAAAGATCTCCAACCCCTCAACCTCTCCCGCATCTCCCACTGGATCTCCACCGGCCGCCTCTCCGCCACATCTCCCATAACCATCAAATCCCTCATCTCCTCCCGCTGCCTCTCCCGCGTCAAAGACGGCGTCAAACTCCTCGCCCGCAAAACTGACTCCCCCCTCCCCGTCCCCATCCAAATCGTCGTCTCCCGCGCCTCTTCCGCCGCCATTTCAGCCGTGGAAAAAGCAGGCGGAAGTGTCGTCACGCGGTACTACAGCAAGAGCTCGCTGGCGCGGGTGTTGCGCGGGGAGGCACACCCGTATCATTCGTTGCAGAGCCAGCCGTTGCTTGAGGGGGAGAGTGAGGAGGGGAAGAGGGCGGAGGTGGAGAGGTATAAGTACCGCTTGGCGGATCCGGCGGGGAGGAAGGATATTGAGTATTATAGGGATGAGAGGCATAGGGGGTATTTGAGCCATTTGGTGCCTGATGGTGAGGGACCGAGTTTGTATTTCAAGGTGCCTGGGAGGCCGGGGACGGAGGGGGCGAAGAAGAAGGTCAAGGCGAAGGGGCAGACGAAGGTGGAGAACAGGTTGTGGTAATGTCACCTCGGAGGTTGAGATATGGAGTGTGTTAGCAGTGTGAGGCGAGTGAAATATTCCCAGCAGGGTCGGCGACGAGCAATCACGACTCTCAGTACTACGTCGAAAGGCCTCGCTACAGTGGAATCTTGATGGGTGACACGAGCAACATGCTTGATGGCTGCGAGTGGACTGTTACAGTCTGGCAAGTTGGACAGACGTCAAGATACGCGTTGATATATAACAACAATTGTACATTACATGGACGTAAGATACGAGCTTCTGGTCAATAGATGTAGAACGATATCATTACAGCGTTTGCTCATGCCACCCATTGCATTGCCACGAGGCTACCTGGTTCGGGCCTCATGGCAGTAGTTAGGGGGATTTAACCTGTGAATGGGAGGTATGACACAAACCTCGTGCTACCCACCGATGATATCGGCAAGAGACAAGATACTCAAGCTTCATGGTATCGAGCTCAAGCATAAATCGATCACGTACAGGTTACAGCACCATATCACTTGTACGCAGAAGTGGACAAGTCATCCCAGCTGTCCATATCAAAGCGGTCTGCAGCTGCTATGTGCGTCATGCGCAGGCTCATATCCTCGTCCATGATCGATCCAAGACGACCGCATCATGGCAGAGGATCTTGCACTTGAGTAACCTTGCCACAAAGTGACACCGCGGTAGCCTCTCTTTGCAGATGGTGTCAGGCTGCGAAAGGTCCATGGCAAAGAACGGCAATCACATCCTGTTCACCTCCACGATTCAACTCTCACCATGTCAGGCAGCGGCGATGTTGCATCGCTTATGCAGTAAATTCACTTCATGGACGAGCGACAGCAACACAATACACACTCCCACGCAGCGGAGTCGTCTCCACAATAACACCGCGCAGTAAACCTCAATGCCACATGTCAAGGTGCCGCATGTGCTCATGCCGTGTCTCAGTCCAGACCACAGCACAGTGTCCATGATCGGCAAATGCACGAATGCCCAAGCAACAAGGATTACTTGAACGTGGACAGGTAAAGCGATACGTCCTGGTTTGCACGGCTTTGTCTCGCTGTGCATCCGCTCATGTTGACTGCAGGAGAGCCGCGGTGTTGTGGACCGAGGAGCCATCTTGATCATGTCGGCCGAGTAGTATCTGCATGTGGTGTCACAGACTTTGCGGTGAAGATCCTGCCAGTGCTTAGGGTGATGCGTGATGGAGCCGTGTCTTGCCCCTGGTGATGTTCGAAGCTCGGACTTATGCGTTCAATGAAAGGTACTGTAGCTCGGTCCAAAGCGTGGATGTGACTGATGATGCATCGCGTATTGTCGTTGGCGTCATGTGATGCGGTGGAGTCCAAGTCGCTTCCTGTTGCCTGACGACCAACGTGCTTCCGAGGGATGATGTGGTCGGATGCGGCGGCAGGTGAAACTGGGCAAGCATTCGGCGCACTGCATGGAGGATGATCCTTTGAGCAAGATTGTGGGTGGGAAGAGGGTACGAGGTTTGAATCGAATCAAAACTGGAGCGTTTGATCAAGAAAATAAAAAAGCCCCCAACGGAAGCCAGTGTTGTGATCTACTGGCGTTTAGTGTGTCCGTGACCATCCGAGTATGTTCCAAGGATTGTTCACTCCATCGAGCCAGTAGAGTGGTTGGCCTTGGCCGCATATCATCCAGGGGACCGAAGTTTTACCTGCGACAATGGCAGTGTGTGTACCTCGTACATTGCAAGTTGATCCTATCAGTACTCCGAACCGAGGTGTTTGCAAGATTGCTTGCCTTGCAATCGCGGACAGGCTCGACGATGCATTGACTCCTTTCAAGAACGTTGATTGAAAGTCATGCACGATCGAAAGTGTGCATAACGAAAGGTGATCTAACCACCAATGCAGATCACCCAAAGTGGATCTTGAGCAACCTCCAACGTGGTGGGCTCAGCCGGGAGCTATCCAGGTGGAGTCGGATTTGATGAGGTAAACCTCGTGAACGCGTTGCGAGCAATATTGCCGGCATTCACCGAGCACGGAAGTCGTCCATCAGCGAGTCTGCTGACAGGACACGCACAACTAGCTTGCAGGGCTTGTCGGTACCTGTGTAGTACATCGGAGAAATGCAAGGTCGGAGGAGCTGAGACACGAGGCGGTGATTGCGAGAATGAATCGTGGAAATCGTGCTTTGGTCCAGGGATAGGCGGAGAGTTCCAAAAAGCAAACGCATGAAGCAGGCTAGGGTCTGGAGAAATCACAGACCGTGCCGTTTGATTGTCGTCGGCAACCTGATTCTTATTCGTGTCACATCTCGCGTGTGGGTGGGGGAGGGTTGAGGTTGTCAGCTTGCACTAGCTTGATCTGGAAACGTAAGTGGTAGGGGCTATCCTTGCACGCGGCGCGTGTTCGTGAGTTACCGACAAATAACATGGCGTTCGTCACATTGGACGTTAGACTTCTTACGTGCCACAAGCCGCATTCTATTCGGCCTTGGTCGGGGGTACAGTACCTCGCAGGTTGAACTTATGCCTAGCCCGTTCGGCTGCCGATCGCTCATGCAGGTGCTGCAGTGTGCATCCTTCAAGGAGGATGGATTCAGGCGGTGAGGAATGTGACTCTCCATCAGCGACCTGGGAGTTTGCTTGCGCGTAGCGTGGAGGTGCTTGACCTTTGAGCAGGCTGTGGTGGAGAGAGGGGTTGTCGACGCCTCATTCCTCCTGCCGCTCCACCAACAACCAATCATCCGGCAGAACAATCAGCGGTAAGGCCGATGAGCGGAAATGCGAATCTAGGGTCCAGAAAAATCAGATAACATCGGAGCCGGACATAGTCTTGGATCGGTATGCGCGATGTCACGACTTAGTGCATTTCTGACTCCAGTCTCCACCCAAAGTTCCGTCTGCAAGAAGGATTTGCGCGGTTACACTTTCAGAGATCAAACGCCACGGTCATGACGCGAGCCATATTGTCTCTTGGTACATACGGCAGCCACCGGGATGATTTGTGACGCCATGCCATCGAGACTTTGATGCCCAGAGCCTGTGCAATGCATCCTCGCTACGCTAGCGAGACAATCCGTATATTGATCCGGCGGCTAATTTCTGGAAGATTGGATCGTTGACTGCAGTGCTCGCAATTTCTGTGTATCAGGCTGGCGTGTAGTTTTAGCACAGTGTCAACATCAGCCTCACCCCCTGAAAGTCTATAGCGACCAGGCCTGCGAAATTCGCATGCAGTACTTGCACGTCGACCTTGGTTTCCTCCTACTCGGACTTCAGCTCACCAATCATGTCTGGTCGAGTATTGCTCTACTACCCTAAGGTGGTGCCAGGCATCCAGCTTCTTCCAGAGTCTCGGGCCTACCAGCCATCGAGGCCCCTTTTCCAACGCCTGCCTCATTCCATCCCATTGTTTCGTCATGTTACGACACAATCTGTCATTCTTGGAGAGTTGGTAATGACTACCAGTGGCATAGATGTATGGGCAGACCTGCATATCATCGCTGGCTAGGCCCTGATATGTCTCTCAAGACCATCCATAAGGACCCAAATGATCTTCTTGGCGACTACCATGGCCAGATATCGAACAGCCCCCAACAAGGTAGGAAGATTTCTGCTGTGAATGTAACCTCGCAAGGTGATGCAGCAATGTATCAACATCTCAGAGATGCACAATTCTCATGCTTCGTCTGTGGTATATAAGACACAAGGACTTGCGGTGGATGTCAGAATCATTCTCATATCATCAGCCAATCTCATACAAACCTCTCAGTTCCCTTGCATTTCGAAAGTAATTCAGCAAAAGTCGAACGAGATCGCAACTGCCAGCATTCAATCAACATGAAGACCCAGACATTCGGCGCCGTCATCTTCGCATGCTTGCTCTCAGGGGCATTAGCAGCGCCGACCACCGGAGGTAACACGGGTGGCTCGAAGCAACCAGGCCAGCCTTCAAAGCAGGGCGACACTGGCAACCCAGTAGTGACCCCACCGCCCTCCGGTCAGACCCCAATCGCGCCACCACCCAAGGGCACCCTCCAACCGGTCGACTCCGCCACAGGCAAGGTTGGAAATTACAACCCGTCCATACCCGCTCTAGCAGAAAAACCAGGCGGCAAGACACCCCAGGAGGTCGCGAAGCAATTGGAGCCTTCGATTGAAGGGCCCAAGGGATTCACCAGCAGCGACAATGGAGCCAACGCATTCGGCGCTGGTGATTTTGCTAACAAGGGCACCAGCGCGGCGATTACGGCAGCAGGAAGTAGCGCCGGTGCTCAAGGGACTGCTTTTGCCGATGCCACGTCCAATATCTACAACCAGGAGAAGGTGCAGGGCCTCAAGACAGTAGGGCCACGCTCCCGAATCGCTGCTGATATATGTCACTGACGCACTTTGCAGGTTGACGGTGTGGCCAAGGAGAATCCGGGTGCATTTGGGAAGAAGACAGAGGACGCCAACAATCTAGGCAAGACGGATTATACGCAGAACCCAGCAAAGGCAGATCCTAAAGATTTTGCTCCAACGAGCCCAAAGAGGAGGTAGACATCCTCGCGGCATCAATGACGACAGAAACCAGTAGGGGGAACAGACCTACTGGGAAAGCTCTCTTTCCAGGGATGGACAGGCGTTTTACATAGAAGTGGTGTTGGTCATGAATTCTTCTTTTTACTGCAATGCCAGGGTTCCTAGTCCAATGAATAGATGTTGACAAACTTGGTGATGCGGAAGCCCAGTCCATCACTTTGACATGCACAATCATAGCCCCTGAAAGGACAAGGAGAAGCCTGATGGCCACGGCATCTGAGCGAGGTACCCACGTGTGGTGACTGGACGGTCAGTCTTTGAGACAACAGTATGTTGGGACATGTGCTGCCGTCTCCAGCATGCAACAAGGTTGACGACCTCGCGTGTACCGCAGATGTTCAAACACAGCAAGTGGGTCAGGTGATGGAGACCATGAAGTCCACGACAAGAGCCGCTGGTGCCGAAAGACCGTGTCCAAGACCATCACAAGAGTCACGTCACCAAGCAGTGGAGCCTTGAAGGAATTGCAGTACTGCCGATGCTTGAGCATACAACTCCCTCCTTTCCGGATACACACGCATCCTGTCAAGAGGCAAATGATCACGGGGTTCGGCCCAGCTCGCTTGACATCCGGCCACCTTTAGGAGTAGCCCAAGGCGTGTGGGATTGGGATCATGGATGGAACAACAATTTCCGAGGCGTCCGACAAGGAACGAAGTCTGATCGATGTTCGAGTCACACCGCGGAAGCGACGTATGCATGACCGCTCAGGTAGATTGTCAAAGAGTTTCCAGCCCCGTATCCAACGATCACTCCTGAACCCGGCTTGGATTCGCGAGTGGAAAAAGAAGGCCCGGCAGGCAGAATTGTGTTGTGGAAAAAGGTTTCCCGCAGGAAACTTGAACCTGCAACTCGACGCTGGCGGCCGTTCCACCTGATCGGCATCCGCGGGCGCCCTTGGCGTACACCTAGACCTCGTGCTCCAAAAGGCAAAATTTCCAATTCCTTGTGAGCTCCGAAATGTGTGTGCTTCATCGATGTGCCGTCATTTGGAGCGATTAGCGTGCATTGGCGTGCATGGAGGATCCAAGCGTCTTGAGGAAACTCGATCAAATGCGTTTGATCGTTGGACCCTGTGGATACCGAGCTTTCGATATCAAAGCGACTGTCCCGCTACTAGCGCTCACTGGCAACGCCATACGGGAACAAGCATGATATTATCGACGGATATCGAGGACGAAATGGATGCCTACCAACGTGCAGCAATGGTCGTGTGATGTCAGTCGTATAGCGCATCAAGGCCGAGGCTCCGGGCAATATGAACAGATTGTTATAATTGCCGTAACCTGAATCGTGTGAAACCCAGTATTGTGGGAGGAGGTTGCGACGTGTGACATGTCCCATTGGTTCGTGCCGGAGACCTAGCCCTTCGTTGCTATTAGCGGAAGGAGGAGACGTTCGAATCGACATTTTGCGCGCCGCAATCCTCCCGACGCCATGTGTGTCCACGGCTGCGTTGACAAGTAGCGCTGGATCTTCAACCTAAGAAAATTTCACGAGGGCTGGGTGGACCAGACCAACGTTTGTGATGTGCATGCGCAAGACACTTGGGGTTTGTTCATGAGCTCCACCATGACAATAATGGCCCAATCGAGCAATCTCTACGTCCGCGCCACATCTCTGACACCCAACCTTTGAAGGCGGGGCATGTCCACCGTATAGCGATGCACCAAGCGTATTCGCTTGCCGGCAGAAGACTGTCCTTGTCATCAAGAATCCTCCACGGCCAACGTCCGCAGCTGACGAGGCAAGCAGTACGCTGATCCTTGGACGGTGAGATACATGAGACTGATCTAGCGGCCTTGCATCTGTTGGGCAATATACATTGCCACATTCTTGGAGAAGGACAACTCTTGCCATGGCTGTACGAGTCTCGCGGTAACACAGTTGCATCCTCATCCGTTGGATTTGCTGCTGACAAGGTTTCGT
Organism: Elsinoe arachidis; assembly: GCA_013372555.1. Classification (NCBI taxonomy): domain Eukaryota; kingdom Fungi; phylum Ascomycota; class Dothideomycetes; order Myriangiales; family Elsinoaceae; genus Elsinoe; species Elsinoe arachidis. Next base: position 3,040,055 of record JAAPAX010000001.1, read on the forward strand.
CTAATTGGAGAAATCATGACGCCTCTGTCCGGTAGCGCCGGGATTCTCGAACACTCTGCGAGCGACATGGAAAAAGGTGTTCTCGCGGCAAGGGAAAGTAATCTATCGTCCACCACGGCTGAGCATTGATGCAGCCCTTAGTGTTCCACTAATATCGGCTGGAGGAATGCAAGACGACTGACACACATGCGCTGAGCCAAGTGGCTTGAGTGTCCACGCGGGACTATCAAAGATCTTCAAAGGTCAGAGGCCGGCGAGTAGAGTCGGTCAATATTTCGCGTGCCAGAAAGTATACAATAGCGGTACGGTCGGCCGGTCGATATGGTCACCAAGATTTGACTTTTGGTGAGCTGGCAGCCTATTCTGCCATACATTGCAAGGTTATGCAGGCAAATATTGGTTCAAGATTACGAGTCCATGGTGGCATCCATGTCGCCTACAACGGCGCCAACCTCCGGAAGATTCAGCTGTCGCAGTTTGCTGATCCATCCAACACTCGACCCGTGCTCATCACGGATACAGAACCACAACTGTTCATGTAGGTCTCGGGGAGATCCAGGCCGGCGAATTGTGGTCGTTGATGACTGGGTCGAGGCGTGCCAGGACGGTACCGTACGGGTCATGCAGATGATGCTGCGCATGCCAAAGCCAATAATTTTGTTTGCTCGCAACATTATCGAGATTGATTTCATAACCGTGCCTCATGTGGGTGTTGCCTCTGTATGCGAGGCAGAACCTGTTATTGCATTGCATCCTTGCGGCGTCAGACGTTGGGGCCTCGCGATTCGTTCGATTGTCGAGACAGGGGTCAGAGGACAAATGACGAGCGGGCCGGCTTCATCAGTTGGAATGTGAGAAGGTTTTGGAAGGGGCTTGTCAATGCCAATCACACACCGCAACCATGTCTCTCCCACGACATCTCTACAAAGGGGCAATCCCGTCATGACCAGACAGCTCTGATCGAGCCAAAGCCACGGCAGGAACCCGGCGTTGCGGCCGCTGGATCAATACACTAGCGGTTGAGCATGAGGTGTTGCGATGCGAGAGACGGGTACCAGAGTCTCGTCAGCAGTAAATTTGCAAGCATCAGAAGGGCTGAAAGATGGTCCCACATGTCGCCCGAATTAGCCAGCCCGGAGTGCCTGTCTCTTTCGGCGGTCAGTAGTCAGAGAGTGTGTGACGCCAAGGGGAGCAACAAGGTCTCGGGCCAGCAAAGGTTGATCCAGGTCTGTGCCAGCCTGTGCCAGCATGACCAATTGGCAAAGCCAGGCAGATGTGGATGTGGGAAGACCTGGCGGACCTGGCATCCACAGCTGAGCCGTACCGTGCTGGCCGTGCACTGTCCTATCAGGAGTTCGCAAATGTACGTTGGCCGGTGTCAACTGTGCAATTGAGGGGGGCCACAACGCTACGCGGGCTACGCAGCGCTACACGATGCAGGACAGGCCCCGAGAAAGGATTGTACCGTGGGAAAGCAAAGCTTGTGCCCGCCTGCGCCTGCGTTTGCGTCGTGCCATCGTCGTGCATCGTCTGGTGTATCGTCGTGACTCGCGGCCTCTCATTCGCCTGGTCTGGCTAGCGTGTGTTGTGCGGTCATCGGCCATCAGCCTCCTCTTGACGTTCCTTGACGCCGAGTGTGTGTGCATTGGTCCTCTGGTTGCAGCCCGTTCCAACTCCCTGATCAAAGGCGGCGCCTGGATGTGCGTGTGGATGCTGAGAGCTGGTCCCTAGTGCTGGATCCTGGCTGCTGCCGACGTCGCTCCATAGTCTTCCGTCGTCTGATTCACACTCTCTTTCCCCTTTCCACCACTCGTGCCACTCTTAGACGTGCGGAGTCTTGCCTTGCCTGGCCCCAGGCCCTGCTGCTCGCCTTCTCGCCCCCCCACCCACCGCGCGTAACCGTGTCAAGGTACACACGAGCCATGCCTGCCATGCCATGCGAGACGAGACGAGACGACCGACAACGTTTTTCGCCCAGCGCCACGAAATCAAACCCAGACCTTCTCTACTCATGCTCTCATCCTCTTACCGCCGCCGCCGCTCGTGCCGGTGATCATCGCTGGGACCATGTGCGACCATCTGGCACCAGCGGCGTGGATGCAAACCTGGCCCTTAGTCTTTTCAGAACCTCGTTAACCCTTAACCGGAACCCCGTCAGGCGAAGCCCAAGCCTTGAGCTCACTCTGCTGAGAGTGGATGGTGCATGATACGGTTGTCCTGACTGCGGCTTCCGTATCCGCTGCTCCTTCCCAAGCCATCAGATGGCTTTCGTCACGCACCTCATACTCTCACTCAAGCCAGGTCTACCTTCTCCACATGTGAACTCTCTCTTACCATCTTCTTTGATTGTTCCCCTTTGCCGACAATCTATCGACTAGTCAGGTCAATTCTCTGTCCTTTCTCATCTTACACCTGCTCTCATTCCCCCCTCCACCACCTTTCCTACAACATCTCTGCATACCTTGAGCAAGCAAATCTCCCCTCGACTCCCTTGCTTCCACCGACGACATCCAGACCACATCATTACTGTCACGCCAGGTTGAACGCAACATGCCATGAAGATTACAGGAAGAAACGAGTTACGGCCTGCAAACATACACCTTCATTCACGAGCTTCGAACTCGACTTCACACGAGCAAACGTCATAACACACTCAACACCACAATTTCACATCGCTCACACCTTCCGCATGCTGGCCGTGCTTCTTCATGTATTCACAGACAGCATTCCAGACGAGAGGTCATTGGCCCTCTGCCGCACCACACTTGCACTCCTACAAGGCCCTGGCCTTTGAACCTCCCGTGGCTTCTTCCCTCTCACCACTCACCAGGTTCAACACTCAGGTGAGACGGCCCATCACACCACCCGAAGAAATGGGTTCCGTTGCCTACAACTTTCGACCACTGGGGAAGCATCAAGAGCATGGACTACATAATGCGGACGTCAGATATCCATACGCCCCCTCGCACGATTCAGTCACAGAGAGCATGCCCGAGCAACGCACCATGTCTCAGTTCTCAAGACCTTATGTCAGCCGGCAATCGAGCCCAGCACATTCCCACCACTCCTTCACATCGAATTCCTCACATCACCAACGGCAGGCTTCGCAGGTCAGCTCAATTGCTCCCTCTCTGCAGATTCCCAAGACCGTCAACAACAGCCAAGGCAGCCTCTCCGAACTGGCTGCCCAGGTCACATGCCTGTTCTGGTTCGAAAGTTCTGCCGTGCTGGACTTTGCTGAGGATCCGTCATCCGCAGCTCTTCCGCTTCCAGCCCTGAAGAAGGAAACCATGCCTTCCTCCGGCTTCCGGAAATGGGTCACCACCATCATCTCTACGACACAAGTTGCACAAAATGTCATCCTCCTGGCTCTTTTGTTCATCTACCGGCTGAAGCGACAGAACCCTTCGGTTCAGGGCAAGGAAGGAAGCGAGTATCGCCTGCTCACGGTTGCTCTGATGCTAGGCAACAAGTTCCTTGATGACAACACATACACGAACAAGACCTGGGCCGATGTTTCCGGCATCTCGGTCGCCGAGGTCCACATCATGGAAGTAGAGTTTCTGAGTAACATGAAGTACAACCTTTTCACCTCCTCGGAGAATTGGGCCAGGTGGCAGTCTCAGCTCGGACGCTTCGCTCGTTTCATCGAGCGTGCTTCACAGCCTCAGACCCTTTCTATCCCGCAAAACCTTCCTCAATCACAGTCCATATACGGCCAAGCCAATCTACCATCTCCGCCGACATCATTCCAGGCATCCCCGCCCCGAGTACACACTCCAGCAGCGTCCACAAATTACCTGCCACCCCTTCAGCAATATGTACAGCCGGCGATGGTAAACCCATCACCGTTGGCCCCGATCACATCGAACAAGTCGAGGAAGAGAAGTCTGGAGGAGTTTGACAGCTCACAAGCTTCGAAGAGGGTCATGTACAGCGCTCCATACCAGGTCCAACAATTTTCACAGCCGGCTTCTGATACTCCAGTCAGAAGTTTTGAGCCCCTCCAGCAGAGCCAACAATATCCATCATCTCTGTCGAATACACCGATGGACAACGCTTCCCGTCCTAGCTCCCAAGTACCTCGAGAGCAATCAATTTTGAACAGGTTGCCTCCACTGACCCAGCATCTGAATGCCTCCGGACCCCCAGCAGCTTGGCAGCACCCTCCCACCAGCCTTGGACACATTCCCAACGCAATGGCGGCCGCTCTACAATCGGCACGTTCTTCCAGGAACCATAGCCCATACCTGTCTTCGACCAACGTCTCACCAACCAACACTTCTCTTATGCCCGTCCAGCACCAGTCACCATCCTTCTTCCTCTCGCAAAGAGACAGTCCGTACAAGCCGGTACGAGGTGTGCACACTCTATTGGTACCGCCACCTTCCCGAGCCATGCATCAACCGGAGCATGTCGGCAACAACCAGATGCATTATCAACCTCTGGGTCGTCCGCAGGAACGCCAGCAAGGACGTTTGCCGTACGTCAGTCAAAATCAATGGTTCGACAATTCGCAAAGAGTCACTGCGGCTGGTGATCAATGGACTGGCTTTATGACATCCGATCAACCTCAACATTACCATCGTCCTCAAACACATCAGATGTATTGAGGCACTACTTTTACGACACGCATCAAGCGTTTGCATTTTTCTGAATCAATTTGTTCATTGTCACAGCGGCATCAGCGAGGTTACGGCCGATATATCACGGGCAACAGGTGCATTGATTCGGCGTATCACAAGTAGAGAATTGCAGGATGCCTATCAAGCAGATCGAGCTGCGGAAGGAGTCCGCCTCATGTACATGATAGAGATTGCGAGTGGTGTGAGCAGCTGTGCAAGACAAGTCAGGTCTGCCAGTAGGATGCTCGGATCTGTCTAGTAGACGAATAGTCTCAACGACATTGAATATCAATGCATAACAACCATTTCCAAGACTTTTGCATGTTGTGAACAACTTTCCGCGGAAATGCACGTGACATGATTGCCAGAGAAAAGCTTGTGACACGCTATTGGTCAACAATGACGTCCTTGCAGAGTTGGTAATTCGTGCACCTCATATCTTGCAATCATGCCTCTTCGAAAAGCAAACACTGGCATCCATACCTGCTTGAATGAAGCCTCATACAATTGAATCAAGCGGCCTATCTCCATGCCTAGTACACGTAATGAACTCTATCTGCCAGTGTCGACGCCGAGATCGCAATGCCGTGGCGCTCAACAACGGATTGAGCAAGCCGTCATCAGTGCCATGAACCGCAAAAATTCCTCCATTGCGAGATATGGTCTCATCGCGCACAGATATATCGGGCGTTATCTCTGTTATCTGAAATTTTTATTTTGCCATTCCCAGTGACGCTATTGTCGACTCAAGGTAAGTGAATAGAGCCTCTTACATACCTCTACCGACAAGCTTTTCCCCTTTGCTGGGAATTCATCTATTCTGTCCTACTCCAAATCCCTCAGCCTCTGTATAGCAAATCACATTCAGCATGCCCTCTCACGAACCACCCGACCTCGAATCGGGCGACGCCTCCCCCTCTAAACCCCCCACCCCACCACCCCGGACCCCTTTCTTCTCCCGCGCCTCCCTCCTCGGCCCCATCGACACCTCCCATGCCGACCTCATCCTCCTCGCTCACTCCCTCGCCACCGGCATCGTCGACGCCGCGAGTTTCAGCAACTGGGCCGTGTTCGCGGGAATGCAAACTGGTTCGTCGCTCCACCTTCCCTATCCCCGCCCCATCCCCTGACCTGCAAACCCATCGTGCCGTACTCCTCTAACGCCAACCAGGCAACACCGTCCTCCTCGGCCTCTCCACCGCCGGCCTAACCGGCAATCCACACGCATGGCTCACGACCCTCGTCTCCATCACATCCTACCTCCTCGGCGCCCTAGCCACATTCCGGCTCTCATCCCTCGTGGTCCCCGGCCCCAAGAGCGTAGGCGAGAACAGACTGTACCTCTTCTTTCTCCTCGCGGTGCAGTCCCTCTTCATCCTCATCGCCGCAGCCCTAGTCGCGGGGAACGTAGTGCCGCACAACCCACCTGGCATGGCGACGCACGCCACCGCGGCCGCGGTACTCGAGGACGTGAGGATCGTGGCTTTGCTACCTTTACTGGCGTTTCAGGCAGGGGTGCAGATCGCGACGTCGAGGCTGTTGGGGTTCAATGAGTTGCCGGTTAATGTGGTGACGAGTACGTATTGTGATATTATGGGGGATAAGAAGGTGTTGGAGAGGGGGAATCGGAAGCGGGATCGGAGGGTGGCGAGCGTGGTGTTGGTGCTTGTGGGGGCGGTGGTGGCGGGGTGGATCATGCGGTCCAGGGCGGGGTTGGAGGGGGCGTTGTTTGTGGCTGGGGCGGTGAAGGGGGGCGCCGCGGTGGGGGGGTTGGTGTTGATGAAGAGGGTGGAGGTGGGGAAGGGGGTGTGAGAGGAGGTGGAGGACTGGGAATGAGCTCTGTGATCGATCATGGTTTACGCCGAGACGCTGCTTGGGTGCTGACTTCACAACTTCTCGAAATCACGATGCAGTCCACATCACGCCAATATATTAGGCGAGCGCCCATGTCGGTACTTTGGCCTGCGATGGGCCATCAATGCCTCGTCGTTACGCCAGCGATATTGCTTCTCAAGCACCTCAGCAGCAAACGTCGGTGGCACAACAACTATTCTAAAGCTCAACAAGCGAGCCATTGATGCTCAGTGCTATCTGAGCACCATGTTATCGGCGCTCAGCTGCAGATCAGAGGTGTTGCATGACCCGATTCTGGTACAGAGGTGTTTGTCTCCAGGTATGGTAATTCTGGAGGTCGCTGCAGAGTAAGGACGACTCCTGGTTGGTGGACCATACAGAAATAGATCGAAGAGAGTGATATCAATTATCCCGAATCCAATCAAAATACCGTCAATCGTTCAGAGCTCGATGATGAATATTTAGTGATGGAAATGGACAAGATCACGTGTGAATTGGCACTCCTTCGCAATTTTACCGGGCTTCACCAGACTTCTCAGCCTGAATGTATACTAAGTTCCCCATGTGACATAACTTCCGCAAGCCTTTGTATGTCGAGCGGCATGATTCACGAACGGTGCCTAACATCCAAGGAGATATCGTTATGGTACCACTTCAGCTGGTTATGCTCACCCGTGGATCGATAAGTGTCTCAATCCATCCACCCCCTCAAGCAGGCCATTTCTCGCGTTGACCTTGGACACAGCGATTCATGACGGAGCATGAAATCACGAGACTTTACAGAGATGTCAAGATGAGGACCGCTCAAAGATTCGTCGACAGTACAGCCTCTCACAAGTTCAAGCTCGAAGGATAAGCAAGCGACGCCTTTTGATTCACCACTCGCATGCGATCGGAGGTTTACTGGCAACTATTGAAGACCACCCTTCAGCGCCTCATAGCGAATATAGCTCGGTAGGTGGAGTCTAGACCTTGCTCTTATGATCATACTGTGCCGCACCAGGCCAAGGTTGAAAGCTTCATATGGCAATCCACGTGGCAAGCTTTCGTAACTGATCAGACACTTCCTCGCTATTGGATAGGCAACAAAGAAAGGACACGCCTGCGAGCTCTTTACAAATTCCTTGCAGCGGTAGGATAGTCCTACGCAGTATGGTTCGTGAGACGGCGTATAAGGTTGCGGTGTTGAACTTGCTTATAGAAAGCCTCACAAAGAGGTCAGAATTTCCTTCAAGTAGCCCACTCGGCCCTGTCGCTTCTTTCTACCTCTTCCCGCATCAAGGTACTACCAGAAGCCTGCTACAGACAAGTGTCCCTCGAACAATCAGCCTGCCATATCAGCTCTTTTGGAAGGTGAATACTACCAGCAGCTCCTACCAGCAGGCGATTGACCCTCCTAGACAAGTGACGTAGGTCCCCAGCATCCGAGAAGTACTACCAGAAGCCCACTATTCACCGTCTCATGCCCAGTCCTGAGCAGTCGACCAAGCTTCCCAGACCAACAAAATTACCAGCAACAAGGTACCAGATCCCTCGCAAACCGCTCCCAAGGCAGCCCTACACGCCTTACCCCTCGCACCCAAGGAGTCGCTGCATCCCCATCGCCGAGTACTACACCCACGACCTGTGGAAGAACCAGCATCGGAGATCGGTATCGCCCTTGCACCTCTACACCCACAAGTCACCAGTCCGCAACTTCTCCCGACCAAGCTACCAGACTGTGCCCCTGACATCTCCAACCACGATGCAGCGAGCACCCCTCATCGCTTCGGCTGGTACAAGAGCCACCACCGATGCCGACAGCCGACCCAAGCCCGTGCCTCGTCTCTGCCATCAGCAGGTCGCCACACCAAAGGCCAACATGCAAGCAGGCGGCAACGCTCCCATCTCCCCACCCTACACGCCCGACGACTCGCCCCGCTCCAACAACAGCTCTCCGCCCACAACCCACCCCACCATCCCGCGCAGGCATCCAGCTCGCAACTCCCCTTCCCCTACGCCCAACAACTCTCAGGGCACCACACCCAATACCTACCTCCCCTCGACCTCGCGCGTCTTCCCTGACAACGCCCGCGGCCCCTCCACTGGCCCTGTCCCGAGCTTCCCCTCCACCACCATCGCCGGCCTCGCCTACCACCACTTGGCCCCCGAACAATCAGGCACAGCAGCTGCCCACCCCTCGCCCTCCCCCTCTGGCCCACCACGTCGCAACCCCCACCACACAGTCTCCGTCCCCACACTACCCCACCACCCCCCTCCCTCTCGCCAACACAACCCCCACCCCATCCGCAGCGTCTCCTACAGCTCCCTCCCCCGATCCACCCCCTCCTCCCCACCAGCCGAACTCCCCAGCTCCTCACCACGCAGCGCCACCGCCCCTTTCGGTCCGCACCTCACTGGCCCCAACGGTCCACCAGTAGAAGTCAACCGGGCAACATGGCGTCCCGAGGAGCGAGTCTCGGGGTCATCGCTATCGTCGCTCCACGTCACGGCTACAGAGTGGGCTGTCATCCACGTGCAGAAAGCGACTGGCGCGACCAAGGAGCCAAGGGGGCCAGTGGATGGATGCGATGCCGGGGCCGCAAGGGAGGGGGACGTGTACCTCCTCAAAAGGCTGAGGTTTGATCTCCGGGGCAGCGTGAGCGCGGATTATAGTTTCGTTGGGGCGCCGGAGGAGGGGGAGGTATGGGCTTGGAGAGAGGAGGGGGGTGAGGAGAAGGGGACGGAGGGGGAGAGGTTTGTGTTGGCTGATGGTGGGGAGGGGATTCGTGTCCCTGGGGAGGGATTGGTGAGGCCGGTGGGGTATGTGAGTTGTGTTGGGAGCGGAGGGGCGGTGACGGAGGGTGTGGAGGTCTATGCGAATCGGAAGGCGAGGTGGCGGTTGAGGGCGGGCAGGTGGGCGATGGAGGGGTGTTTGAGGATGTGTGTCGGGCATAATGCCAAGTTTGAGTGTGGGTGTACGGTGCCGAGGTTGGCGGGACGGGAGAGGGAGACGGTGAAGGTGTGGACGCTCGAGGAGGGGGATGAGATTGAGGGGAAGTTGATGAAGGATGCGTGGGATCCGGCGAGGGGTTGGTGTGGAGGGAATGAGGCGAAGGTGAAGAAGCAAGAGGAGGAGATGAGCTGTGGTGGGATGAAGACAATTTGGAGGAAGATGAGAGGTTGGTGTGGGAAGGGCTCGAAAGGAAATAAAGGAGCAACGAGAAAGGCCGAGACGGCGGCTGCTACCAGCCCTTTGATGGCGCAGAACGGCGCTGGTGACCATGAGCTCCAGCTTCGACCAGCGAGGACAGGCAGCAATGCCTTGACCCATATGGGCACAGAAGACCGCCAGCTCGCTCAGACTGCCACACAGGACCCCCGCCTCGGCCAAGCTACATCCCGGGATGTCCTGCTCTCGAACACCAGATCGAAGCAGGAAGTCGACGACGAGATCACACCCGTCCAAGACTCATCACGGATGGACAGTACTCGACCCACGCCCATCGTCAAGCAGGATGCCTTCATCAAGCCTCCTCACAAGGTCACAGTCACCACGAGTGACCGGGGGCTGAAGCCGAAGATGCTTCCGCAGCTCGGAGTCAAGACTGAGAATTGCTGCACAGCTGGGTGTCTGAGGGCAGAGCTCTTTGCCCGCGTCCATGACAAGGTGTGTGGCTGTGATGGACTCGGCAAGCGGATCTCGATGAACCTGTGTCGGAATCCTGTCAGGACCAAGCTGGGTATGCTCAATGACGGCTGCGCGGTTCTGTTCGACAAGATCAAGGATGCTTGGGTTGGATAAGTTCGGGGCGTTACTCGTATGTTTTGCTTGTTTGAGCTTTGCCAGGAGTTGGTGGAGGGGTTGATAGATTGTCCAGACCTCTCCTTGTAGCATCTGTTTCATACCGTTCAAGTCCATGACGTGGATAGTGACCGTCGACGTCAAGTGTGATTCGCCCGGGTGCGCCACGACTCGAGGCTTGCGCCATGATGGATCTGTCGTGGCATCGTTGACTGCCCACCACCCACCCCAACATCATGTCGTCAGAGCTTTGTTGGGTTCTTGCCAAAAGCCCCCTTGAGATAGGCAGCTCTCTGCTCATCCTGATCTTTGCCCAGCCGAACCATTCCTTCTTGCCACGAAGTAGCGACATGTCGGCCGCCAGGTCCTACCATGCGGCTATGATGAATGCCACGGCCGCCAGCAGCTCGAGAAGTCCAATCTTCTTTGCAGTACCAAATCCGCTCCGCTTGCCCGGATGGACCTGGTCGCTCCATGGCAAAGTCTTGGTGCGGAGTATGAAATACGACAGTGTGGCTTAGACTTGCCATCTGGGTAAAGTTCTGGCCCACGTCAAGGTGATTGGCGACGATGAACAGGGAGTTGCGATCTGAAGCATACAAGTGGGCGCAGGCGTGGAGGTTTGGATCAGCTGACGATGGCAGCGAGCCTATGACTCGGTAGAATAGTAATTGTCGTCTTGAGAAGGGGTCTCGGTGTTCGTTATAGGCCGTCATGTCCACCTTACGGGAGTCCAGACCGGGAAACTTGTCGTTTGGCTTTCCTTCCCGAAGCATGTTCCAATACCATTTGACGTCCATACCTGGTGCCTCGGGCCAGTCCTCTTCTTTCTTGCCACGAAGTACGATTGCGTACTTCCCTGAGAGGTCGATGTCTTCTTGAACATCGAGTGGCGACTCCTCGTCGGTCTTGAACGAGCACGTGCAGGTAAAGCAGATGCCTTTACCCTCGGCTTGCGTGACGTTCACGATGCGGGTGCAGTACGATCGGCCGTCTCGGATGATTTTGACATTATAGACGAAAGGGACATTTGTCAGTCCGCCAAGTATAAAGAAACCTGTCACATTCTGCACGAGCGTATCAGTACCGAGCTAGCACTTGAGCTTGTGGAGGCATACATGGACGACAAAGCCTTTGGCCACGGTCTGTGCAGCTGCCCATACTGCTTGGGCGTAGACGTGTCCACCGTACGCTCTGCCACTGCCTCCTGGCGAAAATGGCATGGCTTTGCTTCTATAATTCACCTCGTTGATCTTCTCCAGAGCGATCATGTCGACAAAAGGAAGGTACTCGTTGCCATCATCAGGTGGTGGCATTTTGCAATGCTGTAGATTGACACAGGATCTTCAGCGATAGGATTTGATGGGGAATTTTACAGAGCAGACAAAGTAGCATTGTTGGCTTCGGGTTCTTCAACGACGTCAAGTCGTCGATTGCGGCCGCAAGCGCGACTTACCTCGGCTCAAAAGTTGTCCCGTCGTTCACCACGGCCGTATTGTCGACAGCAAGCAGGTCACCGCGATATCTATTAGATGTAAGAATCGTTATAGTCAGCTCTTCGATGTTGTCAAGAATGTCAAGAGCCGCCACGATTCAGCCGCTGAATGTCGCTGTGGAAAGACTCTTTCACGAGATCAGGTCCCACTCGATACAGTCGGCATGATTATTCAACACGAGCGGCGTGACGCGTGGGATGATTCTGGACCGAGATCGGGCCTTCTGTGAAAGAGCAAAATGAACAAGCTTTCACATCTGCCCAAGACGTTCCACTTCGTTGCGGTCTCGGCCACCGTATACTTTGGTACCATGACCCCCCCTGAGAACCTCTCAAGAAGTGCAGTCGTCGAAGGCGTTACCATCGTCAGAGGCATGGTATGAGCGGTGAAAAAGTCTGCAAATGGTTTTTTTGTCATACGCCCCTGTCTCAAATTTGTTCGAGATGCTCGTTCGGCCTGGCCGAGCAAAATTCAACGTTGCAGAATGTATGGTACTGGATCAGTTCACGAAGGGGCAAATACCGCGATCCAGCATTTGACGCGGCAAGAGTTGCACCGAGCAGGCAAAATGGCAGAAGAGATTGGCACACCTCATGATGGTTCGTATGCGGTGTTTAGGGCGATGCCACGGATTCGCGGCACGGCGGCAGTGGAAAAAGGTACTTCCAAGTGGACCACCCTTGACTTGGTTCCCGTGAATGACCCGGCTGGCGGGTTAGTCGCCGTAAATGTCAACAATAGACTGATCACTGCCCTGGAAAGATGACTATTCGAGACATAACATCCATCATGTTTGTCGGGACAAGTGGGCTCGTGAAATGAGGTCCTGCAGAGTTTTCTTACCAGTCTTCATCTCGTACCGTATCGTACCATCTTGCATGACAAAACGCGGCCCACGTCAATCTCGATACGATTAAGCCTTTGTCGGTAGACGATGAGACAGTTGACGAGCATCTGACAGCCAAACTGTCAACGTCGCCCGAGCCAAGAGGCTCTCTACCAGACATCTGACCTCATATAGCGACTATCATAAGTCGGTGTCGCGACTTGCATGCAAGCGAGGTGCGGCGTCGCTGTCTTGTGCCTTCGCGAGCTCAACGGAATGCGCCATCAAGTTGGGCATGGTATAGGATGCTGCAGGTGTTCATCGTAATTTGGTCGCGCGGTCCACTAGTCGAGTGATCAATGCGTTTTCCAATATCAAATGCACCTTGAATTTGACGCAGAGTCTCAATTTGATTGGTTCAGCACTTGGACCAACTGGCCACCTCGGGACCACGCCTCTTAGCCGCATCCGTCGTCGGTGTAGGGTAATGCGTGACGACCACAACCTCTTGCCATCGGGAAGTGGTGACTGGTCGGCCAGTGATGACACGAAGAGGACGCCCGAACTCCGAAATGGTGGCGTCGAGCCCGTTGCGACTTGTGTAAGTTACATCTCGGTCCGCGGATGCATGACTTCACGTCCTTTTGGCAGACCTGACGCATCGCTTGCTGGGAGCATGGACTGGTTCACTCCTGAGGCTGAAAAGACAGTCATTCATAGGACCGACGGCGTGGTTAAGCCAACTCCACAACCCCAACCTTTTCCCCAGGACCAGTCGCATGTGAAGCCATGTGCAAATTGGCTCATGCATGGAATTTCCAGAAGCCTGCTTTTTCTGGCGAGGCGTGGTTTGAGTGGAGTCCGCAAGACCAATTAGAATCGTGCCCATAGATCAAGTCCAATTTGCGCCCGCACCAGAAAGAATTCACTCGCGCTAGCAACCTTCTAGCGCTGTTCCTGAGATGGGACTAACACACTGGCGATCGCCTCATTCCTTTGTTTGCCCGTCGTTCATGCAAGAGAAGCGTCGTCGCCAAGTGGATGGGATCGGACATCCAATCGATGAGTGATATCGACTACCACATGACATGCCACATAACGAGCGCTAGGATTCACCGGGGCATGGACGTTGTGATCCGTGGGTTGATCGTTGTCGCACACGGCAAGCCAGTCACTCGCTGACACCACCCTCCTTCGCGGGCTCCCGCCATGCGAATCAGGAGGCCGAGTCAGAAAGTCCAAGGTCGGGGTGCAGGTCACCACCAGACAAGATCGCATCCTACCGTCTTGTCCCAGTCTTTTCCCGACGGCCTCACCGTCGGTGGCGTCTCCTGAAATGCGGAGAAGTGCGGCTGTCGCAACGGGTGAAGAAAAATTGCGCATTCCACTGTCCACGGTCGTCTGGCCATGGATGAACAATTTGATCAGTCGCATGAGGTTGTGCAACCCATGTCCAACGCAGCGGACCATCGTAGTCTGGTCCTTGCCCATCCTTCTCTGTGCGCCTCCGGACTAGCGAATGCGACGTTGTGATTTGGCACAGTGAGACGGGGGCGGCAGAGAAAAGTTTGACGAAACGAGGACAGCGAGGGACAGCTAGGGACACCTGGGGCCACCATGTGACACACGGTCCTCCCAAAAACACGCCATCCAGTCAAGTCGAGGCGCCGGTTTCGCGCTAAAACGGCGGGCGCACATCTTGATTTGCTTGCAAGACAGCGCCAAGGCCGGGGCTCCAGCCTCGAGATGCGACTAGCCTCCATCTGGAGGTGGATACAAGGTTACTCTGAGTTACCACAGACTCGATACTCCCACAGAGCTCCCAGAGTCGCCTCGCCGCCGTTCTGGAATGTGAGCCGTGACCCCGCCAACGGGTGTCTCGCGCTGCCCTCTGCGCCCTCTGCGCTGCCAGGCCCTGACTCGAGCTACCTGACCTCTCCCATGCTCGGACTCGCGTGCCACCGAAGCTAAAGCTGATCTGCGAGGGAATAATAAATTGACCCGCATGGCCCTGTTGTTTCTACCCTCAGCTCCTGCTATCTCGCGAGTCCATCCCTCGTTGTCACTCCTCCTTTCTCCTACCATTTGACATCCCTCACTTTCATTCAACACTACTTTCGCCATGGCGCCCATGACAGTGGAGCGCATTGAGGCGCCTGTCACTGTCAAGGCCTACCTCATGTGCGCTTTTGCCGCCTTTGCAGGTATCTTGTTCGGTTTCGACTCCGGATACATCAACGGCGTGCTCGGCACAGCCTACGTGAAGGAGAACTTTGGTGAACCCACCACCAACCTCGACCGCTACCCAACTGGTTTCTTCATTAATGCCTCCAACACCTCTCTGATCGTCTCTATCCTCTCCGCCGGTACCTTCTTCGGCGCCCTCATTTCCGGTGCTCTAGCCGACTGGTTCGGTCGTCGTCTCACCATCATTGCCGGATGCGGTGTTTTCGCCATCGGAGTCGTCCTCCAGGTCGCTGCCACTGGCATTCCGCTTCTCGTGGTTGGTCGCCTGATCGCCGGTGTCGGTGTAGGCTTCGTCTCAGCTATCAACATTCTCTACATGTCCGAGGTCGCTCCAAGGAAGGTTCGCGGTGCCATTGTCTCCTGCTACCAGTTCGCCATTACCATCGGTCTCATGTTGGCTTCTATCGTCACCAACGCTGTCAATGGTCGCAACGACACCGGCTCATACCGCATCCCCATTGGTATTCAGTTTGTTTGGGCCATCATCCTGGCCGGAGGTCTCTTCTTCCTCCCCGAGTCTCCCCGCTACTTCGTCAAGAAGCAGCGCCTCGATGCTGCCGTCAAGGCTCTGGCTCGTGTCCGTGGCCAGCCCGCCGACTCCGACTATATTCAGGACGAGCTTGCTGAGATCCAGGCCAACTACGAGTATGAGCTCCAGGTTGGCGAGGTCACATGGGCCGGCTGCTTCAAGGGTGGAATCGGCAAGCGTAACAGCAATGTCCGCAAGGTCGTCGTCGGTATCGCTCTCCAGATGTTCCAGCAGTGGACTGGTGTCAACTTCATCTTCTACTACTCGACAACCTTCTTCCAGCTCATTGGCATCCAGAACGCGTTCTTGATCTCCATGATCACCACCATTGTCAACGTCTGCTCCACCCCAGTCTCTTTCTGGACCATCGAGAAGTTCGGTCGCCGTCCCCTGCTCTTCTGGGGCGCCGTCTGCATGTGCGTCTGCGAGTTCATTGTTGCCATTGTTGGTGCCGCCACCAGCGACGGACAGAACGGAAACCTCAACGCTCAGCGCGCCATGATTGCCTTTGTCTGCATCTACATCTTCTGGTTCGCTTCTACCTGGGGTCCAGGTGCTTGGGTCGTCATTGGGTATGTATCTCTCGCTCCTATTTCACCACACCTCACTAACAAGGTCGCAGTGAGATCTTCCCTCTCCCAATCCGCTCCAAGGGTGTTGCCATGTCCACCGCCTCCAACTGGTTCTGGAACTGTATCATCGGTGTCATCACTCCCTACCTTATGGAGCCAGACTACGGTGACCTCAAGACCAAGGTCTTCTTCCTTTGGGGCTCGACCTGCGCGACTTGCGCCGTTTTTGCCTACTTCATGGTTCACGAGACCAAGGGTCTGTCTCTCGAGCAGGTTGACAAGATGATGGACGAGGTTACTGCCAGCAAGTCCGCCGGCTGGAAGCCATCCACCACATTCGCTGCCGAGATGGGCCTCAAGGAGTCGACCACCGTCACCGAGCTGGCCGAGACCAAGGCATAAGTGCTTCTCAGGATGTCGTTTTCAAGAGAGGAAGAATTTGATCTACACTCGTAATAGTACATATTATAGTTCATCTTCATATAATATATGATATGAACCATATCTGCAGATCATCATGCCGTGACAATGGCAGTGATTGTTATGCGTCCAAGTATTGCCATCGTCCTGTTCCTGTTCCAAACTCGTGCCACATGCGGTCGGCTTTCCGTCGCCCGAACAAATCCCGAAGGTTTCCACCACCTATCAACTTCTGCGCGTCAACCCACCCAGCCTCGCGCTCCTAATGCATGCGCCCAAATCCAAGGACTGACTGCTATGCGTTCATAAGGCATCGGATATTCATGGACGCAAGCGAGTGAGGCATCCAGTGCCCCTCGGTCCGACAAGCACATGCTTCCGATCACATGCAGCTCCGCTCGCCTAAAACGGATCCCCTGGGAATAATCCCTTGCCGCACCAACACTCCTGCAGCTTGCACATGTGCAGCTGGGAACGACCATCCATTGTCCGGACAAGCCACATCCGCCAGTGCTTTCCCACAACACCAATGTCGTCCCCAGATTCGGTCCAGCTCGCAAAGGACATCAATCTGCTAGCCGAATATCTAGCTCAATCCGACGTCCAGGACCTTGCCGCCCGAGGTCCGGTAGATTGCATTGTCATCTGTGCTTCGCAAGTTCTTGCTCAAGCAGAGATACTCTTTCGAACCCTTGAGTCGAATCCTAGCTTGACAAAGACCGTGGTCGTAGCAGGCGGTATCGGACACTCCACACAAGCCATCTACGACGCTGTGGCCACACACTCAGTATACCACACCCTGGCGGAACAAGTCCGTGGCCTTCCAGAAGCTCAAGTCATCGCACTGATAATCAGGCACTTCTTCGATCCCGACAAAATCCAGAGTCAAGGTTGCACCGTTCTCTATGAGACCGTCTCAACAAATTGCGGTGCGAATGCCTCGGAGGTACGCAAGGTCCTTGAAAATGCACACGTATCGACGCCTCATAGCTGCATAATCATACAGGATCCAACCATGCTTCGCCGTACTATTGCCAGCTTCAACAAAGTCTATGAAGATGTTGATCAGCCACCTCACTTCGCCGGATGCCCGATCTTTGTGCCGACAGTAGTACCCGCCGACGATGGAATCTCGTACAGTGGCATGCCTGTGCCATCGAATCAGCTTTGGCCTCTTCAACGATTCAAGGAGCTTCTGGCGGGCGAGATCCCGAGACTGAGGGACGACAACGAAGGCTACGGACCCCTTGGCAAAGGCTTCATCGTTCATGTCGACATCCCGGAAAATGTTCAAGTCGCTGGAGCCAGGCTTCGCCGGCACATTGGCTATTTGAGATGACCTCAATCTGAAGCCGTGACCTCAATCCTGCTTGATAGTACCAGTGAATGCAGGGGTATCGTAAAATAACTCCCAAGTCGTGCTGCTAGGCCTTGTATACCTCCCAGCATATCATTTGGCCCAAATGATAGGGACGATCCGGACTTCACGACGACAGCCCTGCATCACAACCACGAAGAATCGCACAACGTATTTACCACAGTAAAGTCTCTATTACTAGGAAATTAAGATACGGAAGTCAAAGGACAAGCGTCGAAATGGTGTCTAGTAGGTATAGTCCATCGCCAGCGTACGTCCATTCCACACCGGCTCTTTAGATGTTCTCAATCAGCACGGGAAGACGATAGTGCACTGCGCACAATGAGCCCCAGGCACTGTGCAAGGTCCTTCCTCCCTGGACTCTGGTGTGCCAACAGTCTCTTTGTAATCATAACTGGATCGGCACGTGCTCCAGCCGCTGAAATTGAACTCGCTGTACCAATCCACATTCTGAGCAGTCCCTGTCGCTGAGGAGGGAATTGTCTGCCAGCCGGACTGGACCGGGTTCCCATCTATGCGAATCCTCGCCACACCTGGGCGCTGAAATAGGAAATAATTGTTGCTGACGAATGAGGGGACCTGGACTGACGTTAGCATGTTGGGCGTGTCGCTGCAACTCTGAAAGAGCTCACCTGGCCTGGTCCACCACTATCGAGGATATACCTCCTCTGAAAGATGCCTCGAAGCATGCAGACATCGCCGGTGTCGCGTTTGATGTCGACGGAGGTTTCGTTGGCATTGGTAGCGGATGGGATATTGTTCAGCACGATCGGATGTGGAGCAGCGAGGACCGAAGAGGTCGACAAAGCCGCAAACGCGAGCAAGATGGAAACGGGGAACTTCATATTGAGTCTCTGGAGCGATGAATAGTGGTGAAGGTCGGAGATCGGTAGCTGATGCGGCAGAAAAGACGACGGCTTTACTGTTCTAATATTGCCTTTGTCGGATGAAGCTGGACAAGATGTTGATGATGAGATGTGTCCTGGACATGAGGCAGGAGTTCACGCTGCCTTTATACACCTCCCTCTCACCGCATTCTACACTCAAGTATGGTTGTATCTACCATGGTGGTGGTCTCGAGCAGAGCGGTAAGAGCATGCATCCTCGTTTCAGCGAGCGTCGTTCTTCTGCTGGTATGCGGCGCAGTGCATGATCGTATACCAGTTTTGCGTTGTCAAGGAGGGAAACCATCTCGTCGAGAGTCCCTCACAGCCCTGTGCCCACGGGACCGTCTTGCCGTTTTCTCGGAACGAGTGGTCAGCTTCATCCCCAGAACGGCGGCGACGAAGCGCTCTACCAAGATATGTTCACCGGAAGTCCGCAAATCAGCGTTACACGAGACGTATACTGGCTCTCCTTACCAGAGAAGACGAGCAAATGCAGCGCTCACGTCCAATAACAGGAAAAGTGCTTTTCAGCTGCCAACTTGAAACATTGGCGCGCGTGGCGGAGCCGCCGTCGCTGCATCTTCTTCGCGCTGCTGTGCCGTACACCTGCAGCTGGAGTTTTGCGTCAAAACCGATACGTATAGCTCAGGAACCTTTTAGTCGTCGCTGGTCGCGGCAGCATCGTTGCAATTCTTTATGTGTATACAGATCAAGCGTAACATGCTAGAATCTGGAGACCGCCACAGTCTTTGATCGTCCATCAAGGTCACGTGCTTGAAGTACCCATGCCGTCCTCGACCAATGGGAAGATCAGAGGTATGAAACACCAACAATTTCCATGCGCTGGTCGATATGCAGGGATGCGCTGGCAACTTCTGCGCCTCATTGGCGCAGTGCAATACTGGCGCTGCTCTGACCTCATCCAGGGGTGGGTTGTCCGGTGCTGATGATAGTGAGGGATGCACAGCAGCACAACCCATGGATCGCCCTTCCAATCATGAAATGTGCAAGGTAGCGAAGTGACTGCGCCATGCAGAAGCTCTCACGACAAGGCAACACTGCTACGACACTGCTCAATGGCTCTCGAATGGTCCATACTAGGTACCTTGTTGAGTTCCTTGCTGATGTGAGGACAACTTTCGAGATCACGAGGACAGACGCAACCGCAGCAAGATATTGAACGTTTTGCCCTCGACACAGGGCTCAAGGATTGTCCATTACCCCCTCGTCTCCATCATTGCGCAACACTCCCCCCCTCCCCCCTCCTCCTCACCAACAAACTCTTAAAAGCCCCCAACCACTTGAGCAACTTATCCTCATCCGCCGCACAAAACCTATACCCCTTCTCCTCAGTGATAACCTGCAAACAATACCTCTTACTCCCACTGATAGGATCAATCTCCACCGCATCCACAATCTCATCAAACGGTATGATTTTCAGCGCAGACGACTCCTTCTCGTTCTTGTACATCGCTAATGACCCCGGCCGCAACACCATCCAGGTTTTCTTCCATTGCTTCACCGCCCCGCGTGACCGCAGCAGCAGGATCCAGTCTTGGTTGACGATGCGGGCGGCTTCTTGCATTTGGGCGACGGTGGCGCGGGCGGAGGCTTCTTCGAGGGCGTGAGGGTCTTCGGGGGAGGAGGTTGTGGGGCCGGGTTGGATGGGATTTGGGGAGCCGGGGGTGATGGCCTCGTCGCTGGGCTCTTCGGGGACGTCTTGGTCGAGGCCTTTGGGGCGGGAGAGGGAGAGCGCGGAGAGCCGGGCGGCGTTGCCGGCGAAGTCGGAGAAGTCGGAGTAGGAGGCGTTCTCGGGGCCGGAGTAGTCGAGGGTGGTGGAGGGGCGGCGGGGGTCGCCTGGTGGGTAGGTTGGGGCGGTGCGGGAGGGGGAGGATTGGGGGAAGGGGTCGGGGTCGGAGGAGCTGAAGCCCGGTCCTTCAGTACCTCGTTGTGGTGTATTTCGGTGTTGCGTGCTATGCCTGCCATGTCTGCCGAAGCCAGTGTATTTGCTGTCTGGCCTGCCGCCGGGGCTCATGAGGTTCATGTCCTCCTCGTCTTCGTCGATGCGCGCTTCCCTTCGTATGAGCTCTACCCACTCTTGTGCTTCCTTGTCGTCTTTAGCGCCGAGGTGAAAGTTGCGCGAAGGTGAGAAGAGACCGAAGACGTGTTTTGCCTTGCCTTTGGGATCTCGCTGACGGGCAATTGCGGTTAGGTCGGAGAGGACGATCTTGTGTCGCAACTTGTTCTCATCTTCCTTGCGGTAGATTGACAAAAGGTTCGGTCTCAAGACCAAGTATATGGGCCGCCATGACTTTGTCTTTCGTGTCCGCTTAAGCACTTGTCCTGCCTTGATGACCCGGTCAAATTCGAAATGTCCTTTTTGATTCACCGGGGACAGGGTATCGAGCGCGAGGTGTACGTTCCTGACGCGCTCGGCCGCATTGGCTAGCGAAGGAGTGCTGTCCAATCGAAGAGGTCCTATAGGTCGCGCACACGCGGAAGGGGTGGCCACTGCATTCGCCATCTCTACCGCTTGTTATAGGAAAGTCGATCGGAGCTCAGTAAGCGACGGCCGGTCCGTATTTGTGTCTTGTCCATTGAAGGCTGGAAATTGAGATTGCTGGGGGTTTCCAGGAGGTAGAATCGGAGTTTGACAATACGATGTTGACTTCTGACAGCGGAGGAATGACCTTGACAGAAGTCAGTCGGCGGAGGTTTCAGTTGATTGAGATTCATTCCACTTTTGTGACTGACGTGCACTGTTCATGCCAGCCGGAATCTGGGGAAGTGGCCTGTGCAGAGGCGGTTCGTGAGCGATCAAGCATTTTTATGCTCCACTTGAATTACTCATTCTGCGTCACTCGCGGCAGAGGTCGAATTCATATATCGCCACAAGAACTTGCTACCGTCCCCATGAAAAACATCCAAAATGCCTGTAGTCTCGCCAGAAAAGCTGGTGAAGCTCCAGCATGCCGCAGATGGCATGAGGAATGTACGTCATAGAGGCGGTGCTCTTGGTATGAACAGGGGTTGACATTTCACAGATCTGTATCTTGGCTCACGTTGTGAGTACCACGGGAACTCAAGTCATGGTCACTGCTCACACAAGTAGGATCACGGCAAGACATCGCTCACAGACGCACTTATCGCCACAAATGGAATCATCTCAGCCCGCATGGCGGGAAAGATCCGCTATCTGGACTCTAGACCGGACGAACAGCAGCGAGGTATCACCATGGAGTCGTCAGCCATCTCCTTGTTCTTCTCGCTACTCCGACGATCGTCAGCAGACGCAGAACCGAAGCCCAGCGAGCATCTCATAAATCTGATAGATTCTCCCGGCCATATCGACTTTAGCAGCGAGGTGTCTACTGCATCACGGTTGTGCGACGGCGCTCTAGTCCTTGTAGATGCCGTCGAGGGTGTATGCAGTCAAACAGTGACGGTCCTTCGGCAAACATGGAACGAGAAGCTGAAGCCATTACTGGTGATCAACAAGATGGATAGGCTGATCACAGAGCTGAAGATGACCCCATTAGAAGCCTACACACATCTCTCGAAATTGCTGGAGCAGGTCAACGCTGTAATGGGGAGCTTCGCCCTAGGAGAACGCATGGAATCGGATCTCCGGTGGCGGGAACGCCTAGACGAGTCAGTAGCCGCAGCTGCTGCCAAGCTGAAGAAGGAGAATGCTGCAGAAGTTCCAGGACGACCACGGAAACCGAGCTTTGTGGATGATGAAGGAGGTCTAGACACGACTGCGACACCTGCAGACTATGAGGACGAGGACGACGAGAGCATCTACTTTGCGCCGGAGAACAATAACGTTATATTTGGAAGTGCGATAGATGGTTGGGCATTCACGCCGCGACAATTTGCTGGTATTTACGAGAAGAAATTGGGCATCAAGCGAGCAGTTCTGGAAAAGGTATTATGGGGCGATTTCTATCTGGATCCGAAAACGAAGCGCATACTGGGAAGCAAGCATTTGAAGGGGCGGAATCTCAAACCTATATTTGTACAGCTTGTATTGGATAATATCTGGGCAGTCTATGAGGCCACAGTGGGCGGTAATAATAGTAAAGGGTAAGCTGATACTCCAATACCAATTATTGTAGGCCAATTCGCTAACCCATTGCAGAGATCCTGCTATGCTCGAGAAGATCTCGAAAGCACTCAACATTACTATTCCACAGCATGTTCTTAGAGCCAGAGACCCCCGAGGACTCCTCACGACTGTTTTCTCCTCTTGGCTACCTCTCTCGACCGCTGTACTCGTCTCGGTCGTCGAACATCTTCCTTCGCCTCCGATCGCACAGGCCTCGCGACTTCCGGCGTTGATTGAGAGCTCACCCGGATCCGACTATGTAGACGACAAAGTCAAATCAGCAATGTGCGAGTTCAAGAAAGGCGTTGATGATCCAGTAATTGCATATGTCAGCAAGATGGTTGCCGTACCCGAGAGCGAGCTACCTGTCAACAATCGCAAAGGCGGCGCATTGACTGCTGAAGAAGCTCGCGAGCTCGGCCGGAAGAAGAGAGCTGAGATCGCTCGCGCACAAGCTCTTGCGAATGGCGAGAATCCAGACATGGATTCTGTCACTGATGCACTGAGTACTGCTGCAATCGGTGACGAAGGAGATCTATCGAGACAACCGACCAATGGAAGCTCAGGCGAGGAGCAAGAGAAAGAGCACCTCATAGGCTTTGCGCGAGTCTTCTCTGGAACTCTGAAGGTTGGGGACGAAGTCTACGTCCTGCCACCGAAATTCACACCGGCAAAACCACATGCATTACCCGAGCCGAAGAAGGTCACAGTGACAGCCCTGTACTTGCTGATGGGAAGAAGTTTGGAGGCCCTCACATCGGTTCCCGCAGGATCCGTGGTCGGTATCGGTGGCCTCGAGGGTGCTGTACTCAAATCTGGTACCATTTCGACTGTCCTCGAAGGGGGTCCAAATCTTTCAAGCACTGGCGCTATTAGCACGAATGCCCCGATTGTTCGTGTGGCTCTGGAACCAGCTTGGCCAACTGACCTTGACAAGATGATCACTGGACTGAAGCTTCTTGAGCAGGCCGATCCCGCCGTCATCTACGAGCAGATGGAAAGTGGCGAACACGTCATCGTCACAGCCGGCGAATTGCACCTCGAAAGATGCTTGAAAGATCTTCGAGAGCGATTCGCCAAGTGCGATGTCCAAGCCGGTGAAGTCATCGTACCCTATCGAGAAGGCATCGTCAGGCAAGAAGAGATGAACGCACCGAAGAATACAGAGCTGGGTCGAGGTCGAATAGACGCCGTCGCCACCAGCAAGCAAGTCACCGTCCGCCTCAGTGTCCGGCCACTCCCCCAAGTCGTTACAGAATTCCTCGTCAAGAACGCAGCAGCCATTCGAAAGCTCTACTCCGAAAAGAAAGCCGCCGAAGAACAAAAGCACCAAAAATCTGACCCAGACGACATCTCATCCGACACGGAAGAAACCCCCACCACCTCCACCCGCATCGAAGACGCCATCGACGAAGCCGCCACCTCCACTCTCACCCTCTCCGACCTCCGCACCCAGCTCACCACAGCGTTCGCCTCCATCTCCGAAGACAAAGACATCTGGACCCCCTCCATCGTCAGCAAGATCGTCGCCTTCGGCCCCCGCCGCGTCGGCCCCAACCTCCTCATCGACTCCACCGAAGCCAACATCTGCGGCAAATTCCTCCACGACCCCTCCGACGCCTCCGATCCCTCGCAGCCGCAATCCCACACCTCCCTCACCCCGTCCGACTTTGTCGACAAAATCGCCCACGCCTTCCAGCTCGCGACCCACCAAGGCCCCCTCTGCGCCGAACCAATGCAAGGCGTCGCCGTCTTCCTCGAGAGCATCACCATCGCCGCCGACGAGCGCCACAACCTAGGCCGTCTCACGGGCGAAGTCATAAAAGCAGTGCGCGACTCCATCCGCTCTGCCTTCCTGGACTGGTCCCCCCGCATCCTACTCGCGATGTACAGCTGCGAGATCCAAGCCTCCGCGGAGGTGCTTGGACGGGTGTACGGCGTCATCACGCGGCGCAGGGGCCGGATCATCTCCGAGTCGCTGCTTGAGCCGTCGCCGAATTTCACGATCGTGGCGCTGTTGCCGGTGGCGGAGAGTTGGGGGTTCGCGGACGAGATTCGCAAGAGGACGAGTGGAGCCGCGAGTCCGCAGTTGGTGTTTGAGGGGTTTGAGATGTTGGATGAAGATCCGTATTGGGTGCCGACGACGGAGGAGGAGTTGGAGGATCTGGGGGAGAAGGGGGATAAGGAGAATGTGGCGTTAAGGTATGTGGAGAGGGTGAGGGAGAGGAAGGGGCTGTTTGTCAAGAGGAAGGTGGTGGAGCATGGGGAGAAGCAGAAGACGTTGAAGAGGTAGGGAGGAGAGATCGTGGTGGTATTAGTGAGCATGTAGCTGTGAATGAATGTCCGACTCCAGGTCCCTGCTGACCCCCACCTCCGTCCCCTCTCGCCATGGCCCCTTCCACCTTCCCCCTCCCCTTTCTACTACCAGCTCCCCCCTCTGCACCCAATTTACATCGAGTACACCAAAACTCTCAGGTCCAGATTCCACGGACAACTCCTCGTCATCCATACATTGACGTACCACTTATCCCAGGCGTCCGATACGTGCACGAATATCTCCGGGTGCCATGTGTAGGGTTTCCGATTGCTAGTCTGGCGGAATTGTTCGCTCCATTGACTTTGTACCCACGAGAGTTTCGCAGCTGGCGTGGCTTCTGGTAGTTTCGAAAGTGGTAAACTACCAGGTCTGCAGCGGTCTGGTAGGTCAAGTAGGATTCGAGCCTGCTCAAGAGCAAGCCGGTCATTGCGTTCTACCCCGGAATGCTTCAATTCATCGTTTCGGCAGGTCTGGCGATGTCTGACGAACGCCGTAGCTTCCAGTACATTCTGTAGCGTAACGACGGGCGGTCCAAGGTTTGTGGCGAGATTGCCGAGGCCCCAGTCGATGGCAGACCGTACGGCGAGGTTTGCGTACGCAAGCGAGGGCAGCTCTTGGGTACGTGCCATTCCACCCATTTGTCCTACCAGCATTTGCGACCTCAACATACTAATATAGAGGGCGGCAATACATCTGGCGGTATATGCTCCGTAGAACCGTAGTGGCAGCTCTCCTCTGTACGTGAGGATGCAGACTACCAGAATACGGACAGTGTTCATCGTTATCGGTAGGTCGGAGACGAGATCCTGGTAGCGTGACTGGTTACCCGTCAATTCAACATGCAGATCTGGTAGGACCTTTGCATTAGAACCTACCACAAAGGCGGATGTTGCAGCCGGTCCGACCTCATTCCACCCGGCCTGGCCTCTGAGCACATTTCCTGTCAAAATGTCGACGATTTGCACAGTGGCGTCTTCTATCATCTCGGCTTCGTCAGGTTGGGTGCTGGTAGTTCCATGCGCATGAGCTGGGTTATGGGCCGAGATGCTGGTAGGTGCATTCGCTGCGTCGTCTGCGACATTGATCGCTTGTTGAGCTGATGAACCGGTTCTGGGATCCATGTTGGTAGTATTCTAAGAATTGTGGTAGTAATGGAATGATTTTGTGGTGAAAAGCACATGTTGGAAAGCATGTGAAGCTGAAGATGCTTCTAGCTGGTCTGTCGCTCCTTCCCCTCGTCACACATCACATCCGTTAAGGTTCTTTCCGCCATGCCGCAAGCTCGAAACGGCAACAAAATCAAGTCCACGAAGCAGGCAACTCCTGGTAGAATCCGCGGCTCTTTCGATGTCAGTACCGCCCGACAAGTGCTGAAGAAATTGGCATTGGTGATTGAGCAGGGTGAATGTGAAATCGAATCAGGTCGCTCATCGCAAATACGAACTCACATATGACAGACTACCAATTTATACCTTTGCCGCTGCGTCTACCAGGGTCCGAGCAAGGGGAGACCCTAGAGGTTTGCGATAATGGCGAGTCTGTTGAGTCTGAGCGCTCGAGGTACCTCTCTGTATTCAGAAACGACCGCGCCTTCACCTACCTCTACGACGAAGTGAGTCTGAGGATGGGGAGACGAGGTCGCGCAAGCTGACAGGAATAGCTGCGCGAAGCGGAAAAGCATGAAGCGGCCGACGATTTGCTGACTACCATGATCGACTATGGCAACCTCGTGGCATTCGAGCGGAAACTGCTGGCGCACATCAAGAAGCAGGGCCCGGATCGGTTCTGCTGTGACTTACCTTGGTGCTTATCGTCTTTCGAGAGCAAGGAAAAGTGGCGCCAGCATGTCGAACAGAGTCATCGACATTGGTTGGCATGGGCAAAGAGAGACATTGTTGCGAAGGACCTGGACGAGGCTGCCGTCAATCTGGACGATGTGGTATTCCTGGCCATCGCGAATCTAGCTCAGCATGAGGTGGCGAGATGCAACAAGACCACGGCTGGCTCATGATCGTGACGGTCGACGCAGGTAATTCCGAGGTTGAAGTGAAGAGTCAAGTGGTCCCGACGAAGACAATCAGGGATCATCTCGGTTGGAATCGGCTCCTCCTTTTCCCCAACAACCGGGTCGACTTTCGGTGTCCGGGGCGGAAAAAGGACCAAGACATGAGCCTCATCAATGCAGGTAGTTTTGATATCGTACCATCCTGAATGAACAAATTTTCAATCTGCGACCTCACTACTTCATGAACGGTCACGTGAAGAGTAATGGGGTGGCAAAAGCCCCCGTCCAACCTGGCGCTGAACTATGGCGGCACCCAGATCCAGAGAGCACCCAAATGCACGAATTTATGACAAGAATAAACAAAAAATATAGCAAGAACTTCAAGACATATAACGACTTGTATCAATGGAGCATAGACGGTATCTCGTCCTTTTGGTCCGAAACATGGCAGTACGTCGGCATCAAAGCATCGAAAAGCTATGACAAGGTGAGGCCATGTCTGTTACGGAGTATGGATCAATATTATGCATAGTATGCTAATCAAATGTCAGTCCATCTCAGACGATAATGTCATGTTCCCACGACCCTCATTCTTCCCTGGAGCCGAGCTCAACTTTGCAGAGAATCTGCTCTACCCGACACAACATGTTGACCCGGAAAGCATTGCAATCATCTCAGCAAACGAGGTATCGAGAGAGCAAGTGACCTGGTCAGAGCTGCGAGAACGTGTACAGAAATGTCAAGCAGGAATGA
Organism: Elsinoe arachidis; assembly: GCA_013372555.1. Classification (NCBI taxonomy): domain Eukaryota; kingdom Fungi; phylum Ascomycota; class Dothideomycetes; order Myriangiales; family Elsinoaceae; genus Elsinoe; species Elsinoe arachidis. The sequence goes on from JAAPAX010000001.1 coordinate 3,067,856, forward strand.
TTGCTGCTGGTCTGCAGGTCGGCGACCGGGTGGGAGGCTTTGTTGCCAACCATACCAACGCGCTAGTGGCGATGCTGGCAGCGACTTCTCTCGGCGGTGTATGGACAGCAGTATCTCCAGATACAGGCGTGACCGCAGTCCTTGATAGGATGGTGCAGATCGAGCCGGTAATCTTCGTTTGCGACAACGCGGTTATCTACAATGGCAAGACGCACCCGACACTGCCCAAGGTAGAAGAGATATGCGCCTCATTGCCTTCGGTCAAGAAGATCGTGATCCTCGAGACCATCACATCATTCCCCATCAATACCGAGGCCGAATCCTTCTCTGGTCGCGCCGTCACATACTCTCAGTTCTGCTCTGCTCCGGCCTCGAAAGACATCCAATTCAAGCAACTCCCACCAGACCATCCCGTCTACATCCTCTATTCCTCGGGAACCACAGGCAAGCCCAAAGCCATCGTTCACGGTGCCATCGGCACCCTCCTCCAGCACAAGAAAGAACACATCCTCCACTGCGACATCCGATTCGGCAACCGTCTCTTCTACTACAGCTCCACCACCTGGATGATGTGGCACTGGCTCATCTCAGGCCTCGCCTCGGGCGCCACCCTCATCCTCTACGACGGCTCTCCCTTCCGCTCCCCAGCCCCTCCATCCTCCTCCGACCTCTCCATCCCCGACGACCTCGCCATGCCCCGCCTCATCGACGAACTCCGCATCACCCACTTCGGCACCTCAGCAAAATACCTCTCCATCCTCGAAGGCAAATCCCTCCTCCCGCGCTCATCCCCCCACAACCTCTCCCTCACCACCCTCAAAGCCATCTACTCCACCGGCTCCCCCCTCGCCCCCTCCACCTTCTCCTACGTCTACACCGCCTTCCCCGCACTCAACCTCGGCTCCATCACTGGCGGCACAGACATCATCTCCCTCTTCGGCGCCCCCTGCCCGCTCACCCCCGTGCACTGCGGAGAAATCCAAGTCCTCGGCCTCGGCATGGCAGTGCAAGCATGGGACTACCGCGGCACCAACGTCAGCTCGACCGGCGAACCCGGCGATCTCGTCTGCACACGCCCCTTCGTATGCCAACCCGTGACCTTCTGGGGCCCCGACGGCGAGGCAAAGTACAAAGCCAGCTACTTCGACATGTTCCCCAACGTATGGGCGCACGGCGACTTTGTGCGCTTCAACCCGTCTACAGGCGGTATCTACATGCTGGGACGTAGCGATGGGATTCTCAAGCCGGGAGGGGTCAGGTTCGGGAGCGCGGAGATTTATAATTTGGTATTTGAGCATTTTGGGGGGGAGGTGGAGGATTCGTTGTGTATTGGCCGGAGAAGGGAGACGGATCAGGATGAGACGGTGGTGTTGTTTCTCAAGATGAAGGAGGGAGGGGGATTTGGGGAGGAACTGGTGCAGAGGGTCAAGGGTGTGGTGAGGAGAGAGTTGAGTGCGAGGCATGTGCCTGGTGTGGTGGTGGAGTGTCCTGAGATACCGGTGACGGTGAATGGGAAGAAGTGAGCGCAAATCTGGACACGAAGACGGGGTGTGTGCTAATCTTTGCTAGGGTCGAGAATGCGGTCAAACAGATTCTTTGTGGGTTGAACGTCAAGACGTCGGCGTCAGTGGCGAATGCGGAGTGTTTGGAGTGGTATAGGGAGTGGGCGAGGACAAACTAATGAGGCAGGGCAAATGAAGATGAGGATTATTTGGCACCCAGAAAGACCTTGCGCAAGCTTCCAGTATCGGCCGTATAAAAGTTGATTGTCACCTTTGAAACGAAAAACAGGCCTGGTTTGCTGCTTGACGCCATCGACAACTTGTCCCATATTAGACTCAACCCTCGCGCCGCTCACCACGTAGACCCTGCTACCAGGTGGAGAATTAAGGATGCTGGGAATGTCGCGTGTGGGAAAATAGTAAAAGTGGAATGTGGACTCATCTATGCAGCTCTCAGTGGTAGTTGAGAACGTGTAGTGTGTGTGTGTATCTGCGGTGTGAGCAGGTTCTTGCCACATGCATCGCTTAGCTCTGCTGTTGCAGGACAGTTAGGATGATGGCGTAGTCAAGTGGTTTCCCCACTGTCTCTCGTATTGGACAAAGTACGCAGGGCGACGTCAACGCTGTGTCCTTGTTTGTCGCAGTCATCTTGCAAGGAAACGTTGCGTTGGCAGTTTGAGAGTATGGCATGCTTGAGGCGTCGTGATCACGCAAGGTGATGTGATGCAGCGAGCAAGACAACACGCGGGGTCCTCACCACAAGTCACCGCATACATCTACCTTGATGTCCCGCTTCCGAAGGAATCCATTACTCAATCCAGGATGCAACGTAGTAATAATAATCTCTCATTATCATGAAATATCTCTATCCTCGCCGGGGCTATCCCTCAGCTCGGCAAAATCGTTATATCATCCAAGCGCTATGCCGCTAATATATCCCAACATGCCACTGGACATTGTCCCATCTCATACAAGGCTGATGCAGATACTCAGTCATGCTAATCGTCCACTCCCACGCTGACCCAGCGCTTGGGCACGGGTCGACTCCTTCTCTTTCTATCCGTCATTACCGGACCACCTCCAAGCATTACGTCCGCACCGTCTGGTCGGATTTCCTTTGTTTCAATTACGACTACGTTCTGACGAGGGGGTAGCCAGATTCTCGCTCGTCCGCCGACTGTTTCTTCGAGCTTGCCGACACGACGCATGTTCATCTCTAGTACAACGACTCGGAGGAAGTCGCTGTTCTCTCTTGGTTCCCTTTGGCGCATAAGTGGTGGGCCAGCAAGAGCACGACCAGCTTCACTATTAGCGTCGGGTGTACTCTTTGCCTTTGTCCGCTTTGGAGCCGGGCTACGGTTGTAGGTCTTCATTTGAATCATCGGACTGTGACGATGCTCTTCCAGGACCACATTGGAGAAGAGGTCGTTAGAAGAGTTGTGGAGTGCCTCACGGTACCGAGACTGCTGTTCGTCAAAGCTGAGGACCGTGGGGTTGAAGTATCGGCGCTCGGACTTGGTCGGTACGCCAGAGAAAGAGACTGGTCGGACTTCGGGCGTCAACCGGGGGAAGATGTAAGGATGTTCCCACAGCGTCGCATCTGAGTAGGCATAGGGGGTGGTGGTCAGATGCGGCCCGGCGTTGTTGAGCGAAAGTTGAGAGAGCGAGGAGAGAGCGCGGGTTTTGAGCGATTGGAGCGAGAGTGTGAGATTTGATTTGAAGGAGGACTTCCGACGGTCGAGGTCCTTGTTGGAGGCTATTACAAGAGGAATTGGAAAGTCGAAGTCGTCGTCGAGATCTGGTGTAGACCGAGGAATGAGTGGATGGTCGAGGACGCAATCTTCGGTCGGTGTCAAAGATACTGCCTTGATCTTGCGAGCGGAAGCAGAGATGCTGCCAGCCCGGGATGTCCGCGCCGCACTCGGGGTTGGAGGGTTGCCTAAGGATAAGAGAGATGCTTGGTCAAGCTCCAGGGACGGAGTAGAGTCGCTGGAAGCTGAGCGGGAAGATAACAGCCCTTCAGGATACTCTCCCGGGCTATCGAGGCCGCACTCAGCGGTATCATCTGACGGTTCAAGCAATACCTCCATCGACTTGAGGCTGCCATACGAAGGCATGCTCAAAGCTTCCGACTTCCATTCTTGGACCAGCTCATCGATAGAGATGCGCCGTTGTGGATCTATCCGTCTCTTCGCCGTCGTCTTCCGTGGTGGAATAGCTGTCACGGCGAGTAGCGCAGCGACAGAAGCCGGGACGGCATCCCGGCGATGTGTGTTTGCAGCATTGCTCGATTCGCGGCGGCCTTTGCCAGCTTGACTGCTGCCTGATGATACCCTTCTCGAGCTTGCACCTCTTGAGGAGTTTCTCGACGGTATTGTGACTGGTTTGGAGACTGTCGGACTCGTTGGGCGTGGACTTGTTCGTGGTGGGATGTAGTGGACATCGTCATTCTTCCTTATCGGGGTCCCGGGCGGGACCCTCTGCGCCTTGCACGTGTCGCGCTTCATGGTCGATAACGAGTCCTTTTCGTCATTGCAAGTGTGTGGTGGCCGTCGTAGGTACTTGAAGGAGAACATGAAGTCAGAGTATGACCTTCTGGCGCTATCCGAGTTTTGGCCCAACACTGGTCGCGTGGGTCCAGTACGAGCACCGATTATTACGTTTGTGAAATCGGAAGGTACGTAAGAAGCCGAATCTGGGGAAGGAAGCGGCCAGCTGCGTCGGGTCTGCCTGAATCGCGTGCCCTTGTGCCTTGGGTTGCCAGCTAGACCGATTGCAGAAGGCCAAGCAGTCAGGGTCCTAATCAAAGTGTTTCATCGACCATAAGGCAGTCTGTGCAGAAGTAGGGAAAAGAAGGTGGTATGGATGTCAAGAAATCAAGAAGAAGAATGCAAGTAAGATCAGCAAGAGTGAGGAGAGCGTGTGGAGTGCAGAAGAACGACTATCAGGAGCCGTGTCGTCAGTTTCGTTCGTCCGTCGGCTGCGGCGTCTGGTGAAAAGGATGGTACAGAGTGACTGATAAGGGATTTGCGAGGCTCAGATTGGAGCTGCAGCCCGCAACGCAAGGCAAGGGAGGCACGCGCTCCAGAGTGCTCGTGTGTCACTCACATGCGCGACACAACCGAATGCAAGCCCCCGTTGTGCCCGCGGGATGCTGGTCCCGATCAACCCGATGACGAAGTCACCGAATAAGAAAGCATTCACGCATGCACTTTCGCTTGGTGTGTCCAACGTTGTGCGCCATCTCTCTTTTGTCGCGTTTGTCCGCCCACTCTCGCTTTGTCGAATCAGCGTTGGGCATCACCAGATTTACGGCTCGGCATGCACGACAGACGGGCGGAAGCGATATCCCGAATCGGCAAGAGCCTAATCCTTGTCACAAGAGACTGACTCTCCAGACCTTCTAGAAAAATTGCTCTGCCTATTCTTGTCTCTCGATACCGAGCACCGCCCTCCGCTTATGACATGACCATCGAGGAGGACAAGGCGCTGTCCACTTCCAGCTACTGGGATGGCAGGTACCAGCAGTCCAACGGCGACGTGCCTACCCACGAATGGTTCAAGTCATTCTCCGAGCTCGAGCCCTTTCTTGCAAAAAATCTCTTCAGCGTCCAAGGTTTGAGGCCAGAAGACGATCCGCAAATACTGCACCTCGGAAGCGGTGACTCTGTGCGTACGACCTAGCACTTCCCAATCTCCCGTCTTCTCCAACGTTATCAGGCTTCACCGTGTTCCGCTGGTAGGTGTCCTTTTCCTGACTGTTCGTCATCTTAGACCGTCCCGAGCGACCTGGCCTCTCGCGGCTACACTCGGCAGCTATGCTTCGATTTTTCTCCTGTTGTCGTCAAGATGATGAGTGAGCGCCACAACCACATTCAAGGCATCCAATGGAGGCAGGTTGACGTCAGGGATATGAATTCCGTCGAGGATGGTGCTGTCGATGTTGCTTTCGACAAGGGGACGCTCGATGCTATGATCTGGGGCAGTAATTGGTCGCCGCCGGACGAGGTCAAGGACAACACTTCGAAGTATCTCCGTGAGGTTCATCGAGTACTCAAGGACGATGGCGCCTTTTTGTATCTCACATTTCGACAACCGCATTTCATGACACCATTGCTCAACCCAGATGGTCTTTGGGATCTGGATATGCAAGTACTGAGTGGTGGTGGTGGATTCGACTACTATGGATATTTCATTCGAAAATCGAAACACTAAGTCATCTCAACCAGGTCACTGATACTGCTGCCTGCCATTCGCCGCTAAGTGCTTCATGCAAGATCGTTCCTGGCTCTTCCGATACCAATTTCCCATCATCTACCATGTTCACCACGCTGCAGCTCTTTCCAACACCAGTCAGCACTGCTGAACTGTCGCCGATGTCGTCCTCGCATTCAGAGAAGGGGCATGGTGCTTCTGAAGGACGTGTGAGAGAGGTTGATGGTACGTGGGTTGGCCCGGAGAAGCCTCTTGGACTATCCAGTAACTCCTTCACTTCGCGGTATAACCAGTCTTCAGACTATATTCTGCTCAGGGTGACGCTTAACCTTCCTGACGAGAGCCTCCCAGTTGCCAAAGCCGGGAAGACCAAGCCCCAGGCAAAACAACAGCAGAGTCATGGGGATGGTGACCACGAAGTATATCCAGATGGGATAATCGACCAGTTCGAAGAAGTTCATACCGAAGAATGTCTGGAATCGTGAGTCTGGCACGCAGTAGGTTATCATTACACTTACAGCTGTAAAAGTTGCTGGTAAGAAAATGACCGTCAATCTTGTAAGGAATTCGGTCACATCCCGATCGTTGTTGCGGATCTCGTCAAGTACTCTCTGCGAGATGGCCACGCTCTCCAAGTCGACTTGATGGAACACCTAATCTGCCATCAGCGCCGATCACTCGTGCTTGTCACAATAGGCCTACCCTATCGAGCTGCCTTTCAAGCCGCTTCTCATTCGAATGGGCGCGCTCTTGCATTGTCTTTAGCAGCCCAATTGTGCATCTCATTTCCTCCAGCGTCGGGTCGACCATCAGTCGCTTTCTCTCATCGCCGTTCGATCCCACGGTCACTTCTACTGGCGGGAAAAAGTTCGCGCAGTCTTGCTCCATGCGTGCGAGCGCCGTCCCGCTAGCTGACATGGTCTCTATGCCATGAGTGAGATGACGGAGCAGCCCCAGTAGGTGGTAGTACAACTCGATGCTTTCCTTTTTGGCCGTGTCGAGCTTGTTTCGAGTCGTCAGAGGTTGCTTGGGCGGTCCTTTGGTGCTTGGTAGATTGTTCGCTGCTGAAGGTCCCGGAGTGGATTGACCTGCCTGTTGCTTCGTGGGGTTGTCTTCATCGTCTGGTTTGATTTGCTATACACATGTCAGTGGCTCATTATTGGAATCCATATCGAGCACCTACTTCTTCCAGTGACTTCAACGGGTCTCTGAAGCGCCATACAGAGCCATCAATGATGCTAAGAACTTCTCGAAGGAGAATAGTGTGAATCGAAAATGGGTTATCGGAGACTCCGCTGTGCACGTTCGTCTCATTCACATTCAAGATGTGGTCTTTCATACGCGTGAGCAGCCTCTCACTCGTCTCCTTCACCTCACCTCCAGCCAGATCAAAGCAGAGCAAAATGAGCGATTTCGAGCCAGTCGACGTCTCTCGCCAAATGACATGGAAGCAGAGAAAGTCCCATGAGAAGTTGGTTTTGATCTTCAGTGGAATGTCCCTTCTCTCGTCAGAGGTCTGGATTTGCTTGATGAGGTAGCGTGCAGTTGAGACTGGTCATATCTGTCAGCATCTCTCCCTCTTCTTGGGCGTCCTCGCCGCTCACCATGCTTGCGGCCCCCGTCAGACAAGATGCCTGTGTATGATCCGTTGTGATTCCATCCCAGGAAACCGAAGAAATACCACGGCACGTGATATTTGGCATTGAGTGTGGATCTCAAATTGGACCATTTTGGACTGTCAGGTTTTATCTCTCTCACCGAGGGCATGAAGCTTTCTAGCAGTCAGTCATTGTTACATTCTGTGCTTCATCAGAGTCTTACAAGACATGCACACCTTCGGCATTCTCGGGCTGGAAATGGTCAATCGCGTTGGTGATTCACATGCAATATACTCACATCGAAGCTGTCAAACCCGGCTTGGTCGAGAGCAGGCTGGCCGACCCAACTACCATTGCTACGACCGTCAGTATCCGAGCTACTCACAGCAGCAAGGGACGCACCTGTCGAGCTTATGATGCTCGATTTGATTTACTATCTCGAGGGGTTTAGGTGGCTGATTACCAACAGCTGTCGTAGCACTGGATACCTGACCTGAAGCTGGCGGTGACGGCCGGCCAGCCGGCGGAGTTGAGGAGGAACCAGGCATAGCGACTGACACAGATACCTCGTCCACGACAGAGCAATTGATGCATCTTTTGTGGGGGTCAATATAGGCTGCCTTAAAACAGGGCTGCCGTCTTTGCCTTCAGCTCTGGCAATTAACGCATGCTCCTGCCTCCAATCAAGTCCGTGAGGCTGTGTGCGCCATTCCCGCCACAGCTGCGTTGGATGCTTACTGTTCATGCATCTCGACTTGAAAGTCCATTTCTCCCGCATCAACACGGTGGCTCAGCATCAACATGCATCGGATGGCTCGAATGGAAGCCTTCAGCATCACCAGGGTGGGCATGGATGCACCCACGCAATGCTGTCCGATGCACGGCGTGACGTCGTCTCAATCGCGACTGACCTCCTGCTGGCCCCCTTCTCGAGCAGGACGAAGTGACTGTCGGTGCACAGCCTGCGAACATGCGATGCATAGCGACAGAAGACATATTTTGCCTGATTCCATCGACGCCCAACATGCACAGTTGAATGCCATTGACATCACAGATGGCATAGCTGCGGCTCAGACTGAACCACCAGTAGCAATCGAATGATCACACATGAATCGTGAACGATACACATCACCCAGCCAGCGACACTTCGATTCAAAGAGGATGCCTGGAGACAGAGACGGCACGCTTTCGCAGTGTTGGTCTAATGACTATGCGAATTCGTGCCTCGGGCAGACTGAGAGCCATCCGCGGACTGTCATCAACACTCCTACCAGATTGTTTCGACTTCAAGACATCCACTGACAGGTTGTGATGCTTCTGTCATTCTCAGTCCAAATTGAGCAGTCGTCTAGCGCTGGCCTTCCGTCAATGCGACCATGTCGAGTCTTATCCAACGGTGTTTGATGCCACTTGCCGCCACCGTTTGAAGGGCGGCTCTCGCTCGGCTCTATTTTTGGCTTCTTTTTAACGAAGTTTGATCAGTCTTCAACCAAAAGCCGTTGCGCTTGAAGCAACACCAGACTCCCGGCGATTCTCAACATGACGTTGAAACAATGGTACTTCGCCATGAGATGCTAGGTTTGCCGAACTTCTCATTGGGCTCGCCTGATCGGGAAACTTGTGATGCAACCAGGAGAGACTTCAGAAATCCTTCGACACTGCGAACTGGAGCCGCGTATAGAGCAGCCCTACTTCACTTCCTTGCTCGGGTACCTGCAGCAAAGGCAGAGCTACCAGATTCCTGGCCACCTTCCGGTCCTTCGTACGCGCACACCGCGAGCGCGTAGATCACTCTCGTCTACGACAGCATCATCGACGACGATTCAGCCGCATCGCGCCGCATCAAGATCACAGATGTCATCGTTCTCAACCGTCAGCTGCAAGAATGCGATAAGCTACAGACCACGTTCAACCACGAGGTCTTGTTTCGCAAAAACATAACGGTCCGAAGACAAAGGCCGCCAAAACTGGTGTTTTGCAAATAGGCATATTTCGGGCGTAAACCTGTGACGTGAGCTGTGCCATAGATGTCGGTACGTCTCGTATTGGGAAACCGGCCCGGCGGTACACCACCCATTTGACACCTAACATGGAAGAGTATTGTTTTCTTCGGTATTGATTCGACTTTGACTTCTCCACATCCAAGACAGCCCTCGGTCGTGAGGGCAATACGATGTGACGGAACCATGAACCTTGACACCCACGATGGGACTGGTTGAACATGTACCTGGCGAGTTCACATAAAGGTCTGTCATCTCCTCCTCTCATTTCATCCCATCAGCATCCACTCGACAGCATCTCTCACTTTCATTCCATCACCTCGCTTAATCTATTTCTCTCCATAATCCAAGATGTCTTCCCAAAACATGCTCATCGCAGCCCTCATGGCCTCCATGGCCTCAGCAGCCTACATGCCCGAGGCCAAAGCCGCATCCTCCTCCTCCCTCACCACTACCAGCGTCCCACCATCCACAACCTCCGCCTCCCCAACCCTCGCCGCATACACCCCCACCACTACCGCCTCAACCTTCAACGGGATCTGCAACGCCGCCGCCATCGCCCGCGGCGACTGCACCGCGTCAGCCGCATACGTCCCCTCCAGCAGCGCCTCCACCACCTTCAACGGCTTCTGCAACGCCGCCGCCATCGCCCGCGGCGACTGCACCGCGACCGCCGCCTCCGTCCCCGCCAGCAGCAGCCCCGTCATCGCCCCCGCTCCCCACCCCGTGACCACAACCCAGATCCTCACCGCTTACACCACCTACTGCCCCTCCCCCACCCAGTTCGCGGTCAATAATGTGACCTACACCGTCTCGACCGCGACCACGTTGACGATCAAGGATTGTCCTTGTACGGTTGTTAACACGGGGCTGGTCACTACGCCTGCTGGACCGACGTCGGTGCCAGTGACGACAGGGCCGGCGGCGACGACTCCGGTGGTTTATGCCACGACGTCTGTGCCTGTGGTCGCGACGACGGCGAGGAATGGCACTGCGTCGGTGACGAGGCCGGCGGTGCAGAGCTTTACTGGTGCTGCGGACTCGGTGAGGCCAATGGCTTGTGTAATGGCGCTGGGATTGTTGGCGTTTTTGTAGGTGAGGGTGGATCCGGGGGAAAGGGAGAGGGGGGAGGGGCAGGGGGAAGGGGGTTAAGGGGTGGTGGTAATGTGGTTGTAGAAATGTAATATGCGAGTGTCTCTCACGATCGAATACATGTCGCTTACAATCCTGCTCTGTGCTGATGCATACCTGATACGATGATCTGACTCTGGAAGCGAGGTACGGTTGGCGCAGTTGGTAGTGAAGGATCATTGAAGATAGATAAGTATGCTACATAGATCTGCTAGATAAGTATGCTGTTCTTCTGTGATCTGCTGTGGTCGAACGAGAAAGCTGGAGGTGTAGCTGGACATGCTCCAAGCTGGTATTCGTCTCAATCGTTCACGAGTGCAAAAACTCCATCCCATGACGCCGAAAGAAAACCCCAATTTGAACGTGTCGGGCTCGAAACCACTCACAAGCCCTCTTCATCCTCGATCTCTTCGCCCTCAACCTCATCGCCCTCGATCTCTTCGCCTTCAACCTCTTCGCCATCAGACTCATCCGGCAGAGAGATGTTCTCATAGTCATCCTCCCCGTCCTCGGCCTCGGCCTCCTCCCTCTCACAAAGCTCCTGTGTCATGAGCTCCAGAGCAAGCTTGTACTCGTCCAGCTCAGCCTTCAAGTCACGATTCTCCTTCGATAGTCCTTCAATGTGGTTTCGAGCCTGGATGTTCGATGCCTTATTACTTTCGAGGAGGGTAGTCATGTCCTGGTCTTTGCAATCACTGTAAAACTGGGCCACGTTGAGTTCGTCCTCGAGTTGCTTGCATGTAGCCCTCAAGCTTCTCTCGGTCTGCTCGTGTTGCGCGGCTTTGGCATTGACGTCGGCCATGGTCTTCTTGTGGGTATCATCGTTGTTGGAGATGATATCGTTGAGCTCTTGGACCTTGACCTGGTGCTGACTGGTCATGTTGGTGATTGTCTGCTGCATCTCGTTGACCCTGGTCTCATGTTGGGCAGCCAGGTCCTTCTTTGCTTGTGCCAGCTTTGCAGCGGTCCTCTGCAAGTCGAGCATGATCCGATGCTCTTCATCCATTTCGTCCTCTGCCAGCACCAACTCTGCACTCAACCTCCCGACCTCCTTCTCCAAGTGATCCACTTTCCCTCTGAGGGCTGCATTCTCCTTCCACATCTCTGTGATCTTCTTCTGGTGGTGTTCGGCTTCATCATCGATCGCCTTGTTCAATTTTGCGACCTTGGCTTGATGCTGCTTTGCTCGATCCTTGATTGTCTTCGTCAATTTCGTGAGCTCGGTATCACGGTGCTTTTTTGCCTCGTCCTTGATGACGATCTTCTCCAGCTCAAGGACCTTCTTCAGTTCCACGACCTCGAGTTTGTGCTGTTCAGCTAGGGCCTTGTTGGTCTTTTCCAGTTCCGCGACCTTGACCTGATGTTGTGCAGCCATATCTTGACTCGCCTTCCCGAGCTTCGTAACAGCCTCCTTCAGTTCTACAGTCTCCTTTTCGAAACGTTCGGCGGAATGGCAGAAATGCTCCATCTCCTCGTTCAGATCTTGAATGTCCTCTTCGAGATCGACGACTGTGTTCTCTAGCCTTGTAACTTCACCCTCAAGCTCCGTGACCTTTGCTTGGAGTTTCTCAGCGTTGTCGTTGCCCGTCTTCTTGGCATTGGAAATTGTGATGGAGTACCATTTCTTCACACCTTCGAGCTTTGACTCGAGGGCTGAGACCTTGGTCTGATGCTGCTGATCCTGATCTCTGAGCTTCTTCTCGAGCTCAGCAACCTCTAGGTTGTGTTGCTGAGTGAGGTGCTGCTTCTTCAAATCGCGATCCTGGATGAAGGTTTCCAGAGCCGCCTTGTGTAGATCGGCAGTGTGCTTCTTGTCCTTTTCGTGGCTACCGATCATGCTCTGTACAGTGCGCTGATGTGACTCTGTGAGGTCTACCTTGTCCCTACTGAACTTCGACTTCATCTCGTCGACCTGCGTCCTATGTGACGCAGCAACAATGTCCTTCTCGATGCGATACTTATCAGCTAGATCTCGCATATCACTGCGAAACTGATCGGCTCTGAAGGCTTTTTCGTCCTCAAACATACGCTGCATGTTCTCCACGACGCGCTTGTGGGAGGCGTCCTTTTCGGAAGAGAGTGCTTCGAGTTCAGTCTTATGGTCGGTCTCGGCCCTGGTGACCGGAATAAGATCCGCGGCCTTTCCTGAATCCGTAGCCTTGCCGCTGACTTCGCATGGTGATTCCTTAGGAGCTGTACACCCAGTTATGGTGGCCGGTGTACCAAGGTTGAGGGGTGGTTGACCAGATGTGGTAGTCCAGTGCGCTGTACTTGGGGCGAGGGAGAAGTTGAAGGAAACTTCATCGCTGCCGAAGATCGAAGCGGTGTTTTCCCTATGTCTTTCATAAGGGAAGACACGGTGGGAGGACGGTGCTGTCTGGGCTGGCGCTTGACTGCCTGACGAAGGTGTTGAACCAAGCGGTGGTTCGCGTGGCGCGAGTTCGTTCATCAAAGACTCCTTGCTGGAGTTGTTGGTTGCCATGTTGCCTTTGTCGTTTTCACTTGGTGAGGTTGGGTGAGGTGGCAGGACTGGCATGTGAATTCGGGCTTGTGAGTCCGCTTGTCTCAAGTGGTCGACTGGTAGTTTTCGAAGCAGCTTTGGATTGTGATGGTGATACACGACCTGTCGCAGAGTTGCGCAGGCGTGATATTGGTATCGTTGAAGGTGGTGTGGTAGAGGTTGTGAAAAGGGAGGAAGAAGAGGAAGAGATTTTCTCGCAAAGAAGAAGAGGCGAAGTGCAAAAAGAAAGGTTTTGTCTGGAGTATAAAGTGAAGAGCGGTCTAGCGGGGACATAGAGTTCTTTTATGTAGCACAAGTGGCATGTGAAGCTTGATACACATGCCTGAGTCAGCAACTCACAGTCTGTAACAGCACGTGATGGCTGCAAATCTGCGGAAGTATAGATGCAGCAGCAAGTCACAAGCGCTGAGTGAGGAGATTGGTAGTAACCTTCGTGCAGCAGATGCCGTTCCCCTGATCAGCATCATGCCACAACACCTGCCCATCCTCGTCCTCGCCCTACCAGAAGACAACCACCCTGTACACTCCGCCGCCTCAAATGACCTCCCTATACACCTGACCATTCACACACCATCCACCCCATCCCCATCTTCAGCCTCCTTCGTCTCGCCCTCCCCCACCCCCATCCCCTTCCCACTCTCCCCCTCCTCCCCCTCCACCTTCCCCCCCACCCTCTCAACCTTAATCCCCCCCACCAACAACCCCTCATAAAACTCCCTCACCCTCCTCACCTTCCTCTCCGCCGTCTCCCTCTCCCTCCTGACCTCCTCCTCCAGCGCCCTAACCCTCGCCTCCCCCTCCCTCCCCCTCCTCTCCACCTCCATCTCATGCTCAAACTCCCTCTCGATGCGCGCCATGCCGTGCTCGACTTCCATCTTTGTGATCAGCGCGAGCAGGTCCTCCTTTTCGGCTTCGAGGTCGGTGATGAGGGTTTTCAGGTCGCGGGTGCGCGTGTGTGAGGTGAGGAGCTTGGCGGAGAGGTGTTGGGCGCGGGTGCTGAGTTGGGTGTTGGCTTTGAGGAGGAGGGCGTTGGATTGCCGCAGTTTGGAGAGTTCGATGGAGGATGGGGAGCCGGGGTTGTCTTCGATGGGAGGGGTGGTCATGGTCGTTAAGGTCTGGTAGGTTGTTGGTGGTTGATGAGAGACAGAACTAGTTTTTCGGCTGCTGAAGCAGTGCTTAGGCTGGAGCTGCAGAGGAATCAGGCAATACTGTCAGAGACGGTCGTCAATGCGGATGACAGCGGAGTCCAGAAATTCCATGTAGGAGATGTGGTGATCAACAAAGTCGTCTCCGGCAAAATTTTGACAGCGAAGGACAAGCCGTCGGCCAAGTCATCACTGGCAAAGACGAATCCAGAACGCACCGTCGACAGGCGCGGTATACAGTGAACCAAGATGTCATTTCTCGTATCTGCATCTTGTGACACTCATCCTTGCGGACATGTTCGTATCCTGCCCAACTCCCAATCAATCACTGCTCCCTGTCCTTCACTCTTCAATAAGTATATTACAAGAAGTTCCTCCTCCGTCTCAAAACACCTCCCCGTCATCCGTCTCCGTCCAGGCCTCGCTTCCTTCGACTGTCCCTTCCCGTGCCCTCTCCATCCCCATGATCCCACCTCCTCTGATGCCCAGCCCGAGACCTTTCATGCCTACTCCTTTCCTGACCTGCTCTTCGTCAAACCCATCATCAGGAGTCAATCTCTTCTCTGCTCTTCGCTGATAGTAGTCCTCGTCACTAGCGTCGGTATATGTTTCCCAGTTCTCGCTGCCGGATACTGCAGTGCTATGCGTGGCATGGCTGACTTGGCTGCTATGACTGGATTGCGAGTTGTTGCTCCCTAATCGGCTCGGAGGCGCCATGGGATATCCGCCCTGCCCGCGGGACGGGTATCCGTGGACCATGACACTCCTCATACTGCCTGCGGTGCTGCCCGACGGATGAGAACGATAGCTTTGGTCGTCATAGACATCTTCTGGATCGACGTGACGGACAATCACTGAGGAGTGATCGCTCGTGTCAGAGTAATTCGTAGGCGTGGGTGTAGGCGGAAAGAAGTCCTTCATTTTTGGCGGCGCCACACGGGCTGGAGGACCCATGCGTGTTGAATTTGCGCGCAGTGTCGCTGATTTGCCAGGAGTGGGGCGGGCTTTGATGGTGCTAATGTTGAGATTCTCGGTGTCTGCTGTACGGAAGCCAGATGCAGTCTTCGGGCGACGCTCAGGACTGTTTCCGCCGTCCGCTAAGCCTCCGAGGGGCTGTCTTGAGGGAATCTTGCTCGGTGATCCGCGTACGGTAGAAGGCTTGATCGTGCTAGCTTTGAGAGTAGACGATCCATGCACAGAAGTTGCGAGAGGGTTGCGCTCGCGAAGTAGGTTTGCGTTGGGAGTCTTACTCCTAGGTGGAAGTCCGCGCATTGTGCCGTTCCTGCTTGCTGGGGGTGCTGTCCGTACTGATTTCGTGTTCGCGGCTGGTGGAGGATTGATAGGTGTTTTTGACCTCGGAGGAGCTGCACGGACTGGTGGTGCGGACAAGCTCTCAAGCTCGTCTAGATACCGCTCGCCGTGTACAAGGAATGGTCGTCCATACTCGTCCTCCCAAGATGTGAGTACCTTTCGAAGCTCGGCCTCCACTTTTGGCAAGGTCTTCTGGATTCTCTTCCTCATCTTCTCCTCTCGAAGCAGGCGAGTCGGGTCACGCTTTTCCCCCTTTGCACCTTTACCGAGAAGACGAGAAGCGTCCTGTGACGACGCAGCAAGATCTTCGCGGTCTTTGATAAGCGAGCGATACTCCTCAACCGAGGCTAGAATGGGTGCGCGTTGTTGCTTGAGAGCCTCGAGACGAGCAAGCTCAGCTTCGTGTGCGGAAAGTAGGGCATCCGAGTAGACATCTGGAGAATTGTTAGTCTGGTCCTCGAGCCTGATACATCCTGCTCACCTGAAAAAGCAGGAGTGAATTCCATCATCTCCTCTTCTGAGAAGTACAGACTGTCCCAAAGTTCCTGGAGCTTAAATCGCGCGTCCTCCACAAACAGATGTAAATTCTGCCTCTTCATCTCCTCCAATTTGGCAAGCTCATCTTCAAATTCATTGATCGTCCTCATGCCGCAACCTCTATTCGCAGCAAGGAATGCTTTGCGGTCTGCGTTCTCGATTCCTAGCTTCTCCCACAGCTGTTCGACAGTGGCTCGCAAGTCTTTCAGCCGTTTCTCCCGTGCTCGCTTCTCGTCTATGAGCTTCTCGCGCCTAGCTTTGATCCTCGTGATATCGTCTTGATGGAGTCCCAGCTGCTCTGGTGCGTCGCGGTAGCATTTGACGATGGTGCTGTCGACTTGTGCCTGAGGTGTTCCAAGCTCGCCCCACAGCATGACGATCTCTTCTGCCAGCTGCTGAACTGATGCGACTCGTCTATTGTACTCATCGTAGACTCTTGTGAACTCATTGTCGAGGGCCGCAACGTAGGTGGGTGAGATGTCAAAGGTAGGTGATAGCTTTGCATTCGGAGAGGTAGGTGGCAACTTGATCGTGAGGAAAGAAGGTTCGATGTGTGATGCGTATGATCCGAGCGCTTCGGCAAGTTCTGTCGTTGTCAGTCTCCAAGCGTGGTCATGTATTATTCACCACCTACTCTTGACTTGCTCGTATCTCTCTCTGTGGAGCTTGGCGATGGTCTTGTGCTTTTGCTTGAGGTGGTCGATGCATGAAAGGAGAGGACAAGTGACCTGGAGATCATCATCGTCTCTGTCGTAATCATCGCGGACTTTGGTGTCGTCAAGAGCTGCTTCCATCTGCCGGATCGTTCGAATCAGCTGGCGGGCTTGCTCGGTAAGTTCATGCTTCTCGCTGGGCAATGTTAGCGACACTTGCAAGCAGTCTGATCAGGAGTGATACCTTGCGACAAGCTTGAGCTGGTTGTGTAGAGTCTCTGAAAGTGCAGAGAAGAGCTGTGGTCGATTAGCCGAGTTGTTTTTGGCGACAGCAACAAGCCCACCTCTGATTCGCGCTGGTCGCGCTCATGAGTAGGCACTCCAATCTCGTCGAAATATCCATGTAGCTGATTTACAATTGTCGTGACTTGCTGAGACAGGTAGCTTGTGTCCATGGTGGAATGTCTCCAGCTGCCCGCCCGCAGATCAGTCGTTCATGCAGAAATCGATCCTGTTGGGCAGCGTCGGTCGAACCAGTAGTCCTCTAATTTTTGCGATCGTATATGTGTTCGAAGAGTTCAATTCGTTGTTTGCATCATTCGATATGCGATCTTGACGGATTTCTGTCGGACGGTAGACTTTTGGAGTTCAGGATGAGCCATTGGCGCGTCCAGTGACGCCGAACCACAAATAGACGGTCGCTGGGGGGACGCGCACGGACCAAACACTGCCGGAACCACATCTTCTCCACCTTTTTCATGCTTCTCTTTACCATGGCAATAGTGGAGTTACTTGCTTCCTCCTGCAGCAGATGCATGCATGGCGGGTATCCTGGTCGCAATTCTGGTTGAGCAGGGGTTTTGTCCCGGATTAGCTTCATTGATGTTGTCTACAGTAGTCGAAGAGGACGCAAGCTGCTGCAGTCTGGACGTTCAACGATCTTGTGCTGCCCTTTTGGGGAATCTCCACCAGTAGATCGCAGACCGCAAGGATCTCTGCAGGCATGCCTTCTCTCTCCGCACCGAGTACCAGGATTGTCTTTTCCGGAAGTATTGTCTGCTTCTGTCCTAGGATCTTGCTGCGATCGGTCTGCTCGATTCCAACAATGCAGTAGCCTTCCAGCCTCTTACTCGAGAAGAAGTCCACCATTTCTGCGACTGGCAGATCCTTCACGTCGAAATGCATGTGCGATGAGACAGCCACTGACTCAAAGTCTTTGTGAGTGAGGACCTTGGTATTCGACACATATAGTGCTGCTGCACCAAAGATCTCCGAGACTCTCGAGAGGCCGCCTAAATTGTAAGGATTGTCCACAAGCGACCCAACGACAAGCAAGCCAGATTTGACTCTCTGCTTACGCAAGTCCTCGACCGTACCGCCCAGGTAGGACGTCCCTTTGGTCTGTAGAGCCACAATATCGTCTGTGTTGACTGCTTTTTTGTCCTTGGACACATCTGAGTAGGTGTTTACCACTCTAGCTCGTGCCTTGTTGCCGATTGGCATGTTGCGATACAGACTCGTCTCAACTTTGTTAGCCATGCGGTTGTCAAGCTCAAAGAGTCTGCTAAAATCTTGCGCCTCTACTCTCGGCGTGACCGTCGGCTCGAGGCCCAAATAACTGCCGGAAAATAGGGTCGCCAGTGTGTGATCACGATCCAGGTCGAATCTGCTGTTCTCTCGTTCCGCGGCAGGCACAATAGTCCGCTCAAGACTATGAATGTAGTCCATGAGACCACACACGACATCATTCTCAACAACAGTCTTCCAGCCTTGGAGCTCGGCGTGTTTCCAAAAGGCAGGTAGGGCCCACTGAGCTTCGTGACGGATGATGATCTTCGAGCTTGCTGCGAGACCCACTAGTCTAGGTATGATTCGTGTAGCCATAGCTTCATCGCCTGTACCGCTGCAGATGATGCTGATGGCGACCTTGACAATTGAAGCCAGGTATTTCGGGTTCCCGTGGTGGTCGATAGAGGACAGAACATCGATGACCAGGTCCATCAAATGCTTGTGCTTCACTATCAATCGGCAAAGCATCCATTCGAGAAGGAATCGATAGCGTGGTAGCGGCTCGACCGACAACAAATACATGACAGTCCGAGCATACTTTGCGGCTAGATCGGCATCGTGGACAAGCTGGCTGCTTTCCAGTAAGATCAATACGGTCTGTAACCATTCCGTGGTCTTCCATTGATTCACGATCACCGCAGGTATCCGCTGCTTGATCCATGGCTCCAAGAGCTTATCGACCAGGTCAAGGCTGTAGGCTGGATCTGCTGAGTCCAAGTGAGCCACAAGATCGAAGCATGCTGCCCAACCAACTTCTTCATGACTTCCATAGTAATACTCGTAGGTCAAATGTGACGTAGCCGGCGAGAACGACGACAGTAGATTGGCAGCCGCAGCATCGAGCTGAAATTCAGGCTTCGCTGTTGGTGGCGAGCGCACTACGTAGTCAACTATGTCGCTGATGTTCAACGTGTCCAATGAATCCTTGTTAGACAGCACTGCACGCCTGAGGGATATCATGAAGGGTGTCCAAGTGTAGATCCTCCCTGTGAAAAGCTTATGATACTCTCTGACGAAGAATGTGATCGGATTCCTCAGCGACTCGTCTTGTAAAGTCAACGCGATTGAACGGGGATGCAAGAAGAGTGCTGGTACTTCCAGCAGTACAGCCTCGGGGTAGTCCTGAATCTCCACCTGTTCCCATATGCTGTCGAAGATCTTGGTCAACTTGGTGGCTGATAGAGCCTGGTCTTCACTGTTGAGGACTGTACCAAGGCAAACGCAGGTCTCCAG
The DNA here is from genome assembly GCA_013372555.1 of Elsinoe arachidis. NCBI lineage: Eukaryota > Fungi > Ascomycota > Dothideomycetes > Myriangiales > Elsinoaceae > Elsinoe > Elsinoe arachidis. The sequence continues at coordinate 3,087,271 of JAAPAX010000001.1, forward strand.
TAAGCCGGGACCTTTCAGACAAGCCGACCGAGTAAGATCCATGTCCTGCTCAAGGTCTTCCAAAGTCCTCCACTGCCGAGATTCTAGATTGGATTTGGGACTCGTTTCCACAAGTCGGCGATAGTGCTCCTGAATCGGGTCAAGCTTCAATTTCACTCGATCTTCGTCCGATGGGAAGAAAAGCTTGGAAGAAATCTCGCGGCATAGTACAATCATAAGATCTCGTTGGACCTCGGGCAGACCAGGTGTCGATGCTATATCGCCAAGTGCAAACAGTGTACTGGCGACAACGGCTTGCGGTGCCCACTCGCTGACAGCCTGCTGGATTCCATGAAGTATACACACCATCGTATAGGCCATTGTGTTGTGGCGTACCTTGGTGAGATAGTCAATAATCGTCGTAAGACGCAAACCTTGCGTGTGGTGCACTGTACTATCGTCGGAATCTCTGAGCAGTCTCCGGAAGAAAGCCGACACCCTCTGACCGTGTGTGCTGATAATATTGTCTCGTGTGCCTTGAATGGTGTTGACATAGCTTGCTCCCTTCGTGATCCATGGTAATAGAGTTTCGCGAAGAAGCCCGTCCAATTTCGAACCATGCTCTGGTGTAGACAGATCTGCGTCAAGGATCCAGTTGCCTATGAAATTGCGGATGCTATCTTGCATCTTATTTGACATGGCTGGCTGAAGTACCGTCAAAAGCCATGATTTTGGAAGAACTGCAGTGGGTCCGGCTAGCTGTACAAGATCGAGCTCTAACTCCCGAACTTGATTGATGTATCTTCCCATGACGATGGTTTCGAAGACAGTGCAGAATCGTTCCATACTACGGGCCACACTAGCTGCGCGACCTGTCAGCTGGTATTCCATTTGCTCGTGATCGATATGCTCACCCCTATTTGACTCGGTGACATGTAGATTTTGACAGTCGACAGTCACATCACTTTTCGCTAGAAAGCCTATGGACGTCCGCAGAATGCGCAAGACGTTCCGACGGACCTCTGTGTCACCTACGACCAATCCATCTTGTAGAGTAGACCATGAATCACCTGATAGGAAATGGCGGAACCGAAATTCATTGTTCTCGTTGGAGATGGTCTGTATGTTCAATGAATACCACCAGAGATGGAAGACCTTCGTAGAATCTGATCTGATGCCGCCGATACACATGATGCCAAGGTAGTTCCACAATCGCTCCTGTACTTCCGGCAGAGTCTCTTGATTGGGCGGGTGCTGGGCAAGTGCGTCCATCCACTTCCTCAATACTGTGCCTGCATTGAAAGACATGGCTTCATACTTTTCGGACCAGGCGCAGTATATCTGAAGAATTAGATCCAGTAGAGTGATGTCCAGGACGAGTTGGCCATTCTTCGTCCTGCTTTCGTGCACAATGTCGAGCATACTAATGCTATCAGCCACTTCGCCGATCGCTTGCTGCTCCCCGGGGCGATATCGATCAGTATCATGGTCGAAATGATGATCTTCCGAATCTCCAGACGCCTCTATCAAGGTAACTAGCGTCTTGTATTTCTGCTTGAGATCTGACGCAGCTGCTTGCAAGGCCCACTGGCCGACTTCCGGCGATGTGGCACAGAATGCTACGACAGACAAGGGCTTCTCTCGCAGCAGAAGCCCTAAGAATTGATACACGGCGGACCGACAGCCTTCCAATGCTGCAGTAGCCGGTTTTGAAAGTATCCAGGCGGCGACAGTCAGATCATTTTCTGTCCTCAAGGAGGTAGCAAGCTCTCCGAGAGCCGCCGCCTGCTCCTTGGGAGGGATACGAGCGAACAGCCTATCCAGGCCATTCTCCGAGGTCGATTCTTGCATGCGACGAGTAGATCGACTCCTGACCAAAGTGCTCGATGGGATGAATCTTTGATCTCAGTGACGAAACTCCTGAGGACACCCAAGATTGGTTGTGATTGGCTCATTCCGCCTAAGCGAGCTGACTAAGCATGGAGCAAGGGGTGAGATGGGCTCTGGCAGGAAGGACGACTGGAGAACACGGGCTGGGTATCACAGTATTCACAGTGACTCCAGAGATCTGGAAGCATACAAGAATATACGAATTAATTTTGAGCAGACCATGATGGCCAACTTTATTGAAGACGATGCATGATCACCAGTGCTAGCCTAATAGTCACTCTCAACGAGTATACAGGAAGCTGAGCAAGGAGAATGCCGGAATGCTGGCGCGAGCACCTTGAGGATCTACTCTTGCTTCGCCTCTGGTCAGGTTGTTGGCGTTGTTGGTAAGGAAAGTGCTGATCTTTCCGCGTGGCGCGAAACCCTTTACGACGACATCCTGAGAGGTGTTGCCGTTGTTGATGATCTGGACGGAGATGGACTTGTCGACGTTCTGAAAAGCCGAGACATTCAGGGCGGCTGATCCAATGGTCGCCTCGATGCGATGCGCATCCTTGCGGACGAACTTGCTACCGAAGTGGGCATGAGCCCAAAGACGGGCAGTGACGCGAACCTCGGCCGTGTTGTTGATGAAGATGAGAGGCTCGTTGTCAGACGCATTGGCAGCACCCCACCAGTAGATGTGACCGTTAAGATTCGAGTCGCGGAAGCCTTTCTGGATGTTGTTGGCCCAGGCGAGACCATCTGAGGACTTGCCGGTGGAGTACCAATCGTAGTTTGTGGCGTCGAAAGTGGACCACTCAGTTTGCCATACCTTCTTCGAGGTGTTGAGAGGAGCACCAGGAGCAGAGCTGTAGCCGTGGCTGGTGACAAGACCAATGTTCTTCTCCTGTCCAGCGGATTGAACGCCTTCAAGCAATTGGCGGGAGATATCCCAGCCAGTACCTTCACAGCAGGCGATCTCGGTGCGGAGGCCTGCCTTCTTCAGAGCTGGCGCGAGGACCTCAATGAAGTCGGCCGCCTGCAGACCGTCGGACAACATGCCGGCGTAGCTAGCGTTGAAGTCTGGCTCGTTCAGGAAACCCACGTAGTCATAGGTAATGCCTTGGGCTTTGTAGAGCTGGAGGAATCTGACCAACTTGCTGGCGTAAGATTGACGCCAATCGCCAGTAGCACAGCTGGTGTTTCTGACACCGCAGAGATTACCGCCGAAGTTCTCGTTATCTGGCTCGCAGTCAGTAAGTTGTCGTCACCGCATTCAAAGCACTTACTATTGGTCTTCATGTATGGATCGGCAGACCATGCATCGGCATAGAAATAGTTGGTTCCGCGAGCCTTTGCCTGCTTGGCAAGCCAAACTTGGTGTTGGTCGTCGTTGGGCAAGGGGATGAAGTTGAGCTGGCGGTCCATGTCAGCACTGTTCAACGTGATTCACGTGTCACTTACAGCACTGCTATTCGACGCAGGCGCTACCGGAGCAATGGAGGCCATCAAGTCCCATGGGTTGCTGACGGAAGAGCCGATGCCATTCCGCAGGATAGTAAGACCAGCGCCCTTCGCAGTAAAGAGCAGGTCCAGAACCTCAGTGCGGTATGGCTCGTTGAGACCGTACAAGACGTTAGACCGCTGGAAAGCCTCCGAGACCCCAATGCCATCAATCTGCTGGTACTGAACCTGGGGCTTGACCGTGATAGTCAGGGCATCCGAAGCAGGAGGTGGCGATGGAGGTGATGGTGGTGCTGGAGGAGCTGGGGGTGGTGGTGGAGGTGGAGTTGCGTGAGCTCCGAGGCCAAGGGTGAGACCCAGAAGCACAGGAATGAGGGGTGCCATATCGACGTGAGGGTGGTGACTGGATGATGTGAACGGACGACATTTTATCGTTGGCCATGGCTAGGATATTTATCTAGCCAAGGTCCATCTTGCCTGGGCCACGAAATTTTGGTCAGCTCATTTCAGAAGCTGGATAGTCCGGTTGATATGGATAATGTCGTGAGATTTGCATACCATAGGGGAGCATACCTAGGAAGACCCCGCAAGATCGTGTTTAGCCAGAGGTTGCCCCGCTTGAATCCGCAAAGACGCCCATCCCCAGAAAATGCTTCGCAGGTGGGGAGACGCGCCGAAGTCGATTGAGGGCACTTCTGTCATTGGTTCGTCGCCACCAAGCATTTTGACGGCGCGGACAAGCTTCAAGCCATGGAGGAAAAGCTCATTTCCAAGATGTCGACCCAGAGCCATGTTGGACTTCTGCCTTTCGACCACAACGACCCCAGGGCTTTCCCGCATATTCTGTTAGGCCGACCGTCGGGGTCGCGATGTAGTTAGATACACGCGGTGTTCGATGAGGTAGCTTTCTCTCCGAATGGTCAGCGCAGCACATCCGATCGGTCCTATTTCGTCTGCCCTAATGTTCGCTGTTAGGGTCAAGTCGGACAGCGGTCAGGACTTCCCTTGTTCAGTCTTGCTACGAGGCCTCAACATCTCGACAAAAGGACGAGAGGTGGGCATCACTTGTCTAGGATAATGTGTAGATGCCTGGTCTACGTTGTCACGCTTGGGACTTCATCCGGCAGCGTCATGACAGATCACGGGTTGGGAAGCCTCGTAAGAGGGCGTACCAATAGGCCTGCAAGATCCGGTCGAGCCATTTGCAGGCTCATGTCGGCTTCGGCACCGAGTTGCGTGGATAAATTGACATCGCGTGGGACCCTGATCGTTGACAGTACTGTACCACTGCGGGACCGATCTCACTTGTGACTTGTGTACTGTAGCCTGCCATGTGCGCTACCTATTTCGCGATACCGGTGGGGGTTTGGCTGAGAGTTCGAGGTGTCGGCAGAGCCGATTAAAGGGAAATCCACTCTGCTGGCCGTGAGCGGACCTCCTCAACATCCAGCAAGCGTCAAGTTACTGAGGGTGCACCACTAATTGAGCAGCGTCGAAGCAGTATTTCTTCATGCAATGCGCAGCAAAGCAACGGAAGAGTGCTGTGAGGAGCAGAGCCATCACTTCGACTGCTGCGGCCCAACCTCGGCCTCGGGTGTGCCGTTGCCCCTCGCAACAGTGTGACGCACTTGTTTGGACACGATTTTGGGATGATGGGCGACAGCGCACACTACTAGTGGCTGATCAAGATGCGCACTGACATTGGCTGAGTCGTTACACTGGGTCGCAATGATTATGAGTCCATGTATACCTTTCTCAGAATACGTGCTCAGCAAACCGTTGTCGATGTAATCGAAACTCTTGAGGAAATGGCGTTGACCGAGATTGCCGCGAACCGCGGAGCACCCGCTGACAGATACCCTTATGTCAGTACAGCTTCAACACCTTCAATGCGCGCAAGAGATTCGGACATGATCGATTCGAGGCCGACAACTCCTGATGGAGGCAATAGCGTCAAAGTCGTTGTGCGAGTGCGCAAGTTTCTCCAGCGAGGTATGTCCACGTTGTCCATTCGTCTGCATACCACTTACAGTCTCTAGAGCTGGATCGATCTGCGCCATGTATCGTCGAAATGAACCCAGTCACTCAACAGACGACCCTTCACCCACCACCTCTCAGTGTCACTGAAGCAAAAGCATCACGCAAGGTCTACGAGGAGAAGAGCTTCACATTCGACAAATCGTTCTGGTCGCACGACATAGAATCCGGGCACTATGCACACCAGAAAGATGTGTATGGCTCGTTCGGGGAGGAGTTCTTGGATCACAACTTTGACGGATACCATACATGCATATTCGCATATGGGCAGACGGGATCAGGCAAATCTTACACAATGATGGGTACACCTGAGCAACCTGGTCTCATACCGCGTACTTGCGAAGGTCTCTTCGAGCGGATCAATGATGAGCAGAACGGAAACATAACATACAACGTTCATGTCTCATACTTTGAAGTCTACAACGAGCACGTCCGAGATCTGCTCACACCAAGGACGAACCCACCGACCTACCTGAAGATCCGCGAGAGCAAAGCAGACGGTGTCTATGTGCAGGGTCTTACGGACAGCCCGGTCAAAAGCTATGCTGAAGTGGAAAAGATTATGAAGGCTGGCGATCAGAATCGTACTACAGCTTCGACAAAGATGAACGACACCTCTTCGCGCTCCCACGCTGTCTTCACGTTGACCCTCAAACAAATTCAACACGACATCGCGTCAGACAGCACCATTGAGAGGTTGGCGCGGATGAGATTGGTCGATCTTGCTGGATCAGAAAGAGCCAACCGCACTGAGGCGACAGGTGCTCGTCTCAAAGAGGGTAGCAACATCAATCAGTCGCTGACGACGCTTGGTCGAGTCATAGCCGCTTTGGCAGATCCGAAACGTCAACGTGCACTTCAGGCCAAGGGACCAGCAAACCAGACCAAGCGGAGACTGGACGTGGTGCCATACAGAGATTCGGTCCTCACGTGGCTGCTCAAGGACAGTCTGGGAGGCAATTCCAAGACGGCCATGGTAGCTTGCATCAGCCCGACCGACTACGAGGAGACGCTCTCGACACTACGCTATGCCGATCAAGCCAAGAAGATCCGCACTCGTGCCCATGTCAATCAAGACGCCGTCTCTGCTGCGGAGCGTGATGCAAAAATTCTGGAGATGCAAGAGACAATTCGCAGTCTCCAGCTTTGCATGAACACTGCAGCGACTCGGAAGCGAGACGAGGCTGATCGCGCCACTGAAGAATTAGAGAACTACCAACGAGAGGTGCTCAAGATGCAACGAGCCATGGAAGAGTCCAAGTCCGTCAGTGATGTAAAGATACGAGCTCTCACGCAGGAGCTAGACGATCTCCGGCCACATGCGGAGAGCTTACAGAACGAGGTTGACAGCTTGAGGAGACATCTTGCACTGGCTTTGGGAGAGCTGAAGAACCCAATTGTGATACCCAAGGCGGAGGAGAAGGAGAATTACTACGCCACCGATGACGAGACCGAGTACGCTGAGACCGAGTATGCCAGTGAGGAGGATGACGGTTATGAGTCGGCACCGCACGAATGGCAAATGGATGTCGATGACCTGATGAAGGAGCTAGGCATGTTCAGAAGGCGAGTGGCTGATGACCATGTCCGTTTCGGGATGGAGCAGGCAGCTGGTACTGTCTGAAGGCAGTAATCTTGTCGATAGTATTCACGAATGAATGAAGCGTTAGTGTGTTTCCAATGCAGCCTATACCGATGCTTCACCTCGCCCTGCACAATGCGGCTCTGGCTCGGCTAAAACTTCCGATCTCGGACAGCACTGAGTAACTCCGCAGAGGTCCCCACTTGCATTGTCGCGTCTCACGCGTTCTTCCATCATTTCGCAAGTGACATCGTTGCCTGACCCAGCAGTACGAGGACATTGAGCCTTCTCCTTCTTCTCTGTAGCATTCCGCATTCGTTCTGCGATCCATTTCTGGTGGCACACTCGCCGCGCGCTGTGCCCACCGTTCACCCGCGCCAGGAATCCAACATTCAATGCCCGGAGTCCTTCTTCCAGAGATGTCTTCGCCACCACCAGATAACGACGAGGAGCTAGCATCCACAAACAAGCGCCGATCCGGTCGCGTCTCCAAGAAGCCCGAATTCTTGGTCACCGAGCCTGCCAGCACCAAGCGCAAGCGAGCTGCGCCGCACGACGACGATGACGTGAACGGCGCCGAGGACACCAGCGACGACGACGAGGATGAGGACGAAGCCGAGGATGACGAGCCGGCTGAAGAGGAGCTCCGCGAAAGACGCGCAAAGAAGACCAAAAATGGAACGAAGCGGCCTGCTGCGAAAAAGCCGAAGACGAACGGCGCGCCGGTCCAAATACCGATCAGGAGTACACCAGCGAAGAAAAGACCGAGCAAAAAGGGCAAAGCCAGCACAGTGCCAAATGCTAAAGAGGTGGGTGGATTATACGCCGAAGTCTTCTCAGGTGGCAAGGCAATCGAAGAGGTCGCAAGCAATTGGATGCAGCGATTCGAGCAGCACGAGTCCAACGCGCTGGCAGAGATTGTCAACTTTGTCTTGAAGTGTGCTGGCTGCGAATCAGAAGTGACAAACTACGATATCGAGGACGTGGACGGGGCGACCACTAAGGTCAGCGATCTACAAGATGAGTTCCAGACAGTAAGTGTGGCAGCAAGTGCGCGCATTGCTTTTGACTGACGCGGACCCAGCAAAATGTGAGCGACTATCCGATCATAGCAAAGACGAAGTTCGCGACCACCCTTAAAGCTACATTGGTGGAATTCTTTGGCGTGCTGGTCAAGACAATCGACGCGACAGGAGCGCTCTTCACCAGCCCTGAGCTGATTGACAACCTCCACGTGTGGTTGACTACCATGACCAGCGCTCAGAACCGACCATTTCGACACACTGCGACAGTGGCGTCACTCGCGGTCATGACTGCTCTTACCGAGATTGGAAAGGACCTAGCTGCAGCAGCGGCGACAGCTCAGAGGCAGAGCGAGAATATGAGCAAGGGCAAAGGGGCGAACAAGAAGCGCGCAAGCGGCCTGCTGCAGGACGCGACGGCAGCGCAACAGAAACAAGCAGCACTCGATGCGATTCTCCAGGATTGGTTCGACACAGTTTTCATCCACAGATACCGTGACGTAGACCCGAAGATCCGCGTGGATTGCGCGCAGGCACTCGGAGACTGGATCCTGGCGTATCCCGACATGTTCTTCGATGGAGCACATCTTCGATATCTCGGATGGGTGCTTTCAGATTCGCATTGGCCCGCTCGGCTCGAGGTGGTCAAACAGCTGAGACGGCTCTACGAGAAGAAGGACCGGCTGGCTGGTCTCAAGACCTTCACCGAGCGATTCAGGGCGCGCATGGTGGAGATGGCAACACTGGACAGTGAGCCCACCGTCAGAGCCTCAGCAGTAGAACTCCTGGATCTTCTGCGGCAAGCGGGCTTCCTGGAGCCGGACGACATCGATGCTGTAGGTCGTCTCATCTTTGACTCCGAATCACGAGTGCGCAAAGCTGTCGTGCACTTCTTCTCCTCAAGCGTGCAAGAGATCTATGAAGGCAAAGTAGAAGAGCTCGGTGGGGAAGAAGCTGTTACTGAAGAGCTGGGTGATTCTGCAGAGAGCGCAGAGCAACCTGGCCTACCATGGTTACATCTGAAGTGTTTGGTCGAGGTGCTGGACATCTATGATCAATTCGACCCTGAAATGTCGAAACATGCTACAAGAGGCCCTGGTGATAATTACAGGCTGCATGCCGAGGAGCTGGAATCCCGATTCATCATTGTGGCCGAGACGCTGTATCCAAGCATGGACATCGTCAACGACTGGGACACACTCGCAAAGTATCTTCTGTATGACACTTCAGACGGCGGCCAGAATGGGGTATCGGGTGACATTGGCTCTCAGCTCCGGACTTTTTGCAAGCTTAGCGATCGTGAAGAGTTCATTTTGCTGGAGATCCTCAACGTCTCCATTCGACAGCACGTCAGCAACTTGGTCGATTCGGCTGCTGAGAAGAAGGGTAAGAAGACGAAAAGACAACGTGAGGATCTGGCGGACGAGCAGGAATCGACCGCACGAGAGATCACTACTCTCATCCCCCAGCTGCTCAAGCGATTCGGCGACTCTTCCCAGACCGTCCTTGCTGTTTTACGCCTCGAACGAATTGTCAGTCTGTCAGCGTTCTCGGATTTCCAACAAGATCCGTCGACATACAAGAACCTCCTCGATGATATCGAGAAGCAATTCCTTTCTCATGGCAGCGATGAAGTCCTGAATGAAGCTTCACGAGCGCTTCTCAGAGCCAAGGCATATACCGACCTTGGTGATGTAACGGAAGAAAAGATTGATGAACTATGGGACGAGACCCTCGAAACCTTCCGCAGACTTGTCGGCAGCAAGAATCTCATAGTGCGAGGTAATTTGACCTCGAAAGTTGTGGATGGTCTCACGAAGACTATCGCACGCATTGAACGTCTAGCGGCGATTTCCAATCCGGTGCCCCATCTAGATGTGACGCCAGCAGCTACCACCAAGTCACAGCGACAGAGCACCGCAGCGTCTGGGCCGGCTCTGGAGCTTCTGACTAACCTCATTCGTCGAGCAGTATTGGATCCAGACGTTCAAGAGGACAGGTCTTACGCACTGGCAGAAGACACCCTGTCTCTCACGGCCGCTCGAGTTGTTGGCTTCTATACTCTGTGGTCGCTCTCGAATCTGCGGGCCAGTCTTGAGGAGAGCAACCCACCTGATTCTGCAATCGATTCCCTCGCCACCAGCAGGGACGCATTCATCTCTGCCCTCATCGAAGTCCTCGCTTCCCGCCTTCCTTCTGCTCCTATTGCCACCGATATCTCGCTCATACTGCTTGACGCTCATATCGCCGGCGCCTCTCTCCGCGGCGTCACACCGAAACAGAAAGGGCGAGAAGACTTCCTTGCACTCGCACTCGACGTCTCGCCAGACGTCACCACCGTCATCCTCAAAGTCTTTGGCGCACAGGAGCAACGCTTCGCTCGCGTCACAGGCAAGCACATCGAAAAGGTCAAAGAAGGCCGCAAAGCGCGCAAGAACAAAAAGCCAGAAGAGCGGCCTGTCAACGCAGACCCGATGGACGAAGACGAGCTCGAGAAGGATCCAGAGGAGTCCGACGCCGAAATCGACGTGGACGCAGAGGAGAGCAGCGACGAGGACGAAGAGGAAGAGGAAGGTGCCCGGGAAGCGCGACATATGCACCGCGCCTTGACTGCTGAGCAACGCCTTTGCGAATTTGGCGTCAAGCTAGTCATGGCTATACTCGCTGGCGTAGTGGATGAGAAGCCTGTGCGGAAGAGGTTGGAGGTGAACAAGACCAAACTCGGGGCGAATTTCAAGGAGGTGATCAAGCTGTTGGAGGAGAAGAAGAAGGGGAAGAAGGAGGCAAAGCCGAAGGTGGAAAAGAAGAAGGAGGTGCTGGTCGTGGAGAGCGAGAGTGAGGATGAGGAGGTGGAGGATGATGTTGATGGTGAGGAGGAGCAGGAGGAGGTTGCAGAGGACGAGCCTGAGGCCGAGGTTGAGAGTGTGCTTGGTGATTAGTCTTGAGGGAAGCGGTGTGATTGGCATGGCGTTATGACTGGAGGCACAAGTGAGCGAATGACTGGTTTGGGTGTATATGATAGCGGGCAGACGTCTTGGAGGACATAATGAACATGATCTTTTCCTTCGACTAAGATTTGGGTCGTGTCATCTCTGCTTCATCCCAACGAACTTCTCTTGCTTGAGCTCATGCGCTTCTCCCGAGACAGCCCACTGGATACCACGCCGTGGATGGTATACTCGGGCGGCCATTACCAGCGCTGTGCATCACAGATCCCCAAGTATCTGACAAGTCTGCGTGGCCTGGCAGGACGGCCATCCTACTACCACCGGAGCATGACAATCCCGCCAGGACTTACACGATCTGCCTCGAGCCTGTTGGCCCTGAATGCCCGAAAATGATTCAATATCCCCTCTACTCAACCATGCTTTCAACCAAAAACTCCCGCCCGTCGCATCACATCCCCAAACTCCTCCTTCCCGACGCCCGCCTTCCCACCCCCATTCGCCTCCCTAATCATATCCTTCAACGTCTTATCATCAATATGCTCCCTCAACTCCTTCGCGACCCTCCGCAAATGCGCCAACGTGATCTGCTCCGACTCATCCCTCGTAAACAACTTGAACGCCGTCTCGATCTCCGCCTCCGCCCTCCCCTGTCTCCCCTTGCCCTTTGCCCGCCCCTTTCCCCCAACCACCACGTCCTCCTCCCCCTCCTCATCCTCATACGCATCCCCCTCGTCCCCATCTTCCTCCTCCCCATCCTCCCCGCGAGATTGCAGCTTCATCAACCCCACCGCAAAAAAATGCTCGTACCCCACCACCCCGACGCCCTCGGGGTCCAACGTCTCCAATATCTCCGCCATTTCCTCCCTGCTACTCGGGGCGTTGAGCGCGATCAGGCAGCGCCGCACGTCCCCTGTGCGGATTACCGTGCCGTCGACGTCGTTGGCTTTTCGTTTGCCAGCGGCGGTGGAGGCGTCTGGGTCCGCGATGGCGAAGAGGAGGTAGGCTTCTTTGATTTCGGCTTCTTGGGCGGCGGTGGCGCCGTGTTCTTTGGCGAGGCGGGAGGGGCGCGGGATGGGGGCGCGTTTGGCGGTGCTGCTGGGGGGAGGGGGGCGGCGTTTGGGTGGCATTTTGGGGTGAGGGAGGTGGGGTGTTGGGAGGGCTAGAGCATTGGGTGTCGAGGGGCGCGGTGGGTGAGGGTGGTGTGAATGCGGGTGTTGTGGATTGGGATGCGGAATGGATTGGAGATGTTTGGCATGACGTCGGGTGGTGAGTTTGCATTGTTTGCACTTCGTCACGTGTCACGTGAAATTGTTCGGGGTGATGAAATTTCACACACGCCCAAATCTTGTCCTTGACAATTCTGCTTCCAACTATCCCACATCACTATCTGCACCACGCTTTTGGATGCTGCACTGATTACATTTGACGTTGATCTGCAATTCTGGGCATTTGATTGATCGATCAGGACCTGGACCTAGCACAGGCCGACGGATTTGGATGCATGGCCCATCGTTTCCACCACGGTATGTCAATACTTACGCCATGGTCTCTCTGACATTGCATACGAGTGCGACTCCAATGCTTGATATTGGGAGACGCCTTCGCTGTTGAAACGCTCGCGTTCTCTGAAGGCTTAGACTCGCGTACTGTATCAAACGCGTCGACGTGCCATGTTCGCTTCGAATTAGCTAGAGCTTGTCACCGTCCAAAAGGAAATGGTGCTCAAGTGTGGACAGAGAAGCAAGAGTAAACGATAGTGGCCGGAAGGCCCATTTCTCAAGAGCATCGGCTTGATCAGACTAGATGTCTGTCAGGCCAGCTCTGAGACGACATACCCGCTGCTGCCAAGAATGATATAATGGCAGCTAGTGAAGCAATGCATGGTGGATGCCAGCAGGATCATCTCAACGGAATAGTTATCATGTGGCTGCCATGCATTGACACATCTGCCACCATCTGTGACGATCTCCTGCGTCTGTAATAAGAGGCATGAGGCATGTCCCAATGGGGATACACCCACAGCCAAAAAGGGAGACTATCTCATGCAGGTGTCCGACGGTTCTGGTCTGCTCTGTTTGCATTCGGCATGTCGGGATGCAGGCTAGCTGAAGTCTCCTTCGCTCTGGGTGTACCCACGACATCACTGGCCGCCGACATGCGGCATTGACCTGGTAGTGTTCATGTCAGAAGTACGTGACCAGGATCTGCAAATCCAGAGACGGCGTAGAGTTCATGCTAGCGTACAAAAATATTCACGATAGGGGCATCGCTGGGTCGGCGAAGTCCTTCCGGTGATGGCTCCCGATGGCGTCTGTCCATATTTGAGGTTCGCACCATGCCGTGGGATGTGGCTCTTTGGGAAAAATCGCGTGTCGTTGCACAGCATCTTGCAGGGATAATTCCATGTCCATGGACGTTCGAGAATATCCCACGCTGAAGACAATGGACGAGCCTCCGGAGGTGGCTCCGAAAAGGGAAAGGCTCGGCTCGAAGTGCAAGCAATAGCACCGCCTCTTAATTAATCTCTTCGGGACTTCACCCTTTTCTGTGACCTTTCGACTCCCATCATTGAGCCGATAACAGTACCACGAGTGTCATCATGATCTCCGTTGCAGCAATGCCCAAATCCGCTATCGATTCGACTCTCACAAGTCTTCTGGCTATAGGCTTTCTAGCATACTCTGGACCCCAAACGCCGCGCCAGGTCTCAGATCACAGTCGCATTCACCGTCTGTTCCATGCTCGGTACACGTCACGTCCGGCAGAACGCTCATGCATTGGCTTCAAAACGGTCGCCCTGACATTCACCATGCTCTCAACACGCCTGCATCAGCCTTGCAGGGGACTTCTGCGGCGTTTCCGCCAGCCACGATATCTATTGACACGCGGCGAATCGCCTACAATTGCACCTCAGACTAGTGGCCTCAACAACCCATAGTGCCATCATATTGTTATCTCGTTCTTTCCTACCATAGGTCTATGATTGCCACACAGCTGCGTTCATGTCTAGGTCGGGCAAACGACCATGACTGGTTCGGACGGATCCACCTTAACTTTGTCCAGGTCACTTCGAGCCAGTATCGTACACTCTTCACAACGGCAGACGCCCATAGGGGTGTATGCACTATCGCTTGACTGTCCAAGCTCCTCTGTCTACCTATTCCGCCATTGGAAGACTAAGCACGCACGGGTCCGATGCTTCTGGACTACTCACGCTCGTTCGGGCCAAAAGGGTACATGTTGGAAGAAACATCTTCTTGTTGGCCATGTGGCACATGCTGCGTTTCCATTACCCATCTTGGCGGTCCACTCCATTCCTATCCTTTGCATGCCAGGCTTCGATAGACCTGGTGCAAGCGCCACCGAACGGGTCGCTCTGACCGTCCATGGCGCAACATATCAACCTTGATCTTGCTTAGATCCGTTCGAGCCGCCCTGTCAAACAACGGCTTCTCAGGGAGATACCGCAGCTGCGTTCGCGCAACGGTCTCTTGCGCTATAACATCCATATGGGCACTCGCTCGCGTGTGAGGTAGGCACTTTCACCACTTTTGTTTTCTTCTGCAGCGTTCTGTTAGTCACCATGGCGTCTTTCCATACCATGGACCGCATTCATTTTCACGACCGTAACGTATACATCGACTTACCGACGGATCTTGCTCAAGACGAGAAGAACATCTGCCTCACATTCGTTGACTCAGTGCTATCATCAGCCGACATCGACCTCGAGAAGAAGCGGATATTAACCAGCATACCTCTTACCAGCAAGCCCTCAATTGCTCCACTAAGCATTCTCTCGACACTACTCACATTCATACCTGGACCATGGCCAGTCTTCGATGCACAATGCTGCCATGCGCGACTTTGGAAGCATCTGCCGGAGGATGTCAAAGCAAGCCGCCCATCAAGAGAGACCGACTTTGCAGATCATGTCCAGCAGCAGGTCATATCAACGTACGGGGATCTGCTAGATCTTCTCCCGGGAACCACTGGCCCAGCGCTACAGGACAGCCATTCGCAAGCGGCCCTCACTCACGATCGCCTTGCCGCGTTTGTCCACAACTTCCGCTTGCCGGATCCTTGTATCGGCCCGTCCCAGACCAAGATAGCTCTTGCGCTACCGAATGGACCACTACTTGGCTTGGCTATACTGGCGACCACCACCTACTACACAGCATGTCCACTTTCCACTGCAAGCGGAGCGGAGCAGTTCCGGAATGATCTTACGCAGTCCGAGGCCAGTGTCGTCTTTGTCACCCGACCGGATGTCAAGCGACTTGGGCTAGACAGTGCCTGGACCATGGACGCCGGAGTCAAGGTTGTGGTCTTGCAGCAAGAAGCTGACATGACTTTCAGCATGGAATGCGTTAAGGAGGTGGACCGTCCTTCGCCCGATATCGACTTCCATCGACCGACGCCCAATGGACCAAACGATGTAGCTCTCATGCTCTTCACCAGCGGTACTTCGGGAACGAAGAAGACGGTACCTATCACCCTCCACTCCCTCGTCGCTGGCGTGGCATTCGTGATTGAGTCTTGGGGGCTCAAGCAGGATGATGTATGTCTCAACATGATGCCGCTCTTCCATGTCGGTGGTATCGTTCGTAATCTGTTCGCCCCAATTATGGCAGGAGGCTCAACAATCTGCTGCGCAGCTTTCGATGCCAACTCTTTCTGGGACATTGTCGAGGACCACTCCCCAACCTGGTACTATGCCTCTCCAACCATGCATCAGATGATCCTGGAAGCATCACAATATCGTCAGGATGCTCTGAAGAAAAGCAACATGCGCCTCATTTGCAACGCTGCCGGAGGCCTCCTTCCGTCACTTGCGTGCAATCTTCGCGACACATTCGGATGCACGGTACTACCTAGCTATGGAATGACCGAGTGTATGCCAATCTCCAGTCCACCACTCGACTACAAGCTAGACAGGTCCGGCACATCTGGTGTCACTGTTGGTCCTGATCTCGGTATTCTTGATGAGAACGACAACGCGGTGTGTGCTGGTGTGGTTGGCGAGATCGCCGTCAGAGGCGCGCCGCTGTTCGCTGGTTACTTGAAGTCGGATGGCTCTACGGACAGGTCTCCTTTCACTGCTTCGAACTGGTTCCGTACTGGTGATATGGGGTATCTCGATGATAACGGGTACCTCTTCGTCACTGGTCGCAGCAAAGAGGTCATCAACCGCGGAGGCGAGCTCATCTCACCATTCGAAGTTGAAGAAGCTGTCCTGTCGGCATCACAGACATCCGGCTCACCGATCGAAGGACGAATCAACGCTGTTCTGGCTTTTTCAATGCCGCACGATGTCCTACAAGAGGTCGTCGGTCTTGTCGTAGTCACCCCAGCCGGCGCTCGGAAGGTGTGCATCAAGACCGTTCAGGAAGCCGTGAAGGAGTCGCTCAGTCAAGTCAAGTGGCCTCAGGTGCTTATCTTTATGGATGACTTTCCTAAGAACAACAACAAGATTCTTCGCATCAAGCTTGCTCAGCGAATGGACATGCCAGACCTTTCGGACGATGTACTGCTGGCGGACCGTCATTTCCAGGCCGTCTGCCCGCCACCGAACACGCCGCTCAGCGAGAAGATCGCCCAGTCGCCCTGCACTTCTGATCTTGACACCCTCGCCCGCGAGCTTTTCAAAGTAGCAGGAGCGAATTACGACGTATACGTCCGTCCATCTGTCGTTGATGGCTATTCAGAAGGTGTCCTTGCTCCAGCTATGGACTCCCCACCCGATCTGCAATATCCTTCGACATTCGATGCAAGAACACTTCTCCTCGGAAACTTGGATGACCTGGACATGCCTAATACTGTCCACCTACTGGAGTACGAGCTCCCAGTAGACGCTGCCGGGGATATCGACCACTTCGAGCTAGACTGCATGATCAAAGATACGTCAGATACAGGGTCAACGAAGAGCGACATGAGTACGATGGAGTCCAGGATTGCTACACTCTTTGCACAGATCCTCGCCTGTCCCTTATCGAAAATTGGCCGAGACTCCGACTTCTTCGAGATGGGTGGCGACTCCCTCCGCGCCGGCAAGCTTCTCTCTGAGCTTCGTCGCGAGTCCAAGACCAGAATTCCTGTTGACCTCCTCTTCACGTGCGGACAGATCTCTGCCATCGCCAAGTACATCGAGAAAGCCACTAGTGCAGGAGATGGCAAGGAGCCGGTGCTGATCCGCAAGGCTGATAGCCAGCCCATCATCAAGCAGCGTTGTAGCTCGACCAATCCGTTCCTTCTACTCGTTCAGCTGCTCCCTATTGTTCTCGTCTATCCCATGAAGCGCGCTCTCACCTGGACCATCTTCATGTACCTGCTCGCCGAGTCGCAATTCTGGCCTACCACCCCATACCTTGCTGGTCGCATCTTCAACTTGATAGTCAGCATGGCGATCGGTCGCATGATCACCTTTTTGATCGCTCCACTCCTTGCCATCCTCTCCAAATGGATCTTGATCGGTCGTTACCGCGAAGGCCTGTATCCGATGTGGGGCGTCTACCACACTCGATGGTGGTTAATTCAGAAAATCATCGCGATTAGTGGCAAAGGTCACTTCGGCATGTCAAATTCGGGTTTGGTCTTGTACTATCGCCTGCTTGGAGTAAAGATCGGGAAGAACGTCACAATCGCAAAGGCAGCAACACTCGGAGAGTACGACCTGCTTGAGATTGGCGACGGTGCGAGTTTGGACAAATGCATCTTTAGGGCTTTTGCAGCGGAGAAGGACACAGCGATGTACCTTGCCCGTACCACGATTGGCAAGAACGCAAGCGTAGGCCTCAACTCCATTGTTGCGCCTGGTACCAAGGTCCCGCACAATGTCTGCATCGGACCAAACTCTTCGAGCTGGGAGACACAAGATGCTGACGAGAGCAACCGTGATCTGCTCGCGAGTAAAGTTCCAGCTGCCAGCTTCTTCCTCGACCTGATCGTCAGCTACCCGTTGTTGGCTTTCGTTAATCTTGTCCGGTCAGGGCCATGGATAGGTGGACTGGTACCAATCGTCATGCTCGAGCCCAAACCATCAGCTGATCATGTTCTCGCCATCATCCACTGGTTCGCCGAGCCCTACAGGATCGGTTTCCATTATCTGGCACTGATGTTGCATGCGTACTGCGGACCCATGGCGTGGTTCATGGCTATCTTTCTGGTCAAGAAACTTCTGGATGTCGTCCTGGGTAAGCAGAAGCCAGGTGTGGTCACTGGTAGAAGTCAAATGTACAAGCTTCGTCAGTCTATACTCAGGCATCTCATACCCATGCCGCAATTCCACAAGCTGGTCGACCTCTTCGGCGCACACTACGAAGTTACATCGAAGATCTACCGTGCCTTTGGTGCCAAGGTCGGCCAGAGAGTCTACTGGCCTGGCACCGGACCTGCTGTACAGGACTTTGACTTGCTGGACATTGGCGACGACGTGGTATTTGGCTCACGATCATACATTCAAACTTCTGATGGCTATGGCAGTCACACAGTCAAGGTCAGCAACGGTGCTATGATCTCGGACCGTGTCGTTCTCCTCCCAGGAACGACAGTCGGAGACAAGACCGTTTTCGGTAGTGGTGCCCTCAGCCGTCGTGACAAGAGCTACGAGCCAGGTACCGTCTGGGTTGGCAGTCGCGGTGGAGAAGCCGTCTGCCTGTCCGATCCCCGCAAGCAGAGCATCGCCACAGACGTCAAGTCCAACTTGGAAAAAGGCCTCACCGTCGTCGCCACTGTAGAGCTCGACTCCTGCGACCTCGAAACCGGCCCTTCAACACCAGCCAAGAGTAGCGTCAGCACCATCAGCCCCCAACCCACCGACACGCCCATCCCCACCACCCCCTTCGGCCGCGCCTTCTACCTCCACCAAGCCCCCTACCACGTCCTCCGCCTCCCCAGCATAATCCTCTACTCCACCCTCCTCACCACCTTCACCGCCTTCTACTGGAACGTCGCCACCACCACCTCGGTGCAAATCCTCTCCTTCCTCCTCCCCTACTTCGGCGCCCTCGTCCTCCCCACCGACGCCTACCGCCCTCTCCTCATCTACGTCCTCTTCACCCTCTCCATCTCCATCCTGCAGACGTTCCTCGCGGTGCTGGCTCTCGCTATCGTCATCGCCGCCAAGTGGGCGCTTCTCGGCCGCAGGAAAGCAGGGAATTATGACTGGGATAAGTCGTCTTATTGTCAGCGGTGGCAGGTGTTTCTCACTATCGAGAGGATCAGGAGGCAGTGCTATGGTGGCCAGGGGGTGTTGAGTTTGCTGACCGGGACGCATTATCTGGTGTTGTATTTCCGGGCGTTGGGGGCGAAGATAGGGAGGGATACGGCGCTCTTTGCCTCGGGGAGTCCGAGTTGTTTGTTTACGGAGCCGGATTTGTTGACGTTGGGGGATAGGGTGGTGGTTGATGATGCGAGTTTGGTGGGGCATATTAATAGTAGAGGGGTGTTTGATTTGAATGAGCTGCATGTGGGCGAGGGGGGTGTGTTGAGGAGTGGGAGCAGATTGTTGAGTGGCGCGAGGATGGGGAAGGGGGCGGTGTTGATGGAGCATACGTTGGTTATGGCGGGCGATGAGGTGGAGGAGGGGACGACGAGGCAGGGGTGGCCGGGGGAGGAGTGGGAAGGGGAGAGGATGCCGACGTTGGGGAAGGATGGGAGGGTGAGAGGGGAGGGGGAAGAGAAAGCATGAGCTGGGAAAGGATGAAAGGTACTGGTGTCTTCGCTTCAATGAGCTAGGGTCATATTACGATCATGATGGGGGTTTATACATGTCAGATGACATTTGGGCCGACTGACACAGCATGGCGCAGGATGGCTTGACTTCTCACGATTTCTTTCATGATATATGATAGTCATAGCATTAGAATCGAGTTCATTTCTCATCATCGGGGTATCACATATCTTTCTTCCGTCCCATCATCTCTCTATACCGCTTTATGACCTCCATCCTCGCCTCCTGCAGATCCGCTTGTCTCTTCAATCCTCCTTCCCCACTCATGGGAGTCTTCTTCGTCCCGAACCTATCTTTCAACTTCTTCAACTCGGGCGGCGCCTGTACCACATCATGCAACCCCTTCGGCCTCTCTCTCTTCTCCTTGAGCACAGCAAAATCATCCTCCTCTTTCCCCTTCCTCTTCTTCTTCCCCCTCTTCGCTAGCACTTCCTTCTCCGCGACCTCGTCCGCACCATCGTCCAGACCCAATTGCTTCAATAGATCCGGGTCCTCGATCGCCGCGCTACTCATGCCGCTCTTCTCCAGCAGCGCAGAGATGCGCTCTTCCTCCTGCTCCCTGTACTTGGCGACATCATCCTCACGTTTCTTCCGTAGCCTCTCGTCTTCGGTTCGCCAGGTAGCGACTTTCTTCTCAATCTTGCGTTGGAGGCGGGAGGATTTCTCTTTCAGGGCGGGGATGTCTTTGTCCATGGGCCCGCGCTGGCCCCAGGCTGGGTCGTCGAGACCGTTGGATCGCTTGGGCTTGTCGGACTTCTTTAAATCTTCCTTATTCTCGACTTCGTCGGCGTCTTCGAGCTTGACTTCGGTCTCGGACGCAGGAGGCTTGCCATTCCTCGGCGCCTTCTTCTGCCGTGGAGCGTCTTCTACACCTCCTGGCCTGGTAGCGGCGCTGGTATTCCCACCTTTCCGCATGGCCATGTGCTTCTGCAGCTCCATGAGTCGCTTGAACTCGCGAGGGGTGTCATCTTCGTTGCCCCGCTTGCGTTTCTTCCCTTTTTGCTCAGAGGTGCTTCCCTTTGATTTTTTGCCGACGGCCAATGGGCGCGCTGTGGTAGTCGGAGGGAGGTCGAAATCTTTGGCTGAGGAGGCGCCGGGTCGCCGGGTATGTTTGTGAGGCATAGTGGTCTTGGGGAGGTATAGATCTCCAAGGGCTGGTGAATTGTAGAAAAAAGTTATGTGCATATACGGTACGTCATATCTTGATGCCGAATCACAAAGCGAAAGTTTAGTCAACCGTATCTCCCCACCTGTGGTGGAGTTTCAGGTATCGGACCTCATGCAATTCAACATACGAGCCTGTGATATTCATCTGTCATGCACTCGCGGCCGCTCGAGCCGGTGCTGTTCGATGCTCCGTGAATGGAAGGTACTAGTGATCGAAGCTGACCTAAGGGTCCAGCCTGTTGGGCTTTCAAATGGTAGGTGTTGGGGGAAGGGCGATGCTAGAGGTAGTGTGGTGTGTGTCAAGGGCGGTGGGTATGAGGCTTTATGAAAGAGGGGGCGAAGTCAATTTGATAGAAGTGATCCTTTGGGAAAGACATCTTCTTTCGTTTGAGAAGGAAAGTATGAGTCATTCAATTCTCCTCTTCTCGGGATAAGAAGTCCCGAGAGGTAGCGAGACAGTGGCATCGATGCTTGATATTCTGCCATATTGGTTGCGAGGTCGTGTGCGCCCTCGGATGGCCTGACGTCTTGCTCACGGAGCTGGCCGACTCTCCACCCTACGCTACCAGGGACAGTTACTGCCCTTGCTTCTGTGCGACGACAACGATATGATCAGCCACCCAGGCGATACCTTTTCTCGCATCCTCACTCGCGCCGTCGATCAGACGTGCATACGTGGACTTCAGCTCACCTGCAGGCATCTTGCTATGGGCATCGATTGCAGCTGCCACAATGGTGTCGGTCCAGTATGAAGCGTACATCCTCGGGAACGTCTCCAGAGTGGTCCGATCTTCCTTGATCAACTTCATGCCCTGTTCTTGCAGGATAGTCGCTAGCTTCTGGGGCCAAGTGATGGTGCCTAGACTGGAGCCCTGCCTACCGAAGCTGCGCATTCTGTGCATGCCGGATTCCTCCTTGGTGATGCCGTTTTCTTCTAGGCCGACGTAGGTGTCGCATTCCCAGTCTGTCTCATTCCACTGGATGTAGCCATCCGGCTCTGGGGATAGTCGTCAGTCTAGCCATACGAGGTGAGTTGAACGAACTCACTTAGCATCTTTGACAGCTTCTGTACAAGTGGAATGGGATTATCATTTTTGACGAGCGCGAGTAAGAATCGTGCATGGATGAGATCGTAGCGGCCGACGAACTGTTCTGGGACATCGTCGTAGGCATTGAAGTAGCTGAATTTGACATTGTCTGGGAGCAGGTGCTTGGCTGGAGCTTGATGCAAAGCAATGTCCAGACCCTCGACAGCCTCTGCGTGTGGGAACTCTTCGTATGCTTCTAGCACCCACAGACTACGAAGCCAATTAGTCAAACATCCTCGGCATGTCTGTCGAAGACACGTACCCTGTGCCACACCCCACATCAGCGATCCGGAGCTTCTCTCTGCTCTTGAGTGGTACCGAAGGATGCACTACCCAAGGGAACTCTTTCTTCCATAGCAGATGACCGACGTTGAGACGGACCGAGTCTATGACGCCCCGAGGGATGGGGTAGTCGTCCGAGGAGTTTGCCATAACTTGAGCTACCAGAGCTTATTTCTTGCGGGGTTTGGTCGACCAGGTCGGAGGCTGGATATTTGGCAAGTGAACGTCTTGGCTGTCGATTATGTATAGGTCAGTGTGGAAACATGCGGTACTTGCTCTGGCATCCGCGGTCAAGCTGTCAAGGGCGGTGTCTACAAGTGGATCATCCTGCCAGCCGTGCTTACCTGCGTTGCAATGAGCGCCCAATCAGGTCACGCCAGGATATTGCGGCCACTGTGCGTGGATGTCGCAACACGATCTCGCTGTATGAACAGTGAATGTGCCTGCCACCAACGGAGACGGTCCGAATACGCTCACGCAAAGAATGGTTTGGGAAGCATGAGTGAAGGTCGAAGGGGGACGCAGAGCAGATTGCGGGGCTCGGGCACGTGTTCTCTCCCGGGAAGACGGCACCGGAAATTTTAGTTGCCCACACTGATCTTCCGGGGGTTCCTTCAAACAACCAACACTCTTACGCTGTGCTTGAACAGCCCACAGAACGTCGAACGACACTGCAGGTTCGGTGAGTCTCGTACATGACGAGGCCTAGATATCAAGGTCTTCAGTGTTATCCATCACTGCCAGTAGCCAAAGGAACACATCATACTTGCTGGACAAGATTGGCGCCTTGAGGTTGCACTCGGCCAGAATGACAGCAACACCAGCCGTTGGAACCTGCTTTGCAGCCCCATAAGCCATGCCTGTGTTTGGAGAAGCTGGTCTTGCATGTCAAGGCCTCTTAGCTCACTTGCAACCATGCGAGGTCGTTCATCAGAATCTGGCCTCGAGTGGAGACGTCAACGCACCCAAAAGGATCAAGGTTTCTGAGACCTTGCCAGAAAGAGCCGCCTTGGCTTGCGAAGTCGCTCTTTTCAGCCTCGCATCGTGGTCTCAGAGAGCCGCAGGACTGGCACCGCGGTCTGTGCCGACCTAAGGACCTGCTAGATCTGCTTAGAAGACGCCTCTTTTTGTCACTACCGATTCCCTTACCACGATATGCTGACTGTCCAGGTCGCCCCAGTCCAGCATGTCTCACTCTCCGCGCGGTGAACGCTGTCTCCGAATCTGGTCAGCGAATCATGAGCTTAGCCTGCTTGCCAGGGGGCCCACCGGGTTGGGGATACTGGTCTGGTCGGCTTCATGCTACAAACGACTCTGTCATGGACCCTTTCGCACAGACGACCCAGAAAGCCCCTTTTGACTTTGAGAGTACCATTCGAGCATGCCCTCTGTCAAGTGGCAGGCAGTGGCGTTCATGAAGCGATCACCCTGCAGGCAAGCAGAAGCGCGTGCTATATAGCTGCTGCTGTGCTCGCATCAAGGTTGGTACATCCCTCAAGTCTCCCTCGTGATTCCATCACATCTTCAAGTGCAAGATGGTCCGTCTAGCTCTCCTCCTTCTACCACTCGCGGCCAAAGTGTTTGGTCAGACATGTCAGGGCGGCTTCTATGCTAGCTTGGCCTCTGACGTCTCCGGCTGGCCGCCTGCCACGTCCTTCTGTTCGTCCAAGTACCCAGTCGCGCCAACAACAACGACCTCGACCGCGCCGACATCTACAGTATCGACGACCGTCGCCACAACGACGACGACATTGACTGATAACCCAATCATCGTCGAGTAGGCATCCCACGACGCCATCGTGCAATGCTATCTAACTCTAGTAGGACAACTGTAGGCACGACAACGTCGACCACCTTCGTAGCGACCGAGATCGCCACGACGACTGTAGCAACCGTCACGAGAACGGTCTCGACTTACACCACAGTCACTGCGACGAGCGTGACCACCGTCACCGTGACAAGCAGTCCGTTGAAACGTAATAAGCGCGGCGAGGTTGTCACCTTCTGGCCAGAGAGGAATACAAAGTCCCACTTGAAGCGCCACTTGAAGCGTCAGCTATCGACGACAAGGGCGATTAGCACTACACCAGCTGCGCCATCTACCACTCCGCGTGCGCCGTCGACTACTCCTGCTGCACCGTCTACGACTCCTGCAGCTCCCTCAACCACACCAGCCGCACCTTCCACAACTCCAGCGACAACACCAGCAATAACGCCCTCGACTACGCCGTCTACCACACCTTCAACTACGCTATCTACCACGCCTTCAACTACCCGGTCTACTACTACAGCAGCACCCGTGCAGACAAAATGCGGTCTCGCTGGTTACGATAAGAACAAACCTACTGCCTTCCAGGTCGATAGCCGCTCCACTGATCTCGCGGCATGCTCTGCACTTTGTGCAAAGACCAAGAGTTGCAAGACCTATGCCTACGGTCGCAACACATGCTATCTGTACTCGACGACTCTGCCTGCCAACTTCAGGGAGGATCCTACTTCGCCTTACAAGTTCTATGATCCTTCTTGCAATATTGGTGCATCACCCACACCTGTCACCACTCGGCCCAACGATCCCAGAGCCAGCAAATTTTCTCAGCTTGCTTCGTACGCAACGGCTGTGATTGGCAACGTCTGCTATTGCCTCCAGACTAGGACGACGATTACAGCCACCACGACTCCAACCACAACTACGAGCGTGACGGCCACAAATACTGCTACGTCCACCTCTACCAGGTATGTCTCGTGACGATGCACCGTCGGTTCAGAAATTGACAAGCACAGCTCCGTGACTGCCACCAGTACTTTGAGCACCACTTCGACAACAACGACTTCGGTGACTGCCACGTCTATAACTACAGTCACTACCGATGGTCCCACCGTGACGTCCACTTCGACTGTCACCGTCACCGTCACTCCTACAACGACGACAACCACTACTACTACTACAACTACAGCCCCGGCAGGGCCACCCACTTGTACCTCAAACTCGCGTCCCCCTGCTCCAGGCACGGTATGTGAAGATCCATTTAGGCCAAGCCTGGCAACGACTAATTCTGTTGCAGTACTGTGGCAACAACGTCTGCTACTACACCGAGTTTGCATGCTTCCAGATCGATGAAAATGCGTGTATCAATCAGTAAGTCGGCGACAGACGCTCAAGATGGCACTCTGCTAATGATTGGACAGATGCAGTAGTGACGCAAGATGCTATGTGGCTCAAATCACTGGTGGGCAGTGCGTCCTGTACACCGGCTGCGATTGTTAGTGAACTTGGATATCATGTTCAGACCTCGCAGGGTGTCTAGTAATGTGTGATGAATGAAAAAGCGTCGAGCACGAGAACATGGTCAGCAGCATTGCTTATGATTAGTGCCAGAAGTGGTTAGCGCATCTTGGCGTTCCACGCCATCGGGATAGAGTGGGACGCGGCTGTTCCGTGTCTTCACCCTCTCCTCCAAGTGTCAAACATGGACAACACCTGTCGCAATTGTTCTGGTCGTCGTGATTGCTGTACAAATGGATGATCATAGCGATGCTGATCTCTGCTCATCCTTTCCCTCTCCCTCACACTCTTGAGATTGGTAGACTTCGTCTATTATAACCACCTTGGCTGGCCAGTTCAATCATGTCTCCGAGATCGCCCACTGATACCGGTGAGCATTCATACATGCTCGGACCTCGTCTAGAGACTTATGACCGCGACTCATTCGAATGTGAAGCATACAGGGACTCTGTTTCCACGTCTTCACCATCTAGCATCCGCCGCGTCTTCAACCGCGTCATCCCGACTCTAGCATCGCCATCTCGTACTCGGAAGACGTATCGCGAAGCTCTGGGATCACCACAATTTGCCATACAGAACAAGCGGATATGCCTCGGAAATCCTATCGTACGAGCTGTCTTGACCATTCCCGTGGTTGTTCTTGCCTTCTTTGGCCTGATCCATCTTCTTCGCGTTCATCTTGGTGGCGAGAATCTTCTATGGGGCCTGCCCGATGACGACGACTTCTGGCCTGACTGGGGCAAGCCTGGCCATATTGGAGAAGATATTGCGCATTACCCGACTGATGTTACCCGAGATGTAGTGCCTATCCCTTGCCATTCGCATAACGACTACTGGCGACGTATTCCTTTCTACGAGGCTGTCCACTATGGCTGCACTGGCGTCGAAGCTGACGTCTGGCTGAAAGGTAATGACGAGCTATACGTCGGCCACAACATCCTTTCCTTGACCAGGAACCGCACATTCTCGGCCCTGTACGTCAACCCCATCTTGGAAATGCTGGAGAAGCAGAACCCGAAGACCGAGTTCGGCAGTGCCGTCGACCACGGCATCTTCGATGAAGACCCCGACCAGACCCTCATCCTGCTCATCGACTTCAAGACCGACGGTGAGGAAACCTGGCCAGTAGTCCGCGACCACCTCGCCCCATTGCGGGACAAGAACTACCTATCCCACTGGAACGGGACCCACACCAACTACCAAGCCGTCACCGTAGTCGCAACAGGCAACGCCCCCTTCAACCTCATCACCGCCAACCAAACATACCGCGACATCTTCTTCGACGCTCCCCTCGACAAACTCGCCCTCGACACCAACCTCACCGATCGTCGCCGAGGCCAAGGCAACGAAGGCACCGACGACGCCAAACCAGAAGACTTCAACATCGGCACCTCGTTCTACGCCTCTACTTCTCTGCGGCACGCCGTGGGCCAAGTGACGAACGGTAAATTCACGGAAGACCAACTCGAGATCATCAGGGGTCAAATCAAGGACGCACACCGCCAGGGGCTGCAGGCGCGATATTGGGATACTCCGGCGTGGCCTGTGGGGTTGAGGAATTATGTCTGGAGGACGCTGGTTGAGGAGGGAGTGGATGTTTTGAATGCGGATGATCTGAGGTCCGTGGCGAGGTTGGATTGGCGAAGGAAGGCGAGGCATGATTTGTCGGTTCCGAAGCCTTTGTAGATGGGTTGGGGCAGTCGGGACGATGCGGGTCTGTGTCAGACATGGCTGAAGAACGCCAGCTTGTAGCTCGTGTCACCGGAGTTGCGCGAACAGGCTGGTCATGAGTATGCCACGACTGCAATACCATGGACTGCTCGACTATCTGGCACCCTTGTAGACGTGACAGCTGACTTTCACTGTCAGCGCCACGGCGTTGACAGACCGATCGTAAAGATCCATCCCGCTTCTGGAATGTCCTGTATCGTCAGGTCTTCAACTCCATACGACACACGATGACCGCACTTGGCCCGTCATGAACCGCGGCCAGGATGCCGGACAGGGGCATCGACGGGTTCCAAGCACTTTGCTGGTACAGTCTTCAAGAAACTAGAGAGGACTGTGCAGGGTACATGGACGAGAAGAGGATGCCCCTTCAATAGAGTTGTGTATAGTTTCGCAGACAATAACGCACTTGACATTATTTACACATTTGATCAATGCCTTCGCTGCAAGCATGTACAATTCGATGATCATTGTCGGCCTCTACTGTGCCATATGGCTCATGTATATTTCGTCGACATATGGCAAGCCAACTATTCAGATCACCAGTGCTTCTCGGCGGCGAGGTCACCGACGTTCGAGGCCGGATCTAGTGTTGTCTAAGGCTCGTTCCGAAGTGGCCTGGCCATTGTGCAAGGTCCTACCGGAGATCCAGGCCTGCGAGCGACTCTCTGCCGCAAATGCATGGCGCTGGTCGTCGAACGGTGTTAGCTCGGCAATCCTTCCGAGGTGACTCTCGCCAGCCACAGAGTGTGCTTTCGACTCGTTATCTCAAATCAAAGTCCCCGATTCTTGCTCCTTGGTTTCGGAGGGATAATGAGCAGTCGCCATCCTCGACTATGAGGACAGCAATGACCAGGATCCTCCAGTCAGCAGCCTTGTCAATGCTCTGCAACCCGTCTCACTCTGCACCTGACGGACCTCCGCTGCTTTCGTTCTGTTTCTTCAAATTAGCCACATTCCTCCTATGTCTCCGACTCTTGACATGCAGACCCCAATCGCTAGGCGTGACACCAACGACATTACAAGCCTCGCAGACTTGCCTCTCCCATTTCCCAACACTATTGCTTAGGTCGTCCCGCTTCGGCTTCAGGAGCTCTGCTGCTGTGCTACTAATACTGATGGGATCTGGCAGGGGTTTGTTCGCGAGCCAGCGCTCAGTGATCGCTTTCGCCTGATCTGTCACGTTGGTCTGGAAATCACCGATGTTGGTGCCGTCGAGGAGGTACATCTTGCCTTGACCAGCGTTCTTGGAGGACTGGAGAGCGTTGAGTAGCTTGATCCTGATCCAGCGGATTTGTCTTTTGGCGTACTGTCGTGTGCCTGCTTTGGTTGCCTCGATGGCTTCGCTGAAGACCTTGTCGAGTTGCTTCTGTTCAGTAGACGTTTCCTGACTGGCTATGTGTGAAGCGTTGTCGACGTCTTTTGCTCGTTCCAGATAGGGGAGGAATTCTTTGTAGCCGATCGAGACCCAGATGCCGCTTGTCTTGTCTAGTGTTGGATCTTGTGCGGCATATTGGGATAGTTCCTGCACTTCGGCTAGTAAGCCTGACGTGACCATCTTGTCGACTCTGTTGTTGAGTCGCTTGTACAGGGCGTCTGTATTGGCGTGTACCCAGAAGATGATCGTGTCCATCCGTAGATCTTCATGATGATCTTTGCTCTCGGTGATGTCGTTCTTCGTGCGGGCCCCGTTACTGTGTCCATTTGTAGGAGCCGCTTGTTTGTTCTTCTGCTCGGCATAGATGTCACTCGCCCTTCGTCCAGTCTGAAGCCAGATCTCGAGGCTCCGCTGAATTTTTCTTCTATCATTCGGGTGCCATCGGCTCGCCATGATAGGGTCGACTTCACTGAGCTTTGACAAAATCTCCTGCGTAGGGGCGTCGAGTATAGGGAACTTGGTCTTCACATCTTTGTAATTCCCACCTGTACTCAAAGTTGTCTCAAGATCTGTCACAACTTGTGCTGGACTGTCTCCTTCCACTTCACCTTCACTCGCCAGGCGATCATTGAACAGAAGGCTCTGCGTGTAATAATGGGTTCCACCGACTAGGATAGGAAGCTTTCCTCGGCTACGGATCTCTTCGATGGTCTTCAATGCCGACGAGCAGAATTTTCCAACTGTCCATGGCTGCTCGTCCAGACCGATACAGCCAAGCAGATGGTGTGGTACACCTTGTCGCTCGTCGAGAGGTATCTTGTTGGTAATAATGTCGAGTCCGGTATATAATTGCATGGCATCCGCGTTGAGGATCTCGCCATTGAAGCGAGTGGCCAAGGCGACGGCGAGCTGAGTGGCGTCAGCTCAAATCACGTACCATGCTTTGACATTCTACAGAGGATTGATGGAGATGTGACTTTTCCTGCATCAATTGTGTTTAGAGCCTTACCTCTGACTTGCCAGTCCCCGTAGCACCAACGACAGCGAGAATCTTTGGCCTGGGTGACATGGCGCTGAAGTTGCGCCTGCACAGCGATGCAGCGCGTCGTCCTAGCATTCCATCTTGATACTAGGTAGTCAAGATCGCATCTGCACCTCGGCGATCGATCGACCAGATCATCAGATCTGTGCGAACCACGATGTCCGGCAATTGGAAAGGTCAGAAAGTTTGCCTTGACATCGGCGAATTTTCTCCACGGCGTCATCATCAAAAGCAGTCTGGGTCATCTCACCGACAGACCACGACTTCATCCCTAGCTTCTTGGATAATTTCAATCATAATTCAGAGATACGACGAGCGTTGTAATCAGGTGGGAGTGGAGATACATGACAATAATGATCACGTGCTTACACCTCCAGTATCACACACTACCATGGCCGCAGTACCAGACCCGACCATCGAGGTCAAAGACCTCACCTTCAAATTCCCTGATGGCTCTACTGGACTCCAGAACATCAACTTGGACCTTCCAGCAGGTAGTCGAACGTTATTGATCGGAGGTGAGTCGGCCCTTACTTCACGTGCTATTCCTCTTCCACCCCGCCGTCTCGGGCCACTTTCCTGCCCATACATGCCTCCTTCAATCCACCTAGTTCCCATACTTCACCTCTCAGTCTCCCCCCTTCTACATCTTCACCTCCCCCATCTAACCCTCCCCAGCCAACGGCGCCGGCAAAACCACCCTCCTCCGCCTCCTCTCCGGCAAACGCATGTCCCCCCGCGGCACCATCGCCATCTCGACCATCGACCCCTTCGCCGAAGGCCTCGAAGGCGTCACCTACCTCGGCCTCGAATGGGTGCTCAACCCCATCGTGCGCTCCGACATCGACGTGCCGACCCTCCTCGCCTCGGTCGGGGGCGACCACTACCCCGAGCGCCGGGACGAGCTGATCCGCATTCTCGACGTAGACACATCCTGGCGGCTACACGCAGTCAGCGATGGTGAGCGACGGCGCGTGCAGTTGTGCATGGGCCTGTTGCGGCCGTGGAGGGTGTTGTTGCTGGATGAAATCACGGTGGATCTGGACCTGCTGACGCGGTTTGAGTTTTTGGAGTTTTTGCGCAGAGAGACGGAGAGTAGGATGTGTACGATTGTGTATGCGACGCATATTCTGGATAATTTGGCCGGGTGGCCCAGTCATCTTGTGCATATGAGTTTGGGAAGGGTCAAGAAGTGGGGGGAGATGAAGGGGTTTAGGGAGGCGAGTGAGGAGGAGGGGGCGGGCACGGGGAATAGTAGGTTGGGCCAGTTGGTGTTGGCGTGGTTGAGGGAGGATTTGAAGGAGAGAGGGCCCAGGAAGGGGTTGGCGGGGGAGGGGTTGACGTATCAGAGTCATGAGGGGAAGGGGGGGTATGGGGCGGAGACGAAGAAGGAGGGGTAGTGTGGTAGGGAGGGGAGAGGTGATGGGAGTATTGGGGGATGGAGGCTGCGTTTCAACTGCATAGCCAGGCGTTTTGGAAAAAGGCACTCAACGTGTCTGCACGAGGGACGAAGATATATGTAGTAGACCTCGATTCGTGCCGTCTATAGATTATGTACAGTGTATCTGTCCATGTGTACTGAGAAAAAAAAAGAAAGTGTATCCATGAGTCTAAACACGCTCGCTTGCGCTTGTGAAAAGTCTTGCAGCTGATAGCTGGCAGTGTCATGCCTTCCAATCTATGTCCGTAGTTCGTGATGAGAGAAAAAGCGTACAAATACAAATTAGATTATTCAGTCTAGTCGCCCGAAGAGAAGACCTTCTCCTCGTTCTGGTCGGCGATGGTCTTGACGTCGGTGCTTGCCTCTTCCGTGACGGCATTCTGGTTACCCTTGGGTACACGAATGAGCCAGTAGAGGAAGACGGCGGCGGACACATTGAAGATGATGTAAGCCCAGAGGATTCCGAAGTCTCTCCAGCTGTTGCCAGGAGAGATGCTGACAGCGTTAAGGAAAGTGTTCGTGCTCTGGATAGGGCAGAACTGGCATTGATCCACGGCATTGTTGTCCGAAAGATATCCGCCAGCCTGACTGATGTATGGCTGCATGTATTCCAAGCATGTCGAGCCGGATGGAGGTGGGAAGCGGAGGAACTCGTTGTCCGCGCATGTCACGTTGCCGTCTTTGACTGCTGTACTCAATAGACCAGAGACGAGATACGTGAATGGTGACACGCGGTACATGAAGATCCAGAAACCAGGGAGAGCGTTGGGTCCACGAAGGACACCACAGAAGAGCAGTGAGAGGGAGAAGAGCAGATTGGCAATGTTGCCACCATTCTCGGCGGACTCGACACCGGCGATGACCATGTGGGCAAAGGTGGACGAGAAGAGGATGAAGACAACGACGAACAGCCACATCTGAGCCCCACGTTCGGTGACAGTACCCGTGACAGAGGCATTGGCGTAGAGGCCGATGGGGTAATACCAGCAGAAGAAGAGCAGAGTCGCCGCGATCAGTGACCAGGGAATTTCAGCCAAAATCTGGGCCATCATGAAGGCTTGCCATGAGTAGGTCTTTGACGGTCTCTCACGAACTTCGTAGAGCGCACGTTGCGTGACGAACAGAGGCATGATTTGTGTGACCAGTTGGGAGAAGATGGTGAGCAACATGAAGATGCCGAACATTTGGTTTTGGAGACCTTGTTGTGTGTTGCGAGCCTTGAAGAACGAGAAGCCGACGAAGAGACCCTGGGACAATTAGCATGAGTTTGAGACGATAGTCTGATATGTACTCACAACAGCGGTGACGAGAGCCAACTTTGACATGATGTAGCTGGGTGTACGCCAGTATTGCTCAAATACACGTTTCTGGACCTCGATGTACTGGTTGAGGAACGGCGCAGCGAATTGGCGGTAGCTAGCTTTGTTGTTGGCATCGACGGGAAGTTGTGATCGTTCCACCTTCATCTGGTCAAGTTCACGATGAACCTCTTTATACTCTGGTGAGCTTCTCCATGTCGCAGGCCAGTCAATGTCTGTAGTTGTTCCAGGTGCGGCACCAATAACCTCAAGCATCCATTCAGCGGGGTTGGCGGTAGGTGGGCACTTGTGAGCGCCATTGCTCTCGAAGTATTTAGTGAGGATATTGGATTGATCGCCAACAGGGCCGAAGTAGACAGTGCGACCACCCTTGGCAAGGAAGAGTAGGCGATCGAAGCGCTGGAACAGCATGGCGGATGGCTGATGGATTGTGCACAAGATAGCTTGACCGTTGTTCTTGAGCTTCTCGAGCAAGTCTAGAATGGACCATGAAGTTTGAGAATCGAGACCGGATGTGGGTTCGTCCAAGAAGAGGAGGAGTTCTGGCTTGGCTGCAAGTTCGACACCGATGGTGAGACGCTTACGCTGTTCAACGTTGAGACCTTCGCCGGGGACACCAACGACGGCGTCAGAGTATTCTTCCATCTCTAGAAGCTTGATGACCTCGTCGACATACTCGAGCTTCTCTTTGCGAGGGACCGAGGCTGGTTGACGGAGAAGGGCGCTGAAATTCAAAGCCTCTCGGACGGTGGAGGTCTCGAGGTGAAGATCTTGTTGTTGGACATAACCGGTCTTGCGTTGGAAGGAACTGTCACGTTGACGACCATCCACGAGCATCTCACCGTGGATGACACCCATGGTGACACGAGTAGCTAGGACGTCGAGAAGAGTGGTTTTGCCAGCGCCCGAGACACCCATAAGAGCCGTCAGAGTACCAGGCTTGACCCAACCATCGACGTGATCGAGGATACGACGAGGCTCTCCCTTGATCTTGATGTCGTAGACAACATTCTTCCACTGGAAAATAGCAGTCTGCTTCTGAATAACGTTGGAAAGTTCGGTTTCGTTCATACCCTTTTCGTTCTCGATCCTGCCAGTGGTAGCGGCCTCGGGATCTGTGAGGTTCTTCTCCTTGAGGCGAGATGGAGTGTGACCACGGGGAAAGACGAGGACCTCACCCTTGGACTTCTTTGCGCTGACCAGTTCGGCGGCAACGAGATAGAGAAAACCGATACCGATCATGAAGGCGAAAAGAATACCGAGATTCCTCCATTTGTTGGCGCGGTAGTATCGGTAGGAAGATCCAATGTAGACATCTCCATTGACAAAGTCCTCGCCTGCAACGGCACCAACAGCAGAGCAGACTTGGTTGGCCAAATTGGTGTAACCAGGTCCCTGTGGGACGAATGTGGAGCAGGTGTAGTTCTGACCAGAGAATTCATTGACCATGAGGGATTCGAAGCCGTATGCCACCGGATCGAGGTAGTTGATCCACCTAGACCATCCGAGCATGTAGGGCGTAGGAATGGCGAAACCAGTGTAGATGACAATAGCCAGGATCAAGACGGCAGTCGGTGTCAAAGCTTGTACGAGAGACCGAGATACCGAAGCGATGAAACGGAACAACATGCTCATGACCAATGTCAGGATGAAGGAGAACAGGAAGAAGAAGAAGAATGCTCCCGGTTCTCTCCGAAGGTTGGTCATGAAGTAGATTGTCAAGTTGAAGATGATGGCGTTGAGAATCTTGTATGGCATGTCCGTAAGCATGGAAGCGAATGCTTCAGCCGATGGGTGGTAGAGGGCATAACGCTGGTGCTTCTCGACAATAGGTCGTTGGGCGTATAGAGTGAGAATTTCTAGGGCGGATCCGAAAGCGTTCATGAGCACGGCGAAGAAGAGCAGTGCACCACGAGAGAAGAATGACTCTGTGGTGTAGTTGAGATTGTAGAAGACCGATGAGATGACCAAGACGTTGATAAAGTTTCCTCCAAGTTGTGACAAGGTAATACTTGGATCAGCCTTGAGTCGTTTGAACCCACGCCAGAGACACAATTTGATCTGCTGGTTGTAGGACAATGTGTAGGGTGACTTGAGACGCTGCTTCTTAGCCTGCATGTTACGGCGAGATACAGCGAACTTCTCGTAGTCCTCTCCACCAATGGGATGGTCTTTCTCGTATTGTTCAATCTCTTGCAGAAGGGCCTTACGGTCGGCGCTCTCCTTCCATCGTTGAGCGAACTCATCTGGAGTGCGAGGCACACGATCTTCCCAGCCTGGCTGTACACGGCGTTCTGCAGCGCTGGTCATGGATGTGAGAAAGTCGGCGTCGGTCTGTCGATCAGGGCAGAGGAATCCTAGTCTCTCGAAGTAGGCGCGGGCCTCTTGAGCACGTCCAAAGTAGATCTGGCGACCTTCGTAGAGGACAAGAACCTTGTCGAAAGTATCGTAAGCGGCTTGTGGGGACTGGTAGATGGCAACGGCAGCGGTCATGTTGAGCAGCTCGGT
The DNA here is from genome assembly GCA_013372555.1 of Elsinoe arachidis. NCBI lineage: Eukaryota > Fungi > Ascomycota > Dothideomycetes > Myriangiales > Elsinoaceae > Elsinoe > Elsinoe arachidis. The sequence goes on from JAAPAX010000001.1 coordinate 3,122,139, forward strand.
GCAGATGCGAAGGATTTTACAGAACTCGATGGCGTTCGCTGAGTCGAGACCACGGGTACTGTTGTCCCAAGCCTGAATGGGCGAACCACTGAGGGCAGCCTCAGCAATGGTCACACGTTTTCGCTCACCACCAGAGACACCGCGGACGTAGTCATTGCCGACCTTTGTGTTGACGGTGTGCTTGATACCGAATGTGGCCATCAGCACATCACGCATATGCTCGGCATACATGTGTTTGCTGATCCCGTTGGGCAGGTTGCGAGGAGCTCTGGCGCGCGCAGCGAAGTAGAGAGTGTCGCCAACAGTCAACGATGGAAAGTGAACATCCTGTTCGGCAGTGTAGATGGCTTCACCCCTGAAGTACTTGTGCATCTGCTCGTAGCTGATTCCCTGGTAGTTGATATGCGAATCGTCATCGACTTTGAAACCATGGGTCTCTCCAGTGATGGTCTTGAGAAAAGTCGAACAACCAGAGCCAGGGGGACCGAGTACTACCAACATCTCGCCTGCATGGACGAGACCGTCGAGGTTGCGAAGAATGTCAATACGACGGTCCTTGGCTCCAGCTAGCTTGCGAGCAAGTCCGACCATCTGGAGTGGGATGTTTCCCACACTCTTCTGGTAATCCGTGGCAGTTCCATAGCCGTGAGCACTAAGATTCCGGAACGAGATACCGGCTTGACGAGGCATGTGCTTGTTGCCATCCGTCTCGGCCATATTGAGCATAGCCCGAACCCATGCTCTCGCTCTGAAGTTGTCTGATTTCGGGTCGATGACTGAGCCTTCTTCGGCTTGAAATGGGTTGCCTTCGATGTTGGAGTATGAGTTTTGTGTGTAGTAGCGAGCAAGTTTCTTGACTTCTTGCTCGCTGTCTTCCTCGGAAGATGTGTCGTGTGAACCTGATGCTTCTACAGGCTCGCCAGTTTCTGTAGTTTTCGTCCGGTCCAGAGGGTGGAATCCGTCATGTTGTGCTTCCGGACTGCGAGCAGGATCTGTCGCAGGTGCATAGTGCTTCTCTGTGGCGTCACTTAGATAGTTGACATTTCCCACAAGCGAAGCCATGGTTGTGGGGTTTGTACCTGCTCAGGGCAGACTTGAGCGAGTAGGTGAGTTCAGTACCAAAAAGTTTTGGATCGGATGAGGAAAGTCGGTAGTGTATGTAAACAGTGCGGGGAACTGGACACGGCAGGAAAGGCGAATAGAGATTAGAAGTGAAACTGGGGAGCCAGTGCCTATAATAAAGACGAGTGAAGTTCGGAAAGATGACAAAAGTCGTGAATAAGAGAAGAATGGTTGAAAGTGCATTCCATCATCAGGAGCGCACCGAATGAGCTTGTTTTCTGTACCCGGGTTGAAGGGATCCCGTATCATACGCGGAAGCGACTGTGAAATTGAGACGAGCAGCAACGAATCGTTCAGCATCGTTGGCGAGGTTTCGGCGGAAGCGAGAATACCGAGCATAACTCGACCGCGGCGGCGTGCACAAGTCGGGACTTGTGCAGCTCCGCCGCAATCTTGTCCCTTCCGGGCGGGCACAAGGGGCGTGCCCAGGCGAAGATTGTTCATCGACGGTTGTCCCGAAGCGCCGTCACCACCTGCCGCTAAACGGTTTGCATACCTTATCGGGCCTGTCGACCAAATCCACATGGCTGCCTTGAGGATAGGCGGTGCTGAAGTCACCGTACCCCAAATCCTCAAATGGTTCGTCCGCCTCTAGGCCCTTGAAGATCTACCTTCCCTGGCTCGGATCATGGCGGAATCTGGAGCATGACGAGAGTGTAATTGTTATTGTTGACAACACCAAGGAAATGACGTTCAGTAACCAGTAGCAGAGACTGCTCGCTCGCATATTGACAGTTATCAAGGTCAATTTCTGGCAGTCGTTCATGGCCCGTAAGGACAAGGGATTGCTGACGGACGGCTGGCCTTGCCCTGCTTCTCGTGACTTAAACGCGTATTGCGGCTCCCCTCTGCGTTGCGCTTTGTGCAGATCATACGAGGGTTGACTGTCAACATGCAAGCCTGAGGCCCTGCGTGCGCTAGAAGGGCTCAGGAATAAGCGTGTCGTAGATTGCGTAGCGACAGCCGCAATGCACCGACGGCTCATCATGTTGATCATTTTAATGCTTGGCTGGCATAAGAAATGAAAGTAGACATGTAGCTTGTGCATGTCGGATCTAGATTTGTGCTCAAAAGCGGACCCTCGGACACATATTTAAAGATACGCGCATACATGCCGAGAGTTTATTTTGGTTCAACGCTCACTTTCACAGCTTTCATATTCGAGCCGTCTTCCTCCGCATGTCCGTGTTGAGATCTTGTGATGATGTAGAAAAGTCCCGAAGATCCCTAGGTCAATGTCCGCTGACTATGTGTGCATATCTTGGATTTTTAAGAACCCGTACATCTGATCAAAGATGCCCGCCTTTGCCGCAGGTAAGTCTTTGCACAAGTGAGCACAGCACTGAGCAGCAACCACAAGACCAAGATTCAATGCAGACATCTAGTGGAACGCTGATGGAGCATGACGAAGAGATGCGTACGCCTCACAAAGGTGGAAAGATTCGAGGCAGCTTGATCTGGGTTACCGCAGCCATACTGCTCTGCACGGTGGAGACGAAGCATCTTGCTCAAGGACTTTTCCACCGCAATCGACATTCAAAAGTCGAATCGAAGAGATATTGATCCCTACCAGTCACAATTCGGCCATCCTAATCGATACGCTGAAGTTACAAGTCTTTACATACGCAGCACCGTTGGACTTTCAACTTGTCTAAACTGCAGTCGGGACATCGTAGACTTCATTTCAGCTCTATAATACATTTGGAGATTCACATCATGCGGACTGCAAGCCCATTCAACTTCTGGACACGACTGCCGGAGCCGGCCATGGAGAACCCAAGCAGTCCACTTGGTGACACCGCCTCGATTGATGAAACGCAGTTCAGAGCCCTCATGATAGAATCGGGGGTGCTCTCGACTGTCAGCTACCTTGAGTGGGACTGGGATTTCATCATCGCAATGATCGACGGGCCATTGTCGAGTCTGAGGCATGATTGATCCGTAGTCGAAAGCGCAGCGTATAATACATACGAGCGACTTTGCAGCGGCCGGGATCTTTTTACCACCATACAAAAAGTCTTGCGGTGATGTTCCAAGAGTGCATGTCGGACGGACTTGCAACCACCAGTTCTCGTCGGCGCGGGCATCGATCGACTGGCCCGCTTCGAATGGGCTTCCACCACCATTGTCATGGTCTGGGGTGAGGTTGTTCCTGCATCTGTTTGTCCGATGCGAGACGTTTGTCGGCTCCCGCTCATCCGATGACGCCAATCTGATCGAAAACATCGTACTTGGTGCAATCACCAGTGTGCGTGAGGAAGCTCTGCGCATATAGATAGCACTGTCCGGTAGCGAATGTCCTGAAGGTGTACATGCCAGTACACTGGGTGGCACCAGCATGAGCATGATTGTACCACATACACTGTTGTATGCAAACGTCGTAGGCGATAGTGTTGCAAAGACCGTCTGGGGATGTTGTGTTTACCCCGGATACTTTGCAAGTCCACACGCCTCCACTAGTGCATGAGCACGCTGTGTCATCATTGGAAGGGGGAGCGCCGTCCGCAGGGAGAACGGATGGGCGAGCGACGTAGGTGGATTGCGTGGTGTAACCGTTGGTCGAGTACTTGGCGGTTATACGCGTAGGCGAGAGGGCGAAAGTACTGGAAATACTGGTGCCGAGCAGGATAGTCGTGGATGTGTATGTTGTTGAGGTCACCGTCGAAGTAGACGTGGAGGTGGTTGCACCACTAGTGACAGTGCTGCGCACAGTAACTGTCTTCTGTGGACCAATTCGTCAGTATCAGGGCATACAATGAGATGATGTATCGCACATACCGTGGATGTTCGTAGGGTATACGTGTAGTATGAGTCGGTGGGCGAGGGTTGGGGCAGTGTATTGTACGATTTGAAACAAGTACATGCACTTGATAGGTACGCTGAGTCGCTTCCGGACAGGTACACAGGTGTGCTGGTGACTGTATGAGTGGTCGTGGCGGTAGAAGTGAGATCTCGTTTGTACGGCTGAGTGCCGACACACATGGTCGTGGCATAAGTGGTGGTTGCTAGGGCGGATTTCACCGATGTTCGCGTCACAGTCGAGCTGACGGTGCGGCTGTATGAGGTCACAGCTGAACCTGTGACAGTCGTGCTTGTGGTTGGTGTGTAGTATACAGTCAATGTCCTTTTTGCCGATGTGGGATAATTGAAAACGTCTTGGCAGAATGGCGTCCCGCTGGGATCTCTGATGAGTGATTCCACGGGAGTAGAAGAACAGAACGGTGGCGTTGAGGTTGTGGTAGTGGTACCACTGGTGAAGGTTGTGGTAGTAGTGGTATCACTGGTGGTGGTTGTGGTAGTGGCATCACTGGTGAAGGTTGTGGTAGTGGCATCACTGGTGAAGGTTGTGGTAGTGGCATCACTTGTCAAGGTTGTGGCAGTGGGATCACTGGTGGAGGTTGTGGTGGTGGTATCACTTGTCGATATAGTGGTGGTGTCACTCGTGGTCGTTGTGGGAGTAATGCTCGAACTCGTGATGATGGCGGTGCTCGAGCTGGCGGTCTGAGTGCTGGTGGTCGTGGTCTGAGTGCTGCTGGTGGTCGTGGTCTGAGTGCTGCTGGTGATCGTGGTCTGAGTGCTGATGGTCGTGGTCTGAGTGCTGATGGTCGTGGTCTGAGTCGTCGTGCTGATCGAGTTTATCTCGAATGCGGCCTGGAGGCAATTGCACACCTTGGCCGTTTGCGACGAACTGAGTCCAACGAATGGATCCCGAGTTCGATCTGTTGCCTTGCCGTAGAAGGAACAGAAGGCATAAGGCTGCCGGATCTGGCTGTACACCGCCTCGATATCTGTCCGTTGACAGCCGGCGGGAAAGCCGACATTTGCGGCCAACTTTTGCGGTGTGAATGTGGCAGATGTTTCCTTGGCAGCTTTGTTGGAATTGATGCAAGCGCATACTTTGACGGCCCGCGCAAGAGGCAGGTCTGGGAGTGGCGAAAAGTAGCGCTTGTGGGCACCGTAGTACTGACAGAAGACAGGGGGGTGCGCGAGATCCTTGTAGAGGATGGCCCTGTCGGAAGCTGAGCACTTCTTCGCGGCTGAAACCGCCACCGTGAAGGCCAGTAAGTTCACCAATATGGTGAGAAGAGTGCGGAAGGACATGGCCGTGTGAAGTGATAAGGAGTGCGTGAGACGCCGTGGATAAAGAACGAATAGCAGTCAAGGCAGGAACCTACCTGTTAATACTGCATTCTTGATCAGTGGTCCGCCTACGTTTGATACTGTAGTCCCCGCGGACGTTGATCCGGCGGTGTTCTCAATCAAATCATCCAACGTTGTTCTTCTTAGTCCGCCGTGCTGGACCTCCATCTCACGTCCAGCATGCCTCCGGCACAGCGTCTTCCGGATGATATCTACAGTATGCAGGGATTGCAACACGAACGACGTGAGGGATGCCGTCTAGTTCGTGGGAGATTGATTAGCAGCCGTTTCGATGTTTGGTGCACCGCGCTCGCAACGGGTTGGCAAAGGGGCGATTGCGATTGCCATATACAGCAGCTGTTGCTTACAATTGGAGGAGAAAGCCCTTTAATCCTCACAATGATACAGGTGGTGGACCTCACATAATTGGTTGCTCGTGTCGTGATAGATGGGTACAGGTTTGTTCCATATGTTTTGGTCGAAGTGAGCCTGAGCCGCCCTAATTGTGAATGACCCGCGAGGTCTTCGGCCACTTAGAGTGTGTCGATTCATGAGCCAGCAAATCGGATCGCTGGCCCACTTTGACCAAAACATATGGAACAAACCTGTACTGTGTGAGGATGCTGAAGGGGTGGTGAGGGATGGCGGACAAGACGGCTCTGAGAAATTTTCTACTAGATCGGAATGCGTACCGGATCGCTGCCTGTCGCGGAGTTCGGAGTTTGGGCTGCTCCCGGGCTTGTTCGTGATCACCAATTCGGTATCATCTTTCAGCATTGTAGAAATACTCGGTCGGACCCGCGACGAGCAAGGAGATGGCAGCGTTGTTGAGCTGATGGAATCGGCTGGGCATCAATTGTCTGGCTCTTTGCTCGTTGCTGAAGATTGGAAGTACTTCTAATACATGATTCTCCCCGCGGCCGGAGATGCTGCAGAAAAAAATCCATCAGATCGCCGAATCGGCGCTAGATGGTCATGTACGCGAAGCCAGACGTCAGATCCAAATTGCGGGGACTCAAGTCATCCTGGTCGAACCGCGACGATCCATGCAGGTCTGAGGGAGGACGCCTGTCTGGCATCATCTTGCGCCTTTCGCTTGTTTGCCGCGTTATTCAGCGAATGTACTTCAGTTGTATGCGGGAATAGCCCCGAGCATCAGGTGCAGAATGTCAAGACCAACGCAACGCTTTGAGTCCACTGGCTGGACTCTGCAAATTCGCTCGTGCTTCGTGATCGGGTCTGCCCATACACTTCTCATTCGTCGAGACCTTCATCGTCTGGTAACAGTTTTCCCTCCGCACTGTCAACGGCCCCTAGCCAAGCACACCGGCTGCAAAATTGAATGACTATTGCTACACCGCTCTCCTTTGTTCGAGACAAAGATGTGTCTAGTCCGGCGAAGGATTTAAACAGGCGTGGTCATGGGGTGCTCGCGAAGGTCGATCAGGGGAACACTTTGACGAGAGATGGCCCCTCGGCCTCCAAGGCAAAGCTTGAACGTAATTGAGACGCGTGGTGGAAGAAAATGCTGGAATTTCGGCCATTCAGATCCAGGGACACAAGGCACATGCGCCAATGCCACCAGAACGCGGGGCCGCCGGCGCACATCATTCGGCGTTTAATGCCATTTTTTACAACATCTGCCCGTAACCATTACATGACAGAAACCACACAAAACAGTCACCAACGACCAGCCCTGAAAAGCTTTGCCGGTTTCGATCGTCTGGTCCCCCCAAAGTGTTCCAAACATGGCTCCGAGCTTGGGCAAACCCCCGGAGTTGAAGAAATTTCGTGTCATTGCTAAAAAGCACGTCAGCTGGCCTCGTTTGTCCCCTTGGCTGCCGAAATAACAACAGGACCATCTGACCGTGCCCTTTCGCTCGCCATTGTAAATAGGGAAGGTACCGCCCTGCCACCATTACGATCTCTTTCGCCATCCGTATAGCTATTGCACCTATGGGTTTCTAACTTCCCTTCGCCCCGAAAAGTCTATCTCGACTCAGCATATATTGAATCTTCAGCACCCCGCACTTCGCCGCCTTCCACAGCTCGGGAGTCAGCAACGCAGATCTTCACCACCATGCCAGGCAGACTTTTAGGTTTTGACCTGGGCAAGCCCACTACATCTACAAACACAAAATCCAAAGTGAAGCAGGACGCATCGAAGAGGATATCAATTGCTGCAGGTGTACTTGCACCGAGCTCAAACATGGACCAGTTCATACGACCAAGCCTGAATAGGTCGAAGCACTCTTCTGAAACGAAGGCGCAAAGGACTGGCAGCTCCTCTGGAAAACATGTCAAGCTTGACCTGGTTACTGAGTCGCCTCCTGCGCTTCTACTCGACGACCCACAGCGATCCAGTGGTGCTCTCTATTCCGTCAAGCTTCGCATGGACGTCAGGGACAAGCCTGTCACATTGAAAAGCTTTACTCTCAAGCTAGAAGCAGTCACCATCCACAAGCGACCAGTGTCGGACAAGTGTCCAGGCTGCTCCAAGCAAGTCGCTGTGATCAAGGAATGGAAGTTTGTATCCGGCAGCACTTCATTTCGCCCTGGCAGTCATGAATTCCCCGCCAGCCACTTAATTCCTGGCCATCTACCAGCATCAGTCCGGGGTCAGATCGGCAGCATCGAGTACCAATTTGTCGCACGTGCCGAGACAGAGAAGGGAGACCACTTCGATTTGACAAAGCCTCTGGAAGTCCAGCGCGCTGTGCGCCCTGGACCAGACAAAGTGTCAATACGTGTCTTTCCACCGACGAACCTCAACCTCAATGTCACTCTCCCATCGGTCATACATCCAATGGGCGATTTCAATGTCTATGCGAAAATGACTGGACTGACCACCAAGAATGAGGAGACTCAGACCCGATGGCGACTACGAAAGCTTGACTGGCGGATAGAAGAGCACGAGACTGGTGTCTCCCCGGCATGCTCGAAGCACGCGCAGAAAGTTGGAGGAGAGGGCAAGGGCGTCTTGCATGAGAATACCCGAGTGATTGGTGACAAGGAAGTCAAAGGAGGGTGGAAGTGCGACTTCGAGGCAGGGGAAGTCGAAGGCGAATTCGTCTGCGCCATCGACCGCAGCAGGAAGCCCAATGTTGACGTCGACAGCCCCAATGGCTTGAAGATCTCGCATGTCCTCATTCTGGAGATGATCATTGCGGAAGAATGGGCGCCGAACAAAAAGCCTAAGAATGCGACACCGACTGGCGTAGCGAGGGTCCTGCGAACGCAATTCAACCTGACCGTCACCGAGAGGGCTGGCATGGGCATCGCATGGGATGATGAGACGCCACCCATGTATGAGGATGTACCAGCAAGCCCGCCAGCATACTTGCACATGGAGGATTATGACGCAGACAGCTTGAACGACGATGTGGATCATTTGCACTTGGGATCTTAACAGCGAATACCCGATCGCATTTGTTCATTTCCTACCGCGATTTCAGACATTGAGACGATTCGGAATATACCCACGGCGATGGACATTTGGGATGTGTGTAGAGCAAGGTGTTATGGAGTACAGCAGGATCAGACATGATCTGCCATCAGCATTGTATATAGGCAATATTCACTCATCACAACTCTTTCACACACTTTCCTGTGGTTATGTTGTCCTGCAAACTCCTTACCATGCCTAAATATCTGTGCAGCCAACAGCGCACCACTGGCGTGTTCCCAGATCCACGAAACCTGACCTGCGGGATCCAGGGCGAGCAAGGATGCGTCGACCGGCGCAGATCATGATAAATTAGGTTACCCCTCTGCTTGCCCAAACAGGATGCGATCAAGCCACAACTTGATGGTTGCGCCTCAACCTGAGTCAAGACTGTGACTGCAATCGAGATGCACATGAATGGCATTTCGTCGTCAAAGACATATGCAGGAGAAGTCAAGAAATGCACTCACCGCACATTGGCATATATCTACGATGGTACATGTCACGGATCTCTCGCCCGAGACGGCCCGTCCAGAGCAGAAGCAAAAACTCTGAGGGATGGCATTGACGATGTTACTATGACGATGCAACACGCGTGCTGAAAGGTTACATGCTGGTACCAAACCGTCTTTCCTCCCGCAGATCAGCTTCTCTGTGGAGACGAGATCGCTGCAAACAGCCAATTTTGTGGCATTTCATCGATGAGAGCACGAGCGAAGAAAGACAAGCTGTGGCGCACCATCAACGGGATCGACGCCGCGACGTCATCGTGATCGGGTCGTGGCCATAGCTTCCTGCTTCCTGGCGGCAGGTTGCTTGCGACTAGCAACGACCAGAGACGGAACAGGCCATTTCTGCGACGACAGCAGAGCTCGCAGTGTCTGTGCCCTGTCCCGCTCCAAGGTTGACAAGGTTCACACGCGTCACTGTTGTCAAGTGGGAAAGACAGCGCTGAAATCACTGTGAGAGAGAACAAACGCATGCGAAAAAGCCTGCCTTGTTCGATATATCCCGTCCCTGCCCCGACAACAGCCTGGCTCGCTCTTCCCTCCCTCATAACCAAACTTTTTTTTGATCAGCCCGTCAACAATTATACCCAGAACGAGTTTACGACCTGAGAGAAAACACTCCTGCAACGCGACACTTACCGATACCCATCTGTTTTGTGTTCATTGATACCCCATTTAGCGACAGCAGATTTCATCATATCAGAAAACACCACCGACAGCCCGGCAATTAGTTTCATACGACAAGTGAAGAATCGACCAGCACCGCAATCATGACCGGTGCCGCAGTCAACGTGCCCACCAACCAGAAGATCAAGGAGCAGGATGTCAATGCAAAGCTGCAGCTTTATGGCATCTACTCTGGTGAGTTCGCTGACAGGCATTCGCGGTCAGGCAGCATCTGACAGTGATATCACAGCTTTTGCGAATGGCAAGGTTCCATCGGTGAGATGAATCAAGCTCATCGCGACATCCTCAGTCAACTGACAATTCCCCGCAGAACAAGCAGATTGATGTAGCTCTCAACAGCGTCCTCGCAAAGTCTGCCCTCAGCTCCCCATCAAAGAAGCTCTCACCAGAAGGCCAGAAGCTGGTCGGCGACCTTCGCGATGTCATTGAGCAGGCCAAAGTCCTCCTTCTCACCAAGAACGAGGGCAATCTCATCCAAGACTTCATCTGGCAGACTCAGCAGATCTCAGGTGGCGACGCAAAGGTTCCCAATGCTCCTGTAGATAAGGACACTGCGAAGCAGCACGGTGACCAGGCTCTTGAGGGTCTCCGCACTCTTGGGACACTTCTCATCAGCAACGGCCAATTCAGGAAGCTCCGTAAGTCTCATGTGAAATTAATCAGAGCCAGCCTAATAAATATACAGTCAAGGACGCTACCACCCTCCTCCGCGATATCGCTGGTGATGCTGCTCAGAAGGCCGCCACCAAGGTGAACCCCAATGAGGATGACCTCGCTCAGATCGACCGCCCCGCCGAGGACAACACCTGGCACGATGTTCCGGACATGTCCAAGGATAACCTCCGCAAGCAGTGGGATGACCGCAAGCCCTTCCAGAAGGAAGACGCCAAGCGCGCTGCCAGCCAGGGTGCTGATACTGCTCAGCAACCTGATGGTCAGGTCAGCGGCACTGCCGGCGCCAACACTGCTGCCGACAACCTCAAGGGTACAATCGACGACAATGTCTCCGAGGATACCAAGAATCGTGCCCGCGAGTACCGCGAGAGGACTCAGAACTACATGAAGGGCAAGATGCCTCAAGAGCGTCGTGAGCAGACCATCTGGCGTCTCAAGAAGATGGTTGCAGAGATCCAAGGACACCAGGATTGTATGGACTTCCCTTCACACGACTACAGGCGACTTACTGACAATCAACAGACCAACAAGCCATCGAGACTCTCCTCAGACTCGCCGAGGAATACGCCAGCCACGGCCGCAACGTCGCTGACCAGTCCGCCGGGACTGTTAAAGGTGCCCACACTGACAATAGCCTCCAGAGAGCCGAGACTGACCTGAAGGTGCGTTTAGATTTTGCAAACAAGCAGCTAAAACCAATGCTGATTGATCTAAAGACTATTATCGAGCGCTTTGCCAACAGCACATCTCTCGACGATGTCTTCGACTCGATCAACCAAATCTACCGTGACGCCGACCGCGACCCGGAGCTCAAGGATTGGTTCAAGAAGATCGACACTTACATCCGTCGCTGCCTCCAAGAGCAAGGATTCGTCCTTCAAGACGCCGCTACTGACGAGTGGAACCAGCTCTACGATCAGGGCAACTTCCTTCTCCGTGAGCGCTACCGAAACCACACCGACCGCGTGCTTGATGAGCTCAAGTTCTATGCCGACCAATTCGACAAGGACCCCCAGAACAAGGCTTTCGGCGAGTCCATGAACAAGCTCTTCCTCGACCTTGGCAACGACGAGAATGGACAGCCCAAGTTCAAGCCACACTTGGTCAAGGACCTTACTGATGTCATCCTGCCCGCTTTCTTTGAGAACATCCGCTACGTCCCTATTCCTCGCATCGAGTACAAGGACAGCATGATCGACCTTGTCGTCGAGAACTTGGTCTTGGAGGGTGACAACCTTGCCCCTAACGTCCTCGAGTTCGGGAGCGACAACTACTGGCGCTGGGGACGCAAGAAGATCTCCAACAAGAACAAGAACAAGGTCATGCTCGCCGTTTCTGGTGTCCAGTGCGACTTGAGGGACGTCAGCTACTACGTCAAGCGTAAGGAGGGCTTCCCAGGTGTCACCGACAAGGGTGTCATGGATGTCATCCTCGGTGGCGAGGGTCTCTCATTCAAGGTCGCCATGGAGACTGCTGACGAGAAGGACAAGAGCCATTTCTTCAAGGTCAATAAGGTTGACGTCAGCGTCAAGAACATGAACATTGTTCTCAAGCAGTCTAACCACAAGCTGCTCTTTAAGCTGTTCAAGCCTCTTCTCCTCAAGGTCATGAACCCTGTTGTTCAGAAGGCTGTGGAGAAGCAGGTCCGCGACAACATTCAGCAGCTCGACCAGATTCTCTACGCCGTCCACCAGGAGGCTGAGAAGACCAAGGCCGATCTCAAGAACAACCCCGACCCTGAGAACGCCCAGAACGTCTACCAGCGTTACGCCTCTGCCTTCCAGCAGCGCGTGACTTCCGCCAAGCAGAAGAAGGACGAGGTCGCTGCCGACAAGCAGGTCAAGATGGCTGTCACTCAGCACGACTCCATCTTCCCCAACATCAAGCTTCCAGGTGGCATCAGCACCAAGGCAACCGAGTACAAGGACCTCGCGGCCAAGGGCGACAAGTGGGAGTCACCTGTGTTCAGCATCGGCTCCGCCAAGGAGTCTTCGAGCCTTCCAAAGCTCACTCAGGTCTCCCGCAAGCCTCACGGCGTCAATCAAGGAGGCGTCCGCGATGCCGGCAACGCCGGTATTCACCCTCCTACCGGTTCTGGTATCAGCAACACCGCCCCTACCAACCAAGGTCACACTCCCGCCTCGGGTTTCGGCAACCAGGTCGACCAGGCCTTCAAGCAGCCTGAGACTGCTGGCTTCACCAACGGCAGTGCCAACGTCCCTGGTCAACAAGGGTACTAAGCATTGGTTCTGGCAAGAGCGAGGAATGAGTCAGAGTACTGGGTTTTGACGTACATGAGGATATGCGATTCGGATTGATTTTGTCTCGTTCGTGATACCACTAAAGCGGATTCGAAGATGGGTAACTGTCTCTCGACTCGGGCATGGTAAACTGGTTGGGGATGGTAATGGGTAGTCGTCGAGTGGATGGATTTCCTAGTCTTCAGTAATTAGAAACAAAATGCATGATTCACTATACCGATGATTCCAAAGCAGTCACCGTGAACCAACCCCTGGTGGTAGAGTGAATGTCTCGGCCAATGATTGTTCACATTTGTGCACCACGCTCAGGACAGATTAAGCGGTACACTTCACCAGAACTACCAGAACCTGAGAGAGCCATGTCTTCTTCTACATGGCTGGTAATGCTTCCAGACCTGGTAGTATAGTAGAAGGTACTACCAGCTATATGACAGCCTAACCAGATACACAGATCATAGAGACTATGCCTGGTAGTTGGCACGTCGGCTTTCTCTGGTGTACCACTTATTTTGTCCGATGCGTGGCACGTCCAAAGGTGAGGTCATGAGTCCGAAGTGCTCCGCTGGCCTTTGCCTCCCCCGCGCTACTCATCTCCCCCGAGTCACTCCCTCAGTGACTCGGATCTCGGACCCTCTTTGATGAACCAGATCTCCGCGCACCTCACCTCTATCTATCAGGACTCATAATACAATGGACGCTGCATATCGAATATAGAATCCCCGAACGACATCCCATCACCAGAGCAAGCAACTTGGAGCTCCAATCTGCCCCGCCACGACCTCTCCCATCCAAAATGGCCACCCGAGCAGATCGCTACAACAAGCAAACCGCCGCCGAACGACGAGCAGGCGAAACCGTACGTGCTCCCTTCTTCTCCCCCCTCCCACCCTCTCGCCCAACCTCCCATCCCCCCCGACTAACCCTCTCCCCCTCCCAGGCCCTCTCCGACTTCGCCGACTACGTCCAACGCCAACAAGCCAGCCGCCGCGTGCCCCTGGCCCCCTCCTCCCCACCAAGCAGCAAACACGCCGCGAAAAAATCCCTCGACGGCGCGGACAAAGACAGCGCATACGGCACGTTGAGCAGCTCGCGGAGCGTAGCCGACCATGCTGAGCTGGACATCCTGGACACACTGGGGCTCAGCGATGAAGTTGCGCCTACAAGGCTGAAGAATCTGTTATTGGATAAAGGAGAGGATCAGGATGAGAGTGTGACGTTGCTGCAGGGAGTCATTAATGGGAGGTTGGAGGAGGGGCATGGTGAGGCGGTGTTGGATTTGGGGGTGGAGGATAGTGGGGAGAGTATGGGGTTTGGGGTGGGGGAGTGGGAGTTTGCGTTGGGGAGGGTGAGGGATGTGGCGGCGGTGTTGGGGGCGGAGGTGAGGGTTTTGTTGACGAGGGGCGTGGGTGGGGAGGAGGAGGTGGATGTTGGGGAGGGGGAGGGGAAGAAGAGTAAGGGCGGGTGTAGTGGGAAGGTCATGGTTAGGAGGAGGCCCGGGGGGATTGATGATGTGATTGAGACGAGGATCGCGGTGGTGGGGAACGTGGATGCGGGGAAGAGTACAATGTTGGGGGTGTTGGTGAAAGGGGGCTTGGATGATGGGAGGGGGAAAGCAAGAGTCAATCTGTTTAGGCATAAGCATGAGATTGAGTCGGGGAGGACGAGTAGTGTGGGGATGGAGATTATGGGGTTTGATACAAAGGGAGATGTGGTGACGAGTGAAGTGCCGGGGAGGAAGTTGAGCTGGGAAGAGATTGGCAACAGATCCGTAGGTGATGGGTCGAGTTGAGGAGGACGAAGAGCTGACAGGAGTAGGCCAAAGTCATCAGCTTCACGGATCTTGCTGGACACGAGCGGTACTTGCGAACTACGGTATTTGGTCTGCTGAGTAGCGAGCCGAATTACTGCTTGCTCATGGTTGCGGCGAACAATGGTCTGATCGGTATGAGCAAAGAACATCTGGGCATCGCTCTGGCCTTGAACGTCCCGGTCATGGTCGTCATCACCAAAATCGACATTTGCCCGCCTCAGATTCTCCAGCAGACTATCACTCAACTGACCAAGATCTTGAAGTCGCCTGGAGCACGTAAAATACCAATCTTCATCAAGAACAAAGAGGAATGCGTCAACACAGCGGTGAGTATACCAGGCCCTTGGCGGGAGACGCCCACTGACGATTTGTGCAGACACAATTCGTATCCCAGCGGATATGTCCTGTCTTTCAAGTCTCGAACGTTACTGGTCAGTCACTAGATCTGGTACGGATGTTCCTCAACATCATTCCCCACCACGGCAAATACGACGTGGAAGCGCCATTCGAGTTTCACGTCAGCGACACCTTCTCTGTTCCCTTCGTGGGAACGGTTGTCTCTGGTGTCGTCAAATCTGGTGTCGTCCACGCAGGCGACAATGTCCTCATCGGACCCGACAGCCTTGGACAATTCACCCCAACCTCGATACGATCGATAGAGCGGAAACGAATACCTGTTCCGGCTTGCAGCGCTGGTCAGTCAGCCTCCTTTGCTCTGAAGAAAGTACGGAGAAAGGATGTTCGGAAAGGCATGGTCGTTCTCCTCAAGAACGACGAGAGGCCACCACCTGTCTACAGGGAGTTCATTGCTGAAGTGCTCATCTTGAGTCACGCGACGACCATCAAGACAAAGTACCAGGCGATGTTACACGTCGGACCAGTGAGTCAGACGTGTGCGATCATAGACATTGATCGGGCGTACATACGGACGGGAGACAGAGCAACGGTGGCGTTTAGATTTGTGCAAAGACCGGAGTTCCTGGCTGTTGGAGATCGAATATTGTTCAGAGAGGGGAGGACGAAAGGACTTGGGATTGTGAAGGGACTGGGGTATGACCCGGAGAAGCCATTGAATCCGAACAAGGATGCTGAGGGAGAGAATGGAAAATGAGATGAATGCTTGAGCATGAATGATAGGGATCAGGACAAGGCGAGCTTCTCGTCAGGGGTGAGCTGCATTATCTCTGAGAGGGGGAAGGTATCTTTGCATACACCATATAGTAGATATGACGGGAATACGATTTGATTCGAATGTGCTTGCTGCATCACCCCGTAGTTATGGCACTTTCATGCACGGCCGGCCAAACTTCGGCAGTGGCAAAGTGAAGCATTTCACACTGAAGAGTGACTCGACAACAGTCTTCTGCACACTTCTGTGGAACAATATATCGTAAATCATGGCGGGCGATAGCAAAGGTGTCGCAGAGTCTATGTCCTCGCCGCCAAGTCGATGTCAACGCTGCGGCGAACACGATGCCACGCAGAATGTCCGGACGCAAAAACTATGCGAGTAAGTCTCGCGGCCCCCCTCTCATCCCATACCACCTCTTGCGCTCCTCATCCCTCCCCTGTCTCCTTCAATGTCTCTACCACTATGTTCCCTTCTCCATCCTCCCTCGTTTCTCTTTCCCTTCTCTTCCATTTCCTCTCCCTCCTACCACCACTTTCTCCCCTTTGCCCCATCCAATGTCCTCCTCTGACCACCTCCTAGCACCTGCTTCATCCACCACATCTCCACCCGCCCCATCAAACGCATTTCCACCCTGCGCCAACCTCCCTCTCAACCTCCCCCTCCACCTCCCGCCACGAAAGCCGGTCCCCCACCAACCCCCCTCTACCTCCTCGCCCTCTCCCTCGGCGCCTCCTCCGCCGCCCTACTGCATATCCTATCCACACACATCCAAGGCATGCTCGCTCGCTCCGGGAGAGCGGCTTACTCTATCCACGTTCTGCATGTGTGGGATGATGCTGCTCTTGCATCACCTCCGAATTTGGCATGGTGGGGGGAGGCGTATCCCGGGGTGGACTTTGAGGTTGTACCGCTGAGTTCGGCGCTGGGGATCTGGACGCCGCGTGGGGCATTGTTCCCTCATGTGCGAACTGCGGGGGACGCGGAAGTGGAAGTGGGGTCGGTGGAGGAGGGGGGTACTTCCTCTTCCTCGGGGCTGGAGGGGGAGGGGGAGGGAAAGAGGGAGAGGCAGAGAAGGGAGCAGCTGACGACCCTTCTCTCGTCGGCGTCTCTATCACCTACGGCCAGGCAGGACCTCCGCACGATTCTGCTGTCCAACGCGATACTCGCTTATGCGCTGGACAAGGGCTTCACTACTGTCCTCCGCGGGGACTCGGCTACGAAACTCGCGGAGAAGGTTATGGGGGATGTAGCCAAGGGGAGGGGAGGGGGCGTGTCGGCTGCGTTGGGGGAGGAGTACGTCGCTTATCCTCTGTCTGACCGGCGAGGGGAAAGGGAGCTTGGGCAGGGGGATGAGCAGGGGGATGGGCAGGGGGATGGGCAGGGGGATGGGCAGGGGGATGGGCAGGGGGATGGGCAGGATGAGCAGGACGGGCAAGCGAAGATCCGTATCGCCTTTCCCATGAGGGATGTCCTGAGGAGGGATGCGGTGACGTTTGTCTCGCTCGCGAGGATCTCAGCGAACAGGGCAGGGGTGGCAAACGTGGGGACTGAGGACGGTTTCCAGAATGGGGTCGATGGGGAAGGTGTACGGCTCAGTGACCTCGCCGTGGAGGAGTCGAGAGGGGAGGGCAAACGGCAGCGTATGATGAGGGACATGGGAATTGACGAGCTGATGGAGAGCTACTTCAAGGATGTCGAGGGGAGTTATCCTGGCGTTGTGAGCAATGTTGTACGGACGGTGGATAAGCTTGATGTACGAAGTGATGGGGATGGAGCAGGGGGAAGATGTTCGTGCTGTGGTGGGTTCATATCGACTTCGTCCTCATTGGGGGAAGCTCAGGGAGGGAGGGGTGAAGGGGGAGTCAAGGTGGAAGGCATATGTGCGCGGTGCGAACGGGATTTTGCATAACACTTGATACCCATGGAAACAGGATGCTTAAGACAATGGGTATAATCATATGTACATTAAGGTATACTCTATCGGCCCTCAGGGCGTGTAATGTATCGCACTGGAATAGCAGCCAGCGCGAGTCCTGCGCGGCGGAGAGAAACGAACAATCCTTATACCATGCCCTCTTATCCCCAAAGTTACAAGAAAGAGCCGCTGTACACGCTCTAATTCCCTTCATCTAGGGAAGTCTGTGATGCGCCAGAAATGCAATACCGGAGTCCTTACAGCTGTATCCCACAGTCGTGTCTATAATCGATGTGCAAATGCCAATGGGTCGTATTCGAGATGCTTGAATTGTTCAGACAAGAGGTGCTTTGACGTCCTGGACGCCTCGCTTGATGACATCCTCGAGCCTCCAGCGGGGAGGAGAGTAGTCAATGCTTTCACCCTTGTCCATCTTCTGCCTGTGGATATCCTCTTCATAGTTGGTCTTGCCCTCGGGGATTGGCTCACGACCACCGGCGATACCGCTGCTGAATTTGAGCTGCAGCACCTCGCCAGCTTGGTCGCATGCGGCAAGCAGCCTGTCCAGGTCGTCCTTGGTGTGGGCGGCAGAGACGCAGAAGCGAGCGCGAGAAGAGATGAGAGGGGTGGCTGGGTAGCCGACCACAACAACAGCGATCTTGCGCTTGAGCATTTCGTGAGAGAAGGCAGGAATCTTGGCAGGGTTGTAGAGAAGCAGAGGGATGATGGGTGAGTCGTCATGACCGTAGATGATGAAACCGAGCCGCTTGAGACCGAGGCGGAGGTAACGAGAGTTGAAAGCAAGACGCTCTAGACGCTCTTTACCCTGACCAGGGACGAGTTCGCCGTTGATGATGCGGAGAGCAGATGCGATTTGGACCAGGATAGGAGCCGAGGGTGCTTCGCCGAAGATACTGCCGGCATTGGTCGCCCGGAGCTTGTCAATGAGGGCCTTGTCGCCAGCGACGTAGCCGCCGTTTGCGCCAAAGGACTTTGTGAAGGTGCCCATCAGAATATCAATGTTTGCAGGATCAATGCCGAAATAGTCGCAGACACCACGGCCGTTGGGACCGAGAGCGCCAATGGAGTGAGCCTCGTCGACGTAAAGGTAGAACTTGTACTTGTCCTTGAGAGCGAGAACACCAGGGAGATTGACCATGGTTCCCTCCATGGAGTACAGACCCTCTACGGCAACGAGAATCTTCTTCCATGGCCGGTGAGTACGTGGTTGTCCTTGAGAGATGCGCTCGCGGAGAACACGCTCGAGATCCTTGATGTCGTTGTGCTTGAACATGTCGATGACTGCGCCAGAAAGACGAGCGCCGAAGCGAATTGAGGAGTGGTTCAGTTCGTCGGAGATGATCAAGCAGCCCTTTCCGACGAGGGCAGGGAAAGACGCGGCATTGGTACCGAAACCCATGGAGAAGACAACAGCCGATTCCTTGCCGACGAATCGGGCGGTCAATTCCTCGACCTCAACGTGCAGCTCGGATGTGCCGACATCTCCTCTTGAGCTGGCGAAGCTAGTGCCATACTTCTTGGTCGCTGTCTCGACTTGGTCGGCGCATTCTCCTTCGGATTGCGCGAAGCCCAGGTAATTATAAGAACTCATGTTCAGCGTCTCGGTCGTGGTGCCAGTGTATTTGAAGCTCAAATTGAAGTCGTCAGAAGTCCTGTCCAGCAAGGTGATGAAACGACCTGGAACACCAGTCACAGGTCGTCGGAAGCAGTCGTTGATGCGCAACTGTAAGCGCCGGGTGTAGAAATTATCAAAATCGCTGTTGAGAGGAGCCCAGCCATCGCGCTCCTGCAGATGCCTGTATCGTTCTTGTCTAAAACGCTTGCCGAAGAAATCGCGTACATGACCGAATATGATGAGGATGAGGTAGCTGATGTAGGTGGTGAGGAGATAGTACATGGGCGGGCTGTCTTCTATTGGGTCTGGAAAGTGGTCTCCAGTGAATTGACTCGAGTATCTATGCTCTTGCGACCCAATTGGGCCAAATGCGGCATGTTGCTTTGCCAACCTTCGTGTCTCTTCGGGAGACGGGGGTTGAAAGAGGGTCATGGGTCGCTCTTCCACTTTTGACTTCTCGCCGGTCGCGGTCGTTAAATTTATAGTGGGGAGAGAGAGGGTTGGCGTCTGTATCGATGGCGAGGGTGGTCTCTGGAATTGTCGTGGCCCTGGCTGCAGTGAAGCCTGATCCCTTGGCCTCTGCGAGTTCTTGGGGGTACCGGAGAAGAAGTGGGTGATGCGATTGTTCGGCTTGCGTGGCTCTGCAGGGATAGGCTTGGTCACGGTGTAGAGCGGCGTCTTTTCGTTCAGGGGATCCGGTAAAGCAGTCGGGGACGAGGCAAACGGATTGATTGTGCGGATAGGCATCGTTTCAGAGGTCTATTGGAAGTCTGAGGGGAGAGGTATTAGTGTTGGTTGATTTTTGAGGACGAAGCGGACACTGCGCAAAGGAGGCGCAGGCCGGTGTCGTCGAAATTCAGCTGAGCAGACAGTGAGGACGTGAGAGAATTGAGGACAGCGAGGATGTTGCGGACGACAGCAGACGACGTGGATGAATAGCGGTCAAAGGTCGAGGGCTTGTCGCAGAGTTCCTTGTTTCGAAGAGGGCTGTTGATGTCTGTCGAAGACGATGAGAGGAGGCCGGCGGAAGACGAGACGAGCAAAGTTTGGCGCAGTTGAGATCATGATTCAACTGAGGTGATCAAAGCTGACCGCGATT
The DNA here is from genome assembly GCA_013372555.1 of Elsinoe arachidis. NCBI lineage: Eukaryota > Fungi > Ascomycota > Dothideomycetes > Myriangiales > Elsinoaceae > Elsinoe > Elsinoe arachidis. The sequence continues at coordinate 3,142,570 of JAAPAX010000001.1, forward strand.
CCGCAGCCACCCGGAGCGAGGACCGTCTTTCCCTCTGCCCACAAATGCCCACAAATCCAGGAACAGCCGGAAGCCCTGCCACTCGTTGCTGCATCTCTGCATCATCGTAATTTGTTTTGACAGGGTTGAATTGGGTTTTTTTGTGAGTGCCGTGCATGCATAGTGTTCGCCAGGTGATGCTGCCGTCCTGCCGTCGCCGCTGCCGTCGCTTCTGTCGTCTCCTTGCTGCATGTCGGATATCCGTCGCGTCCTCAAATGCATCTCACGCGAGCTCCTATCGCCAAGCTGAAGATCGACGTGGGCGGGAAAAGGGGGAATGAGGATTAGATTGCTTACATATCGAGAAGCTGACTGTGACGCCCCTCAGCGCGCAGTCATCTAGTAGATCTGATCTCCTTCTGTCCGTCGTGAATGTGTCGCAGGATGTCGAGGTTCGTTGAAATGTCTGGAAAATATCGAATCGCAGGGAGAAGAAATCACAAATGTTGTTTTTGCGGACACGGAGCTTAATGATCGGGCCGCGATGAAGATCGTATGTTCGCCTTGTGGGCCCTTCTCCCAGTAATAACGCCCTGGGTGAGGCTCATTAAACGCTCCCGGGAATGGCGCTGCATATCGACATCTACCACTGTCGAGTCCTCACACCTAATTTTATCCTCCCGGGCGAATCACATCCGTCCGTCTCACCCCTCCTGACTAAGGCATCTGTCACAACTTTATACTCGGATGATGCAAGATTTAGGTCCATAGTATTGTGTCTGTCGTCGTCTGTAAATACTTCTGAAGTCCTGTTGGCTGATAACTTTGGATGCATGTCCTTGCCCTCTTGAGAACTCTCTCTTTCATCCTCAAGTCTCAACGCCCAAGGATCTGATCCATTCAGTGCTGCGATTGTCGATGATCATCTCAATGCCTTCGACTTTAACGGCCTCCTTGACACTCTCCCTCTCGACCACCTGATCCACAAGCCTTGTGTATGCAGGATACTCCTTCTTCATGTCAATCCCGATCAGATAGCCCCACCTGTATTCGACAAAGAGAAACACATCAGCAGCAGTGAAACTTTCTCCGACAGAGAAGCCCTTGCCATCTTTCAACCTCTCCTCGATCATCCCGAAGCACTCTCGAATCCACTTTCGCGACTTGATTCTGATGCCGTTCTGCGCCGCCTCATCGTCGGTATAGCTACCCGGCATGAAGAGAGCACCAAATCCTCTCTCGTGAACAGTTCCGCTTAGCCAGTTGAACCATTCAAAGCAGCGGCCGACGTCTAGCGCCGATTTGCCAAAGATTTGTGCTTCGGGTGCTCGGCGGTCAATGTACGATGCGATACCGACCGTCTCTGTCAGGACAGTCTTTCCGTCTTCCAGGACCAGCAGCGGAAATCGCTTCTTCGGGTTGAGATGCTTGAGTGAGTCGGGGAAGCCATAAGTCTTTGTGATGTCGACTATTTCAAGCTCAAAGCTAAGCTTGGATTCGCGGAAGAGGATGTGAACGAATAGTGAACACGTGCCTGGGGAGACGTAAAGTGTAAGTGGCGCCATTGCAACTTAGATTGTGATTGTTCGAAGGGTTATGCTCATCACTAGTATCTTCGTGTTCCGAGCTCCTATATGCTCGGCGCCTTCTACGTTACACCGCTGATGCGGCTCCGGAGCTGACTCAGCTGGCAGTCATGCATGCATGAATGCTCAACGACGAATCTACCAGAATTGCTCAAATGGAGTACTCTGCTTTGATGCATCATGCGAACTATGCAGAGCTCGATTCTTGGCATACGAGTTCCCTCATCTATCAAGCCAGTGATGGTATAGAACAGACCGACGGACCACCTGCCATGACAAGTTCAAGCCTCACCTCTCACCTGCTTCCAGGTGAAGTCAGCGTCGGGATGAATCTCCGGCTCCTTGATCCCCTTCCTCCTCTCGCCTTTGGCCTTCCAATTGGTCCCGAACCTCTGATCCCTCTCGGCTAGTTTCTCCTCAATCCCTTCCACCCGCTTGAATCCTTCCTCAGTCAAGCTCATCATCAGTTGTGGTTCTCCCATGGGTACTTCCTCTCCACGGTCGTACTGCCAGAGGTGGTAGACTTTCCCATACAGCTCTATGATACCCTTCATCGCTTCGTCCTCGCCGACTTCCCACGCTGCCTCTGGTACACCATTGGGTCTAGGCATGACCAGCATACCGGACTTGACCTCGAAGACGTGCGAATGCCAAAGCCGCCTCTCCTCTTGTGGCAGCGTTGCATAGAGACCAGGAGTAATCATGTATTCAACACCGATCAATCGAGCAGATGGCGAAGCCGAGTCGTAGAGTAGGCATTGTCGAACCTTGGAAGTAAGGTGGGCGCAGTAGTGGTTCGCCTCGACGTATCTAGTCGGTTCATTGGCATACACATGGAAAGCGTTGAGATGCGCGTGGACTGATGATAGTGGAGCGTGTATCGTATTGCCGAAAGGTTTCTTGGATGGCTGGAGGAAGGACGGCAGGTACGGGATGATCGAATCCCAAAAGACGTTTATTGCCTGCATTGTGTTCAGATCAGTGGTAGTCCCAGGCTTTGAAGGATCAATGAAAGGGAATACGGGGAAAACCTCGCTTCATATAACAGCAATGTACGCTCAGCAGCCATGACGAAAGAGGAAGCACGCATCGCGACGTCGTCGTGATCTCATGAGGGGCAGACGAGCACGAAATCTGTACAGCTGCATGACGACCAACTCCAGACAGGATATCGCATGGGCACTTACAGACCTCTATACCCCAAGGTGTGACACATCTATCATGCCTGTAGCAATGCTCAGAGAAAGGTCACAGGTGGATGTGCAAGAGAGGGACATGCGGCGGACCCAGACTTAGTCAGCCGTCAAAGTCTAGAAACGCGCTCAGTCAGGTGCAGCTGAATTGCCGCGTGTTGCCCGTAAAGTGGTCGCAGTCTCCGGCACGGCATCTGCCTGCAACCTTTGAGGCACACGACACTCACTTTCACCAGGCGCAAGGTTTGGCTTGCTTTTTCATCCCTTGCATATCGCTCCCCGCCATTCATGAAACGGACTGCTCTACATACCGCGGCGACTATCACTAATAGACCATCCCTCGTTTCCCAGTCCGCTCACTCTTCCGCCCGCTCCCCGACCCTCACCGTTGCTTTCACGATCAAGCATGTTCGGAAACATCCAGACAAAGTCGGTACTTAGAAAGGTCTCAGTCGCTTCTACCTCATCCAACAAGAGCACCAAATCCTCTTCCGCCCCGCCAGCGATCGAGCCTAGGAAAAAGTCCACGCAGCTACCACTGCCAACGCAACCCCCCAAGCTCTCCAGACCCAGCACACCTCAACACAGAAATGCAGTCGCTACCAAAGTCAACAACAGCACATCTAAACAAGCCCTTGTCCGCAAAGCTGTGAAACGAAAGGCTGTCACTCCCCCACCGCAATGGGACGACAGCTCTTCCGACAGTGAGGGTGACTCTGAGGTATCGTTCGATTCCACAAGAAAGAGAATACGGTCGAGCGCATCTTCTGTAGACCCCTCGCGGACACTGGTCGACCGTACCAACTCGTGGACGGCACCTACGGAAGACTTCCCACTCGCGCACGCCGCGGACCTGGTTAGCAGCGATCCGAGATTTCTACCAGCATTCAGGGAGGAAGTGGCCACAGAAGTCGAGCTACAGTACCCCAGCAATTCCAAGCGCGAGCGCTTTTATCTGGCGAACTCCACCGAGAGCGATGGATACAAAAGTATAGAGGACATCGGGGAGACGGTCAAGTTCGTTTGCGCAAATTACCTTCCATCTGCGGAAGCAGCAAAAGCATGTGACGAGGAGTTCGGGTTCGAGAGGCGCCTAAACAGAGCCTACAAGGGGAGCGAAGGTGATCCTCTGGAATACAAGAAGATCTTGGACGAGTACAACACATTGATCGAGACAAGGGTCAAGGACGGCACAATCGAGAAGGTCCTGGCAGGTAAGCATGGCATGAGCTTCGACTGGATGAAGCGCATTCTCGATCAGGTCTATTCTCGGACTGTTTCTCCCTATGTCGAGAGCCTGAAGGATTACCAGAACGGCACCGACTTTGTCTACGGAGAGCTACTCTATACCCTCTGCTCAAAGATGTTCAAGGAGACCGGCCTGCGCTCCGACCAAGTGTTCGTGGATCTCGGCTCTGGCGTTGGCAATGTCGTCCTCCAGGCGGCTTTGGAAACCGGGTGCGAGGCATGGGGTTGCGAAATTATGAAGAATCCATGCGAGCTGGGAGATCTCCAAGCCCAAGAATTCCCCCAACGCGCCAGACTCTGGGGTATCTCGGTCGGCAAGGTCCGCCTTCTCCGCGGTGATTTCTTGGACAGCAAGGAGGTGGGAGAGGCACTTAAGAGGGCAGATGTCATCCTGGTGAATAACCAAGCATTCGGCCCCAACCTGAACAGCAAGCTCGTGGACCGCTTTCTGGACCTCAAAGACGGCGCCCAAGTCATCAGTCTTAAGAGCTTCAAACCAGACGGCTTTGAGATTCAGGAGCGGACCGTGAATGATCCGAGACACCTGCTCAAGGTGAAGAAGTTGGAGTACTTCTCAGGAAGCGTCAGCTGGACTGATGCGCCGGGCAATTACTATATCGCGACAAAAGATCCGACAGATTTGATTGCGTTTCAGAAGAGGATGATGAAGGGGAGGAGGGCTTAGTGTACAAACGGATATGCATTGGGGTGATGGAGGGGCTTACTGTACCTATGATACCCATTCTACGTAGAAGTTCTGATGCCTGGTGGCATCGAGTGTAAATATAGTAGATTCGTCAGTCACGTGATCGCTGCGGAGATTAATTCCGACAGTTCTTCCAGTCAAAATCCTCGGGCTTTCCAACATCCCTTCCTTCGCACATGTCGTGACAGCACAGGTCCCGCCTCACGACAAGCATCGTCCACGCTCTTATTCTCTTCCAGTCTCTGTGTTACAAATGACTCTCCCCTTCACGTGAAGCTGCACACGACATTTGCGGCATTATTTTGTAGCGAGCAAGCGAAATATCGCCATCAATCGGCCCACCCTCTCTCGACCCTATTGCCACACCTGCCTGCCATCCGCGAGCAACTTTGACTGGACGGATATTTGCTCGTCAGCGAGTAGCAAACAAGTGCAGGCTCGGATTCAGAATGTAATTTTGTCAAATTACATTCTGACTTCGCATCTTCCTTCAATACTGTCCTGGCTATAGTCTAGCCATAGGCTTTGCGTACGGACCGTTCGGCCTAGCATTTGGTCAAACCGTCAGCTCTTACCATGGTCACCATCTTGGGATCGACGGCGCCACTAGTGGATATGCTGGATCTATTGTCCGGATGGTGGCAGCGATGGCAGCGTTGGCACTGACAGGCTACAAATCTGCGCTGATCGCGTCGGAGCTGCTTGGTGTCGGGGGCGCTGTGTGGAACGCGATTGATACCCTGGACACACCATGGTACGAGGTGATCACGATATCTATGATGTCTGTCTTGGAGGCGATCGATACGCCGAAATGAACAGCGCGCAATGCTGACAGGCCACGATCGGGGCACCCGGGCAGCTCTTCAGCTAACAGAGATATGACAGGGATCCGTCCTCAAACTTCACATGTCTTGAGTAGTACAGGGTACAAATGGACGTCCTCACCTGCCCAGGTCGTTGACCCTCCTAAACGCAAGGTGAGTGCCGAGGCTTCACGACAAACCAGCATCGATGTCATGAATGAACGGAGTGACTGGGGCATAGAATCACATGAAAACTCCTCACAATTCACTTTACGCTCTCCGTCACAGTATTCCTCACTCACTTGCGGCATTGTAAAATGAAGCTTCGAGTGAAGCTTCTTAGTCGGCATCTCTTCTCACTGTGGCTTCACAGCTACCTTAATCACATGCGACACGGTTGCCTGCACTTGGGCTCCCTAAATATCTACGTACATGCTGCACAGCACTTCACTCTGATCCCCAACTTCCACCATGGCGTCGTCCGAATCGGCAAGCACATTGCAAAGTCAAGGAAGTCAAACACAACCTGTGCTCGGCGGTCTTGAGAGATCACTACGAATCAGCGCATACGTTCACCGGAGAGCTCAGCAAACGCCGCCTAATGATCCTCCGACACCTCCAGCTTCACTCTTCGATGACAACGAATCTCCTTATATGTCCGATTCAAGCGGCGACATCCCTCAAAGCAGCGGCTCGTTGGCCTCTCGCGCGGATCGCGGTATGCGACGTGAGGCACGACGACAATTTATCGAGTTACAAGGCTATCCGCCACGACCAGGCTCGGAGTCTCCAAGACGTCGGACTCATGATGATGGTATGGCGCCAGCACCACCCGCGCCCCCCGACGAAACGAGCGGTCTGAAGCGCACGGCGCCCGCTCACCGTGAAGAAGAACGGAAGACAAAGAAGGTCAAGAAGGGAAAGGAGAAGACAGAAACGACAGCTGCTCATGTTCCGGACAACACGCCCGCGACGCCGTCTGGCACCGAGCAGAATGGGCCACAGCATCTCCCAGCGAGACGTGATTCTGAGCTCGACAAGGGATGGTTTCCCGGACCACGCCGTGCTATCCCATTTTTCGATCTAAGATCGATGATTTACGTTTCAATCAACCTCGACTTGATTGAGTCTGTCATGATCGACATCACCAACGAAGTTGACGTCTGGGATATTTTCACTCTCCATGTTATGACGGCGGCCTGCAACTTCTACTACAGCGCGCGAAAGCAGCTCAAGGATCCTCGTTGCGATGCTCTCCGGGACTGGGCCCTTCTCTTCCAGATGGCGCTGTCCAAAGCGCCTGGCGACGGCAGGCACCCGATCCTGCCGATACATGTAGCACCGGCATCGTATCGAGAGAAATTCCAGAACATGGTTACGCAAAGCAAGCATTTGAAGAACTACGATGATGCTCTGCTGTTCGTGGGGGAAGGCGTTTGTCAGTACAATGAGATGAGTTCGCGCCTGCTATGGGAGTTCTCTTTGAAAGAGCGACCCAAACCGAGCGACGCAAGAGAGATGCTTTCCATTCTGCCGAAGTACCGCATAACCAAGGCAGAGGCAGGGACCGACACATTGGGAAGATTGCGTGACGAGACTGTCGACATGAACTTGGTCCACGTGGCGCGCGCAATCGTCGATCTCCCTTTCAGTAACGACGACCATGCATACACGTTCTGCGCAGTGCTCGGACATCTCAAGGCGAAGCACGGACAATTCAATCACGTCGACGTCCGAGCAGTCTACGCCATGACCAAAGCATCCTACAGTGGCCGCATACTGAAGCTCGACTTTCCAGTCCGTTCCGACGAAGCTCTTGTAAGTGCCTTTCACCTGCGCTGCAGTGCCAGTATCTTTGACTCGGAGGCTTCTGCGTTCCTATGGGCGAAGAATGAGTCGAAATCTTTGTTTGATACGGCTAGGACCATCGAGTGGTGCGCGGCCTTCAGAAGTAACGAGTCTCAGCTAACCGCCAGGTTCGGCTTCTCTCGTACGAGAGACACTGCTACTGCGGAGACCATGATCGCTTCCGCTGAAAAGCGTCTCAACATGACTAGTGGTCAGAAAACTAAGACCTTCATACTCCGCCATGTACCCGCCATCAACGAGCATGATCAAGCCCAGGCGCTCGAAGCGATGATCCTCTACCTCGATCACGACATCACCGAGCCATACATCTCGCGCTTCGACCAACAGGCTGTGGTGGCATGCAAGACTCCCATCCCGGTCGCATTAGGAAAGCACTTCAAGCGGGTCGTTGAGCAATATGTCGGTCGTGGAGCGCACGATCATGGGCTGAATGCACGCTACGAGCTACTCTACCTCTTCGGCGTGAACTACATCAACCAGCTGGACAATAGCGCGCGCATCGATGCGAGCTTCATCGAGCTGCTCTATCCCAACGACAAGCTGATTCTGGAACGAGCCAAGGCGCCGCGCGATGTTGTTCGCAGGCGTCGTAACATCGATGTTCTTTGCGCGGAAGGGGAATTTCGCGGGTTTATTCGCCGCAAGACGGGCGAGGAGCTTCCTGGCGATGATCATGGTGAAAAGGTCTTCGGAGGCGAGCGGTGAGGTCAAGAGCGCGCGGAGCGCTGCCAATGAGCAGCACAGGTCTCGACACACGAGTATCAGCCGCGCTCGGTCGATACTGGTCAACTTTTCTAGGGTAGAGTCGTGGGGGGTTGGCGTGCGCAGCCCATGGGAACAGGGTGCTATCGCTGACGATAGCCGTCGCGAGGAAGGACACACGGACTTCACACAGGTGAAGAAGGTCAGTCGTCAGTTCATTGAAGCTATAGAGGCATGTAAAAGAGCGCGGTCCGCGAAGTGGAGTGTCGTTCATCCGACAAAGAGATAGCAGAGCAAACCAGAATGATCTCGGACAACCGAACTATGACTGAATCCCGTCTGAATTGTACAGCAATACGATTATTGCTCCCAGCCACCGTCCTCCCTCACCTTAGTTTAAATATAGTAAATTCGTCAATCACGTGTTTCCAGCGGAGTGCAACTCCGATCTCCGGTTCGCGTGAAGCTCACCTCACTTCAGCAATTCCGGCGGACAACATACACTCACGCGCCGCCTCCGAACATCTTAAGAAGTATTACAAGAACAGCAAGCGAGAAGTCGATTCCACTATAGATGACAAGACTGTTACTCGCCGTCCAATGTACTCCTCCTCCAGAGCGTTCGCAGGGCTGTACGTCGACTGCGCAATGAGCGCCACGCACCATCTTTGGCTCGGTACTAAGCACAAGTTCGATATGAGCGAGGTTGCAGAAGCAGCAAACTAGATCCTCGAATAGGATCCTTTGGAGGGTAAGACCTACACAGGCGAACAGATCATACAGAAGCTGTGGCCTTGCCACGCCACAGTTGCAGATGTCAATCGCACGCTTGGCGCCCTGTGAGATGAGCTTACCGCTACAACCTTGAACTCCGACGTGGAACGTATCAGCGAGTAGAATGGCGACGTCCCATCGCAAGAGACGGAGCGCGTTCATCATATGTGGGAGGGAAGAGTCTCGCGGGATGCAGGGCCTGGATCGAAGCCGGCACAGGTGCAGATACAGCCACAGGTTGACAGAGGCTGGTACGAAGGTCTGGGTTACGCTATTCCTCCACTCGATCTCGTCTCGTCTCCGCGAGTGTCGGCCAACCTGGAATTGATCGAGTCGATCAGGAATGACTCCGTCACTGATTGCAATCACTGGGACCATCATTCGCTGAAGGTCACGTCCGACGCTGGGGACTATCACTCCACGGCGAGAATCAACTATCCGCGTTGCGACGCTGTTGCTGTATGGTCTGCCATCTTGACGACCACAAGATATGCCGCGCCGCCAGAAGGCAAACACCCGATCAATGCACTCCTAGTCGCACCTCCATCATACCAGACAGTGTGAGATGCGGCCACCGAGAAGAGCAAGACTACGAAGGACTACCCCGCTGCGCACGCCTTCATTGGAGAGCGCCTTTGCGAGCATAGTACGATCACAATGCGACTGATTCATGGTCTGTCTAATCAAGTACCACCGAACCCCGCGAAACACGTCCATTCCGAGATCGTCGGAGCCATACCGCGGTTCCATCTCTATGCCGTGGAAGATGAAGACATAGAAGACGACGATGAGGTCAAAAACGGACCGGAGCGCGACGTCAATATCAGCATGGAGTTGCTCTACGTGGATCTGCACGGCTAGCCATCGACGAGCTGGCGCGCCTTGCAGTACGCTGAGTCAAGCTGCCATGTAAAGGATTCCCTCGCCAAGTGGCCAACGCAGCTGTAGCAGGACCTCTCCCGAGACTGCGTCAAGTGCTAGGTGGAACACTTGCATGAGACCAGACCCTACATGGAGCCGGGGCTTGAGCCCTGCTACTCTGTCATGTTGAAAAGAGTGATACCAGACACATAGGGAGCTTCGAGCACTCTTCATTGAAGCGACTGAGATACAGGGCATTTAAACGACCAGTCTTTGAGCAACCACTACAAGTCAAGCAGACCAAAGCGCCGTCCGCGCTTACAGTACCGCAGTCTGATACAGCCGCGCGTACTAACAGCGATACTCGGCTTCGCGACGAAGATGAAGAGGTCGAGGTAGACGAGGAACAGATTCAGCAGCTGGTACGCACTGTCTCGACTGGAGAAGGTGCTTCTGAGCGCGTATCCTCGCCGCATGCAGAGACTGGCGAAGAGGATGAGACGAACGAGGACTTGAAGAACGCAAATCAGCATCTCCTGGATCTTCCGGATTCCGAAGAGACGCTAACAGCCTTCGTTATGCGCCTTGACATAATCAACATTGTCAGGAACGACGTGTGGCTTACCGAGAAGTCACGCGTCGAGAAGAGAAACGCTCAATGGTCGACTGGACTTCTCGCTAACTACCCCGTCGACGCTGCGCAGCGCTGCTCAAAGGATCCGGCCAGGGCGTACGTCTTCAGCTGCCGACGCACTGCCGGCTGTACCTACTCCACAGAATCAGCATCGCTCATCGCGCAACACCAGGGCAAGTGCGATATAGCGCTGGTAGCGATTCAAGCGCAGCGCAAGGAGCGCAATGCGTCAGGCGGCGGTTTACCTTGCCCAGAAGTCGGCTGCAAGAGCATCCTCGGAAGCAAGGAAGCTCTCACAGGCCACCTCAGGAAGCAGCGCGCTTCCACGGAGTTCACGCCGCGCTCATGTGAACACGGCTACAACCCGAACAAGGTGTACGGCAAGGAGTTCAGCTATACACGCCATATCAAGGAGAAGCACGGTGCGCAAGCCGGTCGATTTCCCATGACGTGCTCGTTCCTAGGGTGCATGGACCAGAAGAAGTACCACGATATTGCGCCGTACTGCGAGCAACTCCAAGAAGTGCACAAGATCTCCGATCAGGGGATCTTAGAGAGATACCTACCTGTCGCATCCACGACGCAACGGTGGCTCAAGGTGCAGCCATGCCCGCACAAATCCACGTGCACAGCCGACAGAGCAGCGAGAATACCGCCCCTACTGCGGCACCAAATAGTAAGTAGAGCATCAGTCCAATATAGGCCCCTATGCGTAGCCTTTGTCTGAGCCAAGCGAGTCTGTCGTGCCTAAATCAGTCATACCAGAAGTTGGGAGGCCCCCTGCGCTTAAGACAACTTATATAGCACGCAAAAGAAGACTGCTAGCCAAGATCATACTACCAGACTCAATCTGTGCAGCCCAAGAGTTAACTCAAGCTATGATAGTGCTAGTAGTACTTTCTACAGTGTCCTACCAGATTTGGGGGGGGGGTGCTATCAGTTCATCGGGTCAAGCTTCTTCTTACGCCTCGCACTCATGTGCTAACTCATGCTAGACAAGTTTTCAGACCTAGAGAAGGAAGTTCCTCTCGTTTCGACCGCGAAGAACGACTTGTTCATTCTTATTGACTACGGTCACTTCAAATTTCCCGACCGCGCTACGGGCTCCGACGTGACGAGGGGCGACACGCGCCGCATCCTCTCCTAATTCGACCAGCAGGTCAAAGCAGCTCGCTTGCTCCGCGGTCATCAGCATCCGAGGGCCTGGTTCGGAATTGCCACACTTTCCCGCCTGATCAAGGACTACGTCGACAACGCTGCCATCAATGGCTGCCGCAATTGGGACGTTATCCTCCACAACTGCCTATCTACTTTAGTAAGTAATCAGCTGACAGAGCACTAGGAGGAAATCCCCTACTTAGGTGCCGAATAGTAAGTAGAACATCTATCTAAAGTCGGCTCATACGAGTAGCCTTCATTCGAGCCAAGCGAGTCTGTCATGCCTATCAGTCATACTAGAAGTTGGAATTTCCGATCGCGCAACCGACGTCGACATTACGAAAGGTGACATGCGCTGAGTTCACTCATGGCTCGTTTTCACAGCAGGCCAAGAATGCTCGTCTTCTGCGCAGTCACCAGTTTCCCAAGGCATGGTCCGGTTTTGCTATGCTCTCCCGACTCGTCAAGGGCTGAGCCTACAATGCCACAGAACATGTTTGCCACAGCTGGGACGTCATCCGGCACAACTGTCTGTCCTTCATGATATTCGCTGCGACCTGCACGCAGGGCGGAGACATTCACCCCAGCACGCGATACAACATCGAGTGCAAGTGCTACGCTCGCTGGGAGCACATCCTGCTCTCAGTCATCCAAGCGCCTGGCACATCACGCGGCGACTTCAACGTCGAAGCATGCCTCTCGAATCTCCACTGCGCGGTCGAGATACACTACGCCAAGGGGCATAAGGAAGAGAAGAACACATATCACACGCGATACCTCAAACCTCTCACGAACGCCGCTTATCGTCACGTGGACACAGTACCACTGTTACTCATCAGCGAGCAGCGTCAAGGTCAAGTCGACCCAGACCTTCACGAAGTCTTCAAAGCCGCACTCGCATGTGCAGACCGTCGAATCATAATAAGCATCCACACCGCCCGCTCATTCCCACAAGATTCAACGCAAACCCACACCTACTTCTCGACGAGCCTGCGAAGACACACCAGCCGCTCAACGCGATGAAGACAATGGGAGCCATCTCTGGCATCATGAATCGCGTCTGTCCCCGCTTCCTGCGGAGCGGCGCTGCGCACGACGTTAACCATCTTCCGACCACCGCGTACACCAGCAATGGGTTCAGCGGAGACCATACCAGGCAGTACTTGGGGTATACGTTACCGCCCTAGATGTTAGTGAGCAGTCAACCAACTGAGCAGCAAGAATACTGCCCCTACTGCCGCCCCAAATAATAAGTAGCACCTTCATCTAAGGTAAGCCCCTCCGAGTAGCCTTCGTTTGAGCCAAGCGAGTCTGTCGTGCAGAAAACAGCCATACCAGAACTGGGCGAAGCCCCCCACATAGTCTATGGTCCGAGACGAGGGTGGTGAACCTTGTAGATGCTCCGCAGCTCCCGACGCATCCGAGACGGCACGCTCGCGGCTCGCGCTTACCACGCTGCTCCGTCCACGTGGCGCACGGTCACGTATGGCGCCGACTACATCGATTCGATCACATGCTTTGGGGCTGCTGCGTGCTTATGCACGCGAATGCAACACAGGCATCACAGCGGCAAGCGCATGACTTACACAGCCGATTCACGCCGCCGACCGATGTGCAGATCGAAGCGTGCCCTATGCCTGTACTCTAATGTTCTGTCAGCCGGCCCCACCGAGGTAGCTGTCACTCCGATAGTATGAGTGATTGGAAAGCAAGCACAGCACGGAGCGCGATGTGGTTCTTGAGGGTAGAACAGCCGTTCATTCATATCAGACCAGCTAAGGTGAAAAATACATAGCGCGGCCCGCGAAGTGGAGTTCCGATCCGCACGCAATGAGATAGCACACCCAAGCAGACAATACTTCCAGACAGCCAAGCCAAAACAGAACTCCGTCCCAGTCGTACAGCGTTACAGGTCTCCCCTCCCACCACCATCGTCCCTCACCTCGCGGCTCATACACCTCTTTCGCCTCTACATCTCTACCAAGACCCAGACTCTCTACATGGCAGCTCTCACAACGCCTCTACTATACACCACCTCTAGCCCCACCCCTACCTGCCCCTCTCCGAAGTCTTCCGCCCAGCCAAATACCCCTCCTTGAAACTCTCAAACCTCTTCTGCTCGTCCGACTGCTCCTGCTCCTTCTTGATCAGCGACCTCACGTCGTCCCCCCATTGTTCATACTGTCGTTGCTCGGCGTCACTTCTTCTGCTCTTCGCGCCGTCGCTACGGCGGGAGTCGTGCGCGGAGGAGGGGCCGCTGCGGTTGCCTCCTGGGGGAGAGTAGCGGGATGGCTGGGAGTAGGAACTTGAGTGACGAGATTCAATGCGGGGATGGTAGTCATGGCGGTCGTCGCGGCGATCGTTGCGGATGGGGCTTGGGGTATGGCGGCGAGTGGAGTAGCGGTCGCGGGGAGGGGTCGGGGAGCGGCGGCGGTCATTGCGGCGGGGACTGGGAGAGCGGCGGCGGTCGGCGCGGTAGGGACTGGGCGAGCGACGGTAGTCATCCCTGCGGCGGCTAGGTGAACGACGCCTGGGTGAGCGTGGACGGTCGTTCACACGGTCGTCGCTACGACGAGGTGGGTATCGGGTATAGTCTTCCTCGCGAGGTCGACGATCGGTAGTGTACCCCTTGCCCTTCGAGCTGCTACTCGGAACGGTGAAGTCGGTCAAGCCTTCAGAGAAGGTGCTCTCGGTGCCGGGGTCTTGATAGTAGGGAAAGCTGCGGCCACTGTTGCGGGGCGAGAAGCTATCGCGAAAACTGTCCTTACGTGGAGGTAGTGGAGAGCGGTGGAGTGGCTCAGGATATGGTACCAGGGGCGGAGATTCGGCACGCACGGGATAGGCCGGTCGAGTTTGAGGTAGGGTGTAAGTGTCGTATGTCGGGGTAGTTGGGAACGGTAAGGGTGAGTACCGCGGGACGGCCGGTTGAGGGTATCCGGGATGTACTTCGGGAAGGCTGTATACGTTTGGCGGCGGCGGCGGGCCCTGTAAGAATTTGGGTGACGGGCTTTCATTTTGGAAGACCGCATCAAGGAGCTCGTCGTCGGAATCCAGGATTTGGCCCTTGTCCTTGTTCTTCTTCTTCTCCTTTTCTTTCTTCTCCTCGTTGTAAGGTTCTCTAAGGTCTATCAATTGACCTTTCAAGCTGCTGCTCGTCCCGATCTTCTTGTCTTTGCTCGTTTTGGTACCTTTCATGTCTCCGGTCTTGGCCTTGTCACCTTTCTCGCTTTTTTCCTTGCCATGACGTCTGAGGATCACCAGAATGTAGGTCGCTGTGTCGTTCTTCTTCTTATTGACGAACGGTCTGTCAACGTGCGCGAGGGACCACTGAGCGTCTGGGTGCTTCTCGGCGTAATTTAGATCCTTCAGGAGCCTATCTACCTGTTCCCTCTTATTCTCACCAAAGTCATGAAGTCTTTCTAGTGGTAAGACATTCGGGTGATTTCTTTTCGCAAGTCGAAGCCATGCATAGAGATCGGATTGAGAATAACTCATCTCTCTACGCCTTGACTGTTCGAAGGAGTCTCCAATATCCGTAGCCTTGTGTATTTCATAGCAGAACAGCTCTTCTTTGATTTCCTTGTCCTTGGACTTTTTATCCTTCTTGTCTTTGTTGGCGTTGGCAGGGGGTCCTTCTTGGAGAAAGTCGATGGGGCCAGTTGCCGGGCGAAAGGGTACTTCGTACGGGAGCGTCGAAGTCTGGAATGCTCCAGGAGACGGCGCCCCGTATTGATAGTAAGTCCCCATGCTTCCACAGCACTGCTGGAATGTCCGTAGTCAGAAGGTCTATGAGCAGGAGAAGCTATTCAAATGAGCGCAGGTAGGTCAAGTGAGTGAGGCGTGGAAAGATGAACACGTGAGTAAGGAAATCTTGGGGGAGTCGATGTATCACAAATGGCGGCGGGATCGAGAGCGGGGGAGCGTACTTTGATATAGACAAAGACATCCCAGACCAGCTTACCTTCCTCAAACCGCACCACACCCACTCCTCTCGACTCCAATTCTCGTTCCTTGTATTTTCACGTCAGGCGGAGCATCGTGATACCGTTGCGCGGAAGCGATTGACTCATTCAGCAAGCTTGTTCAGTAGTAGCCGTTCCCAGCGGGGTGGTAAATCCAGCCGATTCGTACCATGGCGCAGACCTTGGGTCCAGGTGCAGCCAATGCGGGCACTGCTTGGCGGGACGGCATGTCGAGTCAGGCCTCCTATGCAGAGCATGCTGCGGACTTGCAGGCTTTATCAGCCTTGATTGTGGATTTTGGTTGTATGTTTGGTGCTGGGAAGGGTCAGTGGCAAGCCGAACTGCTGCAAGCTGTAGCTAAGTGAAAGTCTGGAAGACATAGCGTCCTGCAAACACCTTTGGACGCAAATCTTTCTGCTTCACTTCCACGGAGAAGCTGTACCGATGTCGCTGTCTCGCGAGGTTGTCCTCAGGCAGGTATTGTTGCTAGCCTTTGCCTTCTTGACAGTACGACGTAGCACAGCCATGTGCTCCCATGACACCGATGGTACGACATGAAGTTGAGACATGTCAGACAAGACTAACAGGAGGATGGAGGCGGCATGGGTTTGCTGCCCAATCTTGATCCTCGACCCCGGAGGCTCTGCCATACCATGCAGCACGTTCAGCCTCGATTGGTTTCGTGGAGTGAGATAAGATCACTGCCGACATGACTGCCCACCACGATTGTCCTTGAAAGCCTCTGAGAGCTTTAGCGGCTGGCAGGATGAGTTCGGTCCGTGATGTGATGATAGTATCTTCCTGCATGGGTGCTTGAAGAGGGGTCGCTTGCGATTGGCCGTCATGCAGGTGAGCCCAATTACTGGAGCCAACGCATCAACGATAATTGCTGGTCAGAATCCTTCCGCGGTGCATGATGGATCGCCGACCGGTCAAGTGTACAAGTGGGAAAAGCAACGCGTCAACTGGAGGAAGTAGGAAGAAGTTGAGTGTGATCGGTGGTGAGTTGAGATTGGGAAGAAAAGAGAATGGTTGTACGACCCACATTTGCGCGCAAGCACGTGATCATAGAGCACGTGACCCGACTTTGCAACCACGATATCATGCTATCGATCATATCTGGCAGCAGAATGCTCTAGACAACCCTTACCAGGGATGTACCAGTCTTGTAATCCATTCTACTTAGACTTGAAACTGGTCTTATCACATACGATACGATCTGTCGTAGGTTGGGAATCGTATCGCTCGACCTTATGCTGCCAACACTTTGTGGCACCCACTGTACTCCTGAGATTACAAGATCTATTCCACATATGTAACAGAACGAAAAGAAATATATGTACAACCACATCCCCCCCTAAACCATACTTCCCCCCTCCGCCCCTTTCCCCTCTCTCCTCTCTTCCTCCTCACCCCACTCAACTCCCCTATCAATCTCAAATCCCACCACCTCAACCCTATTCCGTCCCAACTTGACCTGCACATCCGCCAAATGATCCAACAACCCATCCGGCACCTCACCCTCTCCCCTCCCCACTCCACTTCCCCTTCTCCCCTTCCCGCTCGCCCGTCTCGCCATATCCAGCACCCATCTGGCACTGGACCTCCTCCGTGCCGACGTCGCTTTGGGATCGATATCTTCCTCCTCATCTCCCACTTCTGCAACGGAGAAGAGCCGGCCCCTCGCGCTGGGTGGGAGGGTATTGCTGTCGCTTCTCGGGGTGTGGAACGCAGCAGAACCGTCGTCCTCGTCACTGTCTGAGCCCGATGCAGAGCCGCGACGCGTGATGCTCGCCATGCGAGGGCGGGTAAAGCCAGGGCTGATGGGGCTCATCATGCTTGCGCTGAGTCTGCGGGGTGCGTCGGGGGTGGGCAGGTGGGGGATGCTGAATTTGCGGGTTCCGACGGTGAGGGTCGCGGGGGCGTCGACGGATGGTCGGCGCTGGCCGGTGATGGTGGTGTCCATTCTTGGGCCGAGGGTGGTGATGGTCATTCGTCGGCTGTCGGAGACAGGTAGGCAGTGATTGTCGAGAGTGGGGATCTGGGTCTGGGCGCCGACGGCGGTGACGGTCATTCTGCGTCCTGTTCTGGGTTGGGGAGGGAGTGGTGAGTCTTCGTCTTGGGTGAGCAGGCTTTCGTCGTCTCTGGCTTCTTCGAGTTGGAGGACTACGCCGACGGCTTTTTCGTCTTCGATGACTTTGGGGTGTCTCCTTGCGAAGTACGTGGCGTATTTGAAGAGGGCATAGTAGCAGCTTGCTACGTTGACAAAGGTCAAGACGAGCTTGTAGGGCATGTAGTAAATGTAGACTGCCAGACTGCCCACCCTCTCGCCTTTTCTTCTCAAGTGGACTTCGTTGAAGATCGCCACATTGATGAAGTACAAGATGCAGGTGAAGAGGAACATGTAGAGTGCGAATAGTGGCCGGACGTAGAACGTAATGGGTACGACCAGCGGCATAGCCAGGTAAAGTAGTGTTTCGTAGATCTCTTGTACGCAGAAGAGCTTTGTTCCCAGCTCCCACCAGCCGAGCTTCCAGCTGCACAAGATGTATCGTAAGTTGTAGTACATCCCGTTGACAAAGAAGAAATTCCATCTTGTGAAGCGCTGCTTGAAGACGGTCATTTCGCCGAAGCCGCCTCGGGCACCGCCTGACGAGAAGAAGACATCTCTAGGTGTTTCGGTCTCGATGAACACGTTCGTGCACATCATGGTCCGACAGCCTAGCTCTCGCGCAACATGACCAAAGAACCAGTCTTCGCTGACATTAAAGCCAGGATGTTGATGGAATGTCTGGATCAGGAATTCTCTGTCCCAAAGACTAATAGCGCCATGTGGGAATAGGGCAGATCCGACCTTTGCAGCTAGCACACGCTGCAGTCCGGAAAGCTTATACTCCATGTCCTGTGCTTGCTGGGCCAGCGAGCCACGAGAGCTGAGTGGTCCGACGGATTTGATGCTGTAGCCCATGCATTTGACGTTGCCGACAAGACGATCCGAGACGATAGGAAAGTTTGGAGGGAGTGCACAGTCGTCGTCGATAAGAAGGACGTTACGGAAGCCTTTTGCGGCATAGCAACCGACGAATTGAGCAACAATCTTTGAGCCCACTGGCGACCATACATGGTTGACGCCAAACTTCTGACAGATGAGCTCGGTAGCGTCGAGCGGCGTCGGAGAGTTGCCATTGGCAATGACAAAGATGTTGGACGGCGGGAAAATGCGGGTCGCTGCTTGTAGGGTCGGCCCAATGATCGAGGCAGACTTGTAGCAAGGGATGAGGAGACAAGTATCGGAGACCCCTGGGTTCAGCGAAGGTTTGAGATGATACTCGGGCGGTGGCATTGGGAGATCTGGCTCGAAGAATACCAGTAATGGCGTATAGGCATAGAAAATGGCGATGCCAACAAAGATAGCCCAGGTGCCTGGCACGTTGAGTTTGTATTCAAGAGCGTACCAGATCCAGTATGCAGTGCCGTTCCAAAGTGGCATGCCAATGAGAACAAAGTAGATGGTGGCCAAGATGAGCATATAGAAGGCATATTCGAAAGTGATCATGAAGAGCCGGGATCGTTGCATTTCTTGGCCACGGATTTTGGCCTGATCGTACACATCATGCATCGTGTTACGACGCATCTTGCTGGTGACAGTGGAGACAGTATCGCCGACTGTGTTGACTGTATCCTGCCACACAGAAGCAGCTCGTACCCAGACAGATTGTTTGCGCCCTTTCCCAGCGTTGATGCTTGTGTTGCGTCTCGTTGCACTTCTCATACTTGTTGTGCCAGATATTGACTTGCGTGAATCCCCCCATCTCCAGCCGGTCTGTCGACCTGGTGTCTCTGGTCGCAAAGTACTGGGCGTGTCAAGAGGTCCATGTGCATGCGATCCGCTTCGAGGCGCTGTCTCAGCCATGCTGTAGTCTCCAAAATAGTCCTGGTCCAGGAAACCTTTCATGTCAACATCATTGGTCATTTTGTCATCATAAGTGACATCGAATTCTTGGGTGACGCTGATGGATTTGGTGCGAGCAGGCTCGGGCATTTCAGACAGAGGCGTCTGAATCAATGGTGTATGAAAGGATGGCGTATACGGCGGCGAGAAAGTCACCACAGACTTCTTACGCAGCGATGTCGGCTTCTCAGAGGGTGTTGGAAGCTCACCAAAGGTCACCGCGGACTTCTTCCGGACGGCGACAGCTCCAGGCACTGCCAGCGCGGCAGGCGGGATCGTAATCGACAGATTGGGATTCTGTCTTCCGACAAAGCTTGATTTTCTCAAGATGCTACCCACTGGTGCGAGAGAGCCTGGAGTTCTTGGTGTACCTGGTGTACCTGGCATGGTACTGGTTCCTGGCACACCGAGCATGTCGTCTGGGGCGAATCCAGTCTGCGGTCTGGCTGATCCTCGTCTGCTTGTTACGGCTCGCCGATGCAGGGATATGCTCGATGCTCCACTTCTGTTCTTTGGTGTCGTTGGCTGCTTTCCTAGTGCTCGCAACACTGCGGCAGATTGGTGGTTGGCGAATGCTTCGGCATCGAATTGCTCTCGCGGGTCGATGCGTGCTCGCGACTCTCTGCGCTTGCGCTCTTGCGTCACAGAAGTATATTGTGCAGAAGATGTGACCTGGTTGAGTAGGTGTGTGGGGATGACGACGTTGGTGATCACGCTCTGTTTCCTTGAAGCTGTCCGACTGACTGCTGAACCTCTTCGTGGCGCTGTAATTGGAGGTGTGGCGAGGCTGCCTCTTCTCCCTTCCCCTTTCGGTTTCTCGGAAAAGTAGTCCGCATTCTCCTCGACGACTGTGATGATGGGAGCCAGTAGCTTTGGAGATCCATACTTGTCCATGGCGCCTGCAACACGACACAAATGCCGCGAGGTCTCCAACGGATGTTTCTGTTTGTTATACAGCAGACATGGTGTCCTCGATCAAATTGAAGCAGAAGAAGATGGACGTACCAGAAGATTTCCAGTAGCCTTACCTCGACTGTTTATCGCCATGTCCAACGCTTTGCCTCCACGGCCCAGTTCAGACCCGCATGCGCGGCGCCTGGATGCAAGCAATAGTGGCTTGCTCGACGAATCCTCGGCCGTTAGATATCTGCTGATCGCGGCTCTTCGTATGGCAAGGATGTGTCCGTGGCGGTAGAGAGGTCGCGATCAATTTGGATAAGCACAACGGCGAGCGGGTCAGACAAGGTTGACCACACAACCGCCAACGGGCATGGAGAACATCACGAACCAGACTTGTTGCAATTAAGCATACGTGAGTGCGGTACACGCATGATGGAGACGAAGTTGTGTCAAACTGAATGATTGATGAGTGTCAGTGTCAGATGGTCTTGGGCTGGAGACTTTTATTCCAAGCTTGCTGTTGACTTGTGTGTGGGGAGGAAAACGGATTGATTACTGCCTCCCCCACCAAAAGTTGGTAGACTGTAACTATATAAATACTTAACCTGTTGAACTGAGAGATAACTAAATTAATAGAACTCCTTAATAGTAACAGATTAAGACAAGAACTACCTAATTTGATCATAAATTAGTAAAGCTGTTAAAGAGTGCTTAG
Source organism: Elsinoe arachidis (assembly GCA_013372555.1). Lineage (NCBI taxonomy): Eukaryota > Fungi > Ascomycota > Dothideomycetes > Myriangiales > Elsinoaceae > Elsinoe > Elsinoe arachidis. The sequence goes on from JAAPAX010000001.1 coordinate 3,163,612, forward strand.
TTTAGCCTTAGGTGAACTAAATCAGGGTCCTTCTTAGCGCCCTTAGCCTATACCTCAGTTGACACACCCCTTCACTAAATAGCTATAAGGCTGTTATAGCTAGTTAGTAGATTACTAACTCGAGAGATAGCTATTATAAGAAGGCCTTATGCCTTCTAGGTAGCAATAACTTAGTAAGGCTATTAGCTAGTATATTAGCTAATAGAGTCTATGTTATAGAGATAGGTCTAGTTTAGCTAACTTCTTGCCTTAGCTAGTGATAATAGATATTAACATAACGAAGGCGTGTGTTAAGCTTCTCTATTAGATTAGTAACAAGGCTAATAGTCTACTAGTTATTACACTAAATGCTAATATACTTTAAGGGATAGATAGAGGCTATAAGCCTCCTCTACTACATAGCTTGTTTAGTGGTTTCTATAAGAGTAAGGAGCTTAGCTTCTGTGCTAGAAGTGGTAATAGTTGACTACTTTATAGCCTTCTAGTCGATAGAGCCTTAGAATATCCTAAATAGATACCCCTAAAGGCTCTTCCTTAAATAGTAACTTCTAAAGCTAGTATCTAATAAAGCTTAGAAGATTAGTAGTGGTATTAACCTATTAAAGTAGAGGGCTAGATCTCTAGTCTTATAGAGATACTAAATGACTCTATTTGCTAGCCTCTAGTGTGTTAGTAAAGGGTTTATTAGATGCTCTAATAATCTAGAGGCAGTAAAGGCTATATTAGGCCTTATAATAACTACTACAAAGTTAATAGATTCTACCTTCTGCTAATAGAGATAGATCTCTTAAGGTAAAGCTTAGCCTTTATTAGGCTAGAGTATCTCTACTAGCAATAGTGTCGACACTAGCCTTATTAGTTTAGTAATGAACTTGGTGTACATCTACTGCATATACTAGGCTTAGCTTAGCTATAGCCTCTTAGTTGCTCTATCCCTTATAACTTAGATAGCTAGAAACTAGCTTAGATCCCTAAGTACCTTTATCTTATACTTAGCATAGAGGGCTATAATAACTACATTAGCCTTCTCCTTATGCTTCTTAAGGTATATAATAGTAATATCATCTACAAAGAAGAAGATTATTACCTTAGGGGTTAGCTAGAGGCATAGAGCCTTAGGGGCCTAAGTAAATCTAAGGCTCTTTAGAGTAGTAGTAAATTTAGTATACTAGAGAGCTAGAGCTTGTTTAAGGCTATATAGAGCCTTATTAAGCAAGAGGATTACATTAGAGAGAGCAATATTAGGGTAGTCCTTTATAAGCTCTTCTAGTATTAGCTCAAATCTAGGAGAGATAGTGTAATAGGTAGTCTTATTAATTAAGCTATTAATATAGGCATTAACAACATCTATCTAAACAGCCTCTATGTCCTTGTAAGCAAGAATAGCTATAAGCATTCTAAAGACCTTAGTAGCTAGAGTTGCTATATAGGTTTCTAACTCTGTAGATTAAAGGTTATCTCTTATATAGAGCCTTACTTTGTACTTTATAACCTCTTCTTTATTATTAACTTTGTATATAAACACCTATATTAATAGAACTAGCTTACTAGTTACTTAAGTAGCAAGTATAATAGTCTATGTGTGCTTCTTATAGAGAGTAAGCAATTTAGCCTTTATAGCCTACTAGAATTGCTTCTTATAAGGATAAGTCTTAAGTTCCTTTATATTAGTAGGTAGTAGAGGGAGATTATCCCTTAGTTCTAACTTAGGCTAAATTAGCCTTATTACTAGGTAAGCATTAAAGATATAATAATATCTATAAGCTATCTCTAGCTATGCTAGAGTAGTAATATATGCTTATCTCCTTAGTTTCCTTGTTCTCCTTGTAGTAAGGATATACTTAGGGAGTAGGTTAGCTAACCTTATAGTAATTCTCTAAGGGGGTTGTTTATGTTAAACTTTAGCTAACTCTTTAGCTTAAACTTCTGTTCTGTAATAATTAGACTTAGCCTTAGCCTCTAGTGGAGGTAATAGCTATATAACTATAGAAGGTAGAGAAGCTAGAGTATTAAAGAATTACTCTAGTAATATTACTTCCTAGATCTAAGCTAGGCTTAAATCTAGAGTTAGTAACTGTAATAATACACTATAATTATCTAGTAAAGGTAATAGAGCCTGTTAAACTTCCTAGATCTAAGCCGGGCTTAGATCTAGAGTTAGCTATAATAAAAGACTATAATTATTTAGCCCCTTAGTTAGCTAAACTAGATCCTAAACTAGATGCTAAACTAGATACTAAACTAGATACTAAACTAGATATTGTTGTTTAGGTTATACCTTAGGCACCTCTTTAGCTTGAGCTTCGTGCTCTTTAACCTCCTATAGAAGTCTTAGTAAATCAAGCAATCTAATAGGCCTAGGCTATAGTTATTCTTCTAGCTTGTAGAACTAAGTCTTATTAAATCTAACATCTCTTGTTCTAAGGATCTTCTTCGTAGCTAGTATATAGATCCTGAAGATGTTAGTTGAGTTATAGCTAACTAGATATCTAATATAAGCTCTTAGAGTAAGCTTATTACTACTTATAACATGCTTATCTAAGGCATAGGCCTTGTATCTAAGTAGCCTAAGATAGAACATAGATAGAGGGCATCTATAAACTAGCTTAAAGGGAGTCTTCTAGTTAAGCTTCTTAAGAGGTGTTCTATTTATTAGATAGGCTACTAATCTGTATAGTTTAGGGTGTAGTTCCTTTAGAAGATTAGTAAAGATAGTAATTGCCCTTGCTCTCCTTAATAGTATTACTCTAATCCTCTTACTATAACTATTCTATATAGGAGTATAGGGAGTAGATAGCTTACGCTAAATGCCTTTACTATCAAGGAAGATAGTAAATCTAAGGCTAAAGGCACCCTTATTATCGCTCCTAATAAATCTAATCTTAAAGCTAAGATTAGTCTTAATATAGATAATTATCTTAATAGCAATTTTATTAAGCTTATATCTATAAGCATAACTAGTAACTAGATTATAGTTAGTTATCCTATAGGCAAAGTGACTTATATATCTTGCCTTATTAAAGCTAGTAAATCTATTAATAATAATGTTAAAGGTAGTCCTCTTAAAGAGCTTTATTATAGCAATTTTAGTATTAGAGCTCCTTAATATAAGCTACTAAGCATTAGATAGCTTATAAGTCTAACATAGAGACCTAAGATGGATTAGTTAAGCTAAGTTAGACTTAGTTAGAGTTAGTTTACTACTAACTATAACAGCTAGAAGGTAATTAATAGACTCTATACTTAGGTAGCCTATAACTTTATACTAAGATTAATTAGTCCTTATAATAACTAAGGTAAATGCTAATAGGTAAGGATCTTTATTACTCCTTAATGCTATAGTAGTAACATAGGGAGTCTTAGAGTTATCCTTAAGCATGTATTAGTTGTGTTTTAGTGTAACTAAGAAGAGTACTCTTTCTTTATAACTGATCTCTATAGTCTAAGTGTTCTAATAGACTCCACTATTAATAAACCTCCTAAGGCTAACTAGATTAGTTATAATTAATAGTACATAGGCTATACGAGTAAGATAGATAGTTACTAACTGTCCCTTATAGATAGCTATAATATTAATAGTTCTCTAGCTCTTAATCTTAAGTAAGGAGTTACTATAGAATAGCTTCTTATAAGGTTCTATAATTCTAGTAACCTTATATCTGTCCTTTATAGTGTAATTACAGATATAATTAGTTACTCTAGAATCTAGTATCTATAAGCTTAAGATGTTGCTAGTGGCTAAGATAAATGCTAAGTGTAATCTAACAGTTATAGCTATATTAATTAGTACTAGTAGGGATAACCTCTTCTAATAGTTAGCTTCCTTTATAAGGGTAGCTTTAACCTTATCTCTTAAGGCCTTATTATTTAGCCTTTGCTTAACCTCTTTAAGGGTTTATTAGTTTAGTAACTACCTCTCTAGCCTAAGGTACTTATTTAGATAGTAACACTTACTCTACCTATGCCTCTTCTAGTACACACATTTAGGCTCCCTAGAGAGACTAGGCCTCTCTTTATAAGAGTCCTTAGTAGCTATAGGGAATACTATTACTCCCTTACTAGCCTTTGTAGTAGTGTATAGCTTATGTAACTTGTGGAATTGTCTAAACTTAGTAATTAGTTTAAGCAGTGTTAGTAGAGTTAGTAAATCTAGATTAATAAGATATTTGTTAGCAAACGCTAGCTTAGTCCTTAAGATTAATAAGAGGAAGTCCCTCTAAGGCCTTAATCCTTAAGCCTCTAGAAGGTTATAATTCCTAGCCTTATCTATAACCTCTTCCTATTACTAAAGCTAGTAATCTATATTCTGTAAGGAAGAGCTAGATAGCTACTTCCTCTAGAGAGCTTTAACCTTAAGCTAAATAGCTACATTAGATAGAGCAAATCTGTTCTTTAATACTCTAAGGATAGCCTATAGATAAGGGTCTCCTTCTAGCTAGATAACAGTAAGGACTTATAGTGTAATTAATGACTAGATAAGGCTTATAAGATCTGCTAAGGCCTTAAGCTACTTGTTATGCTATACTTGTTCCTCCTTGTATATCTAGAAGAGTACTAAGAAGTTGATATTTGCTACCTCTAGCCTTTAAGGCTTAGGGAGTCCTTCTAGTTTAACTGTCTCCTAAGGGTTAACAAGGTACTAGATCTTGGTATTTGAAGCTCTTGTCTTGATAATATATAGCTAGCTAGCCTATTTAGCTAATGTAGTAAGAATAATAGGTGTTCTGGCTGTTAAGGTATTAGTCTCTATAGTTATTTATCTCTTTATTAACACCTAAATCCTATAGTTATAGATAAGGTAGTACTTAACAGATTCTAATGCTTAAAAAGCGAAATAATAGAGAGTGAACTAATAAATAAGGTAGAGAAGCAACTAAATAAACTGCTTATATAGGGGTAGTTATACTAGGCTTATAACTGTTAACTTGTGTGTAGGGAGGAAAACGAATTAATTACTACCTCCCCTACTAAAAGTTAGTAGACTATAACTACATAAATACTTAACCTGTTAAACTAAGAGATAACTAAATCAATAGAACTCCTTGATAGTAACAGATTAAGACAAGAACTACCTAATTTGATCATAAATTGGTAAAGCTGTTGAAGAGTGCTTAGTTTAGCCTTGGGTGAACTAAATCAGGGTCCTTCTTGGCGCCCTCAGCCTATACCTCGGTTGACACTTGCCCCACGTCACGTGTGCTTCGAGCTTCGGAAGAGACATGGGTGTCTGATTATGAGGAGATCTTTTGTAGACTTGCATCAATCAGGATATGTCATTGAATCCTCGCGCAGCTGTCTTTCAGGCTGATCTAGACTTGATCCGTAAGTCGGCATCTAAGCCTGAAGCGCACAACCAGAACCGTTTCGTTCGCGGAGCACCGGTGCTACCGACGGTTATGCTCTGATGCCAATAAGCTTGTTAGATGATGGGATGAACCAAAGTCTAAGACTACTCGTTGTTGATAGGCCGCGGACCTGCTCACAGCTCTTGCCTGATCCTGTCTTTGACCTTTTTGAAGATGCCACCAATAGAGACTTGATTAAAGTCCATTTTTTGCAGATTGCCAATCGTTGAACTAAAGCCAGCGCTGCCTCCTACGAATTCGTCATAGTTCCTGGTCAAAGGCCCGACCTTTCCTCCCATGAATGGTTGACCATCTTTGAAAATGACTCTTTGCATTCGTGCTTTCCGATTGTTCCAGCCGTCTGTTGGAGAATCGGTCGCATGGAACACTCCGATTGTCTCGTTGCCGATATGGATGAAGGAACCATGTCCAGGGCCCCACGGGCCAGAGCCGCGGTTGTTATTGGTGATGAGAGGGTTCTTACCTTTCCGCCACGAGGCATGATTTAACGGATCGCCACCAAGGTACTGAATGGTGTTCATCTTGTACTCATTCGTCCAACTACCAGCGCAGCTGTACACGATACCCACCCAAGAACCATCTTGTGATGCCAGAAATTGAGGACCCTCGTTGATACCGGCATCACCGCTCCGTTCCCATGGCTCATGGGGCTGACACAGACAGATGGCGGGCGAGTCTGCTGTCAAGGGGTCAGACAAGCGGATGATGAAGATCTCCTGCGTCTTTTCGGAATTGTCGTGGTTGTCGAAGGGCCAACCAGAGTAGACGAAATATAATTGATGGTACAGTTCAATGATAGTGCCGTCGATGGCCCACTGATTTGGAGGCATGCCTCGAATGCCTCCCAAGAACTCCCATCGGCCAGTGGCTGGATCTTCATGTGCAGGCGGTCCTCCCAGCACATACATACGATGAGACTTGTTCCCGTGATGAGGATTGGCCGCAGCATAGTAGACATACCATCTTCCACGGAGTGCATGTAGTTCAGGAGCCCACAGGTCAGCGGAGTGGTCAGTACCATGCGGGGGACGCCTGTGACAAAGTATTAGCGATCAGCAGACGAGAGGCGCGACCTTACCCACCAGATGACATGCTTGTCGGGTCTCTCAAAGAAGTCTGGTAGTGACTTTGCTCGCCATATCTCGACGTGCCCACCGGATGTGAATGTCTATCGGTGTGTTAATCAGGTGCAGAACTTCTAGTCAAGCAGCAAAGGAACATACCAGATAGAATTGTCCATGAGCAAAAGTGACGTGAGGGTCTGGTGTCGACACCTTGGTCACGCTCATGCACATATCATTATATGCTGTCATGTTGGTCTGGCCGCGGAAGATTTGCAGAGAAATCAGACTGAGAAGCCCGATAAGGGCGGAGAAGAATAACAAGGCCACAGCGGTGAGATGCTGTGCCACTGATGAGTATGTACGAACGTGAGATATAGAGCGTGATAGTTTGCAAGTACTGAGGTGGTCATGAGGCAGTGTTGATACTGGGCAGAGAACCAAGACCCATTGCGTAATGAGAGCTGGAGGAGACGGGATGGAGCTGTGGATCGCTTTTCATCGCGAAACACTGGACCGACGTGTCATCGTCTACCACGGACATGGGCATCGGACTGCAAGGGAAGGAGGTGTCGGATACAGCCTGTGATATCCTACAGCGAGATCAGATGCTCTGCATCTCCTTCGAGCCGGCGGTATGCGTCCTCAAATGCCGTGACATCTCCATGCTGAAGACGGAGAATTGGCTGGTCTCGAAATCTTCCGTTTCATCCGAATTTTCCCGACGCAGAGACGAGTCTGTGGGGGAAGAGCTCTCCGCATAGCAACCGGTCAAGGTGATGATTTAGAGCAACAGAGAAGATATATCACTTCGAGGCCTGGGGATTCTTGTTGTTGTAGGATCCGCATGTTTGTCAGGTCAGCCTTGACATGGCTGCATATCCCTAAACACAAGGCTACGATTGAGCAAGAAGGCCAGAGCCTCGAAGCAATTCTGGCCAGTCGGTGGGCCGTGGGCGGCGGAGTGAGGTGCTGTCTTGCCCCGCGCAACGTCAAAAATGCCCCTCATCATTATCGTGGATACATAAAGCCTTTCCGATCCCACCGACTCAACCATTTGACTTGTTTGCACTACACATCTCTGCTCACACTTCCACACCTCTTCATTCTTACACTCAGAATCACCAATTCCGTATCGCAATCAATTGACTCAACATGGCTCCTGCCGTCCTCAAGAAGTCTGGCGTCATCTACGGTGACGACGTCAAGGACCTCTTCAAGTATGCTCAAGAGAAGCAATTCGCCATCCCGGCCATCAACGTCACTTCATCATCGACCGTCGTTGCTGCGCTAGAGGCTGCTCGCGACGCAAAAGCACCCGTCATCCTCCAGGCCTCGCAGGGTGGTGCCGCCTACTTTGCCGGCAAGGGTGTGGACAACAAGAACCAGGAAGCAAGCATTGCTGGTGCCGTCGCCTTCGCCCACTACGTCCGCGCAGTCGCCCCTTCATACGGCATCCCAGTCATCATCCACACCGACCACTGCGCGAAGAAGCTCCTTCCATGGCTCGACGGCATGCTTGACGCCGACGAGGCGTGGTTCAAGCAACACGGCGAGCCTCTATTCTCCTCCCACATGATCGATCTGTCGGAAGAGCCTGTGGATTGGAACATCCAGACCACCAAGAAGTATCTGGAGCGCGCTGCTCCCATGAAGCAATTCCTTGAGATGGTGAGCTCAACCACACTTGCCCCACCAAAGCTCCGCTAACGGCCCGACAGGAAATTGGTATCACTGGAGGTGAGGAAGATGGTGTGAACAACGAAGAAGTCGACAACGCATCCCTCTACACTCAACCAGAAGATATTTACGAGATCTACAAGACTCTTTCCGCTGTCTCCCCATACTTCTCCATCGCTGCTGGTTTCGGTAACGTCCACGGTGTCTACAAGCCTGGCAATGTCAAGCTCCACCCCGAGCTCCTCAAGAAGCACCAGAACTACGTCAAGGAGAAGATCAGCGGCCAGGACGACAAGCCAGTTTTCCTCGTCTTCCACGGTGGTAGCGGTAGCTCCAAGCAGGAATTCTTGGACGCCATCTCTTACGGTGTCGTCAAGGTCAACCTCGATACCGATCTCCAGTACGCCTACACCGAGGGCATCAGGGACTACATGATCAACAAGAAGGACTACGTTAGCACTCAGGTTGGCAACCCAGATGGAGCAGATAAGCCCAACAAAAAATTTTACGACCCGAGAGTGTGGGTGCGCGAAGGTGAGAAGACGATGACCAAGCGTGTCGCCGTCGCTCTGAAAGATTTCAATACCGCTGGGCAGTTGTAGGAAAAGAGCGAGGTATACCAGGGGCTGGGTGGTGAAGCTTTGAGCAAAGTCTTGGCAGCGAAGCGGCAGAAGCCAGTATGCAGCACGATACATATTTCAACAAATCAGAGACGTCTATTTGGTCTTGTCGCAAGCGTGAAGTACTCCATGGAGCATGTCTGGGTGCAGGAAGGAGACAGCCATGACCTAGGGACCAACCCGACCACGAATTCTGGATTTTTGATACAAGCAGTCGTACCGCTTCATTTGTCTCGTCATGTTTCACTCGTCTTCCTGTTCAACCCTATTGAGGTGCAACCTCAAATCAGCATGGAGTGATATGAGATCCCTGGTGAACGGACAGCTACGCCGCTCTCTGCCTTCAACGCCCACGTAAAGACGAGAATCGCTCAAGTCATGGAGGAACCGGGGCGCAAAGCGACAAGCGGATACCATTGAAAGCGTGTGGCAAAACATGTCAGGTCACAAGCTCAAACGTCATGCGAGCATAACCAGACATTGTGCGAGGAAAGGTCAGCTAGAAGAAGATGGCTGTGCATTTCACTGCGCCTCACATTTCGTAGCTAGCGGGGCCGTTATTTGTGGCTGCAGCCTTCCCTTTCCCTGTTCGCTCTGGCGTCACCCTTGACGCCGAATTTAGCAAGCTCGGTCTTACACCTTACCGCATTCTTGAGCACACTGTTGGCCTGCCATCTACTGTGTTCTCCTCAAAAGCTCAAAGGCCATTCAATCTCACTTTCTGATCTTCTTTTCTTCAGTTCACCTCATCGCGACCTCAATATCACAGATCATGGGTGTGAGTGCTTGCCCTTGCCCCACCATGTCATCATTGCCCCTCCAAGCGACAATTGGAGCTTCAGCTTGCGACAGAAGCGACAACTGACACGGTTCCAGCTCGCTAGCAAGCTCGCCGCATCTCAAGGTGCTCCTGGAGGACCTGGAGGCTATCCAGGTGGCGGACAGCAAGGATATCCTCCCCCTCCCGGTGGTCAACAGAAGCCTGGAGCTTATGTGAGTTCAATGACGCCCGACACGGCCCGGCCTGCGGTCACCTGCTGACGTTTCTTCCTTGGACAGCCCGGCCAGCAGCAATATCAAGCCTACTCCGGTGGTCAGGTAAGCTTCAAATTTTCCCATCCTTCACCAACACTTGCGACATCACATTTCACTTTCACCTCACCCCTACACGCCTGCGCAATTCAAGACCAATCCTGAGGGACTGTGCGACTCGGCAAACTCGACATGGCGGGGCGACCGCCCTACGGCGCCTATCCAGGCGGTACACCGCAACCACCCTATCCAACATCCAATGGCCCACCACCATTCGCGCAGTCGCCGTTCCAATCTGCGCCTTCGCAATCGCCATTTCAGTCTGCACCTCCACAGCAACCAGGATACGGTCAACAAAAACCACAGTACCAGAGTTACCAACCTCCGCAGCAGCAACCGTCTCCATACCCTGGCCAGTCCACCTACAATCGACCACCTCCACCGCCACCTCCTGGTCAGCAACCACAACAGCAGCCCAGCTATGGCTACCAGCAGCCGCCACAACCATACGGCCAATCTTCGTACCCGCCGCAACAGCAGCAGCCGTATCAGCCACAACAACAGGGAGGGTACCCGCCATACGGAGCGCCGCCCCAGCAGCCTCAGGGCCAGCAGCCTTATGGATATGTCCGTCGCTACTTTCCCGCACATTGAACACACAGAACATCCGCAAGATCGTGAACAAGAGCTAGGAGCTGACAATAAGAACAGGGACAACCCCCACCACCCCAGGGTCAATACCCACCACAAGGCCAGCAACAGGGCGGATATGGTGGCCCTCCTCCACAGCAGCAGGGTGGATATGGTGGACCACCACAGCAAGGTCAGCCGGCTGGGCCTGGAGAAATAGCTGCGTACAAGCAGTCCCTGCAGCAGACGATCCAGGAGAAGCGCCTTCAGCAGTTCTACCCGCCAAATTCCCCGATAATTGACCAAGTCGCGAACAAGGCATCGTTCCAGGTCGACCGTCTCTGCGCTCAGTGGCGTATCAACAAGGAGATCGCCAATGATATTGTCAAGCTGGCTCTTTACGACATTGTGTTGTTTATCGGTATGCGAAGAGCTTGGTGTATAATAGTGGACAATGCTGACTCGGTGCAGATGACAGCGGATCCATGCAGTTCGAAGAGAAGGGAGAGCGCATCAAGGACTTGCAGGTTATTCTCGAGCGCGTTGCTTTTGCCGCAACCCTATTCGACGACGACGGAATCGAGATCCGCTTCATGAACCAGGACCCACCTGCCAACATGACTTCGAACGTCAAGACTCAGGAGCAGGTGAATCAGCTTATGAATGGTCACCGCTTCAGCGGTCTCACACCAATGGGTACCAACTTGCGCAAGAAGGTCATTGACGACATCTTCCTCCGCAACCTCAGGAGTGGTCGCATGAGGAAGCCGCTTCTTGTCATTGTCATCACCGATGGTCAGCCGGCAGGCGAGCCTCAGACCGCCGTCTTCGACACTGTGCGCGATGCAGTGAATGAGGCTGGTCGCTCACCCCTGGGTACTGGTGCCATTGCGTTCCAATTCGCTCAGGTCGGAAACGATCAAACCGCTCGCGAATTCCTGGGCAAGCTCGACGCTGATCCAGCCGTCGGTCCAATGGTCGACTGCACTTCTAGTACGTACTCGTCTCATCAGCACACGGGAACTTGCTAACCTTGCGTAGACTACGAGACTGAGTCCGAGGAGATGCTCCGTGCTAACCCGCCTGTTGAGTTGACTCCAGATCTCTGGATGATCAAGCTTCTCCTCGGTAGTATCGACTCGTCATACGATTCCAAGGACGAGAAGACTGGAGGCTCAGGCGGGCACGGTGGTTATGGCGGACCACCACCAGGACAGCAGTACGGTGGTCCTCCTCCACCAAACTACGGCGGTGGTCCTCCACAAGGACAATACGGCGGTCCACCTCCACAGCAAGGCTACGGTGGTCCTCCACCACCCAACTATGGTGGGCAGCAGCAGCAGCAAGGAGGCTACGGCCGTCCTCCTCAGGGTCAGCCTCAGTACGGCCAGCAACCACCGTACCCGCAGCAGGGTGGCTACGGTGCTCCTCCCCCTCCGAGGTATTAGACTGCCATTCACACTCAGCGGGTGGTATGCTCGGCGAGGCAAAAGGGAAATGATTTGTAGCGCTTATATAGCTTCCTGAACCGCATGACTAATTCAAAATGCTACCCATCATCAATAGGTCATACGCATGCGGGAAACGTCATAATACCAAGGTATAGTCGAATGGTGCTTCCATCATTCGTACCCCATTCTTGAATTGTGGGATTGTCAATTATCGAAATGCAACACTGAGTTGTAGCTCTGGTAGGAACTGTAGTACAAATACTACCAGATCATGTGACGAGCAACTTCAGAGTAATCGCACGGAGGCCCAAGATTTAGTCACTCGTTCTCGAGTGCCGGATTCTGGTAGTAATTGATCAATAAATCCTACCAGAACTGGCGGGGTGTTTCTTACATCCTTAGCTGTCAAACCATCTGATACCAGGACTATACCTTATCGACACTTCTTTAGCTCCGCAACTACACATGGCGACGAATCCATCATCATGGCTGACATCCCAGTGATTGATATCTCAAGCGAGAACAAAGACGCGGCAAGGCAGTTGCTCGCCGCCGCCACCGATAATGGCTTCGCCTTTATCAAGAACAACGACGCCACCGGATTGAGCCCGAGCGATATCCAGAGCATGTTTGATCTGGTATGTACCTGTTACACTACCAGGATATGCCCGCCTGCTTCATTGAATGTGTCGTTACGATGTATTCAAACGATCTCTGATACATAACTTCCATACTGTCTTAGGGAAAGGTCACTGATAAACACTCTGCAGAGCGCGTCGTTCTTTGCAACTCCCACGAATGTCAAGGAAGAATGTTCTATCAACAGTAACAAGTCTGGCAAGAACAGGGGGTGGCTTGGGATGCATGCTGAGACGCTGGACCCGAGCAAGCAAAAGGTACGCAGCCTACCCTGACCTTGTGCAAGTCACCCATACTGACCACGATACAGAAGGGCGACTTCAAAGAGTAAGCCTCTCCCTTTCACGCTCCGTACTTGTCTACGTCATCGCTCATACCGACGCAGAGCATTCAACTTTTCCCCTCACAACCCACCACAACCCCTCTCTGGACCTCTATCAACCCGGAGAGAGACCCTCCTCACTTTCCAAACCAAATGCCACGCCCTCTGCCTGCACATCCTCCGCCTCTTCGCCACCGCCCTTTCCATCCCCCAAACCTGGTTCGAAGAACGCCACGACCTCTCCCAAGGCGAGACCGGCTCCATCCTCCGCCTGCTCTACTATCCTTCTCTGCAAACTCTCAAAGCCAGAGCCAGCCGCGTTCAGCAGAATGGAGGCGGCGAGATCAACGGGACAGAGCAGGAGAAGCAATGGCAGGAATTCGAAGAAGGCGAAGACGTCCGCGCCGGCGCTCACAGCGACTATGGCTCCGTGACGCTCCTGTTCCAGCAGCTGGGTCAGCCAGGGTTGGAGATTTTGACCAAAGAAGGGAAGTGGGCCTCGGTGCCTGTCAACCCAGGAGTAAGTCATCCCCTCCCAGTCTCTCGCTCTCCTTCCCCTTCTCCCTCCACTTCCATTTCCTCCTCCATCTCCTCCCCCCATCTGCTCCTTCCTCGTCGCCTCACCTCCTGACCCTGACCAGGAAACGTCCGGCCCCCTCCCCATCCTCCTCAACATAGGCGACCTCCTCTCCTACTGGACCAACGGCCTCCTGAAATCCACCGTCCACCGCGTCATCTTCCCCTCCCCCTCCTCTTCCACGCCCAGTGTCCCTTCCCAACCTTCAGGGCAAGATAGGTACAGCCTCGCCTACTTCTGCCACCCGCTCGACGCTTGCCCTTTACTCCCTGTCCCGAGCAAGATGGTCGAGGACATGTCTGGCTCTGAGGAGGCGAGGGGGGAGGTGAGGAAGGTGAGGGGGTTGGCTGGTCGGATAGATGGGACAGAGGGGACAGAGGGAGGGGGAGAGGGGGAGGTGTTGACGGCCAAGGATCATTTGAATGCGAGGCTGGGGGCGACTTATGGGGTGAAGACATAGGTCTTTCTGCGCTTGAGGGTGGCGTAGGGTTTGTTTGATGAGGAATCGAGCGAGGGCGGACGGAAGGAGGTATGACGGAGGTCTGAAGTCTGCAGTCAGAAAGGGAAGGGAGGAGAATCGACGAGCCGGCGGCAGACTGGGACGAATGGAACGAGACACCATCACGAAACGAGTAAGGTGTATAAGGCAGAGCAAAATCTCCAATATCAATTACAGCTTTTATTGCATCCCCCTCCCCTCTCTGTTCGAGACAGACGAAGAGACGAGGCCAGACGGCCCGCTAAACACATCCCTCGCTATGCCCATTAACCACCACGAACAAAACAGCGCAAGAGTAGAGGTATCCAGCACGTCGAGAATGAGAAAAGCAGTCCTCTCTGCTTCCCGTTCCTCCTTCTTATGTGTTAGAAGCAAAGAACAAGACACGCGCAAGCAAGCAGTTACGCGAGCAAGAGGTATCCCAGTCCAGAAAAAAGAGGAACAAATGATTTGTGACCAGAAAGACAAGTGGCGAAAAGAAGATAGTCGATACAGAGATGAGTGAGCAAGGAAAGAAAAGTCGAGACTGTTGCCCTGAGAGGAAACCGAGTGGTATTTGGGTTGTGACGAGCTACGGGCCGGCCGAGTGTCAAGATCGGATAGTCTGAGGACTAATGATGGCGTCGCGAAAGAGTCGATGCACGGCAAATGTGTGCACCCTCTTCTTCGAAACGCCGCTATCCCTCAAAACCCGACGCCCTGATGTACGAATACAGCCCGCCTTGATGGAGAGGAGATTGAGATGATATTGGTTGATGTAAGCAGTCGTGTGCGTACCCGATAACCGAGCGGAAGAATACATGGTATCAAGAAAGCAGAAACAAAGGAGATGTGGAATCCGTCGGTCGGTATGCAGGGCCGCACTGCTAGTAAGCAGCGACGGCGAGATTGTGGTGAGGTGCCATGGGGGCTTGTTGTTCTTGCGCGCCGGCAAGCATGGCGTCTTCGTAGCCGGAGAGAGCCTGAGCGTGAAGCTTGAAAGACTCGCCCATAAGCTTGGTGATGCTGAAACACAGTCAGTAACGGACATGGCTTAGAAATAGGATTGACTTACCCCCAGACGACGACCTCGTCAATCATAGCACCCCAAGTCCTGGCGACAGCCGAGCTGAGCTTGGTGTCAAATGCGCCGACAAGCTGATCCTTTAGCAGCTCGCGGAGCTTCTCATACATTTGCGACTCTTCGGGCGTGGCTGGCTCCTCATCGTGTTCGAGACGCCAGAGCCAGTGACTGAGGATGATCAAGAGATCCATGCCGCAGAGAGGATGCTCGATGCTCCAGTTGGTAGCCGAAGTCCTTGCGACCCAGCGGACACCCTGCTTAGCTGCGAATTCGATGAAATCATAGCAGGCTTGGATGACCTTGAGCATCTCGCCGGAGCGCTTGATCTTGTCGCGGGCAACTGTCATGGCACCAGCAACCTCGTACGAGTCGTGATATCGCAGAGCTTCTTGGACACCCTTTAGATCGACGAGCAGACGTGCCACAGTGTTGTGATACATGGCTTTGGCGTTGAAGATCAGTGGATGCCCCTTGAGTGGTGCACTGAGCTGAACAACGATGGTCTCGGGCTCGCAGAGGTCGAGTGACTTCTCCCAAGTTTCCAGAGCGAGTCGGAGTTTGTACTCGGTGACGACATCTTGGAGAGCTTCCGGGCTGCGCTTGTGGTACCAAGTCTCGAGGAACAGTGCATTGATCATCACCCGAGTTGCAAATGCGCTGTAGCGAGCAACATCACCAGCGAAGAGAGCATGATGTGCTTCCTTGAAGGTAATGATGCTCGATGACTGCAGCATTTCGCGCCATGCTTCATCGTCGCCATCTTCCATACCCCAGAGTGACTCCGAGGACGGCAAATCCAGAGGCTCAAACTCGTTGAAGCTGATAGCCGGGGTATGATTGTAGGTCAGGGTAAGCAGACCGAAGAAGATGTAGACAGCATAGTAGGTACGTCTGCAGCCTTCATCTTCGATCCACTCGGAATGACTAGGCTGTGCGCCTTTGCGAGCTTCGGATCGCAGCTTGAGCTCATAACCATTTCCAGCAACCATATTCGCGACCAAGCTCTTCACCGAGCAAGCCCACTCGAGACCCTTTGGATCACCACTCCAGCTGGCAAAGATCATGTTGAGAAGAGTCGATTGCATAGCCCACAAAGGTGACTTGCGTGAGCTGAAGTTCTCCTTGTTCATCAGGAACTGGTTGACGAGAAGCTTCGATCCAATGTGGAGCATATAAGCATGATCCTGCTCGAATGTGTAGAGAGCGCCGATGGACAATACCGAAAGGAGCAGCGCCGCTGACACCTTGGACGGGTCGAATGAAGCAGGGTGCAAGAATGGCAGATGATGGTGGAACAAGCTGAAGTACGAGTGTAGGTACCTGTTCAAGACGGTGACGTCGGGCAGGCTGAATGTCTCGAACAGAGAACCTTCACTATCGCACTTCTTGATGTTCTCCATTATGCGGAACATCTGCTCCTCGCTTTCGATCTGGGGCGACTTGGATTCTTTGCATGCTTGGGGTGGACCGGGCGAGCGGCGATAGTCGACAGGAGAGACTGGACCCATCATGGACGGGAAAGGCGAGAGCGCACCGGGTGTCGTAATACCAGCCAGGAAGGAAGAAGACGGGAAGCCGGGCATCGAAAGGTCGTGATTCATTGGACCATGCATACCATCGTGATTGGCAAACATGTCGACCGGGCCAGACGGACTCGAGTGCTGCTGGGGATGAGGCTGCGGCAGCATGGGATCCCAGTGCATGTTGGGCAATGTCATGGTAGCAGGGCTGTAGACCGAGTTGCTCTCCATCATGCGAGGGGCATCGGCGAGGATAGACTCGGACTGGGCTTGAGTTGACATGGCAGCCTTTTGTTGAAAGTTTGTCATGAGCATAGCAGCCTCTTCGACACCGAACATGCCATCATTGCCGTTGTCCATCTGATCAAAGGACTGCTCAAGACCCGAAGACGGTTTTGGTGTTTCCGAGGTAGTTGAGCCCGCCTTTGCAGATGACCTTCTCTTTGAATCACTTTGCAACGGAGCACCTCCATCTTTGGCGTGAACAGTACGATCGTGACGGAGGAGAAGATCGCGTCGGACAAAGGTGCTGCGACATTTGAAACACTTGAAGGGACGTTCTTTGGTATCTATACAAGCAAAAGTCAGCTTTGACCAAGACTGGTGTGGAGGGGTAAAGTGTGTGCAGGTGGAGCAGTGTCGCGTGCAGAGGGGAACTCACGGGAACGCTCGTGTCTACTTCTGTGTTCGCTCCTGCTAAAAGCTCTGTTACAGAATTGGCATTTGTATTTCTTCTCGGGCGCGGAAGCGTTTGTAGGCTTCTTCGCAGAAGCGGGCGAATTTGAGTCTGACGGCATGGCTGACAGTGTCGCGGCGGGCATCGCAGGGCGAAAGCGAGACTGGTTGAACAGGTCTTCGGGATAGCTGCGATGACCGACCAGCGGACGTTGTTAATGCTTGACGGTGGTTGAATTATGCGATGGTATTTGCTGCATCAGCGATAGATTTGTGCTCATTGATGGTGGTGTGAGAGGGGCGTCGTCGGGGAACGAGCTTCGGGAGGGTTGGAGCGAGATGCGAAGGGCGACGCCAGCTGACCAGGTGCTGCGCGACCGACTCGATTACGGATGTTTGCTAGATGCTAGTTATGCGTGCGAATAGGCGCTGAGATGCGCTGGCAGGCGATACTGGGCGGGATGGGGAGGTGAGGGGTGTGTGATGGGTTGAAAAAAGTTGGTAGAGGAAGGAGGGGGTTCCGGAATAGAAATTGTGAATGGCTGACACTGGGCAACCTGGGAAAAGAAGGCCTGGCAGCTCGTCTAGCACGCACTGGCAGCGCAGCGCACGCACGCGGGAAACCAAAGGGGGGGCGCGCGGGGACACACACCTCGTCCCTCTCTGTACAACTGGGACAGGACAGGCAACAACACGTTTCTTTGTCTCCGACGCGACCTTCTTGGCCCATCGCACCTCATCGTTCTGTTCTGCCTCTTGTGGCTGGACACCTGCTAGACTACCCCGTGACTGCGCTCTATCGCAAAGTACCATGTACTGGCCCGTAGTGTGTTTCTATCCTTAGCACCAGCTCGATGGCTTTTCCTCAAGTCGCAGCCCCTCATCACATGCGACCTGTCGTTATGTCTGTCTCTCATTTTCATCGAAAATTTATGCTTGCTACCTCACCTACCCCTCCAGACAGCCCCTCTTCATCTGTCTGGTAATCCAAAACATCCAGCTACGGCACGGGTCGTTGCTCGTGTGTCTCACACTCTGCAGACTTCCACAACCAGTCGATGACGACGGTGTTCAAAGATGCAATTTCAACCAAACACAGTCGCCTGTTTGCTTCATCTCCTTTGCCAGTACTTGCCAATAATACAACATGTTACCGGGATGATCCTCCAAGACTTGAGCCCCTGAATACGCGACATTCATGGTGACGTCTAGATCCTCTTCCGTGCCCCCTTCCCAGCCACTTGCTGTCGACGAGACCATCAACTCCCGGGATCTTGCATGACAGGATTACGCCTGTGGCTAACAAGACCCGTATCGACGGATGTTTGTGCAGAGGTGATGCATAGCTGGCGTGCTGCAGACGATGCTTGTCGGCTCCTGATCGGCGAGATTTCATCTCGATGGCAGACAGATCATAACCAGTTCCTGACTCGATAGTTGGCCAAACTTCAACTAACGCCTCCCTCGGGTCTCTTCCCCGATGCTCGGTGGAGCAACGCGTTTGAAGAACCAAGCCTGCGGGTTTGTGCCCTGCGGGTTTCTGCTGCTTCACGCTTGATGAGATTGCTTTTGCTCGTCCCGGTCGCGACGCGTGTGGTCCTGCAACCTGCATGCTCTCATTCCCGTTTTTGATTGATCATCCTTTTTCGTGCATCTCATGCTATCCCTGGCTTCTGCTTTTGTTCTGTCACCGACACGAACAATGGTACCGGACCGAGCCTCGGGAAGAAGTGACCGTAAGTCTACCACGGAGACATGTCCTCGATTTTGCGGAGAAGAATTATTTTCGCACATGCTACCGCGACACGGCTGGACCTGATAACTTCCCTGACGGCATTCCCGAGTCTAGCATCTTGTACCACACGCGCTATTTGACAGCAACAGGGAATGTGCCGCGGGATTGACATTGACCGACGCCATACGAGACCGGCAATTTACGAAAATGCAGACCAGGAGCCTCGTGGCACATGAGGCACAGACAGACCTAGGTGGGGCAATCAGCAATCTCCAAGAATCTCACCGAGCGACCGCGATCCTGTCATGATGATCCAATCGACATGATCAAAGGTTCGCGAAGCCAACGAAGGGTTTCAGAAGGTTCGAAGACGCCGCCATGCTTCGTTGAGTTCATGCCTCGTGGTCTCCGGACGTGCCGCGAAATTGCCAGTCCGAGGACTGCTTGACCATGAATCGCGGACGACTCCACAAGAGGATTAGGGAGCACATGGCAAATTGCTTGTGACACGACTTGGCCCGAAGTCCGCCCCTCTTTTTTGTGCTCTTTTTTTGCTCCATTGAGAGTTCACGGTTGGAACAGCTCCCTGCAATTGGTGGGGTGATCACGTATGTGGGCGCCTCTCACAATTGCACAAATGTCCTTTTATCGATCACAGAATCCGTCGCTGACAGAACATCATGGACTACCGACTGACAAAGTCATTGATAGGCTCTTTCCAAGCAGCCACGGCGGATCGATCAATCAATTATCGAGCTGTCCTTCCAGGTCGAGTTACCTCGATTTACGGCTCCATCCCCCACCTCTCATTTGGCGCCACTGCTGTCGGTATCCGTGTTGAATCACTGTATTGACGGATTAGAGACAACACACTGCATGGTTGAGAACAGATAGTCCATGGCTGTTCATCCAAAGATTGTCGTTTTGCACATGCCTTGGTTGCGAAAGCGCCGTTGGGATGGACATACAACGTCAACGTCCGGATGTGAGGGATCCAAAGAGTGGATATCTCGAGAATTGCCATGGACAGAACCCCAATCGTTCCCCTCCATCAACGATTGTATTCTCGTCCTATCGAGATGACTTGCCGTACCCTGTCACCTCCACAGCACTCCAAAACTCCCAAGCCATCTAGGGCACAGAATAGAACGTAGAATCGTGACCGTTTGAAATATCGTGCCCAATCCCGTAAACCTGGGACAAAACCGTTTGATGAATCCGACGGAAGCGATGCCTCGACAACATGCCCTTCTCGGCCAGTACTGCACACAGTAGTGAGCAAGCCGACCGATACTGATCGTGTGTCGTCTCGTCTTGTCGTTCGAGATAGAGGGTCGAGCGCTTTCGCGAGAGGAACAACAGAAATTCCCCACTTACTGTACCGCACACTACCCGCTGGCTGAACAAGGGAGGGGACTGGACTGGACCACCGATACGACACTCGACCTCGACGTCTCACATCTCGTCCTCCACTCGACACGGGCGCTTCCTACACGCCTGTCGCAGCAACACAAACGTGTCACGAGAAGGACTTGCGCCAAGTTGCATTCCTACAGCCCTCTGAGAGTGAACAAGGACCAGCTCTGGCCCACCGACGATCACGCTCACGCTCCACCTGCGGGAACAGCACAGGGCCTCCTTGCGCACCGCTACTCCCACTGCCAACAGGGACCTTCCGCAACCTCGACGTCGACACCAACATTCGCTCCTCCGAGACGAGACCCTGACTCTTTCTGCTCGCTCCGCCGTGGGTCGATCCAGTCGCGTCACCGCCGCTCTGACCTGAAACAACCAGGACTGGGAAAGGGACCTGCTGATCATCCATTGTGCCGGCGGCATAGACCGCTGTGGGGAGCCAAAGACGATTGATTTCTGGATGTCACCATGAACACAATCACCACAAATGCCACTAACCCCGGAGCAATGTACGTCAAGGCTCTGTACGACTACGACGCAGACGACCGCACAAGTCTCAGCTTTCGCCAAGGAGACATAATACAGGTCATCACACAGTTGGAAAGTGGATGGTGGGACGGAGTCATACATGGCGTGAGGGGTTGGTTTCCGAGTAATTACTGTGCCATTGTCAACGGCGCTGGCGAAGAAGGAAGACCAATTGGTATCGGCAAGGATGTCGACACGGAAGAAGAGTCGGAAGGTGAATTTACGGACACCGGTTTGGGATTGACCACCGAGAGAAACAACAGCGGCGCGAGATCGCAGGGAGACGGTTCTGACGGGCAAGAGGAGGCGGCCTTTTGGATACCACAAGCTACACCAGATGGCCGGTTATTTTACTTCAATACTCTGACTGGTGTCAGTACCATGGAATTGCCTCTCGAGACACCGACCTCTTCGAACGAAACTGGACCTCGCGATCGAACGAATGTGTATATCCCAGACTCCACTCGACCTCCTCCAGAACTCCTGGCCGCGGGATATGAGAGAAGTGAGGATGCGGAATACGAGTCGGCCTCGGACGCAGAGGGCAACTTCATGACAGTCGGATCAAAAGACTCTTCGGTCGGACAAAAGCTCACCGCGACTGTGATCACGCTAACGTCTGAGCAGCACCGTCGACGTCGCTCCCACGTGTCAGAAGGCATCTCGAGTGCAACTTCCATGGATTCCCTGAAGCAGTCACCTCTTAACCGATCAAGAACCGCAACGGATGCTACCAACATGACCAACATGAGCTTCTCCGCTGTCAACAATGTCAACCCACCCAATGGAGTCGCCAATACCTCATTCGCAGGCATGCCAACTTCTGCCCCGAATGGTTCATTGTCGCAAGCTTTGTTCGAAGATGGCGCAAATGTCCAGCTCACATGGAATACACTTGTCGAGGATATGCGCCGATCCGTGCAAAGATACCGCGAAGCGATCAACAACGACGAGCGGGCCGAATTTGTCAAAAGAGCCGAAAACATATCAGATCACCTGCGACTACTCCTCGCCGCAGGTTCTGGCACGACTGATAACCACTCTGGTAACCCTTCAATCATCTCAACGAATAAGGCGTTATACCCTCACTTCCGAGAAATGATGTCAAGCTTCTCCAAGCTTGTGCTGTCTTCCCACTTTGCTGCTACCGACTTCACAACACCCGAATCATACACCAAATGCTTGCAAGAAGCCGATGGACTCCTGCACGGTGTGTACGGATACGTGGAAGTTGCACGACAACAGAGAGGTGAAGAGATCCCTCGCCTTACACCTGGATTCGTTCTGGCAAGCAGATCTGGCGGTTCATGGCGGAACAATGGCCTCAATATGAACGACATTTCACAATCACTCCCCATTTCAGCCAAGTCAGAGGCTGAACAATCCCTCGAACCTCACATGACCCTCGATGCGACCTTACTTGAACGCATGGACGATCTGAAGAAAATGATCTCTGCAAACATCCGACAACTCGACGAGCATTTGACACTGCGGGAGAAGCTCATCACGCCAAAGAAGCACAAGATCCTCAGTGAAGACATCTGCAAAGAGGTCGGTCGGGTCATGGAGTCCTGTCGGCCATACATCTCGACATCAGAAGGCATCAATTTGTCTTCTTTCCGACGTGACGCACAAAATCCTCAGATCGACGAATTCAGTCTGCAAAAGCAGCGCTTCTACGACTCATCTGCCGATCTGATTCTCGCTGCGCAGACAGTGGCAAGTCCATTAGGTGACGAGTGGTCGGAAATTCGAGGTCCTTCGTTGGAAGAGCGACTGGGTCTGGTCAGATCATCTGCAAAGGAGCTCGAAAGGTCAGCGACTCAGATGCAATTCTCGGTACAGCTTCTGGCAGAAATCATGCCTGTCGACGACGGTGCACAGCGACAACCAGAGCCAACCAACGGCTCAGATTATGCTTCTCGAGCCATGTCGACCGTGCAAAGACCGAAGCTGCTTACAGACCTTGGACCTTCACGCTCATTCTCTGAGGTCGGCATTCAATCAGCTGGTGGGCCAAATTCGAAAGTCCAACGCTTCTTTGGCGAAGTCCCTGCCCCTGTCATGACACCAAGGGAGCCGATAGAGGAGGAGCCTGGCTTCTTGGGTCTGGACCATGAAGGCGAACTCGCCTATGACGGAAAGACCACGCCACCACAGCTTCGTGGTGGTACACTCATTGGTCTGGTCGAGCAGCTTACGAGACACGATCGACTCGACTCGCCTTTCAACAATACCTTTCTCCTCACATACCGATCCTTCACGACCGCGACAGAGCTCTTTGAAATGCTGGTGAAGCGGTGGTGCATACAACCTCCACCAGGACTTTCGCAACCAGACACTCAGCGATGGATCGATAAGAAGCAGAAACCCATCAGATTTCGTGTGGTCAATATCCTGAAGAGTTGGTTCGACAACTACTGGATGGAGGGCAATGACGAGACAGCTCTGAAGCTGATGCAGCGAGTCTACACATTCGCCAAGGAGACTGTGGCATCGACAAGTACACCTGGCGCAGGCCCACTCATGACAGCAATTGAGCAGCGAATGCGTGGTCAAGATGCCGCAAGCAAGCGTCTCGTTCTCTCGCTCAATCCGGGGTCGACACCTTCTCCCATCATTCCCCGAAATGTCAAGAAGCTCAAATTCTTGGACATTGACACTTTGGAATTTGCACGACAATTGACCATCATCGAATCGAGATTGTACTGCAAGATCAAGCCGACAGAGTGTCTTAGCAAGACGTGGCAAAAGAAGCTGAACGAGAACGAAGCTGATCCGGCACCGAATGTCAAGTCACTTATCTTGCACAGTAATCAGCTCACAAATTGGGTTGCACAAATGATCTTGACACAGGCAGACGTAAAGAGGAGGCAGATTGTGATCAAGCACTTTGTCTCAATCGCCGACAAGTGTCGACAGCTCAACAACTTCTCCACTCTCACTTCCATCATCTCTGCTCTTGGGACAGCGCCGATCCATCGTCTTGCCCGGACATGGGCACAAGTCAATCAAAAGACAATGGCTACACTGGAAGGGATGCGAAAGCTCATGGGTAGCACCAAGAACTTTTTAGAATACCGCGAGACACTGCACAAAGCCAACCCTCCCTGCATTCCCTTCTTCGGTAAGTTCGATCACCTAAAGATCACAAGATCACGACTGACGATATCAGGTGTCTACTTGACCGATCTCACCTTCATCGAGGACGGCATCCCTTCCATCATCAAGAAGACCAACCTCATTAACTTTGCCAAGCGAGCGAAAACAGCAGAGGTCATTCGAGACATTCAACAATATCAGAATGTACCCTATGCGCTTCAACCCGTACAGGAGCTTCAAGACTACATCTTGCGTAACATGCAGAGCGCCGGAGACGTCCACGAGATGTACGAGCGGAGTTTGCAGGTCGAGCCAAGAGAGCGAGAGGACGAAAAGATTGCACGGTAAGTAATACTGCGAGTAGATCATACATGCCATAGGCTGATGATTCCAGACTGCTGTCCGAATCTGGCTTCCTGTGAGCTTTACACTCACACTCATCATCAACCTCATTGCCATCACAACCTTTTTACGACTATAGCACTAGCACACAGCCATTCATGTTCGACTTACGAGAGACGACACTATCAAGGAATCAGAGGAGGACTATTTTTGCATTTGGAGCCAAGGAGGAACGGAGCTATCGAGGCGCCATGGAAAAAAACTGACAGGGATCTTGGATCAATTATTTGACACGATGCAAGGGGTCGGGCGCTTGGGCGCAGGGATGGGCGCATATGCCGTGTAACCCACACAGATTTTTGTAGGTGAAAGCTCAATTTGACGTGTGAATCCTTGTCCCGGCTGTCCAGATTGCGAAGACAAGACATTTGACTTGACAGAGCAAAGTGAGGTCGTCGGGAAGCCGGACAAACGTGGGAGGTGCCAGGTTGCATGAGAGGGGCAGAAAGCGACATCCTTGTGCTCAGAACCCACACCTAACGTATCACCTTTTGAGACACCTTCGCTTCGACAACCTACGGGCACTGTCTGATACCCACCATGTGGGTCATCACCTCGCTGGCGTGGCAGTGCTCACTGCTAATAAGTCTCGCCGCCAAAGGTATCGTCAGCTCCCGACACGGGCGTATCACACGCTCTGACCATTTCTAGCATACTCTGCATGCGATTGTGGCTATTCCGTTTCAATCTCCACATCATCCGGTACTGGCACTTCACAGTCCTCGCAACAGATCTTCACCGAAGCTATCGAGACAGACTTTCTGCACGTCTACGCCCTGCCAAACTACACCACATCCAACACTGAGCGCATCGAAGCATTTGGATGGCAAGCTCAAGCATTCAACGTCTCTGCTGCCGACGCTCGAGGACCATACGGCAAAGCAGCACAGGTCGAGAACGTCATCGTCAATCCTATCCGCAACGAGTACGACTGGGTCGGCGACGGCGTCAATGGAGGTGATCCTGGGCTCCAGCTCTGGGTGCGCGACAGAAACAATCTCCTTCTCACCGGTGATGACCTCTCCGTCCGCACCAGCGAGATCGCCGTCCTCCGCGACGACATGCTCTTTGGATCCTTCCGCGTCGGAATCAAGATGAGCAGCACCCCAGGTACATGCGCAGCCTTCTTCTGGGTAACACTTCCCTCCTTTCCCCCTTTTGCTCTTTACTAATTCAGCCAGTACCGGAACGACACCTCCGAGCTAGACCTCGAGTTCCTCTCCCGCCAACTCAGAGCAGACAACCTCACCTCTCCCGCCCCGCTCAACCTCGTCATCCAAACTCCACTATCCGCCTCCCGCGGCTTCGATGCCTCCACCACGCCTTTCTTCAAGGTCCACCCATTGTCATTCGACCCCTCAACTTCCTACCACGAATACCGCATCGACTGGCTGCCCGACAGTGTCACCTTCTACGCGGACGGCGAACCGCTATGGACCACCACAAATACCAGCGTCATCCCGCGCGAACCAGGACATCTGATCCTCAACCACTGGAGCAACGGCGATGAGAAGTGGAGCGGCGGCCCGCCAGACAAGGATAGCGTGGTGACGGTAAGCTACGTCAAAGCGTATTTCAATTCAAGCGATGAGGGAAGGGCGAGGGTGTTTGAGGGTAATTGCGTGCCAGGAGTGGGAGAAGTGTGCGAGGTGCGAGAGCCGGACTGGGACCAAGGTATCAGTCCGCTCGGAGAAGGGGGCAACGCAACAGGGAGGACGCCGTTTGTTGGGAACAAGACGGGATGGACGGAGGGGGATAGTGATCCGGATCAGAAGGGAGAGGGAAATAGGTTTCAGGCGCATGGTCTGCTGGTGTTAGCAGTCCTCGGAGGAATGCTGGTACTTGCTCGGGAACTTTTATGAGAAGGACGCGGAGACTTGCTGGGGAATAGGCGTCAGGAAGCCCTGTGATAAGGCATGTCAAGCTGGTATTGCTGAACAGCATGAGTGAATCCGAGCGTTCGAGAGAAGGAGGATCTGATCTCATTGAAGATCAAGGACATGTATACCTTATGCCTAGCACTTTGATGAAATGAATGACACGTCAACGAATTGATCATCGATCTCGTTCGAGGTTATCAGCGTTCTTCATGCACCTGAGAAATATCGATAGTATCCTTTTCTCACGATACTTTCAAGTCATGATCTCCAACGTGTATTCCGTCCATCGCGTCCGTTTGGCCCAGTACCTCCAAACCACACAAGCCCGAGTCCTTTCAGTCATCCTTGCTCCTCGTGATTATCAGTGGCTCCCCAACAACCATGCCTGCGCCAAAACCTCTCCTCCTCTTCACCTCTATGATCTCCTCCCGTCTTCAAGATGAGTGGATGCAGATGGGGATGTTGAGGATATCGAGCGGTGATTGGTTCAGAGCTAGGGTTACACCCTAAGACTGCCAGCCGCCAATACACTGATCCTGTAAACCTACTCGATAACCATCCTCATCAGATATCGAGGTACTCAAACAAGATTTCAATCCCCAATACTAAGAGAACGCCAGTTGACGTGCACGATTTTGTCTCGATATTCCCTGCCGAGCCTCCGGCACAGTTCTGGTCCAGGACGCATCAAACCGTTACACCTCATCAGGGGCGACCGCTAACACTCCATCTCCGCCGCCACCACTTGCAGTCTTGTCATGGCGGCGCTTCCTCCAGATCAGTCCAGTTCTGCGGTCCAACGACGTTGGATCTGCATTGATAGTGTTGTTTGTCGTTCACGGTTTGCGCGAGGGGTGCGGGTAATATTTCTCTTTTGCCTTTTGACTCTCGTAGGTACACAGACTTCGAGGTTCATTATTGTGTCTCGTACTCACTGTGGTTGCGTTCTGGTCGTTTTCTCATCTGTCACTCTTTTGAAGACATTCTTTCAGTATCGTGCTCTTTTCTGCTGTCTATACGTTCCTGCTTAACATAGCATCTTTGGAGCCGAGGACACCCCAGAGGCCCATCACAGCTCCGCTTGAAGGTACTACAACGACATAATGAGGCTATCTCTCCTCCCGGTATCACTACTGGCATCATTGGCCACCGCAACTCCAACCCCTGGAGCAGGTTTCGACCTAGGCGTTCTCGACTCAGACAGCCTGATTGAACATCTTCTCGACACCCTGTCAGGCAGCAGGTCGACATCACGGCGGACGGATGCAGAGAAACGAGATGCCTTGTATGCAATCATAAGCAATCATCGTCAAAACCAGATCACTAATGCAGGCGAAGACAACAAGCACAAGACACACTCGTCCCAACCCTTCACGCTGAGCCAGACATCAATGCCATCATCCCAGCCCTCCCAGGAGTTCCTGCAGTCCACGGCATCGGGCGCCTTCCCAACCATCTAATGTGAGTGTTCAACCTACTTCCACCATCCCCTGTCCCCTGTCCATCCTGATCTGACATCTCCAAGCCCAAGACAAGGCGTCGCAGTCGTCGCCGACCCCAACGCAGGAGGCGTTCCCGGCGCCGCAACCACCCCGGCAGCAGCAGCAGGCGCAGCAGCCGCCACTCCAGCCGCAGCACAAGCAGCCGCCGCGCAAGCCCAAGCTCAAGCCCAAGCAGCAGCCCAAGCCAACGCCGCAGCCGCCGCCGCCGCGGTCCCAGTCGCCACCCCAGCAGCCGGCGCAGCAGGCACAGCAGCCCAGCAAGCAGCAGCAGCCCAACAAGCAGCCGCCGCAGAAGCAGCCGCAGCCGCCGCCCCAGCCAACGCGGCCGCAGCTGCACAAGCCCAAGCAGCAGCAGCCGCTGCGGCTGCCGCAACAGCACCCCAACAAGCCTCCCCAGTCACGGTGTACTACCTCCCTTCGCTCATCGCCCCAGGCAACGTGGTGCAAGTAGCATACACCTTCACGCAGACCTTCTCTTCTGATCTGACTGATGAGACGCCGGTGGTGCAGTCTGGTAGTGTAGGGTTGGGGACGCACACTGGGGAGGTGGGTGTGGTGAAGACTGGGTTGGCGAGGGTGAAGGTTAGTGATTCTGCTTCGTCTGCTTCGTTGAGGCTACAAAGTGGAGGGCAGAAGGGGATGTGGTGGATGGTGTTTGGGGTAGTGGGGGGTGTGGTGATGGGTGGGTTTATGGTTGTTTAGTATGGGTTGAAGAGGAAGGAGAAGGAATGAGGCGATGGACAGACGACGGTCCCATGTTCTGGAAGTAGTGATTGAGATTTGAAGGACTTGTACGGACGTGGAGAGAAGCATGGAAATGTCTATGAAAGGATAGAGTAAGCAGGCACGTGGCAAATGACAGCATGTGATCCGGAGCCGATAATGAAGGCATTGCATCTCAATATCTCAGTCACAGTCAGGTACTTTCAGCGGGATAGTGACAACGCCAAATGCCCTGTGGAAACTCCTGGAAGCGAGCCAATTGCCCCTATGGATCTTGGTAGTCCCGGGATTCGCATGCCAGCGACGTCAAAGCCAGATACCACAAGATTCACCTGCTACAGTACTGTATCTTTGACGTCAGGTGCCCACGAAGGCACAAATAATGGTGACCAGATCAGTGGTGTGGTAGTATTACATTTCCCTCTGATACTAGATGTACATATCCTTTCCCTCCAACTCCTATGGCCGCCCATTATAAAGTCCCGTATATCTAGCCAGCAAGGAACAGCGTATCCAAGGGGTATCTCCACTTCTCTTCTTTCCTCCTCGTACGGAAGCCAGTTTGTGACAATCATGTGTCTATTGCCATTTACAACCCGCAGAACGCAAGCAGAGTCATCGCTGTCGCCGTCGAGCGGGTCATCTAGAGAATTTGGTGCCTGCCATGATGTTAGCACAGCAAGTCAGAGTAGGAGGTGGAATAGCAACTCACTTCTGGAAGACCTTCTCTAGCGTCGATGCTGTCAGGTCCGCGTCGTCTGGAATCTCGTTGAATACCGGGACAAGACCAGCGAACTTGTCCCCTCCCTTGTACGCCAACACAGCCGGCACCCCAGCAGGTTCCATCTCCGCGTCGTGATAATGCAGCTTGACAAAGCGCGTATTGACATACTTCCTCGCCAACTCCTGCACACACACCTCGATCAGATCCGAGACCTCAGACTACCACTCGTCAGTATCCCCCCTTACCCCCAGTCATCCCAATCACATACCTGATCATCATAAATATACACCACCACCACCGTCTCCCTCCCACTCCCATCCACCGCCTCCAAAAACCCCGACCCATCAACCGGCACCAACCCGCCAAACCCACGTTTCCTACTCCCCCCCTCCCGCCCCGCACTCCCAATCCGCCTCCCATTATGATTCTGCAACTCCCTCAACCTCTCCCTGCGCCAGCTCTCCATAAACACCTCATCGTCCTCCCCGTCCAACTCCTCCTCATCCTCCTCCTCCAACACCTTCACCTCCCCCACCCCCGGCACATACGGCTGCGTCACCCGCACCTCCCCCTCCCGTTGCGCCTGGAACGACGCCCTGCTCATGCCCTCGCTCGTCCGGGCGCGCGCAGCGGCGCGGTAGGCTTGCGCATCGGTGATGACGCCTTTGGGGCCGGTGTTGGATTGGTGGCGCGCGGACGGGACGGTGTATTTGGCGCGGGCGTTGTTGGTGATTGTGTGCACCGAGGCAGGGGGGGTGTGGTCTGAGGAGGAGTCGTCTTCGAGGAAAGAGGCGGCGTCGGAGCGGTCGAGGGGGGAGTCGGAGGGGTGCGAGGAGATTTGCGTCTTGGAGGAGAAGAGGGCGTTGAATTCGTCTTGGGCGGCGGTGGTGGCCATTTTGTGATTGGGAGGTGATGGGAGGTTGGGTGGGTGTGAGGACGAGGGTGGATGTGTGCCTGGTAGGGCTGATGCGGGGGCCGCGGACACGTGGGATTGATGAAGCGCTTCGGGGGTGAGTGTGGAGGGAATTTGTATACTGTAATGCAAGGGAAGTGGCTGAGGTGATGGTCGCTGGGAAATTTGCTAAAGGAGCGCGAGGCTGTCTGATGGTGGATGTAATGCGCGTTGGCAGAGTCGGCGTGATTGGGTCCTTTTTGTCAGAAAGGGGACCGGTGTCGAGTCAGGGGGATGGACGGTGTGGTGTATAATAGGGGAAGAGGGAAAAGATCGTGGTGGTCAGCGCGGGATTGACACGGTATTATAGTACCATGGAGGTGATTGAGTTGCCTGACTCTGCGACAGGGATTGCACGAGGGTGTAGAATTAACATGTAGCCTGTTCCACGGTTCAAGATCCATCACGAATTCCTAGGACGCAGACTGTGAATCACTTCCATCTCCGTGCCTCAGGGCCAGGAATCAAGGCAGAGTATGTGTGTGAGTGGGCCTTTGTCCTGGTCCGTTGCACTCCTTCTTGACCGCTTCCGCTCTGCAAAGAGACAGTGGTGGCCGCGTGATGGTCACAGATCTCTTGCGATCTTCTGCGATCTTCTCTGCATGCTTGAGATGTGCCGTGGAATGGCCCAAGTCTGGTCAACTAGATCCAAGCTAGGCCTCTTCTCCGATCAATCACAGCTCGGCAACAGTAGATCTCGTACTTTTTGCAGGCGAGCATGCCACTGATGAAACACATTATTCATGACTGCTAAGCGTCCTCAGAAATAGGCACGCACGGAGTATGTCGTCCCATGGTACCCATGTCAAGACTGAAATGTCGCGGCTCACCACGTGGGATTTCCGCCTTTTGCTAATCTGGTAGAGGTTTCAGACTCCTCTGGAACACGCGGCATAGAACGGTACGGCATGCATGCTGCACGTCGCATCCTGAGTACGATTAATATCACCGAGGCATCACGGATAGACATCGGGTCCACTGGGTTTGAACAGACTATTACATATTCGATCTCTGGATGATGAAAAAAGGGTGACCATCTCTGCCTCTGAACTATCTCTGGACTCTGGTTGGGATGGTGAAGGAAGAGGCCACTCATGTACGCTGAAAGACTGCACGCAAGTCCATGTCCGGTCGGATGGTCAATGTCCAAGTCGACCAGACATTCGCTCCTGCAATCGGAAAGAAGAGAGCCACACTTTTTCGCAGTCAAGAACTCCACCTTGCAGGAGCCAAAGCACTCCTCGACCGATAACGCTCGTCGATGATGATGATGATGGGTGACGGAGAGAGATGATGACGGAGAGAGATGTGTAACGCGCGGTCGCTGGACTTCCACTTTTATCCACCCCGACGGCAACTCCACGGGTAAAAGAAACAAAACAAACGCTGATCCGACTCTGAAAGGCAGATAGGGTATTTGGAGGAGAGCAGCGGAACACTGCCTATCGTGCCATCCACGCGTGTTCCAACTGAGATGCTTGAGTGAATTGATCGAGAAGGGTTGTTGTTTCTTATGCCCAGATTCGCAGCTGTGAGCATTGTTAGTGTTGATATCACTCTTCCCGTCGATCAAACTCACCATCGAATCCCATGAACCTGTGCACAGAGACATGGCGTCGTTACTAACACCCAAGCAGGACACACGGTTATCATGTCCCTGGAGAGTACCGACGCGCTCACCACGGAGGGTGTCCCAGACCTGAACACAATTAGCTGATGTCCGATTTCCTTGATAATGCTCAATCTCACCTTGCACTCAAAGTCGTCGTAACCAGCAAACAGGAGGCGACCGGACACGGAAAAGGCCACGGAAGTGATACCGCAGACTGGCTCGCCAATCTAAAGTCAGATGTTAGCAAATGTATCCACTCGGCAAGCAATTCAGTCCGAGCAGCGCAGCAGCAGCAGTCGAGACCTAGCAAAAGATTAGAACATACAGTATAACTTTGCAATTCCCTATCAGCGCGGATATCGAAGAGACGGCAGGAAGCATCATCTGAACCAGTTCCAAAAGCATTGCCGTTGGGGAAGAACTGAATCGCGTTGATGTCCGAGTCGTGCGCCGCAAACGTCTGGACACACTTCTGTTGCCTGATATCCCAGAGCTTCGCGAACGCATCGCATGCACCAGACACGAACTGGTTGTTATCCAGTGGGTTGATGCTCAAGCTCATAACATCGCCCAAGTGGTCCGCAAACTCGGTAAGCTTCTGACCCGTCTCGATATCCCAAAGCACGCAAGTCATGTCACCAGACGATGTGAGGATGCGGCGATCGTTGATGAATCTACAGCACGAGAGATAGCCGGAATGTCCTGACAGCTCACGGGCGACGCGCGTCGGGCCTTCCCGTGCTGAGAGGTTGTAGATGGAGCAGATGTTGTCTAGACCACCGCACGCGACGTAGTTACCGCTGGGAGCGTAGGCGCAGGTCATGACCCATGAAGATCGCAGAGGGATAGCGTGGACCTTGTTCGTGGAGTAGGCATCCCAGATGATCAATTTGCCGTCTTGAGAAGCCGAAACGAGATGTCGTCGATCTGTCGACCAGTGCATAGCATAGATCTTTGCGAGATGACCTTTGAGAGTGCGCTTCGTCTTCATGGACAGACGCGGGAGAGCTTCGGTTCGCTGACGTGCGACATCGCGGACTGGAAATCATCAAGGTCAGCAAAAGGACACCAATAGAGGTTATAAGAGCTCCACGCACGAGTGGTATCGGCCAATTCATCCTTCTTCTTCTTTATGCGATCCTTGAGCGCTTCTGCATCTCTCCTCGCAATGGAGATTTTCTGCTGGACCGACTCCGCACTGCCGTCGGCCATCTGAGCTGTGTGACTGCTGTGATCGAGCCCGCCTCGGCGAGCGCGGTCGGAACTAGGAAAAGGTGCGTTGCTGCTTGACGAGTAAAAGGAAGATGCGGTGGAGCTCGAGAGGTACTTCTGGCTCGGTTTCGGGGGGGCTGAGAGGAGGTGTGGAGGTGACTTCCGGGGCGCCGCTCAAGCTCAGGTCAAGGGGTTTTGGCCGTGTTTGCCCTTTTGCCCTTTGCGCTGGAATGACGGACGGTCGCAATGGCAATGTCGAATCGACTGTGATGCAGAGCGAACTGCACAGGAGAAGATGGAAGCGGAAATGATGGATTGGCGGTAATGGAGGAAGCGTCTGGGGTGGAGATGCAGCAGCAGGTGCAGGTGGGTGTGGTAGGGAAGGAACCAGAGGAAGCTGAACAGTGCTGAACAGTGCTGAACAGTGCTGAACCTGAACGGCCAGGGCAACCTGAATTGTCCGTGCTTGGACAAGTACTGAACGGGGCAAGGCGCGACCGGCTACTCATCAAAGCCCAGTCGGTCTCCCTCCACTAGCAACGTTCGCGTCGCCCCAAATTGAGCTTCGCAGATCTGTGGCACCCGACGACGAATCGAATGGCCGCATTTCGGCCTGTCGATATTTGACAATTACTGCTTGCGATAAGTCAGGGATTGCTATTGACACAGTGGCATGACTGCTATCCATCTCGACAATATTACTACAGCATGCATCCCCTTTGCCCTCTGTCTTTTCGTCCTTGACCGACCAAAGGAATACAGACGATAATCACAACGGTCAACCATGCATCCGTCAAGCCATCCGTGCCCCCGGCAATGCACCGCAATCGACCCTCCTCGCCCAAGGGCCTTTGCCCTGTCAGGTCATGCCTACAGTTGCATATCCACCTGGTGAAACCAGTATTGCCACCCGTTTCAATGACTCCCAGTACGGGCTGTTTGTCCTTATTACGCTGTCACCGTTGCAATTCCCAAGCAATCATTCGTCACCTCTGCCAGTCAACATTCGATCGTTCTACGATGGGAGCAGGCAGAGCCCTGATAGAACCTTCTGCCGTCGTGCCGGCCCATATAGACAAAGTGACAGTCAAACGGCACGAACAAATAGTACAAGGCGGGTAATGTCTGCTATTGGCATGACAATCCACCGGGCATGACATGGGCCACGACGAACGTGCACCGACTCGGACATCTCGCTTGCATAACGAGCCTGGTTCCGCAGTCTCATGACCAACCCAATAGTGTGACCGAGAAGTCTCCATGACAGAAAATGACTACCAGTATCGATTTCGTCGTGCTATCGACCAGTCTTGATCATGCGTGACTGATGTATATCGTCCATACCGCATGCGCCTTTTATGTCCCTTCCGACATGCCATCAACCACCATCTTCTCTCCACTGCCAGCTGCAGACCATCTCATGTCTCTCTTCCATTCCATACCCCATCAAATTGCTCGGTCGTCATCTGGAAGAAGTCGTGATTCGAAAATGCATTTATCGGAGCTGTCCCAGTCAATCCCTCGTCCCCTTGTCCAATCCATACCCAAACTCACCTTGACGAATCCAATATCCTGCGACTTCTCCCTGAAGCACTGACGGCAGACATTGAGTCCGTACTTGCGAATCAAACCAGCCTTGTGGGTGCAGACACGGCTATATCCCATATCAGCACTCTTTTCCCTCCTCCTCGTGTTGTAAACTCCTTACCAGCCACGGGCGCCCTTGCCATAAGTCCTAGGACGCGAGTACCAGACCGATTCGTGAGACATGATTGCGATGTGCGATTTGTGACTGTCCGAGTTGTGTTGGAGCGCGAGGGGATGCGGTTGTCGTCGACGGAGTGCGTGATCTGCTGTGCGGGTCTGGAAATTCTGTAGGCGAGTATCCAAAATCAAAGTGAGCCAAGACTTGAAAGAGCCGCGCGCGCTTCGGGCCGGGGCCGCGTCGCTTGGTGGAATCTGCAAGCTTGTCCGAGGCCGGAGTTGATGTGTGGGGAAATCGAGAGAGATATGAACAGATGCAGGCATGTAATTATTTATAACACATCCTCACATTTGCATACAGATTTGCCTGGCATATTAGCAGGCCTCGAACACAATGGTACTTTACCTCTCTCCCGAATCGCCTCCTCTCTTCCTTGCTGACCTTGCCCTACAGACCCGCGACTCCTCCCACACCTACCTCCACCTGCACAAGAGCCACCACGCCGACCTATTGGAGGACTTCACCCGCACCAACCTCTCCCCCGAAGAGATCCTCGTTCCGCCACAGCACCAGCCTTTGAATCCCGAAGATGAAGACGACGTAGTGCCAAACGAGCACGCTGCGTTTGGGATTCAAAGGGCGACGCAGAGGCAGAAGGAACCTGCTTGGAGGGATCTGGGCTTGGAGAGGATCCTGAGTGAAGGGCCGCCGGGGAAGAAGAGGGCGAAGGGAAAGGGGATCGGAAGGGAGGGGGAGGGGAGGACTATTAGATGAATACACTGGGAGGGATTATGCTAAGACATCATGAAGAGGAAGTTGAAGAGTGGCCAGGGCACTGGGCGTACAAATGGCTCAGGTGCGCCATTGAGGGGAAACTAGCGACACATCATGAGCATCTCTTGCTAAATGCTGTCGCTACACAGGGAAGCTACAAGTAGCTGGACGAGCCACGGAGTCGTGGAGACAGCAAGGAGAGAACGTGCACGAAGCAGACTACCTTATTCAAGATGTAAGAAGGGAGAGAAGAGCGGCGGTCCCAGTCAGAAGGTCTACTCGCAGAGGATTACGAGACGAATGCATGCGAACGAACTATATGTCATAACGAAATGGGTATCGAGCATGCTCCGAGGAAACCGTTGCTCCTCTACGTCCCTCGACCTCAATGACTTCCCACTGCGTGCGCATCCTGCCTCATCTGTCATCCAATCCCTCCCCATCCCCATACCAACTCTCAAGGCGAATCCCCCTGCCACCTCCCCCCCTGCTTCAAATTCCTCGCGTCATCAACCTGCTGCTTGAATCCTGCATGCAACTCCTTGACCAACCCCATATCCTTAAACTGATCCACCACCTTGTTCGCAAACTTCCTCCGCTTCGGCTCTCCCCAACCATCCCTCTCCACGATCTTCGCCGGCTTCATGTGCCCCAGCTCGCCCAGCTTCTCCACGACGTGCTCGTAGAGGTGATAGCGCCAGTGCTGGAGCGAGTGCGCCATGTCTGCGTTTGCCATGCAGTGCTTTCCTACGAAGAACGAGTGCGTGTCGGGCAAGAGGACCTGGCCGCGAGAGTCGCGGATGGTGCCTTCGGTGTCGCTTTCGTCGTCCGAGTCTTCGTGTTGCTCGACTTCTTCCAGTGTCTGGGGATGATATGGTTTGCCCTGGAATTGGACCTCGTAGCTGGGAAAGTGGCCGGATCGGTTACAGGCGTCGCATTTATCCATAAACATGAGGTCGGGCTGGGAGCGGTCCATTCTGCCTTTGGCCATGTCTGGTCTAGCGCGGAGGGCGAAGAGGAAGTCTGGCTTCCATGCTGAGGACTCGAATTTGGATCCAGCGAGGGCCTTTACTTCGAGGTCTAGTTTGTTGAACGCAAGGTTGTAGATATCGTCTGTGATGTTGAAGCCGGGGTTGATCTTTTTCTGAACCATCCATTCGATGGCGAATTGGAAGAGCTCCCTCGGTCTCATGGATGCGTAGCGAGTGAATTCTAGCGGGATACCATCCGGTGCTCCTAGAGTGTCTTCACCATCGTCCGCAAGGAAGTCCTCGTCGTATTCGTCGGCATCAAACATCTCCCTTGCGGTGCTTTGGGGCATGACTTCTTGCACCTCATCGTCATTCTCGGACGCTGGATCGACAAAGTCTTCATCTTCCTCTGATTCGATCTTCACGACCTCCTTGTCAGGCTCCTTTGTCCCTGCTCTAGCACGCTTGAGCCTTTCTAGGGCAAGCGCCCTTTGAGATTTTGCCGGGTTCAGGGGACGTCTTGTTACCTTATCCTCGCTTGAACTCGACTTGAGATCGTTGAGATCATCCTCAAGCTCCTGTTTCTCTTCTTGCGTAAGCGCGTGCCCGGACGATCTACGTGGATGATCATCCTCGCCCCCTTCAGAGGCGGATCTCTCGGCGTCATACACCTCCTTACGCCGACCTCGCCTTAGACGTGAGCTTTTCAGTGGCTCGTCCTCGAGCTCAGAGTCGTCCGACGATTCCTGAATGGCCTTCTGTGAGCCTCGACGTCGTTTCGTCGCGGGAGTGATTGGCATTTGGTCAGAGTCCTCGTCTTCGTCGTTGCCACTCAGCTCGATGAAAGTGTCAGAAGCCTTCCTTTGGGGGAGGATTTCGAGGTCATCATCACTGTCGCTCGCTACTGGTGCGTGTAATCTCTTTGATCGTGTCTGCACACGAGGTGAGGACTTGAGCTGAGCAGAATTTCTACGGAAGAATGCGCCACTATCAGGCATTGGTGCCGGCGATGAGTGCATCTTCCTGCGTAGAGGCGAAGAGAACTGTTGTTTCGCAGAGTCTTTCGAAGTTCTTGGGCCGCTCAAATCTAGGGTCGTTTGATATGCTTTCTTATTTCTGCGAATGCGGGATGGAAGTACTGGTAGA
Organism: Elsinoe arachidis; assembly: GCA_013372555.1. Lineage (NCBI taxonomy): Eukaryota > Fungi > Ascomycota > Dothideomycetes > Myriangiales > Elsinoaceae > Elsinoe > Elsinoe arachidis. Next base: position 3,201,131 of record JAAPAX010000001.1, read on the forward strand.
GCATCATCACTGTCGCTGTCCAAAGTGATAGTCTCGGTAATTTCTTCTGGCAGTGCGCTTGAAGCGTCAGGTGTGGGTAGCGCAGCTAAACATATTAGAATTCAACTTCACATGATAGTCCAGGTGAACACTTACAGAGCTCACTATCGCGTTCATTTTGGGACGAATGTTTGATCTTCTGACGCTTTCTAGGATTTGGTGATCCTTGTAAACCCACTGCCGCCGCTCGATCGCGAATTTGCTGATTATATGCGGCTGCCGCGGGTGACGAAGATGGTAGCGGGGTGAATTCCAGTCGCGCCTGTCGTTTCCTCTGTGGCCTCGGCATGACCGTATGAATGCGATGTAATATGTGGTTTAAGTTAAGCGATCCAAAGATTGAAAGGAGACATTATCGGCGCAAAGTGAGTGGCGACGTGAAATGTGCTAATAGTGAAGGATGAGAGACGGACAAGTAGGCAGCAAACTCCGCGGTGGATCCATCACTGTCAACCGAGGTAGAAGCTGAAGCGCCAAGAGGGACCCTGATTCAGGTTAGCTGTAAGGGTAGGTGTGTAGCAACGTATAGAACCACCAGTATCTACTAATTAGATAGGTGGATGAACTAATAGCTGCCTTTGTTTAATGAGGCCGGAAGCCTTGCGGAAGGCAGCTAGAGAGAGTCTATTACGTGACGGGCTTAGCTAGAGCTATAATACTAAGTCTTCTTTATAATTATCTCTCTTCTATATTTAATTACTCTCGATTAAACTATATCCTTCGTAGACCTTATATTCGTGCTTGTAGACCTCCTCTATAAGAGTAGGTTAGTACTCTTAAGTATAAGAGAAGTACTTAGCTTCTTTATTTATGCTCTGTATCTATTATATCTTTATTTACTACTAATAGTAATATATTATAGTAAACGTAACCTCTTATCTAATTCTCTATTACTAAAGTACTTATTACTATAAAACAACTAGTGCCTTAGTAAATATATATAATTTGTTATTTACTACTATAGAACTCTCTTAGAGGCTCCTAGTAAGTACTCTATTCTAACACTTTATAACGTTAAGTACCTTAATAATACTACTACCTCCTAGGAGATAGCGACGTATATAGATCTACTTCTCGTGTTTGTTACGCTATGTAATAAATAGACTATACCTATATAGATATATCTCTCGCTACTAAATACTTTACTTCTTCTACTATACTACTTCTATATAAGTCGCTACCTTCTAATATACTTATAAGCTATTATACCTCCTAAGCGTGTTTAGGCTAGCTTACTATATATCTCTCCTTACTTTCTCTATAGTACTTATACTAGAGATCTTGTTAGTAAGTATCTAGAGTTCTACTAGTATTCTATTAGAAGTATAGCTAATACTATTAGAAAACCTCTACAACTGCGAGACTAGTATTACTAGATCTTACGCTCGCTATAAGAAGGCTAAGGGTGCCTATTATACTATTATAGACAACGTTCTCTTAGACTTCGTTAACGAGGCCTATACTACTATATAGAAGTATACTAATATATATCTTAATCTAACTAACTCTACGCACATCTAGAAGTAGTATAAGTATACTAACGAGCTTATAGCTACTATGTCTTACATTACAGAGCGTAAGTAGGCCGTTAGTGTTAAGGAGGCTTGTACTAGCGCTAATATTACTTCTCTTACTAGTAAGGAACTAGAGTATACTAAGGTTACTAAACTTCGTAGCCTCTATATTACTACCGAGGACCTCGTAGGTATCCTCTATGCTATAAGTAGTTCTCTTTCTAGTCTTAATATCGCTAACTTATTCGTAGTACTTTACTAGAGAGGCTATCTCTAGAGCTCTAACTCTCTTCTATACTAACGTCTATAGTAGGAAGCGTCCTACTAAAGAGTCTACTAGGTCTCTAGAGCCTAAGAAGACTACTAAGGCCGTCGCTATCTCTAGTAAGACTACTCCTAAGAAGCCTAAGACATCTAAGTCTACTACTTCTACTAAAAAGGCTATAACTCTATCTAGTAAGGTTACTAAGTCTACTATATAGGCTACTTCTAGTTGCTACTTATCTTACCTTAACTACGACACTACTATAACCGACACTAATAGTAAGGATAAGCTCGACCTTAGCGACCTTCCTAGATATACTCTTACTAAGAAGAGCACTCTCTTTGCCGAGGTAGGTCTAGTCTTCTACTATATAGCTCTCGAGATTCTCGCTAATAACTTTTATACCTCGGAGGTCTACGCTATATCTAGGCTTAACACTAGCTAGGCCTATAACTACTATAACGCTATTATAGATAGACTTAATATCTCTTCTATTAGTAGCTCTATCTATAATAAGGCTAGGCTCTATTATTAGGCTATTAGGGAATACCTCGCTACTATCCTTACTCCTAGGGACCTTAGCGTCTTCTCCGCTACTATCTACTCTAACCTAGACTTCGCTAGCTAGAGAGATAAGGACTTAGAGCTAGCCGAGCTTAACGCCTAGAATAGGACTAGTACTAAGGATCCGGTCTTAGCTAATTACTAGAATAGGTATATTATAGCTCTTACTATAGTATTATCTCGTAGTAGTAGCTAAGTAGATATAGTTAAGGCTAGTAGATAAGGTTAATAGCGTCTAAGTAGATAGATTCTTAAGAATGTAACGACTATACTCTTACTACTTATCTCTATACTCTCTTCGTAACTCTACTATTAGCCTTCTAGCTAATATCTATCTAATACTTAGTTACTACTTCGGAGGTATTCTCTAATACCTCCTCTAGTTTCTAGGTTACCTCTACTAGAGTATAGCTCTTCTAGAGCACCTTTAGGAATATATCTTCTTTCTACTAACTATAGTCTAAGATCCTCTTTACCTCGTATTCTATACTATTATCTACCTCGACTAGCCTAGAATCTACCTTAGTACTCTCTTAGAGACTATATAGCTTAAGTAAGGAGATATAGAATACATTATAGATATAGGACCTATCTAGTAATTACAATTAGTAAGTCTAGGCTTCTATAGTATCTATAACCTTAAATAGTCTAAAGTACTTTAGCGCTAGCTTATGCTTTACTACCTTTAGCCTTAGGTTCTTAGTAGATAGAAGAACCTTATCTCCTATCTTAAAGAATATTAGCCTATACTATTTATTATAAGTGCTCTTCTACTACTCCTAAGCTTACTTCTAGCACTTCTATAAGCTTTACCTTATAGAAACTAGAGTAGCTATATAATCTTATATAGCTAGTATTCCTCTCTAAGGAGAACGCTCTTAGTCTCTATCTAGATCCTCCTTAGTATCCTTGCTAGTATATATCTTAAATAGCGATATTTAGAGCGTCTCGTTCTAAGAGATATTAGCTACGTAGGTAGCTATTTTTAGCTAGCGTAACTAATCTAATTAGTCTTAAGCTCTATAGTAATAGAGGTACTAGATAAGAGATTAGTTCTATCGTTCTATCTATCTATCTATTTAAGAGTAGAAGGTAGTTAACAAATGCCTTATAAACCTTAGTTTGTAGGCGATTATTTACTAATAGGCTATAGTAAAGACTATACTATAGTCTAATACTACGCCTTCTAGAACACTATACTCTAGTACGATGTAGTTAAAAAATAGCTTAGCTAACTACTAGGCTATTATTGTCTTCTAGTACGGGATATACTTTACTATTTTAGTAAGGCAATCTACTACTATAAGTACTACGTTATAGACTACTCTATTAAGCTTGCTTAGTAGTATATCTATAATGAAGTCTATAGTAAGCTCTTTCTATAGCGCTTTAGGCATTAGTAGGTTTATAAGCTTACTATAAGGTATATAGGTCCGAGTCTTTATAGTCTAGTAAATATAGTAAGTCTTTATATAGTTGTTAACGTTATAATATATACTAGACTAGAAGTACTTTCTAGCTAGGAGCTTATAGGTCTTATTATAGGCGAAGTACTCTTTATTAAACTCGTCGTAGTACTAGTATAGTAGCTCTATATAGAGTACTATGTCTTCTAGTACGTATATAGTATCGTTCTTATATAGAAGATTCCTCTTCTAATACTATACTAGAGGCTCTCTATTAGGTCTCTACTTAGAGAGATTCGTATATCTCTACGCTAGCGAATTCTACTACTATAGACTATAGATTACTTCGAGAAGCTAGTCTATAGAACTTTCTCTTTATAGATTTTCCTCTACTATTACTACTACTATAGCGACTCGAGGTATTAATCTTAGTATTATACTAACTTAGATTAAATCTGCCTCTCTTTACTTTAACTATTTGCTTTGTAGCTAGTTAAGCTAGTTAGCTTCTAGAGAACTACCTCTAGTATCTTTAGTATATTTCTTATTATCGGACCGGTTATTAGGAACTCCTTCGGAAGTCTACTAGTTCTTGTTTATGTCTAAATAATTACTTTACACTATATAGATGCTTATATCTATACCTTCTTCGAAGGTAGTACTTCTTAGGCGTTCTAATAAGGATATACAAATCTACTATACTATACCTCTAATAGCTAGTTAGCTAGCCCCTAGCTTCGACTATAAGGTTAGTAAGCTATTTGCAAGGCTTATGTTGTCTACTATTAGGTCTAGATAATGTAAGAGAGCATCTACTAGGTTCTTTAAGCCTAGGTAGTACTTAATTACAAAATTAAAGGCCTATAGGTATACGGCCTAGCGAGCCTAATAGCTATTTAGCTACTTAGTCGTTATAAAGTACCTTAGGTTATTATAATTAGATATTACCTAGACAGGGTCTAGAGTACTCTTATAGTAGTATCTCTACTATTTAAATGCCTCTATAATAGAGAGAAGCTCCTAATTATAGGTCTCGTAGTTCTACTCTATAGATAGTATCTTCCGAGACTAGAAAGTAATAAAGTACTACTTGCTAGTTTCCCTAACCGGAAATAGCTAAGAGATAATTACTCTAAGAGTAAGCTTAGATACGTTAGTCTCTATTCTAATTAGCTTAGACGAGTTATAGTGCCTTAGTACTAGCGCTTCTATAAAGGCCTTCCTAATTGTCTTAAATATCTCTTATTCTAGATTAGCCTACTTCTAGAGTGTTAATTACTTTCCTTTCTATAATTCTTTAAATAGAGCTATTAAGAGTTCTATAATCTTCGAATAGTTCTTAATAAACTAATAGTAGAAGTTAGCAAACTCTAGAAACTATTAAATGTCGTAGTAGCTATTTAGTATAGGCTAATCTATAATAGTAGAGACCCTCTAGAGGTCTATTATAACCCCTTTAGTAGTTACTATAAAGCCTAGGAATTCGACCTTCTTCTAGAAGAAGTTATACTTCTTTAGGTTCGCGTATAGTATAAACTACTATTGTAGGCTAAGAAGCAGGTTAGGTAACCTGCAGCTATTATCATAAAGTAGCATTAGTACTTAGAGATAGCATTATAGGGAATAGACATAGCATTACGGCTTTACTAGTGCAATGGACTAGTGCCTTTAACGTAATAGTAGTAACAAGAGTAGAACATTCCTACTCGATACTAGGAAGTAACCTATACCGCAACATTAGTGATCTCTACTAGGGGGCGTCTAATTCGCAGTTAATAGCATATTAAGTGTTATTCATTTTTAGTTACACACGTTAAAGGTTGCTCTAGCTTCTGTAGAGTTTTATAGGTTTATATATAGTATACACGTTTATAATCTATAGTCGTTTTCGTAGTGTAACGTTATATTTGTATAAGGAGGATACAATAGAGACATCGAGAGAGGCACTATCTTTAGTATACTAACGCACACTAGAACGCTTAAAAGGCTTCTTCTAGAACTATAGGACGTAGGGATCACAAAGACTCTAATAGATTACAAAGAGAAAGACCTTAAAAACTTACTATAGACGATCGTAATTAACGCTACTCCTAGATCTAAGCCTAGCTTAAATCTAGAACATTATGTAAGTTATAGGTAAGGCTATATTAGTTATATAATTAGCCGAGATGTAGAGATTTGCCTCTATGCTCTAAGGCTTAGAGCTATATAAAGAGTTATATAGATAAGGAGTTCTCTACTATTAAGCATCTAAGGAGAATATAAGTGTTACTTCTTGTTCTAATAGGAAAGTATATTATATATGTAATATTGCTTCTGAAAGAGAGAAACTAGAGAACTTAGAGAATAAACCTTCTAGCTACTATAGCTATAGACGATTTCAGAGCTAGTGCTCTATTCGATAGGTATCGAGATCTGCCCCTTCCTGCCTTAGCTAGTAGCGACAATAATAAAGAGAAGCCTACGAAGGATTATAGCACTCTAGTTATAGAGAAGACTAAATAGGTAGCTTCTTTATTATCGTCTTCCTTACCTCTACTACCTTAATAGACACTAGCACCTTCGGCAATTATATACCCTATATATCTATTTATAGTGTAGGTAACTATGCCGGCTCCTAATGCTAGTTAATAGAGAGTACTCTTCTTCGATAGTTCTAATATCTCCGAGTTTCTCGAAGAATAGAATATCTTTATATCTACCTATTAGCTAGCTAAGGGTGTTACTATACGACGCCTTCCTTAGTATTGTTTAGCAAGTATTCGAGAACAGATTAAGTCCTATACTAGATAGACTATATATAACTAGGAGAGCTTAAGGGAGGAGATAAGACTTAGCTTTAAAGAGATAGACTTAACCTACTAGATAACTTCTCGCGCCTACCTAGAACAACTAAGAGACACCCTATGCTAATCTTACTAAGAGATAATATAATATAGTTATATGTTTAGAAGAGCTATAGACTTCCTCGGAGAGACTAGGTTAGATATAATTACTAGAGGAATTTAGTTTATAGAAGGCCTTCTAGCTTACATCCGGAACTATGTTCGTGCTAAGAGTAGTATAGATGTTAAACATCTAGATACCTTTAAGCATTTCGACAAGATCTAGAGGCTAGCAGAAGACAAGATTTTAGAGATATAACGTCTCGAGTCTTTCTAGAGTACTCCTAAAGTTCAGTCTATAAGTGAGGCTTCTATAAAGAAGATATCGGTAGACTCTTAGCCGGCGACAAACAGCTCGCTAGCGATATAGCCTAACGAGAGTTCGGTGCTTGGAATAAGCATATAAGAGTTAGTTCGTAGTATTAAAAAGCTATTAGTACAGCTATTACAGGTTAAGTCTGCTTCTGTAGTACCTGTTCTCGTTGCTTAGCCTAACTAGTATACGACCTCTCGAGCATATCCTGTGTCTAGAGCTACTATTAGACCCGCACCTGTAAACCCTCGTAGTTGTTAGTTTTATAAGGTAGAGAGATATTCCTATAGGAATTGCCTATCTATTACTAATCTAGTAGATCGTGGCTTAATCCATTTCTAAGGTCCGCGCATGTTCTAGAGCTTAGCTAAGAATCCGGAGAACCTCGTAGGAAAGTTAGCTCGTTATAATAAAGGAGCTACCTAGTCCTAGAAGGAACAAATCGAGTAATGTCTTATTGCTTAGGGTAAACTCTCGATATAAAACTTAGACTATTAGTATCTCTATATAGAAGACAACTCCGACGAAGAAGCTAATAACTCGATCTAGTGTACTAATTTCGTATTAGAAGAGTTCCCTAACCCTTAAGAAGTGTCTATCTTAGCTGCTACCTAACAGATATCTCCTTCTACTTGTGCTAGCAAGACGAAAGTGCCTACTACTAGTGTCTAGAAGCCCGGGGCTTAACGTCTATCTTATAGAGTTATAAGGTCTCTTCGTGCTAGGAACTACTAATCTATAGCGGGTCCTTCTAAGGTAGTCGTGCCTATAGGTATAAGCGTAGAGAGGAGCTACTCTACTACTATAGGGCCTAAGGGAGATTAAGATATTAAGATAGAGGCTTAATCGAATAATTCTGTTTCTGCTTAAAAGAAGATACTAAAGACTCGGAGGTTTAATAAGGTCCTTTAGTAAACCACTAATCCTTAGGATACTATAAGATCTCTGTTAGACTTAAACATTACCTTACATATAGGTACTCTTCTTAGCATGTCCTAACCTCTCTTCTATATTCTCTACTAGAGGTTCAACAATCTAGACCTTCCTAGCAATAAAGTTCTAGAGTTATTTCGCCTCTCCCGTGCTAAGGTAAGCCTTCTCTAGTAACTAGAGGAACTAGTAGCTTTAGATAACAAGTAAGAAGCTATTTGACAAGGATCCTCGGAAGAGCTAGTAATAGTAGCTAGTCCGAAGCTTATTGTCGGCCTTAGGCACGACACACGTTCGGTGTAGGCTCTTTTAGACAGTAGAGCAGAATATAACCTAATGTCTACGAACCTGGCTATAGAACTTGGGTTACTAGTGCAAGAGCTTAGTATCGAAATGCTAGGTGCTACGGGAATAGGTTACTTCTCTAGGGCGTATATAAACATCTATATTAACGTCGGAGGAGTTACTACTAACACTTATTTCCTACTAACGGATCGCAAGTTAGAGTATATTATTCTTGGCCGCCTATATAAACGCAAAGCCTATCTCTTGTCTCGGAATATAGATAATAGCTCTTAGTAGAGCACTGTCTAGTCTAATAATAGAACTTACAAGGTCACCTTTTAAGGCGCTAAGTCTAAAGGTCCTAAGAATCGATCGTTCCGTAAGCTAACCCGGATATCGAAGACTTTAAACAAGTAAGCAGCATTATTCCTAGCTTAGGCGTCGCACGTATATAGCCGAAGGAGTCTTCTTTGTCTTCTGTTTCTAATAGGGTTTCTATTTAGGCGTTTAAGGTCGGTAAATGTAAGGGGTTAGTATTATATAATCTAAGATACGACCTATAGGTAGGTCCTAAAAACATAGCCTTAGCCGAAAGACAGAGAGATAATTAGTTAAGGTTAAGCAGCTCTACGGGATTACCTAGATTTAAGCCTAGCTTAGATCTAGGAGACGGAAGGATTTATTAAGTAGTAAGCCTTACTAAATTTAAGCCTAGCTTAAGATCGGGAAGTACGGGATTAGCCGGGTTACGTTATTAGTTTATCCTATCTCTAGTAGGCTATAACCTCGAGTTCTGCACCTTACGTAAGGATAACTAGTTCTCTCTACTATCGGCGGTTAAGCTCGGCCTTCGAAGACATATAGAGGTGCCTAAGGTGTAAGTAGAGACGCTATATAAACAGAAAGATAAGAAGGTTTAACCTATAGACACACATAATACAGATAGCTCTATACCTAGTAGTGATCTATACTAGCGTAAGTGCTACTTAAAGCGAGAGGCTCTTCTTCTCTTTATTAATACACCTTTCTACTAATACCTTATACCTAAGTTCTCTACTATTCCTGCTAGGTCGAGACTTATAGAAGAAAGAGAAGTATAGCTTGTTATTAGGATTAAGATATAGCCGCGGGAGAAAGAGTTATTTATATAAGTCCTGCTAAATTAAGAAGTAGTACTAGTATAGGACTTCTTAGAGATAGGTCGTGTCCGACCTAAAGTTGCTCTACCTTAAGAGATACGAATAATCCCGCATATACTATAGTAGGAACCTAGCTTTCCTATACCTAAGTCTCTAAGAGGCAAGGTAGTAGACATAGTTAAGGAACAGATAGACAACAGACTTCTAGAGCTAAGTTATATACCTTATTATAATCCGTAGTTCTTAGTCGCTAAGAAATAAAATAGCTAGTATTGTATAGTAAACGCAGCTATAAAGATTAACTCCGTTACTATATAGGATGTAAACCTTCTACCTTCTATAGACGATTTCTTAGAGTCTTTTATAAGTATACACGTAGCGTCGCTAATTAACTATTTCTCCGGGTACGACTAAGTTATATTAGCTAGACTAAGTAGAGATATTATCTTCTTTATGATGCCTCTCGGCCTTATATAGTAGACGACTCTTCCTTAAGGAGTAACTAATTTAGTAGCGTAGTTTTGTTGTATAAATAACACTATTCTCTAGGATCGTATTCCTTATAATGCTTAGCCGTTTATAGATAACAACGGAGTAAAAGGACTATATACTAATTATAGTAGAGAAGAAACAGAGCTAGGTATCTAGAGATTTATACTTAAACATATCTAAGCTTTAGATCGGACCTTAGCTAATATCGAGCGTGCTAGATACACGATCTCTAGCGCTAAGTTACAGTTTTTATAGGCTAGGTTAAGTATTATTAGTTTCCTTTACGATGCTCGAGGACGATATCCTAATAACACTAAGATTGTTAAGATCCTTAAGTAGCTAGTGTATACTAATAGCACTAAAGTCTATTCCTTCTTAGGGGTCTACGTCTACTACAGGCTATAGGTAAAAGACTTTACTATCGTAGTAAAGCCTCTATATTGTCTACTTCGTATAGACGTTCCTTTTCTCTAGAAGAGAGATACTTAAGAAGCTATAGATAAGTTAAAGACTACCTTAACTTCGCCTCCCGCGTTAATGCCTATTAACTATAAGAATAGGGCGGGTAAGATTGTTTTAGTAGTAGATACGAGTCTTTCCGGATAGGGAGTAGCTCTTATATAGGTCAATAAGAACTAGCCTAAGAGATAATATATTATTTAATTCGAATCTAGTATATAGTTAGATGTTAAATGTAAATACGATTCTAGTAAGCGCGAATATCGTAGGTTGCTTAAGGCCTTATAAAAGGTGTAGTTCTATCTATATAGTATAAGCTTCGTAGTAGAAACAGACGCTAATACACTAGTAGCACAACTTAATCGGTCTACTACCGACCTTCCTAGATTAGTAACGGCGTAGTAGATTATATAGCTTTGTCTATTCGCGTTCGATATTTAACATGTTCCCGGGAGCAAAAACATAGTAGCTAATGGTTTATTACAGCAGCCAAGATTCCTATTAGATAATTAGAAGGAGGCACGCGAAGTAGACATCGACAATATAATTAACAATAAGTTCTTCTCGGTTAGGGTATGCACCTTGTAAGTAGATAACGTGCTCGAGCCTAGCTATAGAGAAGAGTTAGTAGTATTAGCTACCTATCTAGTTACTCTTCGGCGTCCACTAGAACTAAATACTAAGGAGTTCGTTCGATTTAAGCGTAATACTTTAAACTTCTTAGTATAGGATAAGCACCTATTCTAACAAGGACGAAAAGGATCTCCCCTTAGGCGTGTCGTAGATAATAGCGCTTAACAAGAACAGGTTATACGTGCGTTATATAACGATAGTAGTCACAAGAGGCAAGAGGCGACATAGAAAAAGGTCTCCGACAGGTACTAGTAGCTATCGATATACGTCGACATTCGGTACTACGTAGAGATATATAATAAGTATTAACGTAGAGCCTAAGAACACATAACTAAAGAGCTTAAGACTTTAGACGTTCCTGCCCTTTATATAAAGTAGTACGTTAATGTCGTTTATATACTAGCATTATAAGCTAGGAAGTACCTTATTGTTACACGGGAAGCCGTAAGTGGTTAGCTAGAGGCACGAGGACTAACTTTAGCTAACGCTAAGGCTATAGCAAAGTTCCTGTTTAAAGACATTATTACTAGGTATAGCGCTATAGGTTTAATTATCTTTAATAGAGGATCCGAGTTTAAGGAAGCTATATATACTATCTATATATAATTCGACATCGACTATGTCGTTACCTCTTCCTATAATCTGTAATCTAATAAGGTAGAAAGAGACTACCTAAACATTGTAAATAGTCTTACTAAGCTTACTAACGACAACGATAGTAGCTAGTTAGAGTTTCTATATACTGTCCTTTAGGCGGAAAGGACAACTACGAACTAAATTATAGAGCAAACGCTAGCTACCTTAATATATAGGATAGATGTAGTTCTTCCGGTTAAGTTCGATATTTGTACTTAGCAAACCTAAGACTAGAGAGCTATTCGTACTTATAAAGACCTAATAGCTATATACGCTTAATAGCTTTAGATGCGAGATAATAACCTAGAAGAGACTTGTGTAAGAATTCTACAATTACGAGAGGAGTATAAAGACGTATAGGATATAAGCTATAACATCTAGCGGGAATAGCTTAAGGTCGGAGATATAGTACTAGTATATAACATGTATCTTAAGAAGGTTCGTTAAGACAAGCTCTATAATCGATAGCGTAGACTATATAGAGTTATCGCTGTCTATAATTCTAGATGTTATAAACTAGCTAAGCTATATAGACATGTGCTTCCTAGCATATATGTCCGACAATAGCTAAAGCTCTATCGGTCTATAGACGAACGACAAGTTAAAGCTACTACTATTAGACAGTTGTTACGCTAACTAGTTATTAAGATTAATTAGCTAGAGAGCTTCGATCCGGATAAGTACAAGTAACATAAGTAATTAGAATCTCTTTTGTTTAGAGTTTAGAGTTTTAGTGTCTAGGATAGATACTTATTAGTAGGGGAGGTATACTACGAAGAGATAAGGTCGTAAAGGATAATAGGAGCTCTTATATCTAAGCTTAGCTTAAATCTAGATTTGCCGTGCGCGGGTATATAACACGCTACTTATATACCGCCATCTAGCTAACTCCTAGTATAAACCTCTAATCTAGATTAGTAGTAGCTATAGATTAGTTATAGAGGAGAAGGGGGAGAAGAAGAAGGCGCCTAAGAAGAAGTACACTTACTAGCTCTCTACCCCGCACGAACAAGAAACCTAAGGAGACCTTCGCGGCTATAGACGGTAAATAGTAAGGATACGCTTAACAAGAAGTATACGCCGGCTGTTAGAATAGATTAAAGCAAAGGCTGTCTATTAAGGTTAGTAAAGGGTTTCCTTGTTCTAATTACTTTAGGATTGTCTTTGTTTAACTTCTTTATATAGATATTTTGTTTTTAGTTAATTTTAGTTACTTTATATACTTTCGGAAAGAACGAGTAATAAGAATAATAAAAAGGAGTTTACTAGTTACAGAGAGATTCGAGTAGCAAAGTATATAGAATAAAGAAATAGAGTAGAGGTGTAAAAGAGATAAGATATAACTTGCCTCTAAGGGTAAGCGCGAAGGTATAGTAGACAAGGCAAATATAATATAAGACAAATATAGTGTAAGTTATAAGTAGTTACTGCGAAGGGTGTACTTACTATAGCTATAGAAAAATTTTATATTACATTAACGACTACCTTCGATATCTCCTACCTTTATATTACACCTTCTACACTTTTATAGATATATACCTCCTTCTGCTCTATACTAGAGCGCTTTCTTTAAGCTCGTTTAAGCTGTTCTACATCGATAACGATAGCTAATAGCTACGGCGTAAAATTCTAACACGCTACGCAACTTTTATATTAGTAGACTAAGTTTACCTAATACTTTTATAACGATAGCGGACGATAGTAGGTAGCCTATAGCTAGTCCTAGCTCGGCCGCTATCGCTACTATATTAAATAGCTAGAATAGTTAAGACATACTCTTCCGATATAGTAGCTACTCCTTTTATAACGTTAATAAAGTCCTCGACTATATACGCTACTACGACTCTAATCTCCGCATAGATTTCGTCGACTATGCCCTAAGCGTATATACCTAAGTATAGGCCCTTTTTAATGACGCTCTATTCGACATTATTAGTGCAATCCGTAAGGAGAATATAGTTACCTTAGATAAGGCTAGTTAAGAGAGTACATTTCCGGAAGTCTTCGCTATCTATAAGAGAGTTAGGGATAGGAGGAATAAAGCACTAGAACATAAAATAGCTATCTTAAAAGCTATCTCTAACCTTGCTAACTTCCCTCTATACACTAACTAGTACCGTAGCCTCGCTAATATAGCTAGGTAGAGGTTTAACTACTGTGCTAAAGGCAAGACTTTCTGCTATACTATTAACATGTTCTACTACGCCGCTATTACTCGTATTGCTACTCCGAAAGGTATTACTAGCTATAAGATCTAGAGCGCTAACATCGAGCAAGTCTATAACAAAATTTAAGCATTTAGCTCTCTAAAGTCAAAAGATCTAACAGCTCCTAAGCTAATTATAGATCGCCCTAGTCGCTAGGTCAAGTACTACACTTAAGATGCTCTTAGTTTCCTTGTAGAGTCTATTGCACTAACCGAAGTTAGTTACATTATAGAGGCCGGATCGTTAGTAGTGCCCGAAGCCCCTACAGAAGCTACTAAGGACGACGTTACTACTTAGAACCGTAGGCTAACTATTAGTGATACTAATAGGTTAGCCGCTACTACGTTAGCCACCGTAGGTAGTAACTCTCGAGTAAACCCTAGTAATCCTACGTCTAAGCCCGGCTTAGATCTAGGATCTTACTATATAGAGCTATAGCTCGCTAACCTTCTCTACCGCTCCGAGTATAATTGCCTCTAGGCACTCGAGTAGGCTAATCGTAAGGAGACAGCTGTTCTAATAGTAGAAGCTAAGGAAGAGCCTCGTAGAAGCTTGCCTTGTAAGAGACGTCGCTACGATAAGGATAAGGATAACAGGTACCGTAAAGAGTCGGCTATAGTTATCCCGGACTAATTAGTCTTAGCGCTCGCGAGAGACAAAGGCAAGAGTTATGCTATCGACCTAGAAGAAGAGAAGGTCTATACCTATACTAGAGTCTCTCTAGATGTTAAAAAGGAGTTTAAGAATTGCTAGGCGGCCTCTAATGCTAAGCTAGCTACTTTAGTTTAGATCTAGATATAGAAGAACTCGGCTATAAGAGCTAAGGTCTACTATATTTATACCTGTTTACTAGTATAGCGCCTTTACCTACTTACTAACTTCTCGTAAGAGGTCCTTGCCTAGCGCATTTGTTACTAGTATACTACGTTCTAGAAGGGCACTCTCGGCCTTTTAGAAGTTCATAGGGAAACTACTACGTAGCTCTAGGCCTAGTATCGTTATACCTATACCTCTGCTAAGCGGGGTGTCTTTAAGTATAAGCCTAAGCCTATAGAGCGCTACATTAACGACGAGCGTAGGAAGGTAATTCTAGATAGCTTTAAGGCTAGACTTTTTAATAAGTAGACTACCGACGGGAATATAAAGCTTAATCTCTTTAAATAGTAGTTTAAGGAGGAGGGCAAGGATAGAGTTAGTCTCGTAGATATCTTTCTAGAGGAGATAGAGATATATTAGTATCACTTCGGGCATCGTGCTAATAAGGCTTAACTTAGCTAGTTACGTAACATGTTTTATTCTCTCGGCTAATAGGCTATACGCATAGACCCTTAGTACTACTGCGCCTACGTAGCTAGTCGTCCCGACGGTCTTACCTAGTTAATCTTATACCTCTACTATGCTAAGTACACTCGTGCTAGAGATCGTACTTAGTTCCGCTATATCGACATTAACCCTAGTCGTCTCGCTACCGGGTATAGTGTTAACGCTATCTAAGGTTCTATAAGTCTCGATAACAAGCTAGAGACTAACTACACTCTTATTATTCGTGGAATGTACCATTATATTACCGAATAGGTCGAAGACCTTAAGAAGCATAAGATTCTTAACAATACTCCGGTTATTAACATTACCGATGTCTACTACATAGAGGCAGATACTAAGAAGTATAGAGCTAGATAGGAGCGTTTTCCCTACGAGGCTAGTAACGTTCGTCTTACTATACCTTATGCCCCTTACAGTTCTACTAGTCCTACTACTAGTATGCGTTGTATAATACTTCCTTAGTTCTATAGTATCGACGCTAACTACGAGACTCTAGAGATGTCCAAGGGCGGTACCTACCGATAGCTTGCTAACGCCTACATATAGAAGAAGCCTAGTCCGTTAACGCCTTCTAGTAAGCCTAACATGTACAGGACTATCTACGCTACCTTCCCTGCTATAGTATACCTTCGCATTGATAGTCCTATAGGTAATGCTCTAGTCGGACGTGCTCGTTAGGATAACTCTACTATCGTCGAAGAAGTTAGTGTCTTACTTAGTGCTAATCTAGATAATGCTACGGACCGCATAAACGACATACGTTACGAGATTAACTATGCTATACGCAAGGCGTAGAAGTAAGTCAAGAAGTACGAGAAGAACTACTTTGTTAGTGCTTATTCGTTCTTCTATTACAAGGAGGAGGAACTTACGCCTACTCCTTAAGATAATCCGGATCCTATAGTAGCGGGTTTATCTAACGTAGTTATAGGTAGAGAGCAGAAATAGGAGTCTTCTTCTAGTAGAGCTACTACTAAGGAGGAAGATAACGACGACGAGGATATTAAGCTATTAGATAATAAGGATAAGAGTTTAACTAGGGAGGAGCTAGTTATATAGTAGCGTTAACGCTAGGAGGCTAAGGACGGGGCTACTAACTACGCTACTATACCTGTCGTTAAGACTAGACGTCGTCTCCGTTAGCGTAGTAGTAATAGTCGTGTAGCTCGTTAAGAAGGGGTTCGTAGTCTTCTACGTAGTTAAGGGTAGTCTTGTTCAAGGTCTCTAAGGAAAGGCTATCTAGATAGGTAAGCATCTAACACAGAGGATATATAGTGTAGTTGTTATTTGTGTCTAGGACAGACACTAGTAGGAAGGAGACGGTTATTATAGGCTAAGAAGCAGGTTAGGTAACCTGTAGCTATTATCATGAAGTAGTATTAGCACTTAGAGATAGCATTATAGGGAATGGACATAGCATTACAGCTTTACTAGTGTAATAGACTAGTGCCTTTAACGTGATGGTAGTAACAAGAGCAGAACATTCCTACTCGATACTAGGAAGCAACCCACACTATAACACTACCTTAACCTCTCTAGTACTAGCCGAAGGTACTACTCGTACTCCTCTATAGAGTTACTATAGATAAGAATATTATCTAGATAGACTATATAGAAGACATCGACTAGCTCTATAAGAGCTTAATTAATATAGGCCTAGAAGGTAGTAGAGGCGTTAGTTAGCCTAAAGAGTATTACTATATACTTAAAGTAGCTATAACAAGTACAAAAAGTAGTCTTCTACTCGTCGCTAGCCTTAATCCTAATACGGTAATACGTATCCTTAAGATTAAGCTTAGAGTAAATAGCTACTTTACCTAGCCTATTAAGAGTCTTACTAATTAAGAGTAAAGAGTGCTAATTCTTAATAGTAATAGCGTTTAGGCTATAGTAGTTAACATAAAGTCGTAAACTACTATCTTTCTTAAGAACGAATAGGATTAGTATACTAGCTAAACTCTCTAACCTATAGATCTAGCTCTTAGCTAGTGTATTATCGAGATACTTACGGAGAACTACAAGTTTCTTCTCTAAGAGGTTATAGAGAGGGTAAAAGGGAGGCTCTTTACCTTCCGTTAGATCGATAGGGTATAATATATCTCCTATAGTATATATCTATATAGGATCGATAATAAAGACGTTATAGTAGTCTTCTATATAGGATAGTAGCTTCGCTACTCTATTAGGTAGGACCTCTATAGAGGTACTAGCTATCTTCCGAACTATAGTGCCTAGTATTATATCTAATACTACTAGAGTAAATCCTTAGTTCCCTACGAGTAAGAGGTTATAGAACTCCTTAGCTTATACTACTCTAATACTAGCAATGTCGTAGCTATATCTCTACTAGTTAGTGTAACTATCTATTATAATACTCTAGTTATATCTCTACGGCCGGCCGAGAATAATAGAAAGGCTTATTTCTAACATGTAGAATATACCTTTTAACTCGCGTGTTACTCTAGTGTTGTCTATAAGGTAGAGATTAATCTCGTAGGCGCTATAATAGTAAGCCTCTTTACTCTAGAAGCCTCTAACCTAAGGGTACTCTACATTTGCCTTCTATAAATTATGCTAAAGAGCAAATACTAGATTAATAATATTAACGTCTACTACGTTATCTAGTAGTACCTTAACCTCGACCTTACTATTAGGGCTAAGTACTAGGCTCTAACAGGCCTATACTAGAAGTACTATAGGAGCTCTATAGCTTCGAGGTAGACTTCTCTAGTGTCTAGCTACATGTTAAGCAAGTGTAGGTATACTACCTTCTACCTTAATATTCTAGACTCGATTACCTCCTTTACTACTACTTCGGCTAGTATTACTCTCCTTAGAGTAGGCTAATAAGTAGTAACCCTTCTCGTGACAATTATAGTACTTAATCTTAAAAAAGTCCTAAGTGCCTCTACTACCTTTCTAATTAGTCTCCTAGCTACTACTACTCTTATAGCTCTTACCTTTACTCTTGCTCTTACTCTTTTATCTATCTTCTACCTTGCTTCGAGTACGCTTACTATAGTCGCTACTAGAGGCTTCTAGGGAAGCTCTATGCCACTTCTATAGCTTATAGTTATTACTCTTAGCGAGGTTCTCGAGAGTAGAGGCTTATATAATAAGCTTCGTACATGTAGAAGGCATATTAGAGAACTAGAGAATCTACTTATATAGATTAGGCAATAATTTAGCTAGATAGTACTATACTAGGTGCTTACTATTATACTTTAGCTCGATTATCTCTTCTAGAGATACTAGTTAATTCGAGAACTTCTAGATATTCTTACTCTCCTTCTAGAGATAGTTTTAGTAGGAAAGAACTATATTTATCTCTCGATTAATAAGGTCTTTAACTTAGTTATTAACGAAGCTTAAGAAGTCCCCTTTATAGGAGAGATTACGCTAGTTTAATGCATTAAGCGTATAGAGGCGTTTCTATAACTCTCTAAGAGATAGAGATAGATATATTATAGCGTAAGTAATATAGCACTAATCTAGATAAGAGATATTAGTAAACTACGAAGGGTCGTAGTTAAAGACTATCTAGAGGCTCCTTCTAAAGGACTAGGCCTTATAGATGGATTTAGCCTTATACTACTCTAGTTCCTTAGCCTTTATAGAGGGCCCTCTAGTAGGTAGCGTTACTAGCTAGCCTATAGTAGGCGGACCTATCGAAACTAGTACTAGAGGAGCTATAGGTATTCTCTCGGTAGTTCTATAGGGACTAGCCGGAGTTATACTAGCATTCTAGAGGCAATTACGGTCTTAGACCGAATTCTCTAGGTTAGCTAGCTAAGCTATAATAGCCTTAAGTAACATAGCAGTGTAGCTACTATTACTACTAGTTAGAGTATACCTTCCTTAGCTATCTCCGTTATCTCCTAGCTCTTCTAACATTCTCGACTATAGATATAAAGCATCCTCGATAATGCTACTATCTGTCCGGACAGCTTCTAAGTTAATTTACTCTTATATAATCTAATTATCTATATTAATAATTCTATAGGCTATAACTAAAGGGAGCTATTAGAACTATAAGAGTAGGTATATAGTAATATATAGAACCACTAGTATCTACTAATTAGATAGGTAGATAAACTAATAGCTACCTTTGTTTAATAAGGCCGGAAGCCTTACGGAAGGCAGCTAGAGAGAGTCTATCACGTAATAGGCTTAGCTAGAGCTGCAATGCTAAGTCTCCCCTATATTAGCCTAAGGTTAAACTAAGCACTTATTTACTACGCTACTAATCTATAATTAAATTAGATAATTATTGTCTTATTCTATTACTATTAAGGAGTTCTACTAGTTTAGTTATCTCTTAGTTTATTAGGTTAAGTATATATATAGTTATAATCTATCTAATTTATATAGATTAGGTAGTAATAAATCTCTTTCTCTCCCTATACACAAGTTAATAGTTATAAGCCTAGTATAACTACCTCTATATAAGTAATTTATTTAGTTACTTCTCTATCTTATTTATTAGTTTATTCTCTATTATCTTGCTTTTTAAGCACTAGAATCTATTAAGAACTATCTTATCTATAACTATAGAATTTAGGTATTAATAAAGAGATAAACAACTATAGATACTAACACCTTAACAGCTAGAACTCTAATTATCTTAGCTATAATAGCTAAATAGGCTAGTAGCGCTAGCTAGCTATATATTATTAAAACAAGAGCTATAAACACTAAGATCTAGTACCTTATTAACTCTTAGGAAATAGTTAAACTAGAAGGACTTCCTAAGCCTTAGAGGCTAGATGTAGTAAATCCTAACTTCTTAGTACTCTTCTAGATCTATAAGAAGAAGCAAGCTTAGTATAACAAGTAGTATAAGGCCTTAGCTAACTTAATAAGCCTTATCTAGTTATCTATTACTCCTTAGGTCCTTACTATTATCTAGCTAGAGAGAGATCCTTATCTATAGGCTATTCTTAGAGTACTAAAGAATAGATTTATACTATCTAATACTACTATTTAGCTTAAGGTAGAAGCTCTATAGAAGAAGTAACTCTTAGGTCTAGAGTAGTTGTTAGGCTAGGTTAGGTACCTAAAATAGTAGCTATAACCTAGACTCGACTCTACCTATAGTCTATGCTAACCTAGCCTCTACTTACTAAGCTTAGGCTAGGCTATTTTCACGTTAGGTAGGGGCTAGTACTAGGTATCTACCTACCCCTACTCGAGGGTGCCTAATAGGCTTATAATATATATACTAGAACCTGTTAATACTACAAGTAATAGTAGAGTAGATAGAGCAAATTTTAGAAAGGAAAAGAGATTATTATTATAGTATATTATTACATTAAGTAAGTAAAAGTACTAAAATCTTATTATTCTATTCCTATAGCTATTACTACTATTACTACTATTACTAAACTAATTCCTCGCTAGTCTAGGTACTTAGTTATAGATAGGATTTTTGTCTATCTTATAACCTTAGATAGCTTTAATACTATATATACTAAATTTAGAGTAGTAGTGCTTTACTAGACTACTATCTTTATTCTAGATTATAACTTTCCTTATATAAATAGTATTAAGGTTTAGATCTAGTAAACTTAGCTTATAATATATTATTAATAATACTATAAACCTTCGAAGTACCTATAAAGAAAGGCCTTAAATACTTCCTAAAGAGCTATAATAGTATCTCTCTAGTAGTAGTAACTATCTCTACTAGTTAGTACGAAGCTCTTAGAAATTTCGTAAATAAGACAAGTAAAAGGTAGCTTATAGAAAGAAAAGTCAGAAGTCTTCTAGTAGTATCTAATTTCGTAAAGAGTAATAGCTATAATAGATTAGTACTATAATAAAAAACTATAATAAAAACATATTCTCTACTTTAAACTTGTGCCTTTTTATTAGGCTAGTAGTAGCTACTATAGACTTATAAGGCTACTTTCTAGTAGTAGTCTTACTACTAGTTCGCTTACTACCTCTTCTACTAGTAAATAGATCTTTCTCTTCTCTAGTTAGTACTATACTCTTTAGACCTATTACTATAGTTACTACTACTAATAATAATAATAATTATATAGTTAATCTAAAGAAATCTAGAGGAGGTTCTAGTAATTATAATATAAGAGAGGTTAAAGGTAAGAATACTAGTAAGGATACTAGCGAGGAAGATAATAGTAATATAAAATCTAAAAAAGAAGAAAAAGAAGAGAAGAAGAGAGAAAGAGAAGAATCTATATATAAGGTATAAGTAATATTAAGATAGCTAGTAATAGTTATTATTACTATTATAGGTAGCAGATAATAGAATATATAAGAAATATAAAATTTATAAATTAATATATTTCTACCTTACTAAGAACATTATTATATAAGGTTCTACCTTATATATATATTGCAAAGACTATATAGTTAAAAGCTCTAAATCTACTAGATTATTTAGTATTAGCTATATGTCGCTACTCTATAATAATAAGCTATAATAAACAAATAATTAGTATATACTATATACTTTACATTTTATATACTATATTTTATATACTATATTTTATATACTATATTTTATATACTATATTTTATATACTATATTTTATATACTATATTTTATATACTATATTTTATATACTATATTTTATATACTATATTTTATATACTATATTTTATATACTATATTTTATATACTATATTTTATATACTATATTTTATATACTATATTTTATATACTATATTTTATATACTATATTTTATATACTATATTTTATATACTATATTTTATATACTATATTTTATATACTATATTTTATATACTATATTTTATATCTTACCCTAGCTACCTCTATTATATAATTATACATAAGCTATTATTATTTATGCTAATATATTATACTTCTTCTCTTTATCTTTTCTTCTTCTTCTTTATTATAATCTCCTTCTACTAATTCTTATATTTAACTCTTATCTTTCTAATATTATATTACTTACTATAAGATATAACTATATAATATACTAGTAGATATAGTAGAAGACACCTATAGTAATCTAGATATTGTTAATAAGAATATAATAGAGTAGAAAGAAGAGTTAGAGGTAGAAATTAAGACTAAAGTTAATAAGGAGCTAGAGGAAATAATAGAGATATTTCTTATAGTATATTATTATAGTAATATACTAATAGTACTAGGGATTTACTTCTAAAGAAGTAGAAATTATATACTAGATCGGTTAGCGTAGTTAAGTAACTATAAGCTATAGTTGCTCTATTAATCTTTTAGTCTAGTCTATCTATACCCTTAAGCTTAATTACTATAACATCTAGCGCAGAGATAAAGATGCTTAGTATACTACTAAAGAGAAAGCTCTTAGTAATACTAGAGCTACTAATTATAGAGTAAAGTCCTAACTATTTAAGAAATTTAATATAGATAAGTCTATAAACTTTCTTAAGAGAGATACTAGAGACAAGGTCTTTATAAAGAGGCTTAAAGCTCTTAAATAGAAGCGTTTTAATAGTTAGTAGAGTTATAAGTATTAGCTTTAGTACTATATTATTATACTATATTATTACATATAGAACTAATTAAGTATAGAAGAATAGCTATTTAGAAAGTTTAGAGAAGTCTATATTAAATAGTAGAAGATCTATAAGTTTATTAGCTATTGAGACTATAAAGCTACTCTTAAAAAAGTCTATAATACTAACCTCGACAAAGTTAACTAGTACTCTACTAGAGGCTATAAGTAGCTCTTTAACTCTAGTAGAATCATTAAGAAGCTTACCTACTAAATCTACTAGTCTAGTACTACTAAGCTTACTATTAATAAAGATATAAGCTAGTAGATAAAGAATAAATTCCTTAAGTTTATTAAGGATATATCTACTAAAGAAATAGTAATAGTTATAGATTCTAACTAGATATAAGTTATTTATTATATTCTTTTATTATAGTATATATCTAATAATATATAAATCTTATAACTCTACTTCCTCTTCTAAGTATACTTCCTAGAGAGAACTTAAGCTTTCTAATACTAGTAAATACTATAAGCTAGATAATAATAATAAGTATAAGAAAGTAATTAATACTAATAATAATAATATAATTAAAAAATTGCTTAATAAGCTTCCTAATAAGTATAAGATAGATAACTAGTATATTACTATCTAGGCTAGATTTCTTAAGAATAAAGATAGTAAAGAAGAAAATACTAATATTAAGAAGACTAGTAATACTAAGGAGGATAAGGATAATAATAATAATAATAAAGAGATTAAGTAGAGAACTAGAAATAAGAAAGCTAAAGATATAGAGATAGCTAATATTAATACTAAGGAGGAGTAGAACAGGTTTAAAGATTAGAGTAGTTACTACTATAGAATAGGCTAACTAATAGTTTAATTATTCTTAAGAATCTACTAATAATTACCTATATATAAAATACTAATTATTAGTAATAGAAATATCTACTATAGGAGATATATATTTCTTATAGTATATTATTACGTCTAAGTAATAGAAATTGTCTAGAAACTATAATATTAGACTTAAATAATAATATTAATCCTTAACTTTAAGAAGTAGTTATACTATTACTTAACCTCCTAGCCTAGCTATCTAAATTTAAACTATTAGTATAGTATACTAGTAAGTAAGAGACTTCTTATATATTATAGCTTATTAGATACTCTCTACTAATCTTAAATATTCTAAAATTAGAGCAACTATTATAGTAAAGCTAGAAACTCTAGTAGAACTAAACTCTTACTACTTTAATATATAGATCTAGTATAAAGGTATATCTAGTATAGAATTTAGATAAATAAACTAGAGAAATCTAGGTCTTCTTTATAGAAGCTATTAAAATTATAACTAGTATACTCTATCTTATCTATTACTATTATAGCGATATAGTAGTATATTCTATATATAGCTCTATTAGTAATAAAGTAGTAATAAGATATCTTCGAAGCTAAAAGTATACTTATACTACTATATTTCGATATAGTTAGAGCTAAGTATAACTATTAATATAATAACTTCGTAAGTAACTACTTATTAATCTTAATATAGTTCTAAGCTATAATTATAACTACTTTTATAAGGAACTTATATATATTATTACTAATTATAACTAGTCTTTCTATATAGTTAAGTGTTTTATCTTTAGATAATTCCTCTACTTTTTCTAATCTAATATAGTAATACTAAGCTAGTTATTATTCTAGATATACTTTAATATATAGTTTAATAAGCTTTAGAAATTATTACTATATAATCTTAGTAGTATAATAAAGCTATTAATTATACTTAATAGTTAGTTAGTAAATAACTATCTTAGCTTTATTATAATTAAAGTCTATTTTATTAATAACTAATAGAAGATATAGAAGAAATTACTTAATATAGTACTACTTCGGGGTTAGTATACTAGAGAAGTAATAGTAAATAAGGTTCTTTAAGTACTTAAAGATATAGATATTAAATAATAGCTACTTACTATAATAGCTAATAATACTAGTAATAATAAGATATTATAAGAAGCTCTAGAGAAAAACCTAAAGAAGCTTAATATTAAATAGAGTACTAAGGAAAATACTATCCCTTATCTAGTATATATAATTAACTTTATTATATAGAATATTATTATATTTCTTAAGCTTAATACTAGTAAAGAGATTAAGAATATCTAAAAACTATAATAAAGATATATAAAAGATATTTAGTATAATATTTCTATTCTAAATATACTATAAAAAGTATAATAATTATTATAGTACTTTATTATAGACTAATAAGTTTTAGCTTTATATAATTTATATTATAATTAATAATTCTCTATAGAGATTTAAGTAGTTTACCTTACTATAGAAAGATATATCTCTAAGGAAACGTCTATAAGTTATTTATAATGTTAAGACCTAGTAGAATTCTATATATAATATATATTAATAAGCTCTTAACCTAAAACTCTTTATTAAGAAGTAGCTTAAGAATAAGATTATATATAAGAGTCCTTCTAATTTAGCTAGATAGAGGATAAATAATAACTAACTATTGTCTAATATAGATAGTAAAGATCTTATAAGACTTATACTTAGTCTATATAAATAGTAATACTTTAAGTTAGTAGCTAAGATACTAGAGAATTTTAAGAAGGCTACTACTTAGCTAAGTACTACTAGATAACTACTAATCTATTATATATAGACTATATATAATATACTCTTTAACTTCCTCGATATAATAGAGTATAAGCTTCTTAAAGAACATTAGAATACTATAAGTATATTAGTAAACTAGCTAGATACTATAAAAAGGATAGTAAGTTAGAGATAAATAAAATTAAGAAAGTACTATAACTAGATAGAGAAGAAGTATAGCTATCTATATAACTATATAAACATCCTAGATCTAATAAAGAAGTTATAGATATATAATATTAGTTTATTTTAGATATTTATTACATTTAAAGAGTACTAACGTAGATAGAATAATAAGATATAGAAACTTTATTTTAAGCTCTAGTACTATAATAAGTTCCTTAAATACCTTTAATAGTATAATAGAGATTATCCTTCTAATACTACTATTAATAAGAGCCTTAAACTAGTAGGCTAAGTCTAGCTTAATTAGTAGAAATATCTAAAGATAAGTAACTATAATTAATAATAGTCTCTTAGAGATAGCTAGTAGTTAATAAAATTATAGCCTATAAGTAGTAGATATTATACTATAAAGTAGAAAGGTAAGAACTATCTTATAATACTACTAGTCTATATATATAAGAACTTTAATATTCTATAATAGTAGAAAGATAATAAAGAGAACTATCTACTACTCTTATATATTACTAGAGATATCCTAGTAATCCCTGTTACTAGAGTTAGAGTTAAGTAAGTATTTAATATTATAAAAGAAATTATTAGTTCGTAGAGGTATACGCTTACTCCTTAAACAATTCGATAATTAATAGTAATAAAGTATAAAATAGAAGTAGTATTATCCTTAGATAGAATATAACGTAAGGAGAATTAGAAATAGCTACTAGATATAGAGTTTAATAATACTCTTAACTTACTAGCTCGAACTAATATTAACTTTACTAATTATATAATAGAAGTAATTAGTAATATAGGTATTAAGAAGGAAGAGATAGTAGCTTAGTATTCTATAAGGAAGCGAAGACAAATTACCTATAAGAGTTAATAGTTCTATATAAAGGCTAATTTTCTTTCTCTAACTATAATAATTAGACATAATAATATATAATCTAGAATATATATATTAGTCTTTTTATAACTTCGCCTTAAATAAAGAAATATAATATATATTTAGAGTATACTTATTAGCTACTATTAATAGACATACCTAGGAGGTGCCCTAGAGTAGCTATAGGTTAGGCTACTCTAGTTAATTAGCTACCTATAGCCCCATCCCGGACCTGCCTACTTAGTAGAGGTACCTAGCTCTAGTATAGCTCTATCTACTAAGATTAGGTACCTAGCTCCTATCTAACGTAGAGTAGCTCCTACTCGATAACTGCCCTACTTAGGTCTAAGCCTTTAAAATATAGACTATTAGTTATAGTAATAGAAAGAGGTTATAGATAAGGCTATTACCTATATATTACTAGAGGCTTAAGGCTTAAGGCTATAGAGAGACTTCTTACTCTCTATCTTAAGGACTAAGCTAGTATTTACTAATAAATATCTTATTAATCTAGACTTACTAACTCTACTAATACTACTTAAACTAATTACTAAGTTTAGATAGTTCTATAAGTTATATAAGCTATACACTACTATAAAGGCTAGTAAGGGAGTAATAGTATTCTCTATAGCTACTAAGGACTCTTATAAAGAGAACTCTAGTTCCTCTAGAGAGCCTAGATATATATACTAGAAGAGATATAGGTAGAGCAAGTATTACTATTTAAATAAGTACCTTAGGCTAGAGAGGTAGTTACTAAACTAATAGACTCTTAAAGAGGTTAAGTAAAGGCTAAATAATAAAGCCTTAAGGGATAAGGTTAAAGCTACTCTTACTAAGGAAGCTAACCTTTAGAAGAGGTTATCTCTACTAGTACTAATTAATATAGCTATAACTATTAGATTATACTTAGTATTTATCTTAGCTACTAGTAATATCTCTAGCTTATAGATTCTCGATTCTAGAGTAACTAATTATATCTATAATTATACTATAAAGGACAGATATAAGGTTACTAGAATTATAGAACCTTATAAGAAGCTATTTTATAGTAACTCCTTACTTAAGATTAAGAGTTAGAGAACTATTAATATTATAGCTATCTATAAGAGATAGCTAGTAACTATCTATCTTACTCGTGTAGCCTATATACTATCTATTATAACTAATCTAGTTAGTCTTAGAAGGTTCGTTAATAGGGAAGTCTATTAGAATACTTAAACTATAGAGATTAGTTACTAAGGAAGAGTACTCTTCTTAGTTATACTAAAATATAACTAATATATACTTAAGGATAACTCTAAGACTCTCTATGTTACTACTATAGTATTAAGAGGTAATTAGAGCAGTTATCGAGTAGGGGCTACCTCGCGTTAGATAGGAGCTAGATACCTAATCTTAGTAGATAGAGCTATACTAGAGCTAGGTACCTCTACTAAGTAGGCAGGTCTAGAGCGGGACTATAGGTAGCTAATTAACCGAAGTAGCCTAACCTATAGCTACTCTAGAGCACCTCCTAGGTATATCTATTAATAGTAGCTAATAAGTATACTCTAAATATATATTATATTTCTTTATTTAAGGCGAAGTTATAAAAAGACTAATATATATATTCTAGATTATATATTATTATATCTAATTATTATAGTTAGAGAAAGAAAATTAGCCTTTTAATACGAGATAGATTACGAGCTAGATTTAGTGCAATCTAGGTCGAGCTTGTTATATAATTTTAGCTCTATAGCCTAGGCTTCTAGCTACTCTACTCTCGATATATTATACACTTTATAGACTAGCTTTCTTCCTCTTCTTCTTCTAACTCTCGATATCTTAATAAATAGACACAATTAACCTCTTATCTTGCTAGTTGTAATTACTATATCGAGAGTTCGTAATTACTATAACTAAGCAATAGAGCTATTAAATTATCTAGTTCTCTCGCTACTCGCGTAACCTCTAATAACTATAACTTACAAAGAATCGAAGAATCGAAGAAGCTCTTATAACTATAGTTCCTACGTATACTACAATAGATCGTCGCTACTACTATGTAGGTTAATACTACGAATAAGAAGAAGATAATAAGTCGAGTTATAGACAACTCTTAAAGGAAGTAGGCTACTAGCTAAATTTTTAATATCCTCTTTATTACGTATTAACTTTTATACTACGAATTATAACTAACCTTGCCGAGTATAGCTTAATCTAACTCTAGCGACGATTGCTATATAAGTAAGATAAACCTCTCTACTAACAACAATAACGAAGCTATCTAGTTAGTCTATTATAACCTCTTTCTCCTTTCCGACGCTAACCTTAGAAAGAGGCTTTAAGAGATAGATAGTATAAGCACTCTACGCGAGGCATTTAAATTTATTAAGTCTACCTTCGACAAGTAGGTCGAAGTATATAACACTACTTGTGCTAACGCTCTTAACCTATATAACTAGTTAGACACTATTTAGTCCGAGCTAGATTTAGCTAATAATATAGCGAATAACCTTACTATCTAAGCTGCGCGCTACCTCGCTAACGTTAGCAAGCTTAAGGCCGAGTTAGCCTAACTAAGAGCCGAGATAGAGTATATAATACTAGCTTCTTCTATCTAAGGTACTACCTTATTAGAAAAGATACTAGACTCTACTATATTTAGCAGTAGTACTCTAGAGTAGTTTAAGGTCTTTAAACACTAGATAAAGAATAAGATACGCGCTAATACTAACTACTATCTAACTAAGGTAACTTAGTTCGTATATCTCTACTCTCGCCTTACTAGAGAAGCTTATATCCTTATTATAGACTCCGCTAGAGACAACACTCTCGACGTTAGTACTAGCCTAGCTCTATTAGCCTAGCGCTTCGAGGACCCTAACTATAAAGCTACTATATACGCTTAGTTTACTAGCCTCTTCTAGTGTAATAGCTTCTTCGACTTGTTTATTAGCGAGTTTAATAAGTATACTCTTTATACTAAGATCGCTAACGACAAGTAGCTCTACTAGTTATACTAGAAGATCTCTAGTAAGCTATATGCTACTCTTGTTGACTTCGACACTAACGACCTTACTACTTTTATTGCTAAAGCTTGCGCTACTAATTATAACATCTAATAGAGTAACCTTATTACTAAGCACACTTAGGCTCTACGTTCTGTGCTAGCTATAAGCTATATAGCTAGTGCTCTAACTTGCGCTCTCTATTCTACCTCTACTCTAGCTACTTCTCCTACTACCTTCTACTCTATAGCCGGAGGTACTCTATAGCCTTTCTACCTCCCTTAGTCGCTTACCTATTATACCTATAGTAAGCCTAGTTATATCTCTACTAAGTATATAGCTAGCACTTCTAAGAAGGCCGCCTATACTACTATATACCCCGCTTGTACTATTAGCGCTATAGAGGAGATATAGTAGCTTTAGGACTACCTAGCTAAGTTAGATAGCTAAGTTACTAGCTTAGCTTATAATATAGATCTAGTTTAGCCTTAGTTTAACCCCGACATAGATTACAAGTTAGCTAACTTATCTAGCTAGGGAAACGACTAGCTAGAGGACAAGTCCTATTCTCTAGTAGAAGAAGAGTAATTCGATATAGATCCGGAGTTATTCGAACGCTAAATAGCGTCGTTAGTAACTATATCTCTACTATTATAACTCCTATTACTATTTACGACCTATATAATCGCGATTATACTATTACTCTTTAAGTCTTTATCGACACTAGCGCGCTTATTAGTGCCGTAACTAATTATAAGGTTCTTAACAAGCTTAAGGGTTTTAGCTACTCTATAGTATTAGCTAATTCTATCTAACTTAACACTTATAATAGTGTTCCTATAGAGTAAGTTATCTATAATATCTCCCTTACTACTACTATCTCTAGTAAGCTTAATAGTCTTATAACCTTCTATATTATAGACATTAGCTATTTCGATATTATCCTTAGCCTTAGTTAGCTTAAGGCTAATAGGGCTAATATCGATTACGAGTTTAGCTAGGTTATATACAAAGAAGAGTTTTTACTAGCTATCGTTAAGCGATAGCTACTATAGCTAATTAAAAGGCTAGGTTCTAGATCTAAGCCTAGCTCGGATCTAGGAGTTAATCTAGTTTAGATCTAGTTCGGCTATAGTTTAGCTCGTGAACTAGATTCTAGTTCGGCTACCGAGATAGAACCTATTAGTCTATATTAGCTACTAGCCCTTAGGTCGAACCTTAAGCTAGATTAGAAGGAGTTTAGGCTAATCTCTTATAGCTCTTAGTTAATAAATAAGTTCTCTTACGTACCTACCTACGTAAGTAACGCGAATAACTATACGATAGCCTTTATTAGTGCTATAGCCTTTGTATCTTAAGCTAGATACTATAGCTACGAGGTATTCGCTATCTCTATAAAGGATATCGAAGACTACTACTACTTAGTCTCTAAGCTAGAACTGAACTCTATAGAGGTTCTACTACCGGAGCTATATAAGTTTATAGACGTCTTCTCTAAGGAGTAATCTAATACTCTACTATTGCACTAGCTAGAGTTCGATAACTATATTACTCTTAAGGATAGTACTAAGCTACTATATACTAAGCCTCTATGCCGCTTGTTACTAGAAGAGCTTAATATAGTAGAGTAGTTCATTCGTAAGCACCTCGATAAGAGCTTTATTATCCCGAGCTTAGCTAGCTACTTATTATCTATTCTCTTCGTCTATAAGCCTAATAGAGAACTCTATCTCTACGTCGATTACTACGGCCTAAACGAGGTTACTAAGCGTAACGTCTATCCTCTACTACTTATAGAAGAAATACTTTACTACGTTAGTAAGGCTAAGTAGTTTAGTAAGATTAATATCTACTAGGTCTTCTACCGTCTCTATAATTCTATTAACTATAAAGACCTTACTACGTTCTCTATATAAATAGGTAACTTTAAGTAGCTAGTAATGCTCTTTAGCCTTACTAATGCCCTAGCTATATAGTAGAGGTTTATAAATTACAATTTCGTTAATATACTAGAATACTTTATATCGATTTATCTTAACGACATTCTTATCTATACTAATAGCACCTATCGTAAGCATACTAAGTATATAAAGCTAGTACTCTAGCGTCTCTACGAGCTTAGCCTTAATGCCGACATTAAGAAGAGCAAGTTCTACCTAATAGAAGTAAAGTACCTCGGTATTATTATTAGCTAAGATAGAATCCGTATAGACCCTAAGAAGGTAGAAGCTATTAGAGCTTAGAAGTAGCTAGCTCCTAGTAATACTACTTAGGTTAGAAGCTTTATTAGCTTCTATAGCTATTACTACTGTTTTATTAAGGGATTTAGCACTATTACTAAGCTACTAAATAATCTACTTAAGAAGGACACTATACTCTAGAACGACTAGTATACTACTGCCTTTAACTATATAAAGTACACTATTACTAGTACGCTAGTTCTCGTACACTTCGACTATACTAAGCAAATTATACTCGAAACTAACGCTTCCGATACTACTACCGCTAGTGTCCTATTATAGTATAATAAGTCCGACGTGCTCTACTCTATTGCCTTCTTTAGTAAATCTATAAGTATAGCCGAACGTAACTATACTATCTACGATAAGGAGCTCCTAGCTATTGTCTAAGCCTTCGAAGAGTAGGCCTCTAAGCTTATAATAGCTTAATCTAATATAACTATTTAGGTCCTTACTAACTACTAGTCTCTAATGCACTTTATAAGGACCTAGAAGCTATTACGCTACTAGGCTAGGTAGGCTCTATACCTCGCGTAGTTTAACTTTAAGATTATATATAGGCCTAGAGTAGCTAATAGTAAAGCTAACGCCCTTACTAGAAGGAATAGAGACGTACTACACTCTAAAGAAGACTCTAACCTCTACTAAACACTTCTACTATTAAAGGTGCTCGATTAACGAATTATCGACGAGCTAGATCTAGGTTATATTCGACCTGAACTAGCTACTCGAGCTAAACTAAGACTAAACTAGCCTAGTTTAACTACTAAACTATAATCTAGTTCGCGATCTAGTTCGACACCTAGTTCGCTACCTAATTCGATATCTATTTTAGCTACCGAGTTAGACCTCTATATAGTCTCTATTTTAGCTCTATAAGATAAGTAAGTCTTACTCCTTTTCGACGAGATAGCTAAAGCTAACCTATAAGACTCCGAATTCGAGTCCGCGCGAGGTATTTACTATATAACTAGCATTTTCCCTAAGTAGAAGTAGATACTACCTATAGGTATTACTATCGATAAGGGTATACTATAGGTTAATAGCTAACTATTCGTTCTAGAATCGATAGTTACAAAAGTAATCTAATAGGTATATATCTCGAAGGACTATATACACGCTAGTGCTATAAAGATAGCTATAATAATTAAGACTATCTTCTATATTCCTTAATGTAATAATAATGTTAAGAGATTCGTTACTAATTACTATAACTATAAGCGCTCTAAAGCTCGTTATAGCCTACTAGCTAGCCTTCTCTTACTACTTCCGATACCTAAGAGACTCTAGTAATATATTAGCCTAGACTTTGTTACTAGTCTACTACTAGTCGATAGCTATAATATAGTACTTTACGTAGTCGACTAACTATCTAAAGAGCGCTACCTTATTCTCTGTTTCTCTAGAGATAAAGGCATATTAGTCTTCGAGACTACTAAGCTATTATTTATATACATATAGAAGCTTTATAGTCTACTAGATACTATCACCTCTAACCGAGAACCTTAGTTCGTTAGCGACGTATAGAAGCAACTCTACTAAATCCTAAAGATTATATCTAAACTATCTACTATAGTATACTCGTAGACGAACGGCTAATTAGAGGTTACTAACTACAATTTCGAGCGAGTTATCTATATATATACCTATTAATACACTAACTAGCTTCTTATCCTTTCTATAGCTAAATTCTTAGCTAACGTAAACCTCTCGGAGAGTACTAAACTATTACTATTCGAAGTAATATAAGGATATAACCTAAGAATAAGCTTCTAGCTCCCTTTAGAACTAGGCTCGACTCGTGCTAAACTAAATAAAGCTACTATCTATATACTAGCTAAGCAAATAGAGGAAGCTTATAAAATCGCTAGAGAGAACCTCGTAAGGGCTTAATTACGTATAATAGAGTAGACTAATAAAAAGTAACTACCTATAGAATTCGAGGTTAGTAACTAGGTATAGTTATTAACAAAGAACCTCCGACTATATAGTAACTCTAAGCTACTACTAAAGAGAGTTAGTCTCTATAAGGTTCTTGAAAAACGCTTAGTACTATTATATAAGCTAGAGCTTCCGCTTGTGCTCTAACGTATCTATTCTATGTTTTACTCTAACCTACTTATAAAGTACCTCAATAACTCTCTACTAGGCTAAGCCTTCGAAAAGCTACCGCCGATATAGGTTAAGAGTAAAGAGAAGTTCGAGGTTAATAACGTTATTAATGTTAGTATAAAGGTAGGTATATAGTAACGTATAGAACTACTAGTATCTACTAATTAGATAGGTAGATAAACTAATAGCTGCCTTTATTTAATAAGGCCGGAAGCCTTATAGAAGGTAGCTAGAGAGAGTCTATTACGTAATAGGCTTAGCTAGAGCTATAATACTAAGTCTCCTCTATAATTATCTCTCCTCTATATTTAATTACTCTCGATTAAACTATATCCTTCGTAGGCCTTATATTTGCGCTTATAGGCCTCCTCTATAAGAGTAAGTTAGTACTCTTAAGTATAGAGGAAGTACTTAGCTTCTTTGTCTATGCTCTATATCTATTGTGCCTTTATTTGCTACTAATAGTAATATATTATAGTAAATATAGTCTCTTATCTAGTTCTCTATTACTAAAACATTTATTATAGTAAAACAACTAGTACTCTAGTAAACGTATATAATTTATTGTTTACTACTATAGAACTCTCTTAGAGGCTTCTAGTAAGTGTTCTATTCCGACACTTTATAACGTTAAGTACCTAGATAATACTACTACTTCTTAGAGGATAGCGACGCGTATAGATCTACTTCTCGTATTTGTTGTATTATATAATAAACAGACTACGCCTATATAGGTATATCTCTTACTACTAAATACTTTACTTCTTCTACTATACTACTTCTATGTAAGTCGCTACCTTCTAATATACTTATAAGCTATTATACTTCCTAAGTGTGTTTAGGCTAGCCTACTACGTATCTCTCTTTACTTTCTCTATAGCACTTATACTAGAGATCTTATTAGTAAGTATCTAGAGTTCTACTAGTATCCTATTAGAAGTATAGCTAACACTACTAGAAAACCTCTATAACTACGACACTAGCCTTACTAGGTCTTACGCTTGCTATAAGAAGGCTAAGGGTGTCTATTGTACTATTATAGATAACGTTCTTTTAGACCTAGTTAATAACACCTATACTACTATATAGAGGCGTACTAATATTAATCTAGATCCCGCTAACTCTATATTCGTCTAGAAGTAGTATAAGTACACTAACGAGCTAACTACTACTATGTCTAAGGTTACCGACTATAAGTAGGCCGTCGGCGTCTAGGAAGCTTACTCTAGTACTAATATTACTTCTCTCTCTAGTAAGGAACTAGAGTATACTAAGGTTACTAAACTTTATAGTCTCTATATCGCTACTAAGAACCTTATAGGTATCCTCTATACTATAAGTAGTCTTCCTTTAGGTCTTAATATTACTAACTTAGCTATAGTACTATACCGGGGAGACTATCTCTATAGCTCTAACTCTCTTCTACACTAACGTCTATAGTAGAAAGCGCTCTACTAAGGAGTCTATAGGGTCTCTAGAGCCTAAGAAGACCCCTAAGGCCGTCGCTATCTCTAGTAAGACGACTCCTAAGAAGCCTAAGACATCTAAGTCTACTACTTCTACTAAAAAGGCTATAACTCTATCTAGTAAGGTTACTAAGTCTACTATATAGGCTACTTCTAGTCGCTACTTGTCTTACCTTAACTATAACACTACTATAACCGACGCTAATAGTAAGGACAAGCTTAACCTTAGTAACCTCCCTAGGTATACTCTTACTAAGAAGGGTAACCTCTCTACTAAGATAGGTCTAGCCTTTTACTATATAACTTCTAAGATCCTCGCTAATAACTTCTATACCTTAGAGGTCTACGCTATATCTAGGCTTAACACTAGCTAGGCCTACGACTACTATAATACTATCGTAGATAGACTCGATACTTCTCTTATTAGTAGCTCTACTTATAATAAGGCTAGACTCTATTATTAGACTATTAGGGAGTATCTCGCTACTATTCTTTCTTCTAGGGACCTTAGCGTCTTCTCCGCTA
This sequence comes from Elsinoe arachidis, assembly GCA_013372555.1. Classification (NCBI taxonomy): domain Eukaryota; kingdom Fungi; phylum Ascomycota; class Dothideomycetes; order Myriangiales; family Elsinoaceae; genus Elsinoe; species Elsinoe arachidis. The sequence continues at coordinate 3,236,734 of JAAPAX010000001.1, forward strand.
CTACCTACTCTAATCTAGACTTTACTAGCTAGAGAGATAAGAATTTAGAGCTAGCTAAGCTTAACGCCTAGAATAGGACTAGTACTAAGGATCTAGTCTTAGCTAATTACTAGAATAGGCATACTATAGCTCTTATTATAGTGTTATCTCGTAGTCGTAACTAAGTAGATATAGTTAAGACTAGTAGATAAGGTTAATAGTGTCTAAGTAGATAGATTCTTAAGAATATAATAACTATACTCTTACTACTTATCTCTATACTCTCTTCGTAACTCTACTATTAGCTTTCTAGCTAACGTCTATCTAATACTTAGTTACTACTTTAGAGGTATTCTCTAATACCTTCTCTAGTTCCTAGGTTACCTCTACTAGAGTATAGCTCTTCTAGAGCACCTTTAGGAATATACTCTCTTTCTACTAACTATAGTCTAAGATCCTCTCTATCTTATATTCTATACTATTATCTACCTCGACTAGCCTAGGATCTATCTTAGTACCTTCTCGAAGGCTATATAGCTTAAGTAAGGAGATATAGAATATATTATAGATATAGGACCTATCTAGTAACTATAATTAGTAAGCCTAGGCTTCTATAGTATCTATAACCTCGAATAGTCTAAAGTACTTCGGCGCTAGCTTATACTTTACTACCTTTAACCTTAGGTTCTTAGTAGATAGAAGAACTCTATCTCCTACCTTAAAGGATATTAGCCTATACTACTTGTCGTAAGCGTCCTTCTACTATACCTAAGCTTACTTCTAGCGCTTCTATAAGCCTTGCCTTATAGAAACTAGAGCTACTATATAATCTTATATAGCTAGTACTTCTCTCTAAGAGGAACACTCTTAGTCTTTATCCGGATCTCCCTTAGTATCCTTACTAGTATATATCTCGAATAGCGACATTTAGAGCGTCTTATTCTAGAAGATATTAGCTACGTAAGTAGCTATTTTTAGCTAGTGTAACTAATCTAATTAGTCTTAAGCTCTGTAGTAACGGAAGTACTAGATAAGGGATTATTTCTACTATTCTATCTATCTATCTATTTAAGAGTAGAAGGTAGTTAATAAACGCCTTATAAGCTTTAGTTTGTAGGCAATTATTTACTAATAGGCCGTAGTAAAGACCGTGCTATAGTTAGATACTACGCCTTCTAGAACTCTATACTCTAGTATAATCTAGTCGAAAAATAGCTTAGCTAACTACTAGGCTATTATTGTCTTTTAGCACGAGATATACTTTACTATTTTAGTAAGGCGATCTACTACTACAAGTACTACGTTATAGACTATACTACTAAGCTTACTTAGTAGTATATCTATAATAAAGTCTATAGTAAGCTCTTTCTATAGCGCTTTAGACATTAGTAGGTTTATAAGCTCGCTATAAGGCATATAGGTCCGAGTCTTTATAGTCTAGTAAACGTAGTAAGTTTTTATATAGTTATTAACGTTATAATATATACTAGACTAGAAGTACTTTCTAGCTAGGAGCTTATAGGTCTTATTATAGGTAAAGTGCTCTCTATTAAACTCGTTATAGTACTAGTATAGTAGCTCTATATAGAGTACTATATCTTCTAGTACGTATATAGTATTATTCTTATATAGAAGGTTTCTCTTCTAATACTATACTAGAGACTCTCTATTAGGTCTCTACTTAGAGAGATTTACGTACTTCTATATAAGCGAATCCTGCTACTATAGACTATAGATTACTTCGAGAAGCTAGTCTATAGAACTCTCTCTCTATAGATTTTCCTTTACTATTACTACTACTATAGCGACTTAAGGTATTAATCTTAGTATTATACTAACTTAGATTAAATCTATCTTCTTTTACTTTAACTATTTACTTTATAGCTAGTTAAGCTAGTTAGCTTCTAGGGAACTACCTTTAGCGTCTTTAGTATATTTCTTATTATTAGACTAGTTATTAGAAACTCTCTTAGAGGTCTACTAGTTCTCCTTTAAATCTAAATAATTACTTTATATTATATAGATACTTGTATCTACGCCTTCTTCGAAGATAGTACTTCTTAGGCGTTCTAATAAGGATATATAAATCTACTATACTATGTCTCTAATAGCTAGTTAGCTAGCTTCTAGCTTTAACTATAAGGTTAGTAAGCTATTTATAAGACTTATATTATCTACTATTAGGTCTAGGCGACGTAAGAGAGTATCTACTAGATTCTTTAAGCTTATATAGTACTTAATTATAAAATTAAAGACTTATAGGTATACGGCCTAGTAGGCCTAATAGCTATTTAGCTACTTAGTCGTTATAAAGTACTTTCGGTTATTATAATTAGAGATTACCTAAACAGAGTCTAAAGCACTCTCGTAGTAGTATCTCTACTATTTAAATGCCTCTATAATAGAGAGAAGCTCCTAATTATAGATCTCGTAGTTCTACTCTATAGGTAGTATCTTCCGAGACTAGAAAGTAATAGAGTGCTACTTACTAGTTTCCCTAACTAGGAATAGCTAAGAGATAATCGCTCTAAGGGTAAGCTTAGACGCGTTAGTCTCTATTCTAATTAGCTTAGACAAGTTATAGTGCCTTAGTACTAGCGCTTCTATAAAAGTCTTCCGGATTGTCTTAAATATCTCTTATTCCGGATTAGCCTACTTCTAGAGTGCCGATTACTTCCCTTTCTATAATCCTTTAAATAGAGCTATTAAGAGTTCTATAATCTTTAAATAGTTCTTAATAAACCGATAGTAGAAGTTAGCGAACTCTAGGAACTATTAAACGTCGTAGTAGCTATTTAGTATAGGCTAATCTATAATAGTAGAGACCCTCTAGGGGTCTATTATAACTCCTTTAGTAGTTACTACGAAGCCTAGGAATTCGACCTTCTTCTAGAAGAAGTTATACTTCTTTAGGTTCGTATATAGTACGAACTGCCTTAACCTCTCTAGTACTAGCCGAAGGTGCTACTTATACTCCTCTATAGAGTTACTATAGATAAGAATATTGTCTAGATAAACTACATAAAAGACATTAACTAGCTCTATAAGAGCTTAATTAATATAGGCCTAGAAGGTAGTAGAGGCGTTAGTTAGCCTAAAGGGTATTACTATATACTTAAAGTAGCTATAACAAGTACAAAAAGTAGTCTTCTACTTATTACTAGCCTTAATTCGAATACGGTAGTATACATCCTTAAGATTAAGCTTTAAGTAAATAGCTACTCTATCTAGCCTATTAAGCGTCTTACTAATTAAGAGTAAAGAGTGTTAATTCTTAATAGTAATAGTGTTTAAGCTATAGTAATCGATATAGAGTTAAAGGCTACTATCTTTCTTAGAGACGAAGAGGATAGACACGCTAGCTAGACTCTCTAACCTATAGATCTAGCTCTTAGCTAGCGCGTTATTAAGGTACTTATAGAGAACTATAAGTTCCTTTCCTAAGAGGTTATAGAGGAGGTAGAAGAGAGATTCTTTCTCTTCTACTAGATCGATAGAGTATACTACGTCTCCTGTAGTGTATATCTATATAGGATCGATAATAAAGACATTATAGTAGTCTTCTATATAGGATAGTAGCTTCGCTACTCTATTAGGTAGGACCTCTATAGAGGTACTAGCTACCTTCCGAACTATAGTATTTAGTATTATATCCGATACTACTAGGGCAAATCCTTAGTTCTCTACGAGTAAGAGGTTATAGAACTCTTTAGCTTATACTACTCTAATGCTAGTAATGTCGTAGCTATATCTCTACTAGTTAGTGTAACTATCTATTATAATACTCTAGTTATATCTCTATAGCTAGCTAAGAATAATAGAAAAGCTTATTTCTAACATGTAGAATACGCCTTTTAACTTATATATTACTCTAGTGTCGTCCGTAAGGCAGAGATTAACCTTATAGACGCTATAATAGTAAGCCTCCTTACTCTAGAAGCCTCTAACCTAAGGGTACTCTACATTAGTCTTCTATAAGTTATGCTAGAGAGCAAATACTAGATTAATAATATTAACATCTACTACGTTATCTAGTAGTATCTTAACCTCGATCTTACTATTAGGGCTAAGTACTAGGCTTTAGTAGGCCTAGGCCGGAAGTACTATAGGAGCTCTATAGCTCCGAGATAGACTTCTCCGGCGTCTAGCTATATATTATATAGGAGTAGAAGTACTCTTCTCTATCTTAATGTTCTAGACTTAATTATCTTATCTATTCCCGCTTCGGCTAGCGTTACCCTCTTTAGAGTAGGCCGACAAGTAGTAACTCTTCTTATAGTAATTATAGTACTTAACCTTAGAAAAGTCCTAAGTACCTCTACTACCTTTCTAATTAGTCTCCTAGCTACTACTACTTCTATAGCTCTTACCTTTGCTCTTACTCTTACTCTTCTACTTATCCCTTGCCTTACTTTAAGTACGCTTACTATAGTTACTACTAGAGGCTTCCGAGGAAGCTCTACGCTACTTCTATAGCTTATAGTTGTTACTCTTAGCAAGGTTCTCGAGGGTAGAGACTTATATAATAAGCTTCGCGCATGTAGAAGGCACATTAGAGAACTAGAGAATCTGCTTATATAGATTAGACAATAATTTAGCTAGATAGTGCTACGCTAGATACTTACTATTATACTTTAGCTCGATTATTTCTTCTAGAGATACTAGTTAATTCGAGAACTTCTAGACATTCTTACTCTCCTTCTAGAGGTAGTTTTAGTAGAAAAGAACTATATTTATCTCTCGATTAATAGGGTCTTTAACTTAGTCGTTAACGAAGCTTAAGAAGTCTCCTTTATAGAAGAGATTACACTAGTTTAATGCGTTAAGCGTATAGAGGTATTCCTATAACTCTCTAAGAGATAGAAATAGATATATTATAGTATAAGTAATGTAGTACTAATCTAGATAAGAGATATTAGTAAACTACGAAGGGTTATAGTTAAAGACTATCTAGAGGCTCCTTCTAAAGGACTAGGCCTTATAGATAGATTTAGCCTTATACTACTCTAGTTCCTTAGCCTTCGTAGAGAGCCCCCTAGTAGGTAGCGTTACTAGCTAGCCTATAGTAGATAGACCTATTAAAACTAGTACTAGAGGAGCTATAGGTATTCTCTTAGTAGTTCTATAGGGACTAGCCGAAGTTATACTAGTATTCTAAAGGCGATTATAGTCTTAGACTAAATTCTCTAGGTTAGCTAGCTAAGCTATAATAGCCTTAAGTAATATAGCGGTATAGCTACTATTACTACTAGTTAGAGTATGCCTTTCTTAGCTATCTCTATTATCTCCTAGCTTTTCTAATATTCTTAACTATAGATACGAAGTGTCCTCGATAATACTACTATCTATCTAGATAGCTTCTAAGTCGATTTACTCTTATATAATCTAATCGTCTATATTAATAATTCTATAGGCTACGACTAAAGGGAGCTATTAGAACTATAAGAGTAGGTATATAGTAACGTATAGAACTACTAGTATCTACTAATTAGATAGGTAGATAAACTAATAGCTGCCTTTGTTTAATAAGGCTAGAAGTCTTACAGAAGACAGCTAGAGAGAGTCCGTTATGTAATAGACTTAGCTAGAGCTATAATACTAAGTCTCCTCTATATAATGTTCTTTAAGAAGCTTATACTCTATTATATCGAGGAAGTTAAAGAGTATATTATATATAGTCTATATATAATAGATTAGTAGTTATCTAGTAGTACTTAGCTAAGTAGTAGTCTTCTTAAAATTCTCTAGTATTTTAGCTACTAACTTAAGGTATTACTATTTATATAGACTAAGTATAAGTCTTATAAGATCTTTACTATCTATATTAGATAATAGTTAGTTATTATTTGTCTCCTATCTAGCTAAATTAGAAAGACTCTTATATATAATCTTATTCTTAAGCTACTTCTTAATAAAGAGTTTTAGATTAAGAGCTTATTAATATATATTATATATAGAATTCTACTAGGTTCTAATATTATAAATAACTTATAGGTATTTCCTTAGAGATATATCTTTCTATAGTAAGGTAAACTACTTAAATCTCTATAGAGAATTATTAATTATAATATAGATTATATAGAGCTAAAACTTGTTAGTCTATAATAAAGCGCTATAATAATTATTATACTTTTTATAGTATATTTAGAATAGAAATATTATACTAAATATCTTTTATATATCTTTATTATAGTCTTTAGGTATTCTTAATCTCTTCGCTAGTATTAAGCTTAAGAAATATAATAATATTCTATATAATAAAGTTAATTATATATACTAGATAAGAGATAGTATTTTCCTTAGTATTCTATTTAATATTAAGCTTCTCTAGGTTCTTCTCTAGAGCTTCTTATAATATCTTATTATTACTAGTATTATTAGCTATTATAGTAAGTAGCTATTATTTAATATCTATATCTTTAAGTACTTAAAGAACCTTATTTACTATTACTTCTCTAGTATACTAACCCCGAAGTAGTACTATATTAAGTAATTTCTTCTATATCTTCTATTAGTTATTAATAAAATAGACTTTAATTATAATAAAGCTAAGATAGTTATTTACTAACTAACTATTAAGTATAATTAATAGCTTTATTATACTACTAAGATTATATAGTAATAATTTCTAAAGCTTATTAAACTATATATTAAGGTATATCTAGAATAATAACTAGCTCGGTATTACTATATTAGATTAAAGGAAATAAAGGAATTATCTAAAGATAAAATACTTAACTATATAGAAAGACTAGTTATAATTAGTAATAATATATATAAGTTTCTTATAAAAGTAGTTATAATTATAGCTTAGAACTATATTAAGATTAATAAGTAGTTACTTATAAAGTTATTATATTAATAGTTATACTTAGCTCTAACTATGTCGAAATATAGTAGTATAAGTATACTTTTAGCTTCGAAGATATCTTATTACTACTTTATTACTAATAGAGCTATATATAGGATATACTACTATATTACTATAATAGTAATAGATAAGATAAAGTATACTAGTTATAATTTTAGTAGCTTCTATAAAGAAGACCTAGATTTCTCTAGTTTATTTATCTAAATTCTATACTAGATATACCTTTATACTAGATCTATATATTAAAGTAGTAAGAGTTTAGTTCTACTAGAGTTTCTAGCTTTACTATAATAGTTGCTCTAATTTTAGAATATTTAAGATTAGTAGAGAGTATCTAATAAGCTATAATATATAAGAAGTCTCTTACTTACTAGTATACTATACTAATAGTTTAAATTTAGATAGCTAGGCTAGGAGGTTAAGTAATAGTATAACTACTTCTTAAAGTTAAGGATTAATATTATTATTTAAGTCTAATATTATAGTTTCTAGACAATTTCTATTACTTAGACGTAATAATATACTATAAGAAATATATATCTCCTATAGTAGATATTTCTATTACTAATAATTAGTATTTTATATATAGGTAATTATTAGTAGATTCTTAAGAATAATTAAACTATTAGTTAGCCTATTCTATAGTAGTAACTACTCTAATCTTTAAACCTGTTCTACTCCTCCTTAGTATTAATATTAGCTATCTCTATATCTTTAGCTTTCTTATTTCTAGTTCTCTACTTAATCTCTTTATTATTATTATTATTATCCTTATCCTCCTTAGTATTACTAGTCTTCTTAATATTAGTATTTTCTTCTTTACTATCTTTATTCTTAAGAAATCTAGCCTAGATAGTAATATACTAGTTATCTATCTTATACTTATTAGGAAGCTTATTAAGCAATTTTTTAATTATATTATTATTATTAGTATTAATTACTTTCTTATACTTATTATTATTATCTAGCTTATAGTATTTACTAGTATTAGAAAGCTTAAGTTCTCTCTAGGAAGTATACTTAGAAGAGGAAGTAGAGTTATAAGATTTATATATTATTAGATATATACTATAATAAAAGAATATAATAAATAACTTATATCTAGTTAGAATCTATAACTATTACTATTTCTTTAGTAGATATATCCTTAATAAACTTAAGGAATTTATTCTTTATCTACTAGCTTATATCTTTATTAATAGTAAGCTTAGTAGTACTAGACTAGTAGATTTAGTAGGTAAGCTTCTTAATGATTCTACTAGAGTTAAAGAGCTACTTATAGCCTCTAGTAGAGTACTAGTTAACTTTGTCGAGGTTAGTATTATAGACTTTTTTAAGAGTAGCTTTATAGTCTCAATAGCTAATAAACTTATAGATCTTCTACTATTTAATATAGACTTCTCTAAACTTTCTAAATAGCTATTCTTCTATACTTAATTAGTTCTATATGTAATAATATAGTATAATAATATAGTACTAAAGCTAATACTTATAACTCTACTAACTATTAAAACGCTTCTATTTAAGAGCTTTAAGCCTCTTTATAAAGACCTTATCTCTAGTATCTCTCTTAAGAAAGTTTATAGACTTATCTATATTAAATTTCTTAAATAGTTAGGACTTTACTCTATAATTAGTAGCTCTAGTATTACTAAGAGCTTTCTCTTTAGTAGTATACTAAGCATCTTTATCTCTGCGCTAGATGTTATAGTAATTAAGCTTAAGGGTATAGATAGACTAGACTAAAAGATTAATAGAGCAACTATAGCTTATAGTTACTTAACTACGCTAACCGATCTAGTATATAATTTCTACTTCTTTAGAAGTAAATCCCTAGTACTATTAGTATATTACTATAATAATATACTATAAGAAATATCTCTATTATTTCCTCTAGCTCCTTATTAACTTTAGTCTTAATTTCTACCTCTAACTCTTCTTTCTACTCTATTATATTCTTATTAACAATATCTAGATTACTATAGGTGTCTTCTACTATATCTACTAGTATATTACATAGTTATATCTTATAGTAAGTAATATAATATTAGAAAGATAAGAGTTAAATATAAGAATTAGTAGAAGGAGATTATAATAAAGAAGAAGAAGAAAAGATAAAGAGAAGAAGTATAATATATTAGCATAAATAATAATAGCTTATATATAATTATATAATAGAGGTAGCTAGGGTAAGATATAAAATATAGTATATAAAATATAGTATATAAAATATAGTATATAAAATATAGTATATAAAATATAGTATATAAAATATAGTATATAAAATATAGTATATAAAATATAGCATATAAAATATAGTATATAAAATATAGTATATAAAATATAGTATATAAAATATAGTATATAAAATATAGTATATAAAATATAGTATATAAAATATAGTATATAAAATATAGTATATAAAATGTAAAGTATATAGTATATACTAATTATTTGTTTATTATAGCTTATTATTATAGAGTAGCGACATATAGCTAATACTAAATAATCTAGTAGATTTAGAGTTTTTAATTATATAGTCTTTATAATATATATATATAAGATAGAATCTTATATAATAATATTCTTAGTAAGATAGAAATATATTAATCTATAAATTTTATATTTCTTATATATTCTATTATCTACTATCTATAATAGTAATAATAGCTATTACTAGCTACCTTAGTATTACTTATATCTTATATATAGATTCTTCTCTTTCTTTCTTTTCTTTTTCTCTTTCTTCTTTTCTAGATTCTATATTACTATTATCTTCCTTACTAATATTCTTACTAGTATTTTTACTTTTAATCTCTTTTATATTATAATTACTAGAACCTCCTCTAGATTTCTTTAGATTAACTATATAATTATTATTAGTAGTAGTAGTAGTAACTATAGTAATAAGTCTAAAGAGTATAGTACTAACTAGAAGAGAGAAAGGCCTATTTACTAGTAGAAGAGGTAGTAAGTAGACTAGTAGTAAGACTACTACTAGAAAGTAGTCTTATAAGTCTATAGTAGCTACTACTAGTCTAAAGAAAAGATATAAATTTAAAGTAGAAAGTATATTTTTATTATAGTTTTTTATTATAGTACTAATTTATTATAGCTATTACTCTTTATAAAATTAGATATTACTAGAAGTCTTCTAACTTTTCTTTCTATAAGCTATCTTTTACTTATCTTATCTACAAAATTTCTAAAAGCTTTATACTAACTAGTAGAGATAGTTACTACTACTAGAGAGATACTATTATAACTCTTTAGAAAGTATCTAAGACTTTTCTTTATAAGTACTTTAAAGGTTTATAGTATTATTAATAATATATTATAAGCTAAGTTTACTAGATCTAAACCTAAATACTATTTATATAAGGAGAGTTACGATCTAGAATAAAGATAGTAGTTTAGTAAGGCACTACTACTCTAAATTTAGTATATATAGTATTAAAGCTATTTAAGATTATAAGATAGGCAAAAATCCTATCTATAACTAAGTACCTAGGCTAGCGAGGAATTAGTTTAGTAATAGTAGTAATAGTAGTAATATATTATAGGTATTTTTAGGGGCTTAGGCGTTAGGCGCTAATTGGCTATAAGGATTTAGAGTCTAGCTAGCTTCGGATAGCCTATGTATATAGGCTCTAACTTTAGTACGCACTACTAGAGGAACTTAATTTCCTTAAGTATTATTAGCACTATAGAATTAGAGCTATCCTTATACTACTCTAGTAGATTATTATATATACTTACTAGTATTAATATAATCTACCTCTAATATAATAATACTTCCTTACCCTACTTAGGAAGTAGTTTAAGGATAGCTATTATAAGGACATAGTTAGGCTCTATAAGTAATAAAGAGAGATCTAGGACTCTAATAACTACTCCGGGAGAACCGATTATAGTAACTATATTACTAGAAGAATACATCTACGACGCTAAATAGCGTCGTAATTGCCTCCTATAAGAGCGAACTCTTAGGTAGATAGAGGAGTAAATTACTCTACTTAAGAAGGGAGGAAATCTAGATACTATCGACCTCCGAAGTAATATAGGTATAAGATCCTTAGCTATAAGCTATAAGCGCTACGTATCTTAGGACGTAGGACTCTCGTAGACAAAGTATAGTATAAGACTAAAAGATCCTAAGGAATATAAAGGAAGGAGCCTAAGAGAACATAAGGAATTTATTAGAAGCTATAAAATAGCCTTCTAACTTACTCTAGAGAACTTCTAGTTAGAGAATAAGAAGGTTACATAGGTAAGCTAGTATCTAGCAGGAGAGCTATACGAAGCCTAGTACTCTTATCTAGAGTATAAGCTTATTATAAACCTCTATAGCTAGGAGTAGTTTAAGACCTACTTACTAGATATGCTCTCTAATCTAATTAATCGCACCTTAGAAGCAATAACTACGTATACTACTATAGTATAGCTACCTAGCTAAAACATCCGGACTTTTATAACCTACTTAGAGACTCTTAAGAACTAGCTACTCTCTTACTTAGAGGAGTATCGTATATAATATCTCTTCTCTAAACTCCGCTCTAAACTATAGTAAGTAATTACTAACTACTACTTAGTACCTTCTACTAGAGAAGTGCTTATTAACTTAGGAGTAACGCTAGAGTGTAATTTCTAAAGCACTAGTAAACTATAGACTTCTCGTAACTAGCCTATAGGTAGCTCTAGAAAGCTATAAAGGAAAGACTAGCTAAAAGAAGGCTCTACTAAGAAGGACTCTTCCTTCTCCTATAAGGTAGAGATAGAGTACTACTTCTATAAAAGGAAGAGGCACTATACTAATAAATGCTAGAAGAAGGCCGAACTCTTAGATATAAACAAAGAGCCTATTACTTAGGTTAGATAGGCCTAGGGAAAAGGCTAAGCCTCGTAGTTACCTTAGAAACTACGAGGCGCTAAGCTATTAATATCTTACTAGGGATAAGGTATACCTATATTATAATAGAAGCTACTAGCGTCGACTGCTAAGTAGGAGTTATTCTTGACCTATAGGCAGAGGTTAGCCTTATTAGCTAGCATATAGCAGTTAAAATAAACCTTAAATTAATCCTAAGCGACCTTCTATAGCTAGCCTAGGTAGGCTTAGAAAGGAAAGCTACTTATATAGCGTACGAGATATAGGTAGTACTTACTAACAACTAAGATACTACCTATAGAGTTAAGACTATAGTCTATAGAGTAGACAAAGAAGGACCTAAGTTACTCCTAGGTAACCCCTTCTTATAGAGAGAGAATATCTAACTTAACTATAGACAGCAAACCTAGACATAGAGAATTAAGAATAATTTATACATCTAAATAGTTACTGTCTAGTAGCTAGAGAAGGAAGAAGGTTATATCCATTTCCTAGGTATAGTTAGGAGCGACCTAGAATACGAGAGTATAGTCGTATATATCTAGATTATAGATGTCTCTTAGGAGTATTATATGCTAGACGCCTTATTAGACTACCTAGATGTATTTAACTTAGATATAGCTAAGATTCTACTAACTATAAAGGAGAGAGACTATTAGATCCTAATTATGCTAGAAAAAGAGCTACCTTATAGTCTACTTTATAACCTCTCCTTACGTAAGCTAGAAGTGCTATAAGTATACCTCGAGGACGCCCTAAAGAAAGGCTAGATCCGCTATAGTATAAGCCTAGTAGAAGCCCCTATCCTGTTTATACTAAAGAAGGATAGTACTCTCCGCCTATATATAGATTATAGAGGCCTTAACGCTATTACTATTAAGGATCGTTACCTGCTCCCCTTAGTAGGTAAGATACTAGATTACTTATTAGACATATATTACTATATAACCTTAGATCTAAAGGATGCCTATAACAGAATCCGTATTAGTCTAGGGGATAAATAGAAGATAGCCTTTAGAACACGCTATAGACACTTTAAATATCTAGTTATACTCTTTAGGCTTACTAACGCCTCTACTACCTTCTAAGCTTATATTAACTAGACTCTAAGAGAGCTAGTAGACAATCTCTATATAGTGTACCTTAATAATATTCTTATCTACACCTATAGCGAGGATCTAGAGACCTACTAGCGAGTAGTTAGTATAGTTCTTAAACGCCTAAGGCAGGTAGAGCTATATACTAACTTAGCTAAGTATATCTTTGCTACTAAGGAGGTTTCCTTCTTAGGGTTTATTATAGGCACGCAAGGTATCTACGCTAATCTAGTAAGAGTAGTAACTATCTCTAGATAGCCTCGACTAACTAGCGTTAAGGAGCTTTAGTTATTCTTTAGCTTTACTAACTTCTATTATAGATTTATTTAGAATTATATAAAGCTAATAGCATCTATAATAGATCTCTTAAAGAAAGAGCACGCTACCTTTATATAGCTAGACTTAGTAGAAGAGAGCTTTATTTAGCTTAAAGCCTACTTTATAGATACGCTACTTCTATACTACTTCGACCCCTAGCGTCCGATATGCCTAGAGATAGATACCTCTACCTTTATAGTAGCTAGTATTCTCTTATAGCTCTTTAAAGATGACAAATAGCACCTAGTGGCTTTTATCTCTAAGAAGCTATAAGAAGCAGAGCGTAACTAGGAGATTTATAACTAAGAACTATACGTAATTATATATTGCTTTAAGTAATAGCGCTACTATTTAGAGAGCACTTAATATATAGTATAGGTCCTTAGTAACTATAACAACCTACGAGGCATGTGCGATATAAGTAAGCTAAACCCGCGCTAGGCAAGATAGGTGTCCTATCTAGGAGCCTTTAATTTTAAAGTCTAGTATAGACCTAGCAAGTCTAATCTAGTAGATAGGCCCTTACAAAGAGTAGACTACTTTAAAGAGAACTACGCACTTATAAGGTTATTACTAACCTTATAGAACAAGCTTAACTTAGTAAGTAATCTTAGATTAAATCTAGTTACTGCTAAAGTATAGATAGTTAGTAGGTTTAGCTCCTACCCCGAGCATAGCTTAGAACTTGTAGGTTAATAGCCTATAAGTTATAAACGCGGATCTAGCTAAACCGCTAGTGCTATAGAATATATACTATATATACTACACTACATAGCTAGAGTACTAGTTACTAGCGAACTTACATTAGTAGAGGACACCTCTCTATTATAAACTATCTATATACTTTAGTAGAAGGACGCTTTTGTAGTTAAGCATATAGCCGATTTAGAGTAGAAAGATCGCACCTAAAGTAGCAAGAAGACACTAGTATAGCATAAACGTAAAGATAGTACTCTAATATATAAGAGTAGGCTATATGTTCCTAATAAACCTAGCCTTAGGCAAGAAATCCTATACTAACACTATAACTCTTATATAGCTAGCTACTATAGTATAGCTAGAACGTATAATCTAATTAGTAGACACTACTACTAGCTATTATTAGATTAAGAAGTGCGTAAGTATATAAAGTTATATAGCACTTACTAAAGGTTAAAAGCACTAAGGTATATACTATATAGTAAGCTCTCCTTCTTACCTATTCTTACTAATATCTTTAAAGAAGTTATACTAGACTTTATTATAAAGTTACCTCCTATAATACATAATAGTAGTGCTTATAATACTATCCTTGTGATTTGTAATAGATTGTCTAAGATAGCTATCTATATTATAGCTAAGGAGATATAGACTATAAAAGACTTTATAGATGTCTACTTTAAGTATATAATTTATAAATATAGTGCATAAAAGGGTATTATATTAGACAGAGAATCTCTATTTACTAGTTAATTCTAGATAGAGATTTGCTACTAAATATAGATAAAGCACAGGTTAAGTATAGCTTTCTATCTGTAAATAGATAGCTAAATAGAACACTAGAATTAGACTTTAGAGCACTACCTTCGAGTCTTTACTATAGAGAACTAGTCTAACTAGCTAAGTCTACTTTATATAGCTAAGTTTACTTATAACAACTCTATACATGTAGCTACTAAAGAGACACTATTCTATACTATACTTAGTAAATACTCTATTCTCTACCTTCTACCTAAGGATAGGTAGCTAGAGAGGGAGGTACTAGTAGTAGTACGACAAGTGTAGAATATATATATATTGTAGGTAACTCTATAAGAGCGCTTAAGTGCTATAGTAGAGTATTAAATATAGTACTATAATAGGAAGTATACCTCTATAAGGTTTAAACTAAGGAATTTAGTATAGCTAAACACAAAGAACCTTAAGCTTAAAGCACTAAGTAGGAAACTTTTAGACAAGTTTATAGGCCCTTTCTATGTAAAAGAAGTAATTAACTTATAGGTATATCGCTTATAGCTACTAAGTAACTATCGTATATACGATGTGTTCTATATATTACTACTAGAGCCTTTTTACCTAAGAGAAGGAGAGGAACTACCTAATATAAGAGCGCTAGAGTTAGTAGAGGACAGAGAACAAGTATAGTAAGTAGAAAAGATATTAGCTAAGTACACTACGTACGCAGGAAAGAAGAAGTATCTACTTAAATAGGAAGGATATAATAAAACTAAAAGCTCCTAGATAAAGGAAGAGAACTTTAAAGAGATAGATAACTTGTTAAGGGAGTTTAGGGAGAGTAGTAAGCGTAACTAGGGACAGGATAAGAATAAGTAGCTTAGCGTAGGCTAGTAGTTTACTCGCGAGAATGCCGCTATAGGCTTATAATAAGTATCCTTAGTATTAGAGACTTTAACCTTATAACTTTACTAGGAGCATAAGGCTAAGGATCTAAAACTGTCTATTGCTATCTATAGGCTCTATAGCCTAGTATCTTCGCGAGAATAACACTAGAAACACCTATACTATACCTGCTTAACTCCTCTAGAACGTAAGCGATAAGCGTAGTAACTACTTATCCTTAATTATAACATCTAGATTATCCTAGCTATGATATTAGCAAGCGACTAACAAGCGATATAAGTATAATTATACCTTAACCTGCTTATTATTATTATCCTCCTCTCTAAACCTACTAAACTTACTCTCCTTACTAGCCTCCTTACTACTCTCCTTACTAGATCTAGATCTAGAACTAGAACTAGACCTAGATCTAGAGCTAGAATTAGAGCTATCATCCTATCTACGATGTTAGTATACGAGATAGGTGCGAGGTAGTAGCGAACTTACGCTAGAGCTACTACTATTATTACTACCTCTATTACTACTACTACTATTACCCCTACTATCTCTACTCTCTCTACTACTACTACCACTATCTCTACTATCTCCTCTACCCCTACTATTGCCACTACCACTATAACTACTACTACTACCCTATTTACGATGTTAGTATACGATATAACTAAGAGGCAGATACGAACTTATACTGCTATTGCTACTACTAGTACTACCCCTACTAGGACCACTAGGCCTACTACTAGGACCACTAGGACTACTACTAGGCCCAAACATTAGGTAAGGACTACTACTAGGCTCTCTACTACTAAAGCCTAAGGGACTAGGCTATTATAGCTGTTAGTATAATACTAAGCTACGAGACAAGTACGAACTTACGTAGCTAAACTGCTAAATAGCTATCTATTTAAGGACATTAGTAATTCTCCTTTACTCTAATAGCTATAGCCTCTCTATATTAGGGCTAGACTTAGGAACTTTTATAGATATCTCTAAAGGATTACCTCTAAGCTCTGCGATATGCCTATAATTCTCTAGCTATTAAGTTAAAGTATACTAGGCGCGCGTAAGCTTTAAGCCTATATGCTAAATAAGAGAGTTAGTACCTCTCCTATTCCTAGGGAAAGTGCTAGTAGCTATAGCATTAGAGTAGGCATTATAGAAAGCGTATATATGCTCTACGCGACTATTAAAGCTAATCGAGATCTAAGGGTATTAGTAAGGTCGTATATAAGTATCACTTATAGGTATTCTTACTAGAGTATAGGAAGACCTATTACTATAAGTGCAATAGTTACACCTCTTGAGGTTTAGCTTGTTATAGATAATGCTATACTTCGTAATTTCGTATATATAGCACATGTAAGTTAGCACGTAGGGTATAGTTATATCGCAGGTTGCTCGCCTACTAAAAGCATATTCGGGAGCGTAATTAAGGGCAGTAGTAGAGATGTATATTAGCCTACTAAAGGCAACTATAATACTAGGCAAGGAAGGTGTAGTATACGTAATAGATGTTATTATAGAAGAAGAGAAGAGCAGGCGCGTTGTAGAAATATATTTTAGCTATAATTGTTGTTATTATCCTACGCAATAAAGGAAATCCTAGCACTAAGGACCTAGGAAGCAAAAATCCTAAATAAAGCCTAAACAAAGCGCATATTACCTACCTTCCTAGAAGCGATAAAGCCGTAATAACCTTACTTGTCGCATGTGTCTTGCGCAAGAATTACTATATAGACGTAAGTAGATAGAAGTAGCACTACTAGACACTCTTTTCCTATAGTTCCTACTAAGGTTTAATAGGTTTTTATTAAGGCTAGCTACTAGGGACATTAGCTAGAGGAGGAGGTAATGTTATAGATATTTTTAGAAGCTTAGGCGTTAGGCGCTAATTAGCTATAAGGATTTAGAGTCTAGCTAGCTTTAGATAGCCTATACGTATAGGCTCTAACTTTAGTACGCACTACTAGAGGAACTTAATTTCCTTAAGTATTATTAGTACTATAGAATTAGAGCTATCCTTATACTACTCTAGTAGATTATTATATATACTTACTAGTATTAATATAATCTACCTCTAACATAATAGCTATAGGAATAGGATAATAAGATTTTAGTACTTTTACTTACTTAATGTAATAATATACTATAATAATAATCTTTTTTCCTTTCTAAAATTTGCTCTATTTACTCTACTATTACTTATAGTGTTAACAGGTTCTAGTATATATATTATAAGCCTATTAGGCACCCTCGGGTAGGGGTAGGTAGGTACCTAGTACTAGCCTCTACCTAACGTGAAAATAGCCTAGCCTAAGCTTAGTAGGTAGAGACTAGGTTAGCACAGACTATAGGTAGAGTTAAGTCTAGGTTATAGCTACTATTTTAGGTACCTAACCTAGCCTAATAACTGCTCTAGAGATAATAAAGATCCTTATCTATTAGTATTTACCTTAGTTATTATAAGGACTAATTAATCTTAGTATAAAGTTATAGACTATCTAAGTATAGAGTCTATTAATTACCTTCTAGCTATTATAGTTAGTAGTAAACTAACTCTAACTAAGTCTAACTTAGCTTAGCTAATCTATCTTAGATTACTATATTAGACTTATAAGCTATCTAATACTTAGTAGCTTATATTATAAAGCTCTAATACTAAGATTACTATAATAAAGCTCTTTAAGAGAACTATCTTTAATATTATTATTAACAGATTTATAGGCTTTAATAAGGTAAGATATATAAGTTACTTTACCTATAGGATAACTAACTATAATCTAGTTACTAGTTATACTTATAGATATAAGCTTAATAAAATTACTATTAAGATAATTATCTATATTAAGACTAATCTTAGCTTTAAGATTAGATTTATTAGAAGCGATAATAAGGATATATTTAGCCTTAGATTTACTATCTTCCTTAATAGTAAAGGCATTTAGTATAAGCTATCTACTTCTTATACTTCTATATAGAATAGTTATAGTAAGAGGATTAGATTAATACTATTAAGGAGAGTAAGAGTAATTACTATCTTTACTAATCTCCTAAAGGAACTATACTCTAAACTCTATAGGTTAGTAGCTTATCTAATAAATAGAACACCTCTTAGGAAGCTTAACTAGAAGACTTTCTTTAAGCTAGTATATAGATATCCTCTATCTATATTATATCTAAGGCCTCTTAGATATAAGGCTTATACCTTAGATAAGTATATTATAAGTAGTAATAAGATAGTACTAAGGGCACTTATTAGATATCTAGTAGACTATAATTCTACTAACATCTTTAGAATTTATATACTAGTCTTAAAGAAAATCCTTAGAATAAGAGATATTAGGTTTAATAAGACTTAGTTTTACAAACTAGAAGAACAACCTTAACCTTAACTAATTAGACTACTTAACCTACTAAGGCTTCTATAGGAAATTAAAGAGTATAAGGTTAAGACTAAAGGGGTAACTAAAGTCTAGTCTAAGTAATTAAGCTTAACTAAAGTAAGCTATTAAGCTTAATAAAAAGATTAACTAACTAAGGTACTAGATAATTATAGGTTATTATTATAGCTAATATCTCTAGATCTAAGCCTAGCTTAGATCTAGGAAGCTTAATAGGCTCTATTACCTCTACTAGATAATTATAGTGTATTATTATAGTTACTAATCCTAGATCTAAGCCTAGCTTAGATTAAGAATATTACCTTACTAGAGTAATTCTATAATACTCTAGCCTCTCTACCTTCTATAGTTAAATAGCTATTACCTTTACTAGAGGTTTAGATAAAGACTAAAGGTAATAGAGTAGAAGTTTAACCTAAAGAGGTATCTAAAGTTTAGTCTAATTAATAGCTAAGGAGAATTACTACTAAATTAGCTAACCTATTACCTAAGTATATTATTACTATAAGGAGAACTAGGAAGCTAAGAAGGTAAGTATATATTACTATACTTACTTAGCCTTATAAAGCTCCTAGATATTATTAGACATTTAATGCTTATCTACTAATAAAGCTAATATAGCCTTAACTAGAGCTAAAGGATAGCCTTCCTCCTCTACCTACTAATCTTAAGGAACTTTAGACTTATCCTTATAGAGAGTAATTCTAATAAGCTATAAGAGCTAAATTACTTACCTTATACTCTAAGTATATATAGACTATTATACTAGCCTTATAAGCCTTAAGAAAGCTAGTTCTACTAACTTAGGTATTTATATATAAAGTTAATAACAAAGAAGAAGTTATTAAGTATAAAGCTAGGCTTTATATTAGAGATAATCTCTAATTTATAGAATTAGAGACTTATATAGCTATACTAGTAGCTAAGATCTTTAGAATGCTTATAGCTCTTCTTACTTATAGAGATATAGAGGCTATTTAGATAGATATAGTTAATATCTATATTAATAGCTCTATTAATAAGACTATCTACTATACTATTTCCTCTAGATTTAAGCTTATCCTAGAGGAGCTAAGGAAGGACTATCCTAGTATTACTCTATTAGAGGCTATTATCTTACTTAATAAGGCTCTATATAGTCTTAAATAAGCTCTAGCTCTCTAGTATATAGAGTTTACTACTACTCTAAAGAGTCTTAGATTTACTTAGGCCTCTAAAGCTTCTTGTCTCTAGCTAACTTCTAAAGTAATAATCTTCTTCTTTATAGATAATATTACTCTTATATACCTTAATAAGTATAAGCACAAGGCTAATACTATTATTTTAGCTCTCTATATTAAGTATAAGATAAAGATACTTAGGAATCTTAGCTAGTTCCTTACTATATAGGTTATAAGGGATAGACTAGCTAAGAAGCTATAGCTAAGCTAAGCCTAATACCTATAGTAAATATATAGTAGATTTATTACTAAGCCTATAAGGCTAGTCTTATTACTACTACTAGTAGAGATACTCTAACTAAATAAAGACTAAGTATTACTCTAAGAGATTTATCTATATTAGTAGAAGATAGAATCTATTAACTTTATAGTAGTTATTACTAGGCCTAATATAGCCTTTGTAGCTTCTAGACTATTAGAATATCTAACTAATCCTTTACTAATATATTAGAAGCTAGTAAATAGAGTAATCTAGTATCTCTATAAAACTAGAGATCTTACTCTTAGCTTTAATAGCTTATAACTACTACCTACCTTTAAAGCTTTATCTAATGCTAGCTTTAGAAGTTACTCTTTAAGGAAGAGCCTTTAGAAGTATCTATTTAAGATGTTCTAAGGCTCTATTAATTAGAAGGCTATAAAGTAGCTAACTATTACTACTTCTAGTATAGAAGCTAAGCTTCTTACTCTTATAGAGACTACTAAGTAAGCTATATAGTAGAGGAAGCTAATAGCCTCTATTTATCTACTAAATTATATTAGTATTTAGTATAATAACTAGTAAACTATTAGACTTATAACTAGTCTAATTAAGAAGCTTAACACTTGCCTATACTATATAGATATCTATTATTACTAGCTAAGGTAAGAGATTACTCTAGATAGCTCTATCTCTATAAACTAGACTCCTTTAGTAGATACTCTAGCTAATAGACTTACTAAGTTACTACTCTCTAGAAGATATAAAGCCTTCCTATAGTAGCTCTCTCTTAAGCTTATAGTCTACTAACTAGTAATAACAGATTTAAGGCTATTTAGTAAAGGAGTGTGTTAACTAAGGTAGAAGCTAAAGCACTAAGAGAGACTCTAATTTAGGTTAGCCTAAGGTTAAACTAAGCACTTATTTACTACGCTACTAATCTATAATCAAATTAGATAATTATTGTCTTATTCTGTTACTATTAAGGAGTTCTACTAGTTTAATTATCTTTTAGTTTATTAGGTTAAGTATATATATAGTTACAATCCATCTAATTTGTGTGGATCAGGCAGTAATAAATCTCTTTCTCTCCCCACACACAAGTCAACAATCACACGAAAGCACGTGACATCATTACCTCATAGCCTCAAGACAAAGTATCTGCCTGAGCAGCTAGTCATATTTCATGACACCTTACCTTGGTTTTCATACTCTACGATTTGTGCAAGATCAGGAGTTCATCATTTCGATCCATCTCTGTTTTGCATTTCCATAGACCGTAGCATACAGCAGGTCGCCACATCGACAACAAGCAGACTTGAGCAAATAAAGCAACGACCAGTATGGGTCATGACGAAGGTACTATCGATGGAGTCACAGGAGAAGAGATTCGAGGGACTGCTATACCGGACAAAAATGCACCACCTGGTAGTGCGGAAAAGAAGTCTACGAACGCTTGTAATTATCTATTCATCTAGGTTCTCTAGAGTACTCGCTAATGCTAGCAGTCACTGCATTAATGTCTAAGAAGCCCAAGCCGGCAGATCCCACCCCTAAACCTCGGGAGAATAAGAAGTTCTTCGGTGGTAGAGACGGCTTGAAGGCATACACCGTAGAGCCAGAAGCTTTTGGCCCAGATCGGATGATCTCGTACAATGACGAGTTCGTCCTGATCCATGATATGTATCCAAAGTCTAGCATACACACACTGGTACTTCCGCGAGATCCAATCAAGAACGAAGAACATCCCTTTGACGCTTTCGAAGACCCGGAATTCCTGGCGAAGACGAAAGCGGAAACCGAGAAAGCTAAGCAGCTAGTTGCAAGCGAGCTGCGGAGGCGATATGGACGGTATTCTACCCAGGAGCAAGCTCGAATCACAGCTATGGAGGCGGACGAAATGCCCGATGAGCTACCACCTGGAAGGGACTGGCTGAAGGAGGTAAAGGCTGGCATCCATGCACATCCGTCCATGACGCATCTGCATGTTCATGTCATGTCTCGCGACAACGTGAACGAATGTATGCGTCATCGGAAACATTATGAGTCCTTCAACACCGACTTCCTGGTTCCTCTAGAAGCATTTCCACTCGCGCAAGATGATCCTCGGAGACATCCTGGAGCGAATGGCATTCTCGACCAAGACCTTCGATGCTGGCGGTGTGGACAGAACTTTGGCAACAAGTTCGCGAAGCTTAAGGCGCATCTGGATGACGAGTTCGAAGCGTGGAAGAAAGAATGAGCCTCGGAAATGAGCCTCGGGTGCCAAAGTCCTCCGCGCAGGTCAACCTGACTAGGAGCTTCCCCCTTGACCCTCTCCTGGCTTATCTGCTGAGGGTGCGACCCGCTCCTGCAACATCTCCTTGAAGCGCCCGAACTGCTTCTCATGATTTCCCGGCGTAGCTCGTTCGACAGTGCCGGCGAATAATCTGCTGCACTGGGCGTCACTCGCGATGCTCAAGAACTTGTTGCCATTCTCGTCGACATTAAGTCGCCATTAGTTGAAGCTGGTGAAGCCAGCTGGGGCCTTTACTGTAATATCACAGCCCATTGGCTGCTTGGTGTAGATTGCTTTGTACCAGACACCACCGTCCCAAAGCCTTCGTGGTATGAAGCTCAGGGCATCTTCGCAGTCGTAGACTTGGGTAGCATCAGAGGCAGGCGAGCCGGTTTCTTGGTCCGTGGCTAGTTGGTATCCTTTGCAGTCTGGACTTGTGTGTATAACAGCATCAAAGTCGTGTAGCAGTTTAATGATGTCTTCATCTGGAATGGATGAATCCAGGGGAGTGCTAGATGTAACAGAGAACTTTGTTTCAAACATTATAGGTAGTCTCAGGTGCGTCGTAGGTGATTGCTGTCTTTCGGGGGAATAGTAGGAGACGTTGCTTGCTACAACTAGATTGCTTGTAGTGGTGCGCCGCTATTGCCCTCGATCATGGTGCAGGCTGGCAGGTGACGCAATCGAAGTGGACTGAGCTTCATGCAAGACAACCACGTGACAAAGACCTCAACTCCTTGCATCACAATATATATCTTCTTATCCGATGCGATGCCATTAGATATGAGATCTACCCCAAAGATCGATTGGTATTCATGATCAAATTTTCTTTGCAACGGCAAAATGTCTACAGCAGACAGATGCACCGTTTCTATATACAAAGCATGTCCTGCATACATGCTTCTATGCACCACCCTGCTCTTGTATAATCTTCCGATTGAGGTTGATCTCCTCCAAAATCATTGCCGCACCGCCTTCCACAAGTTTCTGTGCCATGTCCCAACCAAACTCGTCTGCCTCTTCCCTACTCTTGATAACCCTCCTCATCTCCGCTTCCACAGCCTGCTGTCCATCCAGACTGACCACAATTCCTCTCAACAACAACTCATCACTTCTCTCGTCCTCGTCCTTCGCCAATCCCGTGACCCCATCATACTCCTCACTCGGCTTCACTCCCACCCCCGCACCCTCACCCGCAATCCCCGTCCCTTTCTTCACCCACTCCGTCTCCACCCCAATTGGCACACTACATCCCCCCTCCAACGTCCTCATCACACTCCTCTCCGCCAACGCCGCCCTCCAGCTCCTCTCCTCACCAATCCCCTCACAAACCTCCCTCATCCTCTCATCATCTCCTCGAATCTCAATCCCCAACGCCCCCTGCCCCACCGCATGCAAAACCCCTCCCTCCCCCGAACTCAACAACGAACTAATCCTCCTCTCCAACCCCAACCTCCTCAACCCCGCCGCCGCCAGTATCAACGCCGCATACTCCCCCCCTTCTGCGTCCAACTTCCACAACCGCGTCCCCACATTCCCTCTCACATCCTTAAACTCCAACCCCGGAAACCTCCTTTTGAGCTGCGCCGACCGCCTTAACGAACTCGTCCCCACCACGCTCCCCCTCTCCAACTGCCCCAACGTCTTGACCCCCTTCCCCTCCAGCGCCGGCGCAATACACACCGCATCCCTCGCGTCCTCCCTCTCGGTGACACACCCCAACACAAGCCCCTTGGGTAACTGCGTCGGCATATCCTTGAGCGAATGCACAATCATATCCACCTCGCCTTTTTCCAAGAGATCCTCGAGCTCGGTTGTCCAGAGGGCTTTGGCGTTGAAACTGTGCAGGGGCGTGGATTTGTCCACGTCGCCTACTGTGTCGAGGGCGATGATTTGGGTGGTGTAGGAGGGGAAGGCTGCGGTGAGGGCGGAGGAGACGAGGGCGGTTTGGACTCGGGCGAGCGTGGATTTGCGGGTTGCGATGCGGATGGTGGTGGAGAGGGGGGTGGTGGGGGCGGGAGCGGGGGCGGAGAGGGGGGTGGTCGGGTCGGAGGGGATGGTGACTGTTGTCATGGTTGAGGTTGGGAGGTAGGGCAGGGGAGGGTGTGGCGGTAGGGAGGGAGGGATGAGTGGTGGGTGGTGTGAAGAGGGGACCTCGGCGTTGGGTCAATGCCTTTGGTGGAGGGCGATGCGAAGCTCAGCTTAGTGCTATAGCTTCAAGTCGGATTGCCGTGGGCCTCGTGTAGGTCCGCCGGAGATACAATGCAGCTGACGTGGGCAATGCCTGTAGGAAGGTTTTTCTGCCGGTGATGGTGGGATGGATGGAAAGCTTCATGAAAGGGTCCGGGGCCGGAGCTTGTCTTCAGGGTGACCGAATTCCGGCAACCCCGGCTATCCGCTCATC
This sequence comes from Elsinoe arachidis, assembly GCA_013372555.1. Classification (NCBI taxonomy): domain Eukaryota; kingdom Fungi; phylum Ascomycota; class Dothideomycetes; order Myriangiales; family Elsinoaceae; genus Elsinoe; species Elsinoe arachidis. The sequence goes on from JAAPAX010000001.1 coordinate 3,261,726, forward strand.
CACAACATGGCATTCCTCGCTATGACATTTGATTGATCCTATGGAGAGTTCGGAGAGCAAGAGCTTCTTGGTCAAAGGAACGAGTCCTCTTCTTCCGCTTACTGAGCGGCGACAGCGAGCACATCGCACTAAGAGCATACGCTTGTCCAGGTGTGTATAGAAGGCAAAACCTCTCGTTATGTCCAGATGCTATAGATGATCCCATATCCACCCATCCTATTCCTAGAACACCGCCGCTTCCAGAAATGCAGGAGGTGCCAAACGCCCTATAAACAGCAGCCCCTTACCACCCTCTGCTGCAAATCACTTTTCATGCCTCAAGGGCAACCCTGAATGTGTCGTATCGTGCCATGCTTCTAATATCGCTGAATGTGGGAATAGGAAATAGCGAGTGCTTATTGGACGGAAGTGCCAATGGCGCCAATTGGCACCCATGTGCGAGCCACGTCCATGCTACGATTGACCCGGCTGCTACCTGGAGTGAGAGGTACCTCGACTCTTCCGCGGCTACCGGCTCGACCATCGTCGTCTTCGTCATCGTCGTCGTATGCGTCACTGAGACGCGCAAAGTAGTCAGCGAGTCCTGACGTAGGACTGGCGATAGTGTCGTATTGAGGAGGTGGGGTGATGAGAGGTGGGGGAGGCTCTTCATCCTCGAACGCGGGAGGATTGAATGAGGGAGTGCGGATGAGATGCAACGGCCTTTGAGGCGGCTGCGGTCGTTGTGGGCTATTCGAGTTGACGTGAGCAGCTTGTGGCCTTGCAAGATCTGGAGAAAATGCCTCAGCTTGGGCTTGAGGCGGGTCGGCCGTGTTAAGAGCATTGAGAGTTGGGAGGAAGGATGACGGCGAGTTGCGACGATGTGGTGCACCAGGACATCCGCACTCAGCCAGACTAGTTCCATTGGAAGAAGTAGCGTCTCCATAAGCTGGCAAACTCGTGTTTGCTTGCGTAGCTCGGCAGGAGAGGATATGGAAGGGGGAGTCAATGGAGATCTCGAAATGTCTTCGCTTGTTGGGATCGTTCGCATCAGGCTTTGATAGTCGCATAACGATCTAAGGAAGTGTCAGTATGTGCAATCAAGGGCATAATTGTCGAACATACCTTGATCCAATGATGCACCTGAATATTCGAATAGGTGGTGTCAAAGTGAAGCCTCTGTGACCGCTCCTTGTCTCTCATCGCCGCGCAATTCGGGAGCTGAACATTGAATTCCATCTCTGTTGGCCCAATGCTATTCGACTCGTCTCTCAGATCACCGAGCAGATTCGACGGATCCTGAGGTTGTACCAACTCTCCACTCGCCGCCCGCGCTCTCTGATCGTATGGAATACCGCCACCTGCTGTGACTCTCATAGTGCTTCCTGGGAAAGTACTCGTAGGAGGTGCATCTGAGCGTTTCTCGAACAACTGAAGTTTTCTTGTAGGCTCCATGCGATGCACTCTCTTACCACTGCAGAAATACTCGATGTTCTCCGTGACCAGGACTTTGATTCGATGGCATTGGACTTTGGCGAGCGGGGTGAGCTTGAAAGCAATCGGTACCTGTGCACCAAGTGGGAACGATTTGCCAGAAATGACAATGTCGTAGTGGAGCTGGTCTTCCCAATTTCGGCTGATAGCAATTGGCTCGACCTGTTCCAAAGAACCTTCTGCCGGTGCTCGAATGAGGTGGACCTCTTTTGCACCAACCAGGTTTGTCTTGAAGGCGCCTGCACGTTCGACGACTGCTTCCAGCTCATACTTGACTTGTCCAAGCTCAACGTCGATGGTCTCGGGTAATCGGCTATCCAATGGCAGTTCGAAGTTGTAGACATAGTCGCCTGGGTGGAATGTCCTGTACCCTTTGGAGGCTACTGATGGACCGTTTGAGGCTGCCTCTCCTTTGTTGAAGCTTCTAGACTGGTTGACCTGCAGTGACAACCGCTTGGTATCCCTTGTCGTGAGGAAGCCGTCAGCGGAGAGGTTCGGTGATTTGCCACCAATCTGGGGAGAGGCGGAAGATGCTTGGAAGAGCTCTACATGATCTGCGCAGGTGCCCGCCTCAGCAGTGGGGAATTGTGCGTTGAAGAATGGCCATGTGTGGTTCATGATGTTGTCAACCTCCTCAAACTCCAGCTTCCTGGGCGGAATACCCTCAGGCCATTTTGTGATTGCTCGGCCTTTGAATTTGAGTGTGACAGCCTTGATCTTCGCACTCTTCAATACCCGCAGATGTAACGTGCCTCGGAGCATAGCTGTGTTACCCAACGACATGTCATGACTGTCAAATCCCTGCAAGAATAGTACTGGCTCGGCGAGATTGATCGATACGCTCACTCCAGTTCCAGTCGCCACAGGCTTCTGTCCAAGATCGATACCAGGTACGCTTGCCGGAGGTTGTTGTGAGAAGGACGGATTCCGTGATGCGGACTCAGATCCATTCCGCACATTGTCAGCCAATGTTGGGCGGAAACCATTGACAGGTGCTCCAACACTGTTTCTTAGTCCAGATCGCATGACTTGTTCTGGTTCTCTCGGCCCTCTTGATTCTCTATTCTCCTGTGCCTCACTCGTCTCTCGCGTACCTCGAGTCTCCTTCCGTTGAGGGACTGTTCGATCCGGCACTGAACTTCGGCGACGTTTCGGCTCCTGCTTATCCTCGTTTGGCTGTCTGGGGCCCTGGTTGGCGATGACAGACCTTAACAAACGCTTCGCTTGTTCTCGTGAGGTCGCCAGTTTGCCGGATGGTGAAGAGGTCCTGCTTCGTGGTGCTCGAGTCTCACTGGCGGTTCTTCGTTTCCTTGCCCGACGATCCTGTAGTGTTTCCTTCTCTTGCAGATCTGCCGGCGCACGCGCGTACAGACGCGAGCGGAATGTCTGGCTCATTGTCAGCTCACTTGCAAGTGAATGTGAAGGTGGCAGGAAGAGTTCTGTCGGCAGGGTTTGCGATAAATGGAGGGGTCGTTGAACAGCAACGGGCAGCCGAGACGTTCAGATGACTTACTTCGGTAGTGAAAGGTTCAGGTCGGATACCGGTGTCGTAAAATGCGGAGAGTGTATGCGAGCAGGGATGGAGTATCCCAAGCGACTGCACGTGAGATGTCCTGGTGTAGTATCGCGGGACAGTCTAGGCAAAGTGGTGTCTTGGTACGATCTTAACAGGTTGTGTGATCTGTTTGCCGGGTCTTGATGGGACCTGACTCGGATTGATTGTCCCGCAATTGCTCGGTCTTGATTCGTCTCGTTTCGTTAAAAGTGCAAGGAGAGTCGTGCGTCGGGCGTACAACAGAAGAGAGTCGCGGTCAATCACAGACAATGGGTGAGCAGGGAATGGGTCGAGTTTTGTCGAGCCGTTTGAATGGATGATGTAGCGGACGTGTACGCACACACCCCGCCTTGGGTCGTCTTGGGACCAAGGAAAACGTCTGGGACAACTCGTGGGAAACGACACAAGGACAAGGCTGGCGTCGATCCCGAACAAGTATCGCTGTCGATCGTGCGGGTTTGCAGATTGGGCCCGTCGCTGAGCCACTTGTGTTGCCGCAATCGTGTTGCAGCTCGTTGAATGGTTCGTGAAACAAGAAGAAGCCACAAAACGGGAATGACCTGGGCACCAAATGCAGCAGACCGTCATTTAAAAACCATGGAATCGAAGCTTGGATTGAGTTGTTCGCATGTCGCGCATTCGGGGGGGCGTGGGGATTGCACTGCGTCATGCCCACCGACTGTGATGAAAGGAACCTTTGGAAACACGGCTCAGAGCCGCTGCTTCTTCTGGCTCAAACACACTGCATGTACCTCAAGAGTGTCTGGCGGGACTGGACGGCAAGCAATCAACGTCGGGTTTTGTCATGGTCGACTTAGAGTTGGCGCTTCTCTTCAAATTCTTTCTGGTCTCATGTGCCCTGCAGTTCACTGATCAGATCATCAAACATGCTGACTAGTCGTTATACTTTCGGCCTCTGCAGCCCGATGTTGCTAGTCTATTTGTGTATCCTGCTTTAGGAGCACGGGAATGTCTCTCTTGCATGCAGCATCCTTTATGTGGCCGGGGACAAGATCAAGGCAACGAACAGCTGCTCGATGACAGGGACATGCTTGTCAGGATGCAAATGGAAATGCTCCTGTCAATCTTCCACGACGACTCTGCTTCGCCTCGATTCCGAGCAGGCCGAGAGCCCCGGACCGATGCTCCCTCGCACATGCTTTTGCTTGATCCTGATCTCGTGGTTCCCACGCCTAATCCTCTCTTGTGGCTTGTGTGCTTGTGTTGTCTTGGACTATGCATGGCAGTACTGTGACTTGAGACGGTTGAGCGTTCGTGACGATAAGCGGATGACACATCTGCGGGACATACAAAAATGTCGGTGTACATCAAGAAAAGGCCAGGGGATCTGTCGAGGCAGAATTGCACGGATCTGTCGGCTCGCTGCCAGCAGGTCCAGACACCACTTCGTCCAAGACACGCAGCGCTCTTGCGGAAACGGGGACAAAAAGCGACAAAGTCAATGTAGCATAAGCTTACCCAGAGTTCCCAGCAAATGCCTCGGACCGTCACAGTTGCTCATCCCATTGCCTTCCGTTGAAATCCCTTTCGACCTCTGATCATCTCCGAGTGCGGTCGGAATGATCTCCCACTTGACTAATAACACCTCCGAGCAAACTCCATCTGCCGACTGTGCCGGAGAGACGCAATGGAGCCGCATCGCGGAGACAGAATAGAGATGAGATCTCCTCGGCGCCTCCCATGCATATGACGTGTTGGAATTTTGAGGGTGCCATGCATGTGGGAATCGCGCACGTGCCGCGTGCAACGAACGGGCGAGCCCGCTGTGGACCCTTCAGGGCTTCGGGTCCAATTTGGAGTCGCGTCAACGACGCGTAAAAATACTGGTCCCAGACATCCAACAAGCCCACCACGAATCGCAGTGCTATACTGTCTGTGAGGGGCGATGCACTCTATACAGATCTCGAACTGCTTGCGTATCCGAACGCAGTGCTATGGGGGACGGTGAGGGGCAGAAACCACTCGACGGGGTGGTCATCTGCGGGACCTCCCTTGGTCAAGAAATCCGAGTATGCATGCGATATCACGTGTCAATCATTCAAAATCACTGACGATTGCAGTCTACAATTGGACCTCTAGGAGCAGAGCTCGGCGCCACACACAAACTCGATCTTACGTCCGACGTCACACATCTTCTTTGTGCGAGTGTAGCATCTGAAAAGTATCGACATGTCGCTCGACATCGCCCTGACATACATGTCCTCCAGCCTGAATGGCTGTTCGCTATTCGAGACGCCTGGATCGAAGGTGGTGATGTGGATGTTACAGGCATCACCAGGCGATATCGACTTCCAACGTTCGAAGGATTGAACATCTGCGTCACTGGCTTCAACGACGGTCAGTCTAGTCATACTTAGAAAATGCTGTGCATGCTAATGCTTGAATAGTCAAACAGAGACAGTGGCTACAAACAACAACATCGAACAACGGTGCCAAGTACCATGGCGACCTTACCAAGGAAGTATCTCATCTTGTGGCGGCGAAACCAGAAGGAGCAAAATACGAACGAGCAAAGGTATGGGGCATCAAGGTTGTCTCCCTCAAATGGTTCGAGAGATCCGTCGAGCGAGGCATGATTCTTGATGAAGCCTGTTTTGACCCATTCATCCCCGTCGAACAACAAGGCAAAGGGTCTTTTGAGCCTCGGGTCAGAAAGTCGGAATCTGGCAAGCGTCTCAAAGCCGAAGACGATGACACACAAAACTCTCGCCGAAAGATGCGACGAACGGCATCAACGAGACTCAATAGTCAGAGTCAAACGCTATGGGCGGATCTGTCAGTGAATGAGGATAGTATACCGCCTCCGCTTGACGACTCTTGGACTCAATCCGTCGATCCTGTAAGGGACTTGCAGCAAACTGTGGAGACTCAGCCGATTGAAGAATCGGACAACAGATCCCGGCCCAGCCTACCTCGAAATGAGTCTTCCAAGAAACTCCATCGTGGTCTTTTCTCGGGTTGGGTCTGCAAAGCACACGGTTATGATGCTACGAAAGGCACGATAGCAAAGCTGAAACACTACCTTTCAGAGAATGGCGCGGAGATCGCCGACTCGATAGAGGAACTGGATCAGTCTGATGTTCCTTGCAAAGCCCTCATACTTCCTGCAGAATGGGCAGCTGACCAGAGAAAATCGATACCTACCGTTTCGCGGGATGTCAAGCTCTTGACAGAATGGTGGGTCGAGCGATGCATTGTCCACAAGAAAGCTCTGGATCCAGACAAGGATGTTCTCAGCAATGCATTCATCGATTTACCCAAGGACTTCTTCAAGGACATGGTAATCAGCACGTCTGGTATGGGTCACGATGTCCGGTACATTGCGGCTCTTGTCAAGGCAGCAGGTGGAGAATACCTCGAAGCTACCGACCGAAGAACGACTGTACTCATCCATAATATCTCCAAGGACGATCTGGAAAAACCCGTCTATTGTGCAGAGCGCAACATCGACGTAGTCCGGCCGGAATGGTTCTTCGAAAGCCTACGGACCAGAGAAATCCAGCCAGTGTACCCGCATTACTTGCCAAGATCTGTCTGTGATGCTATCACTGCTATCCGAGAGGGACGGCGCAAGGGGAGAAGCGATGGCGAGGTTGCACAGACCAAGAAGGCTGGGGGAGAGCTAGAGCATGTTCGGTGAGTCTTGTATCTATCAGCGACGCAGCGCATGTCATTGTCAACCTGCTGTACGACTCTCTCCTGTCTCATTCTGCTCCGACACAATCATGCAGCAACGTTTGCCCATCATCAAAAGCTGCGGATATAGCGCCCTCGTTCAGCCTGTCAAAATCATGTGAGAAAGTCTGTGTGCTGACGACCGAATAGGGAGACCAGGAAGCCACAAGTTCCGAGGCTATCTGGCTTCAAACGCCAGTCACGAACACCGGCTCTAGCTCTTGCGAAGCCCGCACCGCCACCGGCACTCAAGATGCAGTCGAGCCGCCAGCCGACGCCGCTAGGGGAGATCTCGCAAAACTCTCAGGACAGATCCAAGAGTCAGCATGCCCCGGATGTGATCGAGAACGATCTCCCAGTGACGCTGGACACAGAGCCTGCCATACTCGATAATGCCCAGGACAAGGAGAATTCGCCCGACATTCAACAATTGGATGGGCAGGTTGATGAGATGGACAAACGGAGCAAAGGGTCGCCTGCCCGAAGTGTGAGCAAATCAATGCCACCAGAAGCAAGTGAGTTTGTGAGCAACTTTCTTGCTCGACGTCAGAACTCTGGGTCAGTGGCTCCAGAGAAGGCGACGGGCAAGACAAAGAGAGAACTAGGACGAGCAGCATCTGGCAGCACGACAACTTCATTCGTGAAGCCCACTGCGAGTCCATTCATTGAAGACGAGAGCTCCATGCCTTCAATACAGGAACCTCCGATGCCAAGCCAGCAGATCACATACGAAGCCCCCGGTGCAGCCGAACATCGGAGAATCATGAGTCGAAGGATGGGTACCAACTTTGACGAAGAAGGCGGAAAGCGGGTACAGAACCTCGGAGTAGTGAGGGACGCTGACTCGACCAAGGCGGTAGGACAAAGAGTCAGAGGTAGGCACCGAGATGTACGATAGCAATGTCACTCATGATCTGAGGCTAGATACCAGCAAAGTGAATGATGCAGTTTGGGCCAGGCCGAGCGCATGTGACATTATCAGATCAAAATCCCGAATGGCGCCGTGAAAGTGGAGCAATGAAGACGCCTCATCCACCATGGCAGTCCCATTTTGATCTGATAAGGAATGGAGGTGAAGAACATGTGAATTTCCGTCAAATGCTCAAGCAGATCTAGAACCAGATCACCCGTTCATATTGGTCAGAAAAGCGTTGCGAATGGCCATGAAACCTATGCACTCCCCACATGATCTTCCGGGCAAGATCAAACTGTCGAATAGCGGCATGAGATCGAGATGTACGACCCTGAATCGAGCGACGCTTGTCCACGCTCTGGACCGAAGCCGTGTGACCCAGGGACCAACTGCAAACGAAAAGCACGCGATGCCTGCAGGTGCCTGTTTGTTCCGGCATCGCTTCGACAACAAAAAGCTGGTTTGCTGCCCATCATGATATCCTGAAAGCCATCCGGTGAGCTTGTTCTCACCGTCACTCTCTTCTCACGACGACGCTCAGCATGGCCGCCTCCGATTCGACCGACGGACCAGCGCGTCTCCTCTCCCCGCCCCCACCAGCAACCTCAGAGACGCTACCATTCAGAATAAACGCTGCAACGAGGTGAGTTGAACAAGCGCAAAAGAAGGAAACACATATCCACGAACAGGGTTGACTGTTCGGCAGACAGATCCACACCTCTCTCAACAAGCTCGTCACCGCACGCCTCGCCCTCGCCATTCCCCCTTACACCACCGACCCCATCCTCTATCTTCACGGCATCCACACCTTCGCCCAGCTCTACTTCACCTTCGAAGACAGCTGGCAAGACCTCATCTGCGCCCACCTCTCCGCCTCCTCTCCCTTCGTCCCACCAAACTCTCTCCCCTCTCCTCCGCCCTCCACAGAAACCACCCCCCTCCCCTCCCCCAGCATCCACAATGACAAACTCCGCACCTTCCTCGCGACCCTCGTCCCTCCGACCCTGTGGCGCACTCAACGTCTCGAGAACGACCTCCTCTACCTCTCCACCCGCTTCTCAGTCTCCCTCCCGAACGCCAACACCGATCCCCTCCTCGACGAGCTAAGAGCCCACATCATCTCCACGACAGCGGATAAACCCCACACCCTCCTCGCCTACAGCTGGGTGCTCTACATGGCCATCTTCTCCGGCGGGCGATGGATAAGAAGCCAGCTGCAAGCCGCGGGGCCGGAGTTCTGGCGGCATGACGCCCTTCCCTCTCCCGCAGCGTCTTCAAAGGAAAAGAGCCAGGATCGGAGTCAGAGCCAGGACCAAACCTCTCCTTATTCCCCGGCTGCAGACCCTCACCCCTCCTACACATCAGGGACAAAGACGGAAATGGAGGAAGGCATGTCCCTCTTCCACTTCGACGGCCCAAACGACGGGGAAGATATCAAGGCTTTTTTCAAGGAGAAGTTCCTCCAAGCGGACACGTTGCTGTCGGAAGAAGAGAAGATGGATGTCGTCCAGGAGGCGGATTGGATCTTCCATGCTTGTGTGCGGTTGGTGGGGGATTTGGATGAGAGGTTAGGGACGGTGGTAGAGGCGCCGGGGAAGAAGGGGGAGGAGGGTACGAGGGGCGATGGGGGGAGGGAGGGACACGGGCAGGGGAAGGGGGAGCTGACGATGAGGAAGAGTCAGACGCTGTTGATACCTGAGGGGTGGCTGGGCAAGGCGATGGATCCTTTTGCTGCGATGGTGGCGGTCATGTTGGGGTTGGGAGGGTGGTATTTGTTGCATTCGTGGGGAGTGGTGGGGAGGGGATTGGTTGGTGTCTGAGTGCTTGACAGTGACTGGCGATGCATCTGGATGTCGAAGGCCGAGAAACATATGAGGCATGATGTCATGGTTGGGATTCGGACAGCATGGCATAGACGGCGCAAGGAGCGAGCGGTTCTTTGGGCAAAGGCATAGGGATGGCCATGTATTGCATCGCAGTTTTACGACGACAGATACCACTAGATAGCCATTGGATTGATTTCTCCTTCACCGCAAACTCTGCTCTTCGATGTTCTGAGAATAATGACCTCTGTTAAAAGTGGAATACAGCTGGGAGAGTATATGCATTTCGACCTAGACTGCCAGGCCCTTTTGTCCATCTACCATCAACATGCAATGCCCGTCCGCATATCCCACAGACAGATAGATGCCTGCCAGGCCAGACTTATCACACAAACAGCATCGCCCCCTCTTCTCCCTTGCTCCACTGCCTACCACCATCAGCAGTCCACGTCAATCGTCCCTTTAATGTACAATAACCCGCCACAACACCGCTGCTCCTGACGAGCTTGCTACCGCCTCCAAACCCCTTTATCCCTAACCGTGATTGGTTCTCGTGGTGTGACTCGTCCAGATGCAAATGCGGGATTATAGACGCAGAATGTGCCCTGACCGTGTCTGTGTAGGTGACGCTCAGCTCCTAGAATGGTGGGTTGACGGGCTCGATGAGGCCCTTTTCTTGCTGTTGCATGACTTCTTCGTCGGCGGCTTCGATTGAGACGGCGAGGCCGAGTTTGGCGGAATTCTGAAGTGGTCAGTAAGTAGTAAGTTGGGAAAGTGAAGGGACAGAACATACCTTGCTGTGGTCGATTTCACCAGAGAACGTGATGCCCACAAGCGGTACGACGCGCTTCTCCAACACGCAAGCCACCTTTCCAGACGTGTCGATTTGCGCCTTGAAATTGCTGGCGCGGAAGTCATACTTCGCGCCCAGTGTAGCAGTACCTTCTTTCCGCGGTCCTCCCATGAGTCCACCTCCTGACGCTCCAAGGACGAGGTTCAAGTCGACACCTGCTTCCACTCTCTCTGTTATCCGCTTCCAGTATGCCGCGCTCAGACTCCCTTGTGTCAAAAGCTGGCCGGAGGCTATCCAGTCATCCCCCTTGTACCGCGCTGCATAGCTCAACACGCTCTCCGGGCCCATGTTCGCTGCCATGCGGTTGTAGACTGCTTCAAGACCGAGACCGAGACGAGGCGTGACGGATTGCATGTATGAGCCGATGAAGATACCTGTGAGAGCACCATCAAGAACGGATGGGTTGATTGCTTTCAGCTGAGCAGTGAAGTCCTTTCCGATGTAATCATTCTCGACTTGGAATTGCGCGGCACCTGGTCCAGCCATGCCGCCTGCGGGAGAAATCTGGGTTTGCGTTTTTGTCACCCATCGTGGTGACCAACGGTAGTTGAAGCGCGCGGCGAAGGACAGATCGGATTCAATGTTACCTTGGCAGAAGACCTGAGAGAGTTAGGATGATTGAGAGACCCAGCTCGGCATGACTGACCTTGTTTGTACCATACAGAGCCATGAAGACGTATGGCGGCATTTGCTGGTTGCCTGCGCCGAAGCTGTGACAGACCTGGAACAGCGGTGCCATCGAGAAAGCCTTCTGCAGCTCTGCTCTGAAGCCCGAGAAGGCCGAGTTGTTGAGAAAGACATCGCGTGTTACTTCTTTTGAAACATTCTCTACAGTGCCGGGATTCGAAAGTCCGAGAGCGTCTCGCTTCGCCTGGAATGCATTGAAGACATTGGTGAGGGATGAGACGAGTGGGTTGGTGTATAGGGGATCGAGCACGCCGCTTGAAGACTGTCTTTGGATTGTGACCGGGGGTATAGGTGGTGGAATGACCAGACCGGGTTGTGAAGTCATGATGAGTGAAGCAGGAGGGCTGTAGGACACAGGTGTATTAGGAGGAGAAGTGCAAGATGTCCTTCAACGACCGCAGCTGTCCAGGAAGAGGAGGAGCAGGTCGGAAGGGGGTAGATGGGACGAAGAGACGGGTGTCGTGTGGTAGTTGTAATGATGCGCTTGAAGCTCTGGAAAAATTCATGTTCTGACCTCAATGCGCTCAGCGATGAGAGCTTGCCGCGTCGACCAATCACAGGCGAGGTCCACTTTTGGCCGGGACGGATAGCAACTCAATTAAGCGTGGTCCAAGGTTGATGTCAATATCTGGGTATACCTACCAGCCTTATCTGCCTGTAGTAGTTCCTTTCCCTCAGAAGTCGAGCACTGCCAACTCTGCCGTGTTCTATCAACGGTTTCTCCTCAAGTCAAGCCGGACCTACGGAAAGATTCTGTCAGCACGCCGCTGACCAGGATGCACCTCGGCTCAAGCCTCTGACCCGCACGTGATATCCCAATCGGTGTGACCTCCGTTGCTTGTACACCAAAGCGAGCAGTACGACTATACCAACGAAATTCTGTGTATTGGAACATTACCTGTAGCAGAAGGTGTTTCATATCCACACGACTAATTGCCCGCCATGGATACTCTCTTGTGAGTCCACCGTCTCTTCAATGGCGTCTGCTCTCAATTGCAGAATGGCACATCCCCTGTTTCGCTTTCTAGCATTATTGTTTCCTTGATGTCTCACGGACCATTCTTTGCTCCAGGATTCAGGATGCTCAAACATTGTCCTCGTTAGGAGATTACAGCCACTGACCATTCCGTTGCAGAACCGCCGAGATCATGGCAAACTCGCCGAACTTTCGCCGCAGATCCAGCACCTATGTCGATGCGATCCATGATCTGCCCGAGAAGGAAAGTATGGCACCTGCGCAACTCTACAGCACTGAATCGGGGCGTCTTTTCCACTCCGGCCGCATGGTGATTGCTACAGTGGGACTGCCAGCACGCGGCAAGACTCATATATCGGTGGCTCTGGCTCGGTATCTGCGTTGGTTGGGTGTCAAGACACGCATCTTCCATTTGGGTGACTATCGGAGAGCGACTGTGGATGGCAACGACAACATTCCACACGACTACTTCTTCGTCGATGCCTCCCCTTCGTCCGTCTTGTTGAGGCAGAAGATCTTGAAGAAGTGCCGAGAGGATATTTTCAGCTTCTTGGAGCACGAGAATGGTCAAATTGCTATCTACGATGCTGTCAATCCTCTAGCGGCCGGCAGACATGCTCTTGCAAAGGAGTTCCTCAAACACAATGTCCAAACGCTCTTCATGGAGTCTCATGTCACCGACGAAAGAATCATAGAGGAGAATGTTCGATCCGTCAAAATCTCTTCTCCGGATTATCAGAATCGAACGGACGAGGATGCTGTGAAGGACTATCTGCAACGGATCAATGCCAGAATACCACACTTTGAGACCATGGAGGAGAAGGACCTCCATTTCGTCAAGATGATCAATGCTGGAGAGAGAGTCATCGTGAATAACTGTGCTTTCAACTACCTCTCACAGCGAATTGTCTTCTATCTGCTCAATCTGCACATCAAGTCTCGACGAACCTACTTTGCCAGGGCCGGTACGACCAGGGAAGACGAGAGCTTCAAAGCAGATGCTCATCTGTCAGTCGAGGGAGAGGAGTACTCTAAGAAAATGGGAGACACTCTTTTGGCACATCGAGAAGAGGAGCTGCGAAAGCTGACCGAGCGAGGTGGTCCAGATACGGCACTTAAGCCTCTGACGATCTGGACTTCTACCCGACGTAGAACAGTGGAGACGTCACACTACCTCGCCAGCCTTGGCTACAAAGTCCGACAACGTTCCCAAATGAGCCAGCTCAACCCTGGAGTGTGCGAGAAGCTCTCGGAGCGAAGGATTCGAGAGCAATATCCCGAAGAAGTATCCAAACACGAAGCAGACCCATACCACCATAGATACCCTCGAGCCGAGGTTTGCTGACCCTCCCATTTGTAGCCTATCCTTACTGACGCTCCCAGTCCTACCACGACCTCGCTGTCCGTCTCGAACCCATCATCCTCGAACTCGAGCGCGAACAAAACGACCTCCTGATCATCGCTCACGAAAGCGTCCTCCGTGTGCTATACGGCTACCTCATGGCCTGCGGTGCAACTGACATCCCCAATCTGGAATTCCCTCGCAACGAGATCATTGAAGTGCGACCTTTTCCATTCTCTTTTCTGATCCGGAGCTAACAATCGTAGATCATCCCCTCCTCCTACAGCAACGAAGCCAAGAGAATCCATATCGAAGGCGTGCCCACCAAAATGGTCCCTCCCAGCCCCGAAGACCTGCAGATCCCCGTCCCGCCGTCCGGTCAGCTCACTCCGTTCAGCGGGTTGGGCACACCCGCGGGAACGAGGACGGGAACGCCGAACGTTGGGTCGCCGAGGAATTCGTCTCCGCAGAGGAGGGAAGGGGTGGTGGAAGGAGGCGTGTTGCCGTTGAGGAAGAATGTGCATCCTTCGAAGTAGATCAAGAGATGTGAGGCAGTGAGCAAAGTGGCAGTTTAGGAGATGACGACGAGAAGATATGGTCATGATTGACGTAGCGTGGGAGGGAGTTTGATGAAGTGATTTACAATTGGGTTGATAACATAGATGATTTGCCTACAGTAATTGCGAGAACAATGTTCACAACTCTGCCTATCACGTCAGTGTGGAGTCTACTCCATGTACCGCATCCTCTCGATTGCTGTCTCCATCTCTACGTCCCTCAAGTTCAGGCGGGCCTTCAACAGGTCTCTCCTGGGGCGCCGCAATAGCCTGAGCAGTAGTGGTTGTTGTAAGCCACATCTGTCATTATCACCCATTGGTTCTCCATGGAATACGAGGATCCTCAGACTCAAATCAGTGTTGGGTTTCGTTGGAAGTCGTTCCGGAAGTATCGTTCGTCATTCATGGACTGCTTTCTGTCCTTCTTTACACAAGGAAACTCTGATACAGCCAGTCCGGAGCTCAGCGCACGACAGAGTTCGTCGGCTTATTTCCATCCTCACCAGCCATGGCTTCCATGATCTATCACAGCTGTTCCGTCCTCCCCTGCTCCGGGAGGTGAGACCTTTCCCATATGCGCACTTCAGCCAGAGACAAGCTTGATCAGCTCTCTCTCCTTCTCCCTCGCCTCTTTCTCCGCATCGTCCATCTCATGCCACGCCATGTGCTCCGCTTTGTATAGACGAGCACGCTTGAATTCCTTTTTTATGCTGTCCCTCTGCATCGTGAGTTGGTCCATCAGGACACCCATATGCATGACCTCCATGAAGTTGCGGTCGAAGTCCTCAGGCTTGGCTACACCGATCAACTCCTCCGACTTCGTGACCTTGCTGCCTTGCCAGGGTTTGATAGTGTTATTATCGATGAGCAGAGCCATGCCCATCAGCTCTGGACGGTGGACGAGCCGAATGGTGAAGTACTGTACGCCAATGCCGGTGCCAGGGAAGAGTACTTTACAAGCGGCATCGATCAAGTAACAGAGAACTTCGTCGCCAAGGTGAAGTTCGAACTTGCGTCTCTCTTGACGAGGTGTGCATGTGGCTCGAACCTTGAGGATCATGTCGTATGGGATCACGAGATCGGTGTCTTCGTTGCGTGGGACTGGTAGTGGGAAAGGGAAGCCAGCTGGCATACCGGTCTGAAGCTCTTCCACCTCAGTCTGCCAATCTGTAGTGATAGACCTCACATTGTCGCAGTCCTCGTATGTCAAGATGTATCGACGTTCGGCATCGCGTGCTCGCATCGAGCGTCGCACCATCCATGGCTTTGCCGGATCACCAGCGACAGCTTCGTCGATCGCTCTGATCCTGTCTGCATCACGCTCGCTCTGCCGACTTCGGCAAGCCCGTTTGCCAACCCCTGGACTACCCACTCCAGTGATGTAGAATCTCAACTCGTTCATCAGCCTCTCGAGCTGAGAAACTTTGAGTCGTGTACCATCGCGAGAACAGACCGCCACGAGGTAGATTTCGGGACGGGGTGGGTCATCTTCTGTTCCAGCATCCTGGGTCTTTGCAAGCTGAATGTCATTTGGGGGATGCGTGAGAAAATCTGGCATAGTCATCAGAAATGGTCCACGTATGTTCTGATCCTCGTGATATCCGTACTGAGAGCTAAACCGCCCTTGGCCGAAGTCAGGAAGCGTGCATCATGATAGCAGAGCACTTCACATCTCTTGCGACGATAGTCGTCAAGGTCAATGCCCATCAAGCGCGCAAGCACTACTCTGCAATCGTTAGTACGTTACCCAACTACCAGAATATGATGCTCACTCTTGATCATGACTTTTGCAGGCCATAGTGGGTCGATGTCAATTCCAGGTGCACAATCGAAGTTGTGCTCTTGATTAGCTGAGCTTGCAAGAAAAGAGCTTGATGGAAAGAGGTCGACGCGTGCGGAAGAGGTGTTCAGGCAAACATTCGTCTCTAGCGCTATAGCTCCGTTTGCACAAGCGCCTGAGCCAATCACAGGCATGTGTGTGCTGGCGACCCAAGGTGTCGGGATTGACACGTGAAGCTGCAGGCACCCATCGGTGCTTGCCAAAGATAGCTCTTCTTTTGGCAGTTGCTGCTCGCCTTCTTCCACATCGCACAAATTTCGATTACCACCTAGTCCTTCCCAACCATCAAGCGTAACTTCTTTGTCGCAACCACGTGTCAATACACGCTCCACCTTCTCATACCACACGCTTCCTCAGGTTCTCGACAGGACTTCCGACGATATGCCGAAGACGGTGCCCATCAATGCCGCCAAGCTTGTCAGCTTGAAGAAAGAGGTTGATGCCTTGGTCAAAGAATGGGATGATATCGGACAGTAAGCATTCTCACCCTCCATGGCGAATGGAGGACATATCTGACCTTGCTAGTGCGATGGAGAAAGAAGAATTGCACGGATGGGTGACAGAGTCTAAGCTCCAGGTCCTGCGTGACCTGAAGTCTGCACATCTACGCAATAAGCTCGTCGCAAAGAAGAAGAAGAAGATGAAACTGGAGCACCTCATCCACGTGGAGCAGGCAAAGAGGGAGAAAGAACGTGAATGGATGGATCTGCCCGATATCAGCATGATCAGCGTCATAGGTACGAGACCGTTCGTGGCAGATATGCTTACTATGCTGACACAAGTGATACAGCGAGCACCTTCAGCAAGCATGCACGTGTTGATGATGAAGATGAGGGGGAGGCACAGAAGGAAGCAAGCGACCAGAAGGGCGGTCTTCACAAAAGAGACAGTGGAAAGGGACCTCTGCTCGAGGAGACGGTAGAGGTGGACTGACGGCGTCGGTGATAACTGGAATCATCGCAAGCTCACCACATGGACAAAATGAGACTCGGTCAGAGAAGCATGCATAATGAGCAGGAAGACTGAGGTCAGAAGCGGCAATTTCATTCCCTGACGGCTCATCGGCCCGTGGTCCGAGGTGGCAGGAAAGCTTGTGGTTGAAGCTCCAGCTGGCCTCAGACATGGAATGAAATCACTCTCAAAATCCCCACACTCCCTGACCTCTTCCACCTCAATTTCAGAACAACCCATCATGGTCGCCATCAAATTGAGCGCGCTGGCGCTCTTGCTCTCGAACGCATGGATGGCATTGGCTCAGGTACGTGTCGATTGGCGAGTCTCCAGCTTCCAGCAACTGACTACCCACGCAGGCCGATGCAATCCCAGATGTCGACGAGAAGGTCCAAGATCCCACCACTTCGCCAAATCTCAAGCTCAAGATCTCGGCGACCTTTCCACAGTCCGAGATCTTCGGTATCAAGCTGGTCAACTACCACCCGACCGAGGCAATGGTTTCTGTCAAGAATGAAGAGACGTCCCCAGTGTCTCTTGCATTTATCGGAGGCTCGCTTTTGACACCCGTTGGTGTACCAGGCGCCCCAAGCCCACCTCAGATCCTTCGTAACCTGACGACGACCCGTTATGGCTCGGAGATCCCAGCCGGAACAGCCGAGAGCTTCTCTTACTCATTCGTCAACGAGATGCACCCACAGGATCTCACCTTGGCGTTGACTGCCGTCATTCAAGATAGCAAGGGAGCTGTCTATACTTATCAGTTCTTCAACCAAACTGTCAGCGTTGTCGAGGCACCCTCCAGCATCTTCGACCCGCAAATGTAAGGACTGTCCGGACCATCTTGGACATCACGTGTGCTAATCGAAGCAGTATCTTCCTTTACTTGATCCTCGCGGCAGCCTTCGGTGGCACCTGCTACTTCATCTACAACACCTGGATCACCACCTTCTTCCCACAGAAGAGGGGCAAGGGTAAGGGAGGCGAGCGCGCCAAGAAGTCATCAGGTGGTTCCAAGAAGGTCGACCCCTCCGAGCAGGTCAGCGTCGTGGGTGCCGATGGTCCCGCTGTCACTAGCAGCTCTCAAGCATTCGACCAAAGCTGGATCCCAGCGCATCACTTGCAGAGACCCGAGGCCAAGCGTGTCGGCTCTGGCACGAGACCAAGGCCAAAGAGCAGGCAGGGTCCCGTCTCGCCATAGATCAGATTGTGCGCAAGAGCTGGGGTCGGAGGTCGCTGCGTACCGCCGAGGCATGATGTTGTGATCATATAAGTGAGAGGTGAACCAGGCAGACGAATCTAGCGAGAATTGGCATACCAGAACATGTCTAAAGCAGACGTGAAGGAGCGCAGAAGAACATGTAGCATAAAAAGTCAAGCGTCAGTAGCTGTAGTGTATCAACCGATTGTCTTTTGCACACGAGTAGTCTCATGAAATGTGACGTACTGTGGTATTTCTCAGTCAACCTCGAATCTCGCCTCAAAATTTCACACCCCACCTCCCCTCTCACTCAAATGCCGAACAAACCTCACCCACCACGCAACAAGCCATCGAAGCCCTCATCCTCGACTCACAATGGCGAAGATACCTCCTATATTGTCTTCGGCGACTCCAAGCCCAAGAAGAAAGGCACCAAAACCCCCGCCCCCGCCGTGACAGAACCGTCCAGCAGCACCTCGAAAAACAAGAAAGGCACAACCACGGGCACCCCTCCCGACCCATCCATTCCTCCTAAACCCGATACCCGCACCCTCATCGCCGGCGCCTCCTGGACCGGCAAGCTCCCCCTCACCCTCTTCAACGAGCACTGCCAGAAGCAAAAATGGGAGAAGCCAGAGTACACCATGTCGCGCTCCTCCTCCCCGCCCGGGTTCCACAGCAGCGTGATCCTGCGCCACAAGAACCCGAAGACAGGCGAGGTCACAGCTCTTCCGCCGATACAGGTCCCGAAGGAGAAGCGCGACATCAGTGTCCATGAGACGGCGGTGGAAGCGAGGCATTTCGCCGCAGCGTGGGCATTGTTCAGGGTAGGCAGCGGGAAGAATCTGAGTATGGCATTACCGCCGCAGTACAGGGATCTATGGAAAGGGGAGTTTGCGGAGATCAAGAAGGGGGATGTGAGCGAGGGGAGGGCGTGGATGTATGAGGCGGACCCGTTTGCTGCGAGGGTCAAGGTGGAGGAGGAGAGGAGGGTGAAGGAGAAGGAACGAGGGGAGAGGGAGGAGAGGAGGGAGAAGGAGAGGAAGGAGAGAGAGGAGGGGAAGGGGCTGGGTGGGAAGGGATGGGGGAGGGCGCCGAAGGTGGATATGGGGAAGAGGATGAGGAGGGAGGTGGAGGCGTTGGTGAGGGCGGGAACGAGGTGGAATCCACATGGGGTTAGAATGGGGCAGGGCGAGAAGAAGAAGGTGGTGGATGAGTTGGCCGCGAGCGGGTTCAGGAAAGCACATGCGCAGGAGGCGGTGGAGGAGTGTAAGGATCGGGAAGAAGCGTTGGAGTGGTTGATGATACATGTCCCAGAGGATGACTTGCCGAAGTGGTGCTTGCCGGAGAACTACACGGCTGGAGTCAGTCTTGCGAGCGGGAACATGGAGAGGGAGAACAAGGTCAAGAGGCTCGCTGCTGCTGGCTACCCTGTCGAAGTGGCTAGCGAGGCATTGGCTGCTTCTGGTGACGACGAAGCTGTGGCTGCAGAGACGTTACAGATACAACTACTGGATCAAGCTGGAGCAGAAACAGCAAATGGAGTAGGGAATGATGAATCAGATCCACACTTCTGGACAGATGAGATCACAGTCTTGGAGTCAATATACGGAGAGCGTCTGCGAAGGTCTGGCAAAGATGTTGTGGTCGTACAGCTCGATATACAGGGACAAGCTCATGGATTAACAGAGGTCTCAATACGGAGACCGCCGAGCGGATATCCCACTCATCGACCAATACTTTCGGTGCTCGCAAAACTGCCAGCTTATATTCGGTTGAGCATTGTTCGGCGAAGTATACAAGAAGGTCTCGTGGATCTGCTTGGCGAGCAGATGATCTTCCCACTGATCGATTGGCTCGAGCAACACATCCCGAGCATCATTGAAAATCCGGGGAGCTTGAAGAGTATAGCGAGAGCAGTAGGTCTGCCATCCGAGAGCCACAGTCAGTCGAGAAGAACTGCACCCAGAGGTCCACGGCATAACATCCCTATTCGTCCTTCTCCGCAATTATCTGAACAGCTTCTTGCTCAGTGGCAAGCCAGACAAGACACGGCGGAGCAGAAGAAGATGAACGAGGTTCGACAAAGACTTCCGGCCTGGCAGCTCAGAGATGCAGTAGTAAAAGCTGTCAATACTTCTCAAGTGACCATCATATCCGGCGAGACTGGTTCCGGTAAATCGACACAATCTGTCCAATTCATATTGGACGACATGATACAAAAGAAGCAAGGTGCCACAGTCAATATCATATGCACTCAACCACGACGTATCTCAGCACTCGGCTTGGCCGACAGGGTAGCGGATGAACGATGCTCTGCTGTCGGACATGAGGTCGGATACTCCATCCGCGGTGAATCTCGACAGAAACCAGGCACAACTAGAATAACGTTCGTTACTACAGGCGTTTTGCTTAGGCGACTGCAGACATCAGGTGGAGATGCGAAAGGAGTAGTCGCAGCGCTTGAAGGGGTCAGTCACGTTGTCATTGATGAGGTTCACGAGAGGAGTCTAGACACTGATTTTCTGATGACCCTACTCAGAGATGTCCTGAAAGTCAGGAAAGACCTCAAGCTGATCTTGATGAGCGCGACACTGGATGCCGATCTTTTCGAGAACTACTTCGCCGGATCAGCCACGGTGGCGAAGGTCCAGATCGCTGGCAGGACACACCCAGTCACTGACGTGTATCTTGAAGACGTTCTGAGCGCGACTGGGTTTGCTTCACAGTCACGTGGCGGTCAGGAGGATGAAGATGACCTCACGGATGCCAACATGGGCGCCGCTATCCGTGCCGTGGGAGCAAGAATCAATTACGACTTGATTGCAACTGTGGTCGACTACATCGATCAGGATTTGGTACAGAGAGGAGAGGGCGACTCTGGCGCCATTCTCATCTTCCTGCCGGGGGTGGCTGAAATCGACAGAACCCTCACAGCTATTCGAAGACTGTCACCAAAGTTTCTCGCTCTGCCTCTACATGCATCTCTGCAGCCCATCGAGCAAAGAAAGGTGTTCCCGAGAGCTGGTCCAGGCCGGCGAAAAGTCATCGCTGCCACCAACGTGGCCGAGACATCCATCACAATTGAGGATGTGGTTGCCGTGATAGACACCGGCAAGGTGAAGGAGACGTCGTTTGACCCGATCGCTGGTATGGTCCGTCTTGCTGAGGTATGGGCGTCGAAGGCGGCTTGCAAGCAGCGTCGAGGTCGAGCCGGCCGTGTCACTGCAGGCACATGCTACAAGCTCTACTCTCGCAATCTGGAAGCGACGAAAATGGCGGAACGACCAGAACCCGAGATCAAAAGAGTTCCTCTTGAACAATTGTGCTTGTCTGTCAAGGCGATGGGCCTCAATGACGTTCAAGACTTCTTGGGCAAAGCTATCACACCTCCCGAGGTTCTTGCGATCTCGACAGCGCTTAGTATCCTGGATCGAATGGGCATCTTAGATGGGGATGATCTGACTGCGCTTGGTCGTCACCTGGCTTTGATTCCTGCTGATCTCCGATGCGGCAAACTTCTTGTGATTGGAGCGACATTTGGATGTCTCGAGAGCTGTTTGACCATTGCGTCCATACTGAGTGTCAAGAGCCCATTTGTCAGCCCTCAAGACAAGCGGGAAGATGCAAAGACCGCAAGATCTGCTTTCCACGACGGCAGTGGCGATTTGATCTGCGACTTGCGAGCATACCAGGAGTGGTCGGAGCGGAGAGCCGCTGGCGAACCTATGGGTATGCTTCGAGCATGGTGTGGTCAGAATTTCCTCTCTCCTCAGACGCTGCAAGACATCGCCAACAACAGAATACAGTACTTGTCAACCCTAAAGGACATCCAGTTTGTACCTTTCGATTATCATGTTGGCTCGGCAAACTTTCAGCGATACAACAAGAATGACGGTAACAAAACACTGTTACGAGCATTGGTGGCTGCTTCTTTCACGCCACAAATCGCACGTATCGAGTTCCCGGACGCAAAGTACATAGCCTCGGTATCGGGTTCTGTTGCACTGGACCCAGAGGCACGAACCATCAAGTTCTTCACCAAGACAGCCGATATGGATCGTCCGACCAACGACCGAGTCTTCATTCACCCATCCAGCACACTATTCACAGCCCAGGCATTTCCAACAAATACGGCATACATGTCCTACTTCACCAAGATTGCCACAAGCAAGATATTCATGCGAGATCTGACGCCATGCAACGCTTATTCGTTGCTGCTTTTCTGCGGTACGCTGGCCTTGGCTGCACAGAATGGGGGTGGCCTGCTGGTAGACGGATGGATCAGGATCAGAGGATGGGCACGGATTGGGGTTTTGGTCAGTCGACTTCGAGCAATGCTTGATGAGCTGCTGGATAAGAAGCTGGACGACCCGAGCATGGACGTTGGCGATCACCAGGTGGTAAATGTGGTCAGGAAGCTGATAGAATTAGACGGCATGGACAATTAGAAAATAGAGAGTATGATAAATTTTTTATGATCAAGATGCCATCGTCGTTGCTGGTCAATCAAGCATGCGTGTGCACGGACCATGGGTTCATTTTAGGAAGCTTTGGTGAGCTCCGCCCATGGCCAATGCCACATTCGCGAGCCTCCAGATGTTCTTCTTTCCTTCATTATCGAACAAAAGCAACAGCGTATCCTCCCCAACACTCCTTGATAACGCTCCCTACTCTTCGCTCCCTCGTGACGACTCTGGTACCATCCTCGATTGTGTGCTAGCTGTGGTATCATCTAGACATACCCGCCATGATCAACGGCTTCACGGAATGGGCCACCACCGAACGACTGATACAGAAGTCGTCACTGGACCAGCTGAAGGACCGCTGCTTGGCGATAGATGCTGAGAGTCACATCCAGAAGATCCTGACAGCCGATGCCAAAGAGCCGCTTCTCCCAGCACTGGGCGGCACACCCTTCAACATCGAGAACACCATTGACGAGCAGATCAAGCGATTCGAGGATGCCGACATCAAGCCTTTCTTCATATTCCACGGTATCTCCGCTATCGGCGAGAACAAGAAACTCGTCGCTTCCGAGCACTTAGCGAAGAAGATTGATGAGGCATGGGATCTCTACAACGCCTCCAACCCTGACCAGGCTGTAGCTGCGTTCGGCACAGCATGCACTTTCGATTCTGATCACATTTATCGCTATGTCCAGTCGATATTCCACAAAAAGAATGTTCCGTTTCTGGTTGCGCCATACAGTGCATATGCACAAATCGCTTACCTGGAGAATGAGAAGATTGTTGACGCCATTCAAGGACCCTCGGAGCTACTTGCTTTCAACACGCAGAGGGTTATCTTGGATGTCGATTTTGAGAAGAAGACTTTTAGCTGGGTGACCCGTCAGAGCTGTATCGACAATCTTGCGGTGGGCAATGTGGCTCTGTGGAACGAAGCGGCTCTCCTAGCAGGCTCAAATTTACTCCAAACGCTACCACAGCTGGACAACGACGCTACTCCTGCGAGAAGCCCGAAAATCAAAGCGGCTGCCGATTTGCTCAAGCGCATGAACATGACTGGGCACACAATCTGTCTACAGTATCAGGACGAGCCGTTGAATCGCCAATTTGACTATCTGGACAATTTTCGCAAGGCGCAGATGTCGCTCAAGCATCACGTCATCACTACATACGCGGGCGAGATGGTCGTGCTTGAGAAGGGATCGATGCCTAACGATGTCCATGCGTTCATCGGACAAAGGCTGCCTGACGAGATCTATTACTATGTTTCAAGAGGTGTAGTTGGCACACGAGTTCTAAGCTGGCGAACTTCCGGCCTGATTCTCGAAAAGCCACCTGTCGACGGCGGCCGATCCATCACATATGAGACCTTGGTCAAAGACAAGATTGTGCCGCAAAGAGTGAAGTCGTTGGCTCTTCTGTCGCAATCGCTGCATCGCTTCTATCAGCACAACGATGTCAACTTGCGAGTCTTCTTTGGTCCACAGGATGCCCCACCACGCAAGCTCAATGTCAACGACGGCGGCGCTGATATTAAGGCGTCAGTCTCGACGTGGCACGTGAGCAAGGATGCGATTGCCAGCAGGATGAAGGCTGTGAAGGTATATGATATGAAGCTTCTCGAAGTCGAAGTAGCTGACGCATGCAGACAACTGAGCCATCACTATACTTTGCTATTGAGAGCTTGACCTCAAGCGAGTTCGCAAAATCGACCATCATACCGAAGCAATCCTCCACAAAGGCTATGACCGATAGCACCCAAATACAAAGCAACGCTCTTTGGAGATATCTCCAACTCCACGACTATATCACCCGTAAAGACCACACACTGTCTCCTGTCGGCAAGACGCTCCAGATCGCATACAAGACTGCATTGTCAAAGGGGTTGAAGCCTGAAGACTTCAGCGAGCCACTTCTCCTCGGTGTCGAACTCCTGCGTCTGAAAGTGCTCAACCATGACAACCTCTTCCCCGTCCCACCGTACCATGGCGCACCATTCCGAGGCAGCGATGTCGACCAACGCAACACCCTTCTCGTCTCCCGTGTCGCCTGTCTCGGCCGCCTCAAGCACAAACCCATCGGCTACACCGGTCCGCTTTCACGGCACCTGCTAGGCTACAAATCCCTCATCTCCCTTTCCCGTCAAAGCCAGCGCGACATGCTTGACATGAATCTCGCTACCATGTTCCTTGACGGTGACGTGGATCGCAACATTCCCGAGAAAGCACTCAAGGACATTGGGTTCAGGTAAGCACCTTCGTTCAGCCATAAGTTGACAGCAATACTGATCATGTCACCAGCCTCCCGTATCTTCAGGACAACGACTGCGGTCTCGGCATCGCAGTGAAGCACTACCTCGACGAGCTCTCTGCGGCCGAAGATCCTACCTCCAAAGACGCAAGAGCGACCATCAAAGACAAAGGCCGCTCAAGCTGGTTCCCTCACGTGGTGGATTATGCAGCAAGCCTTTCCTACGCCTTTTCACTATGGGACGCCATGTACGTCGCCGTCCAAGAAGCGCCGGCAGATTTAGTCGAGGCCTCGCAAAAGGAAGAATGGAAGAGCGTCGATGCATGGCTGAAAAACAGGCGATAGAGTCGCCGCAAGTCGGACGATATAGCCAGCGGATGGGTAATTGTCAACTACGATGGATAGGAGGACCTGAGGAATGGGTAATGGGTGAGGAGAGATTCTGATACATCATCGCCGTCGCTGCTACTGGTCTACATGTTCCCTTTCCCGGATACTAAAAAGTAGTGTGTTTCCCGCACGATACCCTCTTTCTGGCATCGCGAGAAGAGAAGTACAAAAGCAGATCTATATCAGACAAATTTTGCCGGTGAGGAGGAGCTGAAAGTTTCGCAACTCCGCCCTGCACGTGCTCCGTATATGCCCCTCTTGCTTCCTATCCGGAACACCAATGTTCCGTGGTCGAGTGAAGAGCTGGTTTTGGCTGTACACTAGAATACATTGGTCCAGCTCTCACCTTCGAGCATGGACCTCATCCCCTTCTCCATTCTCCCTCATCCCCACATCCCCAGTCTTCCTTATTCGAGATGTCGAGCGACCAATGCGATGCAAGCATCTACTCAATCACCCTCGTGATCAACCCCGTAGCGACCGTCCGTCCTCCCTCACGGATATTGAAGCGCTGTCCTTGCTCCACGGCCAACGGGCGATGGATCTCGCACACCATCTCCACGTTGTCGCCCGGCATGACCATCTTGTCTGCCTCGGTGCCTTCGGGCCAGTTGAGAGTCGCTGCTTCGTCTGTAACACATTAGCGCGTGCCCCTTGCTTCGTTCATGCGTGTGGAGAATTCAGGCAAAACTTGGCCCGTGGGTTACAGGGTATGTATGCATGAGGGAACTTGACTCACCTGCGGTCCGCACGAAGAGCTGCGGCTTATAATTCCCGTGGAAACCCGTGTGTCGTCCTCCTTCTTCCTTGGTGAGCACGTACATGCTCACGAGGAATTTCTTGTGTGCCTTGGCCGAGCCGGGTTTGGCGATGATCATGCCGCGGGAGACGTCTTCGCGCTTGACGCCGCGGAGGAGAAGGCCGGAGTTGTCGCCGGCGCGGGACTCGTCGCAGGACTTCTTGAAGGTTTCGATGTCGGTCACTTTGGTCTTGAGGGGGACGCCGCTCTTGCCGACGAGCTCGACTTCGGAGTCGCGCTTGAGGACGCCGCGCTCGACGCGGCCGGAGGCGACGGTGCCGCGGCCGGGGATGGAGAAGACGTCTTCCACGGACATGAGGAAGGGCTTCTCGGTGTCGCGCTGGGGAGTTGGGATCCATTCGTCAACAGCCGCGAGGAGCTCGTCGATCTTCTCGGTGCCGATGTCAGGTTGCCTGCCTTCGAGGGCGCAGAGGGCGGAGCCGAGTACGATGGGAGTGTCATCACCCTCGAAGCCGTAGCTGGAGAGCAGCTCGCGCATTTCCATCTCGACCAGTTCCAACATCTCCTTGTCCTCGATTGCATCCACCTTATTCACGAATACCACAATTCGCTGGACACCGACCTGACGGGCGAGAAGCAAGTGCTCACGAGTCTGCGGCATCTGACCATCGGAGGCTGCTACGACGATGATGGCTCCGTCCATGGAAGCTGCTCCCGTGATCATGTTCTTGATGTAATCGGCGTGGCCAGGGCAGTCGACATGGGCATAGTGGCGGTTGTCGGTCTGGTACTCGATGTGGGCTGTGGAGATGGTGATACCTCGCTTTCGCTCTTCGGGAGCCTTGTCGATAGCACCGTATTCGAGAAAGTTGGCGTATCCCTTCTCGGCTTGACGCTTCGTGATGGCTGCTGTGAGGGTGGTCTTGCCGTGATCGACGTGGCCAATGGTACCTAGGGGACGTGGTCAGAGAGATCCGCAGGAGAATCTGGATCTGACATACCGATATTCACGTGAGGCTTGTTCCGCTCGAATGCTGTGGCATAGTTCCTCGAAGCAGAAAGGAATTGTGAGTTGCCCTTGGACCCAAGAGCATACTGGACAGGGTTTCTCGATGGTCGGAGAGATGCCCGTCCCGTGGACAGAACCAGCCGTGCAAAGGAAGACATATCTGATGAAATGAAAAGACAAAGACCGAGAGAGGAGATTAGCGACTGAGATAGATGGTGGAGGCAAATGGTCGAGCTCTCAAAAAATTGTGCCAGTACCTGATGCTCTACATTTTTGCAGATGTGGTCAACCGTGCAAGTCAAGCTCCGCGGGCAAAGCAACTCCACCTTCTGCCATTGCTAGCCGAAGTGTCTGTTCTTTGCAAAACCTCCAGCGATCTTTCAGAAGCAATTGACTTTGTTCTCTCGCCCGTATTTGCGTAATAAAGGTACTCCGACACTCAACGACACTCCACGAGCCCGCCTGTATCTCTCAGCAGCTCTAGTGCGCTTGCCGAGGTCCAACGACCTTGTCATCGATGCTCGGAACAGAAAAGCTACCCTCCCGCATTTGAGACACCCTAATCGCCCAAATGCTCCTACAACCGCTTCGCCTTTCGTCCGCCATCCCCTCGAGAACCTCCCGTCTTCTACCGCGATCTTGCAGAATAACAGCGATGCCGCTCCGCGCGAAGATCACAAACCCGGAAATGACGAGTCGGCGGACGGTAAGTGCTAGCAGCTTATGGTATTGCGGGTTGGGAGACTGACAGTACCGTAGTTTGCAGACAGCAGTGCTGCGATTGACTCTCTACCCGAGGATCCAAAGGACGACGTAGTCTTCAACTCAAAATACGGTGTACGAACAGTTCAGCTCAACCGACCCGACAAGCTCAACTCACTCAATGGCTCCATGGCCAGGAAGATCATTCCAAGACTACAGGAGTGGCAAAAGTCGGACATGGCCAATGTGGTTGTCATCAAGGGAGCTGGACGAGCCTTCTGCGCGGGAGGCGATGTTGCGGTCCTAGCTCAAGACTGCGCAAAGGGTGAGGAGGGGCAGCAAGCGTCGAGGGACTACTTTGCTCTGGAATACAAGCTCGATCATCTGATTGCGACATACCCGAAGCCCTACGTCGCTTTCATCGATGGCATCACCATGGGAGGAGGTGTCGGGTTGAGTGTACATGCGCCCTTCAGAATTGCTACGGAGAAGACGGTCTTTGCCATGCCAGAGACCACCATCGGATTCTTTCCAGATGTCGGCGCAAGCTTCTTCCTTCCGCGGATGGACGGTGAGCTCGGTACATATCTTGCCCTGACTAGCGAGCGTCTCAAGGGTCCGGAAGTGTTGTGAGTAAAGACAGCTACAGACGAGAAGGTGCTCTACTGACAAGCCTAGCTTTTCTGGCATCGCCACGCACTATCTCGACTCGTCCTCTCTCCCAGATCTCGAAGCACGTCTCGCTGAGCTGCAATTCAAGGACTACGCCGACGCCGAGGAACGCCTGACGATCATCAACAGCACGATCGAAGAATTTACTACTGGGCTTCCCCACGACACCTCTTTGCACATCAACAGTGACATTCGCCGAGCAATCGACTATGTCTTCCACCCAGAGAATGACATTCAAGGTATCCTTTCCGCGCTCGAGGAAACAAAGTCTCGTTCTGGTATCCCAGACTTCATCAAGGAATGGGCTACCAAGACCCTTGCCACCATTCGTGAACGCAGCCCCATCAGTGTCGCTGTGACCCTGCGGCAATTACGAGAGGGTCAGAAATGGAATATATTCCAGACCTTCCAGCACGAATACCACATTGCAAGCAGGTTCATGTCACACCCCGACTTTGTAACAGGAGTGACAGCCCGCCTGATCTCAAAAGAGAAGGGCCGACCAAAATGGTCCCCGAATCAACTGGAGGATGTGAGCGCAAAAGACGTCGATGAGTTCTTTGCCAAGGAGCCAGCATCTCTCCAGGTCTTGAACAAGGACGAAAAGGCCCACTTCATAGATTACCCTCATGCTTGGATTGGGCTTCCACGTGAGAAGGATGTCGAAGACATTGTGAAGACAGCGCCGATCAAGACCAAGAGCCAGATTATTGAGCACTTCCAAGGACAAAAAGAAGGCAAGATGGGTGTCCGGGAAAAGGTAGAGGAGGTTCTCGCGAGAAAAACACGACCCACATCGGGCGGTGTGGCGTGGGTAGACTAAATATTGAAGAAATAGAATCATGTACAAAAGATCCATCAAGACGTAACGCTACATATCAATGATCACACACTCGTCCTCCCCGTCACGCACACCGGCGCCTCCCACCCCACAGACCACCTCACACTCCCCATCACCACCACCATCGTCGCCAACCCAACCCCCACACTAACCAGCGCATACCTATACGCATGCCCCCTCCTCAACCCCTGTATCTCCGCCACCCACGTCGAAACCGTAGTCAAACACCCACAAAACCCATCCTCGATCCCCTGCAACACCTGACACCCCACCACCCCTCCGCCCGGCAACCCCGCGATCCTGACCCGCTGCAAATCCCACGCCATCCCCAACACCGCTGACCCGAAGATATTCACCGCGAAAGTACCCACAGGGAACGACTTGACGCGCGGATTCAGCTGCAGAGAGACGAAGTACCGCACCAACGTCCCCAGCGGGGCGAAGACGAGCGCGAAGAGGACTTCGCCTCTCCAGTTGCTGTCTGTGGGGAAGATAGCGATGAGGATGGCGGCGAGCCAGGCGCCCAGACCCAGAGGGATGGCGAGGGGGTCGAGAACGCGGGAGGCTGCGGCGGGGAGGGAGGGGGTGTAGCGGTCGAGGAGGAGAGCTGTGTGTGCTCCTACGAAGAGGGCGGAGAGAGAGAGGGCCGGTTCGGAGATGAGCACAGCGAGGAGCGCGGGGAGGGAGTACCCTGCGTTTCTGGGGTGGGTGGAGCTGAAGCGCGGAGGAGACACGCCGGGGGCGACAGGATGGTAGAGGGAGGCAGGGAGGTCGTTGGAGAGAGTGAGGAAGGCGTCGCGGATGAAGGAGGAGAAGGAGGTGAAGGAGCCGCAGAAGCCGGTGGCGAGGCCGATGTAGAGGGGGATGGTCTTTTTGTGTTTGGCGTGGAGGGCTTGCCGGTCAGAGGTGGACATGTTGGGTTTGGAGAGGTGGGTGGGGAATTGGAAGAGGCGGCGGTCTTCGGAGAGGAAGCCCATTACGAAGGAGCCGCCGACGTTGGCCCAGAGGACGGAGGTGGTGATTGGGGCACCGGGGTAGGTGGTTAGCCATTGGATGCCGAGGCGGGCGAGGGTGCCGAGGAGAGAGAAGAGGGTGAGGTGGCTTATGATGTAGAGTTGGAGGAGTAAATGTGAGGGTTGGTGTGCAGGTTGAGATTGGTTGAGAGGCTCTCTGGAATGCTTGGAGGGCTCTTGGTCGACTTGAAAGGATTGATCGCCAGGGCTTTGATCCTCAAGATGCAGTTCTGAGCTGGGCTGTCCATGTTGCGGTCGGTCTGTGGTCGAATCCACAGGTGGTGGTGCGCGAACCTCGTTGACGCCGCTCATTGTGGTCTTGATGTACTGTCGAGTCGCGCGGCTTTCAGCTTAGAGGAAGTTTGAGCCTAGACGGTGGACGTATCATGTAACATTTGTCACCCATATCGCGGCCATGATGTTGGTGGTAAACAACGAGAAACTCAGCATCCAAGCAGATCCGGGTCGAATTTCAGGTCCAGGCAGCTGTGAAAATCATGCTAGGCATGCAGTCTTCAACAGCATGCTGCCGAATAGCCGGTCATATCAAAAGGTCGCCAACCAGATGCTGAGATCCACATTTGCCTGAGAGCAAATCGGACTTGTTCCTGCGAGGTGAAGTCATTGCCGCAGCGGATCAACGGACCGTCGCGCCGAAACCCTGCAACGGTTCGCAGCAGGTGACATTCAGTGATCGACTTCAAACGCCGATAGCAACTGTATGAGACACTTCTGTTCTTCTTCTTTCTCCCTACCTTCTTCTCCCAGCTCTTTCCACCCTCACTCGCACACTCTCGCCAATTGACTCTCCTATCATGGCGTCTCTACCTCAAAATGTCCACGTATCCTCTCATCCCTGTCTCCGGGCGAAGCTCTCCCAGCTCCGCAGCTCCTCCCCCAACGCCCGCGAAACCAAGCAATTGGTCCACGACATCGCCCTCATGGTCGGCTACGAAGCTCTCGCCAGCGGCCTAACAGTCACACCAAGCGGCACCGTAAGTCTCCCATCTCTCACCCTCCTTCTCCCTTCTCAATGCCTCCTTATCTCCCCTCCATGCCCCCCATCGGCGAGCTCCGACACCACTGCCCCTCCCACTAACAACACCCAGGACACCTCCCCCATCGGCTACGACTACACCACCGAAACCATCTCCCCCGCCAAAGTCTCCATCGTCCCCATCCTCCGCTCCGGCCTCTCCATGGTCGAGCCCCTGCTCACGCTCCTCCCCGACCCCGTCCCTGTCTTCCACCTAGGCATGTACCGCGAGAAATCCACCCTGCAACCGGTAGAGTACTACAACAACCTGCCGTACCACTCTGCGTCGCAGACGGACTCGTCGGGTGGACCGAGTGATCTCGCGATTCTGGTGGATCCGATCATTGCCACGGGGGCGACGGCTAGTGCGGCGATTGATACGCTCAAGGACTGGGGGGTCAAGAGGATATTGGTCGTGAGTGTGCTGGGGAGTGTGGGTGGGTTGCAGAAGGCGAGTGCGACGTGGCCTGAGGCGACGGAGTTTTGGGTCGGAGCGGTGGATGGGGAGACGGATGCAAAGGGGATGATCAAGCCGGGTCTTGGGGATGTGGGGGATAGGTTGTTCTTGACGCTGGGGAAGTGAGCTCTGCGTCCATTCACGGACAGGGGTGGGAGCATTGTGCTGGATAGCAAGCATACATGGCAGGTGGGGCGCCAAAAGCTTGGGTATAGAAGTCATTATGGTTGGCATGTAAGTGTGATCTTTACCATAGATATCCTGAATCAGATCTACTTGAGCAATCTAAAGCACTGTCAATCACTAGGCATGTGTACATTGGCTTGCATTCCGGGTATCATCTCTATCCTCTTCATGCTATCCCCACTTCATATGCGCACTATCACCTCCTACTAAGCTGCGCAATCATCCGATCAATATCCAACGCCTGCTGCCCCGTCGCCTTCCCCCTCAACGTCTGCAACAACGCCATATTCTTCGCCTTCAACGCCTCCTCACCCGCCTTGTTTAACATCCCACACTTCTCCCACAGCTCCGTCCTCTCCTCCATCGTCAAATTCGTGCACTTGGGCACAAACGTGCTCGCCAACTTGGCATTCCCCGCGCTCAAGATCTCGCTGAAGAACGGCTCCCACCCAATCGGACTCTTCTTCACCTTACCAATCTCCTCGAGCTCCTTCCAGTCTCGTCTACTGACCAGAGCTCGTAGCCGGATCCACCAGTAGATCTTGTCGGTGATTTTGAATTCCGACTGGACTTTCTGGCTGCGCTTGATGTTGCCTAGTCTGATGAGTTTGTAGATGGTGTCGTTGACCGAGAGGCCGGAGAAGTGCTCGTTGAGATCGTTCTCGAATGCTTCTTGCATTTTGAGGAGGACTTGGGCTTCGTTGATGGCTTTGACTTGGAAGGCGTGCTCTTTTGAGTCTTGTAGGATGCGGGCTGCGGATTTGAGCTTGTCGATTTTGGCGGTGGGGTCTTCGACTTGGATGGCTTCTGTGACGAGGAGGTTGGAGCCGTCTAGTCGACGGTCGTCTTGGTAGAAGAGGTCCTTTAGGAGTTCTTGGTCTTGGTCGATGGCTGAGGATTCGACTAGTGCTGTGGCGACTGGTCTGCTGTTGATGGTACGGAAGAAAGATGCCAGCGGCAATTTGTTCTTGAGATGGAGAAGGACGTGATAGACCAGATCTGTGTCGCCACTCTCGATGGCTTTGTCGAGAGCTCGGGCGTCCTCTTCGACATTGAGAAGGATAGGTACTTGCTTTCCAGCGCGAGGCTCGTGTTCGAGCAGCTCCACGGCCAGGCCACCACGACCCTCATCGTAGGCTGCACGAGCGATCTCTTCAAATGAGATACCTCGCTTCGACTTGAGCTTCTCGACGATGTCTCGGCATATCGTGTCCTCGTCGTCGCTAGACTTTCGAACCTTCTGTCTTGCCCAGTGGACGTATATCTTGTCGATTGGCAATCGCATGAATTCTGAGACCTTCAAAGCCAAGAGGTATTCTGACCGGTTGATCAGTCGCTGCACAAGTCGTTCCGGCGTCAGTCGCATATACTGCTCGTATGTAATCGGCATGCCAATCTCATAGTATCGCACTGCATTCAGCACCCGGAGAGTCTCGGTCATCTCAACGAAGTCGTCTACGTCGGAAAAAAGTGAAATCACCGATTTACCGAATGAAGCGGCCTTCAACAGCTGCTTCTGCCAATGTACCGTATACTCATGCCCAGCAGCTCGGACACATGTGTAGACAGCCTCGTCCAGATTCGGTCGAATGAGCTGAATGTTCTCGTCGGCTTTTGGTGAGCGCTTCTCCAGATGGTCAAGAGCATCCAGTAAGATCGATGACGGGGAGGTCGATCCAAGCTTGAATACCTCCTCCGACTCGTCCGGTACCCGCTGCATAAACTCGCATACCTCATTCGTGAATACCCTCGTACCATCCAGATCGGGCACGAGATGCACAAAAGAGTCGTAGTAGAACTTCGAAGCTGCCCCATTCGGTCCGACCAGATGGATCTCGTCCTCCCATAGCAGCAGCACTGCATTGTTGCCGCACCATTGCAGTTCTCGGGGCGGTGTCTTCACCTTCGAGTCGTACTCGCTGAGTCTGTTCTGAAAGTCGCTCGTCACCACCCACACTTTGCCGTCCTCTGTGTATACCGCCACAAATTTACCATTCGGCGAGACTGATACATGCCTGAACGGTCCATTCTGTAGCATACGATCCTCTGCCTCTGATGCATCAATCGTCATGATACTCTTCCCGATCGCAAGTAGTGCCTCCACCGAGCGTGACAACGTGAAGGCCGGCGGTATGACAGCCCAAGAGACCACCTCGTCCGAGGGCGGACTTGCCAGGACAGACGGCCTAGGTTCATTGTACCGTGTGACGGCTACCAGTTGGTTGTTCCCAAGCAGCGCAACGAAGCCTGACGACCAGAACTTGCATGATTGTACTCCATACTCTTCCGCGCCATGTCCCAAGGTGAACGGGTCGAAGTCGCCCTGCAGGTCGCGGTACACTCTGACCGTGCCATCTTGCGACACGACTATGAGCTTCTCATCTTCTGACCAGCCCAGTCCCCTGATCTCGCCCTTGTCCCACTGCCCTTGTCAGTCCCCTATCCTGGCTTCGGTGCAATGCTCTTACGTTGATTCGATTGATGAGGGTTCCGGCGCAGGTGTAGATGTCGATCGTGGGTTTTGTGCTTGATGCACCTCGGAAGGAATGGACCTTGGTCTCATCGCGATAGAGGGCTGGCTCGGATTAGTGGAAGACCTACGAGACGAGACTGTTGCGCACCAATTGCCCCGCTATAGGGAGCTCCTACGAGGGTGTAGTTCTCGAGCTCGAGATCAGGGTCGAATACTGAGGTGTACAATTGAATTTTGCGATAGAACCGATCACCGCATTTCGTCCAATTCTCTCGCGGATTGGACATCTCATATCGAATATTACAGTGGGGAGTGGAAGTTACAGATACAGCAGATGGCAGACGTGCCGCTGGTTTGGTCAGAGCGTCATGTGACATCCATCGGCTGTTGACTTGGTGTGGGGAGAGAAAGAGATTTATTACTGCCTGATCCACCTAAATTAGGTGGATTGTAACTATATATATACTTAGCCTGATAAACTAAGAGATAGCTAAATCGATAGAACTCCTTAATAGTAACAGAATAAGACAACAATTATCTAATTTAATTATAAGAGTAGGTATATAGTAACATATAGAATTACTAGTATCTACTAATTAGATAGATAGATAAACTAATAGCTGCCTTTGTTTAATAAGGCCGGAAGCCTCGCGGAAGGCAGCTAGAGAGGGTCCGTTACGTGATAGGCTTAGCTAGAGCTATAATACTAAGTCTCCTTTATAATTATTCCTCCTCTATATTTAATTACTCTTAATTAAACTACATTCTTCGTAGGCTTTATATTTGTGCTTATAGGCCTCCTCTATAAGAGTAGGTTAGTACTCTCGAGTATAAGGAAAGTACTTAGCTTCTTTATCTATGCTCTATATCTATTATGTCTTTATTTGCTACTAATAGTAATATATTATAGCAAATGTAACTTCTCGTCTAATTCTCTATTACTAAAGCACTTATTGCTATAAAACAACTAGTACCTTAGTAAATGTATATAATTTGTTATTTACTACTATAGAACTCCCTTAGAGGCTTCTAGTAAGTGCTCTATTCTAATACTTTATAACATTAAGTACCTTAATAACACTACTACCTTCTAGGAGATAGCGATATATATAGATCTACTTCTCGTGTTTGTTATGCTATATAATAAACAGACTACGCCTATATAGGTATATCTCTTACTACTAAATACTTTACTTCTTCTACTATACTACTTCTATATAAGTTACTATCTTCTAATACACTTATAAGCTATTATACCTCCTAAGCGTGTTTAGGCTAGTCTACTATATATCTCTCCTTACTTTCTCTATAGCACTTATACTAGAGATCTTATTAGTAAGTATCTAGAGTTCTACTAGTATTCTATCGGAAGTATAGCTAATACTACTAGAAAACCTCTATAACTACGAGACTAGTATTACTAGATCTTGTACTTGCTATAAGAAGGCTAAGGGCGCCTATTACGCTATTATAGATAACGTTCTCTTAGACTTCGTTAATAAGGCCTATACTACTATATAGAAGTATACTAATATATATCTTAATCTAACTAACTCTATATATGTCTAGAAGTAGTATAAGTATACTAACGAGCTTATAGCTACTATATTTCGCATTATAGAGCATAAGTAGGCTATCGGTGTTAAGGAGGCTTACGCTAGCGCTAATATTACTTCTCTTACTAGTAAGGAACTAGAGTATACTAAGGTTACTAAACTTCGTAGTCTCTATATTACTACCGAGGACCTCGTAGGTATCCTCTATACTATAAGTAGTCCTCCTTCTAGTCTTAATATTACTAACTTATTTATAGTACTTTACTAGAGAAGCTATCTCTAGAGCTCTAACTCTCTTCTATACTAACGTCTATAGTAGAAAGTGTTCTACTAAAGAGTCTACTAGGTCTCTAGAGCCTAAGAAGACTACTAAGGTCGTCGCTATCTCTAGTAAGACTACTTCTAAGAAGCCTAAGATATCTAAGTTTACTACTTCTACTAAAAAGGCTATAACTCTATCTAGTAAGGTTACTAAGTCTACTACGTAGGCTACTTCTAGTTACTACTCGTCTTGCCTTAACTATAACACTACTATAACTAACGCTAATAGTAAGGACGAGCTTAACCTTAGTAACTTCCCTAGGTATACTCTTGCCGAGAAGAGTAACTTCTCTACTAAGGTAGGTCCGGCCTTCTACTATATAGCTTCTAAGATCCCTACTAATGACTTTTATATCTTAGAGGTCTACGCTATATCTAGGCTTAATACTAGCTAGGTCTATAACTACTATAATACTATCGTAGATAGACTCGATACTTCTTCTATTAGTAGCTTCGCCTACGACAAGACTAGGCTCTATTATTAGGCTATTAGGGAGTACCTCGCTACTGTCCTTACTTCTAAGAACCTTAGCGCCTTCTTCGCTACTATCTACCTCGACCTAGACTTCGCTAGCTAGGGAAATAAGGACTTAGAGCTAGCCGAGCTTAACGCCTAGAATAGAACTAGTACTAAGGATCTAGTCTTAGCTAATTACTAGAATAGGCATGCTATAGCTCTTGCTATAGTATTATCTCGTAGTTATAGCTAAGTAGATATAGTCGAGGCTAGTAGATAAGGTTAATAGTGTCTAAGTAGATAGATTCTTAAGAATATAATAACTATACTCTTATTACTTATCTCTATACTCTCTTCGTAACTCTACTATTAGCCTTCTAGCTAACATCTATCTAATACTTAGTTACTACTTCGGAGGTATTCTCTAATACCTCTTTTAGTTCCTAGGTTGCCTCTACTAGAGTATAGCCCTTCTAGAGCACCTTTAGGAATATATCTTCTTTCTACTAACTATAGTCTAAGATTCTCTCTACCTTATATTCTAAATTATTATCTACCTTAACTAGTCTAGGATCTACCTTAGTACCCCCTTAGAGGCTATATAGCTTAAGTAAGAAGACATAGAACACATTATAGATATAGGACCTATCCGGTAACTATAATCGGTAAGCCTAGGCTTCTATAGTATCTATAACCTCGAATAGTCTAAAGTACTTTAGTACTAGCTTATACTTTACTACCTTTAGCCTTAGGTTCTTAATAGATAGAAGAACCTTATCTTTTACCTTAAAGGATATTAGCCTATACTACTTATTATAAGTGCTCTTCTACTACTCCTAAGCTTGCTTCTAGTGCTTCTATAAGCCTTGCCTTATAGAAACTAGAGTAGCTATACGATCTTATATAGCTAGTATCTTCCTCTAAGAGAAATGCTCTTAGTCTCTATCCGGATCTCTCTTAGTATCCTTACTAGTATACATCTCGAATAGCGACATTTAGAGCGTCTCGTTCTAAGAGATATTAGCTATGTAAGTAGCTATTTTTAGCTAGTGTAACTAATCTAATTAGTCTTAAGCTCTATAGTAATAGAGGTACTAGATAAGAGATTAGTTCTATTATTTCGTCTATCTATTCGTTTAAGAGTAGAAGGTAGTTAATAAATGCCTTATAAACCTTAGTTCGTAGGCGATCGTTTACTAATAGGCCGTAGTAAAGACTATACTATAGTCTAACATTACGCCTTCTAGAACGCTATACTCTAGTATAATATAGTCGAAAAATAGGTTAGCTAACTACTAGACTATTATTGTCTTCTAGCACGGGATATACTTTACTATTTTAGTAAGGTAATCTACTACTATAAGCACTACGTTATAGACTATTCTATTAAGCTTGCTTAGTAGTATATCTATAATAAAGTCTATAGTAAGCTCTTTCTATAGTACTTTAGGCATTAGTAGGTTTACAAGCTTACTATAAGGCATATAGGTCTAAGTCTTTATAGTCTAGCAAACATAGTAAGTCTTTATATAGTCGTTAACGTTATAATATATACTAGGCTAGAAGTACTTTCTAGCTAGGAGCTTATAGGTCTTATTATAGGCGAAGTGCTCTCTATTAAACTTATCGTAGTACTAGTATAGTAGCTCTATATAGAGTACTATGTCTTCTAGTACGTATATAGTATTATTCTTATATAGAAGGTTCCTCTTCTAATGCTATACTAGAGGCTCTCTATTAGGTCTCTACTTAGGGAGATTCGCGTACTTCTATACTAGCGAATTCTGCTACTATAGACTATAGATTACTTCGAGAAGCTAGTCTATAGAACTCTCTCTCTATAGATTTTCCTCTACTATTACTACTACTATAGTAACTTAAGGTATCGATCTTAGTATTATACTAACTTAGATTAAATCTGCCTCTCTTTGCTTTAACTATTTACTTTATAGCTAGTTAAGCTAGTTAGCTTCTAGAGAACTATCTCTAGCGTCTTTAGTATATTTCTTATTATTAGACTAGTTATTAGAAACTCTCTCGGAAGTCTACTAGTTCTTATTTACGTCCGAATAATCCTTTTATACTACGTAGATGCTTATATCTATACCTTTTTCGAAGGTAGTACTTCTTAGGCGTTCTAATAAGGATATATAAATCTACTATACTATGTCTCTAATAGCTAGTTAGCTAGCCTCTAGCTTCGACTATAAGGTTAGTAAGCTATTTATAAGGCTTATGTTATCTACTATTAGGTCTAGGTAACGTAAGAGAGTATCCGCTAGGTTCTTTAAGCCTGTATAGTACTTAATTATAAAATTAAAGGCCTATAGGTATATAGCTTAGTAGGTCTAATAGCTATTTAGCTACTTAGTCGTTATAAAGTACCTTAGGTTATTATAATTAGAGATTACCTAGATAGAGTCTAGAGCACTCTCGTAGTAGTATCTCTACTATTTAAATGCCTCTATAATAGAGAGAAGCTCCTAATTGTAGGTCTTATAGTTCTACTCTATAGGTAGTATCTTCCGAGACTAGAAAGTAATAGAGTACTACTTGCTAGTTTCCCTAACTAGAAATAGCTAAGAGATAATTACTCTAAGAGTAAGCTTAGACACGTTAGTCTCTATTCTAATTAGCTTAGACGAGTTATAGTACCTTAGTACTAGCGCTTCTATAAAGGCCTTCCTAATTACCTTAAATACCTCTTGTTCCGGATTAGTCTACTTCTAGAGTGCTAATTACTTTCCTTTCTATAATCCTTTAAATAGAGCTATTAAGAGTTCTACAATCTTCGAATAGTTCTTAATAAACTACTAGTAGAAGTTAGCAAACTCTAGAAACTATTAAACGTTGTAGTAGCTATTTAGTATAGGCTAATCTATAATAGTAGAGACTCTCTAGAGGTCTATTATAACTCCTTCGGTAGTTACTATAAAGTCTAGAAATTCGACCTTCTTCTAGAAGAAGTTATACTTCTTTAGGTTCGCGTATAGCGCGAACTACCTTAACCTCTCTAGTACTAGCCGAAGGTGCTACTCGTACTTCTCTATAGAGTTACTATAGATAAGAATATTATCTAGATAGACTATATAGAAGACATCGACTAGCTCTATAAGAGCTTAATTAATATAGGTCTAGAAGATAGTAGAGACGTTAGTTAGCCTAAAGAGTATTACTATATACTTAAAGTAGCTATAATAAGTGTAAAAAGTAGTCTTCTACTCGTTACTAGCCTTAATTCTAATATAGTAATATATATCCTTAAGATTAAGCTTAGAGTAAATAGCTACTCTACCTAGCCTATCGAGAGTCTTACTAATTAAGAGTAAAGAGTGCCGATTCTTAATAGTAATAGCGTTTAGGCTATAGTAGTCGATATAGAGTTATAAACTACTATCTTTCTTAGGGATAAATAGGATTAGTGTACTAGCTAGACTCTCTAACCTATAGATCTAGCTCTTAGCTAGTGTATTATTAAGGTACTTACGGAGAACTACAAGTTTCTTCTCTAAGAGGTTATAGAGAGAGTAAAAGAGAGACTCTTTGTCTTCTGTTAGATCGATAAAGTATAATACATCTCCTATAGTGTATATCTATATAGGATTAATAATAAAGACGTCGTAGTAGTCTTCTATATAGGATAGTAGCTTTACTACTCTATTAGGTAGAACCTCTATAGAGGTACTAGCTACCTTCCGAACTATAGTACCTAGTATTATATCTAACACTACTAGGGTAAATCCTTAGTTCTCTATAAGTAAGAGATTATAGAACTCCTTAGCTTATACTACTCTAATGCTAGTAACGTTATAGCTATATCTCTACTAGTTAGTGTAACTATCTATTATAATACTCTAGTTATATCTCTATAGCTAGCTAAGAATAATAGAAGAGCTTGTTTCTAACGTATAGAATACGCCTTTTAACTTATACATTACTCTAGTGTTATTCGTAAGGTAGAGATTAACCTCGTAGGTGCTATAATAGTAAGCCTCTTTACTCTAGAAGTCTCTAACCTAAGGGTACTCTATATCTACCTTCTATAAATTATACTAAAGAGCAAATACTAGATTAATAATATTAATATCTACTACGTTATCTAGTAGTACCTTAACCTTAACCTTACTATTAGGGCTAAGTACTAGGCTCTAATAGGCCTATACTAGAAGTACTATAGAAGCTCTATAGCTTCGAGATAGACTTCTCCGGTATCTAGCTATATATTAAGTAGGTATAGGCGTACTACCTTCTACCTTAATATTCTAGACTCGATTACCTCCTTTACTACTACTTTAGCTAGTATTACCCCTCTTAGAGTAGGCTAACGAGTAGTAACTCTTCTTATAATAATTATAGTACTTAACCTTAGAAAAGTCCTAAGTATCTCTACTACCTTTCTAATTAGCTCCTTAGCTACTACTACTTCTATAGCTCTTACCTTTACTCTTACTCTTACTCTTCTACCTATCTCTTACCTTGCTTCGAGTATGCTTACTATAGTCGCTACTAGAGGCTTCTAGGGAAGCTCTATGCTACTTTTATAGCTTATAGTTATTACTCTTAGTAAGGTTCTTAAGGGTAGAGGCTTATATAATAAGCTTCGCGTATATAGAAGACATATTAGAGAACTAGAGAATCTACTTATATAGATTAGACAATAATTTAGCTAGATAGTACTACGCTAGGTGCTTACTATTATACTTCGGCTTAATTATCTCTTCTAGAGATACTAGTTAATTCGAGAACTTCTAGGCGCTCTTACTCTTCTTCTAGAGATAGTTTTAGTAGGAAAGAACTATATTTATCTTTTAATTAATAGAGTCTTTAACTTAGTTATTAACGAAGCTTAAGAAGTCCTCTTTATAGAAGAGATTATACTAGTTTAATATATTAAGTATATAGAGATATTCCTATAACTCTCTAAGAGATAGAGATAGATATATTATAGCGTAAGTAATATAGTACTAATCTAGATAAGGGGTATTAGTAAACTATAAAGGGTCGTAGTTAAAGACTATCTAAAGGCTCCTTCTAAAGGACTAGGCCTTATAGATAGATTTAGCCTTATACTACTCTAGTTCCTTAGCCTTCGTAGAGGGCCCTCTAGTAGGCAATATTACTAGCTAGCCTATAGTAGGTAGACCTATCGAAACTAGTGCTAGAGGAGCTATAGATATCCTCTCGGTAGTCCTATAGGGACTAGCTAGAGTTATACTAGTATTCTAGAGGCGATTATAGTCTTAGACCGAATTCTCTAGGTTAGCTAGCTAAGCTATAATAGCCTTAAGTAATATAGTAGTATAGCTACTATTACTACTAGTTAGAGTATATCTTTCTTAGCTATCTCTATTATCTTCTAGCTCTTCTAATATCCTCGACTATAGACGCGAAGCGTCCTTAATAATACTATTATCTATCTAGATAGCTTCTAAGTCGATTTGCTCTTATATAATCTAATCGTCTATGTTAATAATTCTATAGACTATAACCAAAGAGAGCTATTAGAACTATAAGAGTAGGTATATAGCAACGTATAGAACTACTAGTATCTACTAATTAGATAGGTAGATAAACTAATAGCTATCTTTGTTTAATAAGGCTAGAAGCCTTATAGAAGGCAGCTAGAGAGAGTCTATTACGTGATAGACTTAGCTAGAGCTATAATGCTAAGTCTCCTCTATATTAATTATAGATTAGTAGAGTAGTAAATAAGTGCTTAGTTTAACTATAGGTTAAACTAAATTAGAGTCTCTCTTAGTACTTTAGCTTCTACCTTAGTTAATACATCTCTTTACTAAATAGCTATAAGCTTATTATTGCTAATTAGTAGACTATAAGCTTAAGAGAGAGCTACTATAGGAATACTTTATATCTACTAGATAGTAGTAACTTAGTAAGTCTATTAGCTAGAGTATCTACTAAAGGAGTCTAGTTTATAGAGATAGAGCTATCTAGAGTAACTTCTTGCCTTAGCTAGTAATAATAGATATCTACATAGCGTAGACAAGTATTAAGCTTCTTAATTAGAT
The DNA here is from genome assembly GCA_013372555.1 of Elsinoe arachidis. Taxonomy (NCBI): domain Eukaryota; kingdom Fungi; phylum Ascomycota; class Dothideomycetes; order Myriangiales; family Elsinoaceae; genus Elsinoe; species Elsinoe arachidis. Next base: position 3,304,214 of record JAAPAX010000001.1, read on the forward strand.
TAGTTATAAGGCTAATAGTCTACTAGTTATTACACTAAATAGTAATATAATTTAGTAGATAGATAGAGACTATTAGCCTCCTCTACTACATAGCTTACTTAGTAGTCTCTATAAGAGTAAGTAGCTTAGCTTCTGTACTAGAAGTAGTAATAGTTAGCTACTTAGTAGCCTTCTAATCTATAGAGCCTTAGAATAGCTTAAATAGATATCTCTAAAGGCTCTTCCTTAAAGAGTAACTTCTAAAGCTAGTATTAGATAAGGCTTTAAAGGTAGGTAGTAGTAGTGTTATAGTGTAGGTTGCTTCCTAGTATCGAGTAGGGATGTTCTGCTCTTGTTACTACCATTACGTTAAAGGCACTAGTCTATTACGCTAGTGAAGCTATAATGCTATATTAATTGTCTATAATGCTATCTCTAAGTACTAATACTACTTTATAATAATAGCTACAGGTTACCTGACCTGCTTCTTAGCCTACAACAACCGTCCCCTTCCTACTAGTATCTTTCCTAGACACGAATAACAACTATACTATGTATCCTCCGTGTTAGATGCTTACCTATCTAGATAGCCTTTCCTTGGAGACCTCGAACAAGACTACCCTTAACTACGTAGAAGACTACGAACTCCTTCTTAACAAGCTACACGACTATTACTACTACGCTAACGGAGACGACGTTTAGTCTTAACGACAGGTATAGTAGCGTAGTTAGCAGCCCCGTCCTTAGCCTCCTAGCGTTAACGCTACTATATAACTAGCTTCTCCCTAGTTAAACCCTTATCCTTATTATCTAATAGCTTAATGTCTACGTCGTCGTTATCTTCCTCCTTAGTAGTAGCTCTACTAGAAGAAGACTCCTGTTCCTGCTCTCTACCTATAACTACGTTAGACAAACTCGCTACTATAGGATCCGGATTATCTCGAGGAGTAGGCATAAGTCTCTCCTTCTTGCAACAGAAGAATAAACGAGTACCGGCAAAGTAGTCCTTCTTGTACTTCTTGACTTACTTCTACGCCTTACGTATAGCATAGTTAATCTCGTAACGTATGTCGTTTATGCAGTCCGTAGCATTATCTAGATTAGTACCAAGTAAGATACCGACTTCTTCGACGATAGTAGGGTCGTTCTAACGAGCATGTCCGACTAGAGTATTACCTATAGGACTATTAATGCGAAGGTGTACTATAGCAGAGAAGACAGCGTAGATAGTCCCGTACATATTAGGCTTACTAGAAGGCGTAAACGGACTAGGCTTCTTCTATATATAGGCGTTAGCGAGCTGTTAGTAGGTACCGCTCTTAGACATCTCTAGAGTCTTATAGTTAGCGTCGATACTATAGAACTAAGGAAGCATTATACGACATATACTAGTAGTAGGACTAGTAGAACTATAAGGGGCATAAGGCATAGTAAGACAAACGTTACTAGCCTCGTAGGGAAAACGCTCCTATCTAGCTCTATACTTCTTAGCATTCGCCTCTATATAATAGACATCGGTAATGTTAATAACTAGAGTATTGTTAAGAATCTTACACTTCTTAAGGTCTTCGACCTATTCGGTAATATAATAGTACATTCTACGAATAATAAGAGTGTAGTTAGTCTCTAGCTTATTATCGAGACTTATAGAACCTTAGATAGCGTTAACACTATGCCCGGCAGCGAGACGACTAGGGTTAATGTCGATATAGCGGAACTAAGTATAATCTCTAGCACGAGTATACTTAGCATAGTAGAGGTATAAGATTAACTAGGTAAGACTGTCGAGACGACTAGCTACGTAGGCGTAGTAGTACTAAGGGTCTATACGTATAGCCTGTTAGCTAAGAGAATGAAACATGTTATATAACTAGCTAAGTTAAGCCTTGTTAGCACGATGCCCGAAGTGATACTAATATATCTCTATCTCCTCTAGAAAGATATCTACGAGACTAACTCTATTCTTGCTCTCCTCCTTAAACTACTATTTAAAGAGATTAAGCTTTATATTTCTATCGGTAGTCTACTTATTAAAAAGTCTAGCCTTAAAGCTATCTAGAATTACCTTCCTACGCTCGTCGTTAATGTAGCGCTCTACAGGCTTAGGCTTATACTTAAAGACACCCTACTTAGTAGAGGCACGAGCATAACGATACTAGGCCTAGAGCTATATAGCAGTTTCTCTATAAACTCCTAAAAGGCCGAGAGTGCCCTTCTAGAACGTAGTATACTAGTAACGAATGCGCTAGGCAAGGACCTCTTACAAGAAGTTAGTAAGTAGGTAAAGGCGCTATACTAGTAAACAGGTATAAATATAGTAGACCTTAGCTCTTATAGCCGAGTCCTTCTACATCTAGATCTAAACTAAAGTAGCTAGCTTAGTATTAGAGGCTGTCTAGCGATTCTTAAACTCCTTCTTGACATCTAGAGAGACCCTAGTATAGGTGTAGGCCTTCTCTTCTTCTAGGTTAATAGCACGACCCTTGCCTTTGTCTCTCGTAGGCGCCGAGACTAATTAGTCCGGGATGACTATAGCCGACCCTTTATAGTACCTGTTATCCTTATCCTTATCGTAGCGACGCCTCTTATAAGGCGAGCTCCTACGAGGCTCTTCCTTAGCTTCTACTATCGGAACAGCTATCTCCTTATAATTAGCCTACTCGAGCGTCTAGAGGCAATTACGCTCGGAGTAGTAGAGAAGGTTAGCGAGCTATAGCTCTATATAGCAAGATCCTAGATCTAAGCCGGGCTTAGACGTAGAATTACTAGGGTTTACCTAAGAGTTACTACCTATAGCGGCTAACGTAGTAGCGGCTAACCTATTAGCATCACTAATAGTTAGCCTATAGTTCTAAGTAGTAACGTCGTCCTTGGTAGCTTCTATAGGGGCTTCGGGCACTACCGACGATCTAGCCTCTATAATGCAACTAACTTCGGTTAGTATAACAGACTCTACAAGGAAACTAAGAGCATCTTAAGTATAGTACTTAACCTAGCGACTAGGGCGATCTACAATTAGCTTAGGAGCTATTAGATCTTTTAACTTTAGAGAGCTAGATGCTTAAATTTTGTTATAGACTTACTCGATGTTAGCGCTCTAGATCTTGTAGCTAGTAATACCTTTCGGAGTAGCAATGCGAGTAATAGTAGTATAGTAGAACATGTTAATAGTATAGCGGAAAGTCTTACCTTTAGTATAGTAGTTAAACCTCTATCTAGCTATATTAGCGAGGCTACGGTACTAGTCGGCGTATAGAGGGAAGTTAGCGAGGTTAGAGATAGCTTTTAAGATAGCTATTTTATATTCTAGTGCTTTATTCCTCCTATCCCTAACTCTCTTGTAGGTAGCGAAGGCTTCTAGAAACGTACTCTCCTAACTAGCCTTATCTAAGGTAACTATATTCTCCTTACGGATCGTACTAATAATGTCGAATAGAGCGTTATTAAAAAGAGCCTATACTTAGGTATACACGCTTAGAGCGTAGTTAACGAAATCTATACGGAGATTAGAGTTATAGTAATATATATAGTCGAGAACTTCGTTAACGTTATAAAAGAAGCAGCTACTATATCGGAAGAGTATGTCTTAACTATTCTAGCTATTTAACATAGTAGCGACGGCAGCCGAGCTAGGACTAGCTATAGGCTGCCTACTGTTGTTCGCTATTGTTGTAAAAGTATTAGGTAAACTTAGTCTACTAATATAAAAGTTATATAGTATGTTAGAATTTTACGCTATAGCTATTAGCTATCGTTGTCGATGTAGAACAGCTTAAACGAGCTTAAAGAAAGCGCTCTAGTATAGAGCAGAAGGAGGTATATATCTGTAAAAGTATAGAAGGTATAATATAAAGGTAAGAGGTATCGAAGATAGTCGTCGATATAATATAAAATTTTTCTATAGCTATAGTAAGCGCACCCTTCGTAGTAACTACTTATAACTTATACTATATTTGTCTTATATTATATTTACCTCGTCTGCCGCACCTTTACGCTTACCCTTAGAGGTAAGTTATACCTTATCTCTTTTATACCTCTACTCTATTTCTTTATTCTATATGCTTTACTACTTAAATCTCTCTATAACTAGTAAACTCCTTTTTATTATTCTTATTACTCGTTCTTTCCGAAAGTATATAAAGTAACTAAAATTAACTAAAAACAAAATATCTATATAAAGAAGTTAAACAAAGACAATTCTAAAGTAATTAGAACAAGGAAACCCTTTACTAACCTTAATAGACAGCCTTTGCTTTAATCTATCCTAATAGCTAGCGTGTACTTCTTGTTAAGCATATCCTTGCTATTTACTATCTACAGCCGCGAAGGTCTTCTTAGGTTTCTTATTTGCGTAGGGTAGAGAGCTAGTAAGCGTACTTCTCCTTAGGCGCCTCCTTCTTCTCCCCCTTCTCCTCTGTAACTAATCTATAGCCACTACTAATCTAGATTAGAGGTTTACACTAGGAGTTAGCTAGATAGCAGTACATAAGTAGCATATTATATACCTGCGTATAATAAATCTAGATTTAAGCTAGGCTTAGATACGAGAGCTTCTATTATCCCTTACGACCTTATCTCTTTATAGCACACCTCCCCTACTAACAAGTGTCTGTCCTAGACACTAAAACTCTAAACTCTAAACAAAAGAGATCCCGATTACTTATATTACTCGTACTTATCTAGATCGAAGCTCTCTAGCTAATCGATCTTAATAACTAGTTAGCGTAATAACTATCTAATAGTAATAGCTTTAACTTGTCGTTCGTCTATAGACCGATAGAGCTTTAGCCGTTATCGGATATATATGCCAGGAAGCACGTGTCTATATAGCTTAGCTAGTTCGTAATATCTAGAATTATAGACAGTAATAACTCTATATAGTCTATGCTATCGATTATAGAGCTTGTCTTAACGAACCTTCTTAAGATACGTATTGTGTACTAGCACTATATCTCCGACCTTAAGCTGTTTCTACTAGATGTTGCAGCTTATATCCTATACGTCTTTATACTCCTCTCGTAATTATAGAATCCTTACACAAGTCTCTTCTAGGTTATTATCTTATATCTAAAGCTATCGAGCGCGCGTAGCTATTAGGTCTTTATAAGTACGAACAGCTCTCTAGTCTTAGGTTCGCTAAGTGCAAATATCGAACTTAACCGGAAGAACTATATCTATCCTATACATTAAGGTAGCTAGCGTTTGCTTTATAATTTAGTTCGTAGTTGTCCTTTCTGCCTAAAGAATAGTATATAGAAACTCTAACTAGCTACTATCGTTGTCGTTAGTAAGCTTAGTAAGACTATTTACAATGTTCAGGTAGCCTCTTTCTATCTTGTTAGATTACAGATTATAGAAAGAGGTAACGACGTAGTCGATGTCGAATTATACGCAGGTAGTATATATAGCTTCCTTAAACTCGAATCCTCTATCGAAGACAATTAAACCTATAGCGCTATACCTAGTAATAATGTCTTTAAACAGGAACTTTGCTATAGCCTTAGCGTTAGCTAAAGTTAGTCCTTATGCCTCCGGCTAACTACTTACGGCTTCCTGTGTAATAATAAGGTACTTCCTAGCTTATAATGCTAGTATATAAACGACATTAACGTACTACTTTATACAAAGAGTAGGAACGCCTAAAGTCTTAAGCTCTTTAGTTGTGCGTTCTTAGGCTCTACGTTAATACTTATTATACGTCTCTATATAGTGCCGAATGTCGACATATATCGATAGCTACTAGTACCTATTAGAGACCTTTTTCTATATCGCCTCTCGCCCCTTATAACTACTATCGTCGTGTAACGCACATATAACCTGTTCTTATTAAGCGCCATTATCTACGACATGTCTAAGAGGAGATCCTTTTCGTCCTCGTTAGAATAGGTGCTTATCCTATACTAAGAAGTTTAAAGTATTACACTTAAATCGAACAAACTCCTTAGTATTTAGTTCCGGTAGACGCTAAAGAGTAACTAGATAGGTAGCTAACGCTACTAACTCTTCTCCGTAGCTAGGCTCGAGCACGTTATCTACTTACAAGGCGCGTACCCTAACTAGGAAGAACTTATTGTCGATTATATCGTTAATGTCTACTTCGCGTGCCTTCTCCTAATTATCTAATAGGAACCTTAGCTACCGTAACAAACTATTAGCTACTGTGTTTTTGCTCTTAGGAACATATCGAACGTCGAATACGAATAGATAAAGCTATATAATCCACTACACTATCACCGATCTAGAAAGGTTAGTAGTAGACCGATTAAGTTATACTACTAGTATATTAGTGTCTATTTCTACTATAAAGCTTACGCTATATAGATAGGACTATACCTTTTGTAAGGCCTTAAGTAACCTACGACATTCGCGCTTACTAGAATCGTATTTACGTTTAACATCTAACTATATACTAGATTCGAATTAAATAATGTATTATCTCTTAGGCTAGTTCTTGTCGACCTATATAAGAGCTACTCCTTATCCGGAAAGACTCGTATCTACCGCTAAAACAATCTTACCCGCTCTATCCTTGTAGTTAATAGGCATTAACGTAAGAGGCGAAGTTAAGGTAGTCTTTAACTTATCTATAGCTTCTTAGGTATCTCTCTCCTAGAGAAAAGGAACATCTATACGAAGCAGACGATATAGAGGCTTTACTACGATAGTAAAGTCTTTTACCTATAGCCTGTAGTAGATATAGACCCCTAAGAAGAAACGGACTTTAGTGCTATTAGTATACACTAGCTACTTAAGGATCTTAACAATCTTAGTATTATTAGGATATCGTCCTCGAGCATCGTAAAGGAAACTAATAATGCTTAACCCGGCCTGCAAAAACTATAACTTAGCGCTAGAGATTATATATCTAGCACGCTCGATGTTAGCTAAGGTCCGATCTAAAGCTTAGATATGTTTAAGTATAAATCTCTAGATACCTAGCTCTGTTTCTTCTCTGCTATAATTAGTACGTAGTCCTTTTACTCTATTGTTATCTATAAATAGCTAAGCGTTATAAGGAATACAATCCCGGAGAATAGTGTTATTTACACGACAAAACTATGCTACTAAATTAGTTACTCCTTAGGGAAGAGTTATCTACTATACGAGGCCGAGAGGCGTTATAAAGGAGATAACATCTCTACTTAGTCTAGCTAATATGACTTAGTCGTACCTAGAGAAATAGTTAATTAGTAACACTACGTGTATGCTTATAAAAGACTCTAAGAAATTGTCTATAGAAGGTAGAAGGTTTATATCCTATATAGTAACGGAGTTAATCTTTATAGCTACGTTTACTATACAATACTAGCTACTTTATTTCTTAGCGACTAAGAACTATAGATTACGATAAGGTACGTAACTTAGCTCTAGAAGTTTATTGTCTATCTATTCCTTAACTATGTCTACTACCTTGCCTCTTAGGGACTTAGGCATAGGAAAGCTAGGTTCCTGCTATAGTATATATAGGATTATTCGTATCTCTTAAGGTAGAGCAACTTTAGGTTAGACACGACCTATCTCTAAGAAGTCCTATGCTAGCGCTACTTCTCGATTTAGTAGGACTTATATAAATAACTCTTTCTCTCGCGGCTATATCTCGATTCTAATAACAAGCTATACTTCTCTTTTTTCTGTAAGTCTCGACCTAGTAGGAATAGTAGAGAACTTAGATATAAGGTATTAGTAGAAAGGTGTATTAATAAAGAGAAGAAGAGCCTCTCGCTCTAAGTAGCGCTTGCGCTAGTATAGATTACTACTAGGTGTAGAGCTATCTATATTATATATGTCTATAGGTTAAACCTTCTTATCTTTCTATTTATATAGCGTCTCTACTTGTACCTTAGGCACCTCTATATGTCTTCGAAGGCCGAGCTTAACTACTAATAGTAGAGAGAACTAGTTATCCTTACGTAAGGTACAGAACTCGAGGTTATAGCCTACTAGAGATAGGATAAACTAATAACGTAACCTAGCTAATCCCGTACTTCCCGATCTTAAGCTAGGCTTAAATTCGGCAAGGCTTACTGCCTAACAAATCCTTCTATCTCCTAGATCTAAGCTAGGCTTAAATCCGAGTAATCCCGTAGAGCTGCTTAACCTTAACTAATTATCTCTCTATCTTTCGGCTAAGGCTGTGTTTTTAGGACCTACTTATAGGTTATATCTTAGATTATATAATACTAACTCCTTGCATTTACCGACCTTAAACGCCTAAATAGAAACCCTATTAGAAACAGAAGACAAAGAAGACTCCTCCGGCTATATACGTACGACACCTAAGCTAGGAATAACGCCGCTTACTTGTTTAAAGCCTTTAATATCCGAGTTAGCTCGCGGAACAATCGATTCTTAGGACCTTTAGACTTAGCGCCTTAAAAGGTAACCTTGTAAGTTCTATTATTAGACTAGATAGTGCTCTACTAAGAGCTATTATCTATATTCCGAGACAAGAGACGAGCTTTGCGTTTATATAGGTAGCCAAGAATAATATACTCTAACTTGCAATCCGTTAGCAGGAAATAGGTATTAGTAGTAACTCCTCTAACATTAATATAGACGTTTATACACGCCCTAGAGAAGTAACCTATTCCCGTAGCACCTAGCATTTCGATGCTAAGCTCTTACACTAGTAACCTAAGTTCTATAGCTAGGTTCGTAGACATTAGGTTACATTCTACTTCGCTATCTAAAAGAGTCTATACCGAACGTATGTCGTGCCTAAGGCCGACAATAAGCTTCGGACTAGCTACTATTACTAGCTCTTCTAAGGATCCTTGTTAAATAGCTTCTTACTTGTTATCTAAAGCTACTAGTTCCTCTAGTTACTAGAGAAGGCTTACCTTAGCATAGGAGGGGCGGAATAACTCTAGAACTTTATTACTAGGAAGGTCTAGATTGTCGAACCTCTAGTAGAGAATACAGAAGAGAGGTTAGAACATGCCGAGAAGAGTGCCTATATATAAGGTAATATTCGAGTCTAATAGAGATCTTATAGTATCCTAAGGATTAGTAGTTTACTAAAGGACCTTATCGAACCTCCGAGTCTTTAGTATCTTCTTTTAAGCAGAAATAGGATTATTTAATTAAGCCTCTATCTTAATATCTTAATCTCTCTTAGGCTCTATAGTAGTAGAGTAGCTCCTCTCTACGCTTACACCTATAGGTACGACTACCTCGGAAGGACCTGCTATAGATTAGTAGTTCCTAGCACAAAGAGACCTTATAACTCTATAAGATAGACGTTAAGCCCTAGGCTTCTAGACACTAGTAGTAGGCGCTTTCGTCTTGCTAGTACAAGTAGAAGGAGATATCTATTAGGTAGTAGCTAAGATAGACACTTCTTAAGGGTTAGGGAACTCTTCTAATACGAAATTAGTATACTAGATCGAGTTATTAGCTTCTTCGTTAGAGTCGTCTTCTACATAGGGATACTAATAGTCTAAGTTTTGCACTAAGAGTTTGCCCCGAGCAATAAGATGTTACTTAATTTGTTCCTTCTAGAACTAGGTAGCTCCTTTATTATAACGAGCTAACTTTCCTACGGAGTTCTCTAGATTCTTAGCTAAGCTCTAGAACATGCGCGGACCTTAGAAATAGATTAAGCCACGATCTACTAGGTTAGTAATAGATAGGCAATTCCTACGGGAATGTCCCTCTACCTTATAAAACTAACAACTATAAGAGTTTATAAGTGCGAGTCTAATAGTAGCTCTAGACATAGGATATACTCGAGAGGTCGTATACTAGTTAGGCTAAGCGATAGGAACAGGTACTACAGAAGTAGACTTAACCTGTAATAGCTGTACTAATAGCTTTTTAATACTACGAACTAACTCTTATATGCTTATTCCAAGCACCGAACTCTCGTTAGGCTATATCGCTAGCGAGCTATTTGTCGCCGGCTAAGAGTCTACCGACATCTTCTTTATAGGAGCCTCACTTATAGACTGAACTTTAGGAGTACTCTAGAAAGACTCGAGACGTTATATCTCTAAAATCTTGTCTTCTACTAGCCTCTAGATCTTGTCGAAATGCTTAAAGGTATCTAGATGTTTAACATCTATACTACTCTTAGCACGAACATAGTTCCGGATGTAAGCTAGAAGGCCTTCTATAAACTAAATCCCTCTAGTAATTATATCTAACCTAGTCTCTCCGAGGGAGTCTATAGCTCTTCTAAACATACAACTGTATTATATTATCTCTTAGTAAGATTAGCATAGGGTGTCTCTTAGTCGTTCTAGATAGGCGCGAGAAGTTATCTAGTAGGTTAAGTCTATCTCTTTAAAGCTAAGTCTTATCTCCTTCCTTAAGCTCTCTTAGTTACGTGTAGTCTATCTAGTATAGGACTTGATCTATTCTCGAATACTTACTAAATAATACTAAGGAAGGCGTCGTATAGCAACACCCTTAGCTAGCTAATAGGTAGATATAAAGGTATCTTATTCTTCGAGAAACTCGGAGATATTAGAACTATCGAAGAAGAGTACTCTCTATTAACTAGCATTAGAAGCTAGTATAGTTACCTATACTATAAATAGATACACGGGGTATATAATTACTAAAGGTGCTAGTGTCTATTAAGGCGGCAGAGGTAAGGAAGACGATAATAAAGAAGCTACCTATTTAGTCTTCTCTATAACTAGGGTACTATAATCCTTCGTAGACTTCTCTTTATTATTGTCGCTACTAGCTAAGGCAGGAGAGAGCGGATCTTAATACCTATCGAACAGAGCACTAGCTCTGAAATCGTCTATAGCTATAGCAGCTAGAAGGTTTATTGTCTAAGTTCTCTAGTTTCTCCCTTTTAGAAGTAATATCGCATGTATAATGTACTTTCCTATTAGGACAAGAAGTAACACTTATATTCTCCTTAGATGCTCGATAGTAGAGGACCTCTTATCTATATAACTCTTTATATAGCTCTAAGCCTTAGAGTATAGAGGCAAATCTCTACATCTCGGCTAATTATGTAACTAGTGTAGCCTTACCTATAACTTATATAATGTTCTAGATTTAAGCTAGGCTCGGATCTAGAAGTAGCGTTAATTACGATTGTCTATAGTAAGTTTTTAGAGTCTTTCTCTTTATAATCTGTTAGAGTCTTCGTGATCCCTACGTCCTATAGTTCTAGAAGAAGCCTTTTAAGCGTTCTAGTGTGCGTTAGTATACTAAAGATAGTGCCTCTCTCGATGTCTCTATTGTATCTTCCTTGTATAAATACAACGTTATACTACGAAAACGACTATAGATTATAAACGTATATGCCGTATATAAACCTATAAAACTCTACAGAAGCTAGAGCAACCTTTAACGTGTGTAACTAAAAATGAACAAAACTCGATATACTATTAACTACAAATTAGACGCCCCCTAGACGAGATTACTAATGTTATAGTATAGGTTACTTCCTAGTATCGAGTAGGGATGTTCTGCTCTTGTTACTACTATTACGTTAAAGGCACTAGTCTATTGCGCTAGTGAAGCCGTAATGCTATGTTAATTGTCTATAATACTATCTCTAAGTGCTAATACTACTTTATGATAATAGCTATAGGTTACCTAACCTGCTTCTTAGCCCACAATAGTAGTAATCTATTAAAGCTAAGAGTAAGATCTCTAGTCTTATAGAGATACTAGATTACTCTATTTACTAGTCTCTAGTATATTAGTAAAGAGTTAGTTAGATATTCTAATAGTCTAAAGGCTATAAAGGCTATATTAGGCCTAGTAATAACTACTATAAAGTTAATAGATTCTATCTTTTACTAATATAGATAGATCTCTTAGAGTAATACTTAGTCTTTATTTAGTTATAATATCTCTACTAGTAAAGGTAATAACACTAGCCTTATAGGCTTAGTAATAAATCTGCTATATATTTGCTATAAATACTAGACTTAGCTTAGCTATAGCTTCTTAGCTAGTCTATTTCTTATAACCTATATAGTAAGGAACTAGCTAAGATTCCTAAGTATCTTTATCTTATACTTAATATAGAGAGCTATAATAATAGTATTAGCCTTGTGCTTATACTTATTAAGGTATATAAGAGTAATATTATTTATAAAGAAGAAGATTATTACTTTAGGGGTTAGCTAAAGGTATAGAGCCTTAGGAGTCTAAATAAATCTAAAGCTCTTTAGAGTAGTAGTAAATTCTATATACTAGAGAGCTAGAGCTTATCTAAGGCTATATAGAGCCTTATTAAGCAAGAGGATAGCATTAGGTAATATAGTTCTAGAGTAGTCCTTCCTAAGCTCTTCTAGAATAAGCTTAAATCTAGAAGAAATAGTATAGTAGGTAGTCTTATTAATAGAGCTATTAATATAGACATTAATAACATCTATCTAAATAGCCTCTATATTCTTATAAGTAAGGAGAGCTATAAGCATTCTAAAGATCTTAGCTACTAGTATAGCTATATAAGTCTTAGATTCTATAGATTAGAGGTTATCTCTAATATAAAGCCTAGCCTTATACTTAATAACCTTATCTCTATTATTAACTTTATATATAAATACCTAAGTTAGTAGAACTAGCTTCTTTAAAGCTTATAAGGCTAGTATAATAGTCTATATATACTTAGAGTATAAGGTAAGTAATTTAGCTCTTATAGCTTATTAGAATTACTCTCTATAAGGATAAGTCTAAAGCTTTTTAAAGTTTATAGATAGAGAAGAAAGATTATTCTTTAGCTCTAGTTAAAGCTATATTAGCTTTATTAGTAGATAAGTATTAAATGCTTAATAATAACTAGGAGCTTTATAAGGCTAAGTAAGTATAGTAATATATACTTACTTTCTTAGCTTCCTAATTCTCTTTATAGTAATAATATACTTAAGTAATAGATTAGCTAACCTAGTAGTAATTCTCCTTAACTACTAGTTAGGCTAAACTTTAGGTACCTCTTTAGGTTAAACTTCTACTCTATTACCTTTATTAGTCTTAGCTTAACGCTCTAGTAAAGGTAATAGCTATATAGCTATAGATAGTAGAGAAGCTAGAGTATTATAGAATTGCTCTAGTAAGGTAATATTCTTAATTTAAGCTAGGCTTAGATCTAGGATTAGTAACTATAATAATATACTATAATTATCTAGTAGAGGTAATAGAGCTTATTAAGCTAATTATAAGAAGTTATCTTCTTAAGCCTTTAACTATAATAATATACTATAATTGTTTAGTTTCTAAATTAAGACTTACTAAACTAAATTTAAAGCCTTAGTTAGATACTAAACTAGTTTCTTAGTTAGAGTCTAGTTTAGCTACTAAACTAAATTCTAAACTAGATTCTAACCTAGATTCTAAACTATAGTTACCTCTTTAGCTTAAGCTTTATACTTATTAACTTCCTATAGAAGCCTTAGTAGATTAAGTAGTTTAATTAGCTAAGGCTAAGGCTACTCCTCTAGCTTATAGAATTAAGTTTTATTAAACCTAATATCTCTTATTCTAATTACCTTCTTAGTAGAGAGTATAAAGATTCTAAAGATATTAGTAAAGTTATAATCTACTAGATAGCCTATATAAGCTCTTAGTATAAGCTTATCTCTAGCTATTATATAGTTATCTAAGGCATAAGCCTTATAACTAATTAGCCTAAGGTAGAAGATTAATAGAGAGTAACTATAAACTAACTTAAAGAGAGTCTTCTAGTTTAGCTTCTTTAAAAAAGTCCTATTTATAAGATAGACTACTATCCTATATAGCTTAGAGTATAGTTCTCTTAGTAGATTAGCAAAGATAGATATTACTCTTAATCTCCTTAATAGTATAGCTTCTAGCCTTTTACTATAGCTATTCTAGGCCTATATATATAGAGTACTTTACTTATAGTAAATCCCCTTACTATCTAGAAAGATAGTAAATCTAAGACTAAATACTTACTTATTGTTACTTCTAATAAATCTAATCTTAAAGCTAAGATTGCTCTTAATATAGATAATTATCTTAATAGTAATCTTATTAAGATTATATCTATAAGTATAATTAGCTACTAGTTAATAGTTAGTAGACTTATATCTAAAATAGCTAGTATATCTAGCCTTATTATAGCTAGTAAATCTGTTAGTAATAATGTTAAAGATAGTTCTTTTAAAGAGCTTATTAGTTACTAGTTTAGTGTTAGAGCTTCTTAATATAAGCTACTAAGCATTTAATAGCTTACAAGTCTAATATAGTAATCTAAGATAGATTAGCTAAACTAAGCTAGATTTAGTTAGAGTTAGGTCACTACTAACTATACTAGTTAGAAGATAATTAACTAATTCTATACTTAGATACTCTATAACTTTATACTAAGATTAGTTAGTCCTTGTAATAACTAAGGTAAAGGCTAAAAGATAAAGATCTATATAATCTTCTACTATAATAGTAGTAGTATAAGGAGCTTTAGAGTTATCCTTAAGTATATATTAGTTATACTTAGGAGTAACTAAGAAGAGCACTTTTCCTTTATAGTTAATCTTTATAGTCTAAGTATTCTAATAGACTCTACTCTTAAGGAATCTTCTAAGGCTAACTAGATTAGTTATTATTAATAGTATATAAGCTACTTATATAAGCTAAATGCTTACTAGCTATCTCTTATAGATAGCTATAATAGTAATTAATCCCTAACTCTCTATAGTAAGAGAGGTGTTACTATAGTATATTTACTTATAGAGCTCTATAAGCCTAGTAACTTTATATCTGTCCTTTATAGTGTAATTATAGATGTAATTAGTTACTCTAGAATCGAGAATCTATAAGCTAGAGATATTACTAGTAGCTAAGATAAATACTAAGTATAATCTAATAGTTATAGCTATATTAATTAGTACTAGTAGAGATAACCTCTTCTAAAGGTTAGCCTCCTTAGTAAGAGTAATATTAACTTTATCTCTTAAGGCCTTATTATTAAGCCTTTACTTAACCTCCTTAAGAGTCTATTAGTTTAGTAACTACCCCTCTAGCCTAAGGTACTTATTTAGATAATAATACTTACTCTACTTATATCTCTTCTAGTATATATATCTAAGCTCTCTAGAAGAACTAGACTTCTCTTACTAAGAATCCTTAGTAGCTATAGAGAATGCTATTACTCCCTTACTAGCCTTTGTAGTGCTATATAGCTTATATAGCTTATAGAACTATCTAAACTTAGTAATTAGTTTAAGTAGTATTAGTAGAGTTAGTAAATCTAGATTAATAAGATATTTATTAGTAAATACTAGCTTAGTCCTTAAGATAGAGAGTAAGAAGTCTCTTTATAGCCTTAAGCCTTAAGCCTCTAGTAATATATAGGTTATAGCCTTATCTATAACCTCTTTCTATTACTATAACTAATAGTCTATATTCTATAGACTTAGGCCTAAGAGTTGCTTCTTCTATAGAGCTTCTACTTTAAGCTAAATAGTAGTATTAGATAGTATAAATCTATTCTTTAGTGCTTTAAGGATAGCCTATAGATAAGGATCTCT
This sequence comes from Elsinoe arachidis, assembly GCA_013372555.1. Classification (NCBI taxonomy): domain Eukaryota; kingdom Fungi; phylum Ascomycota; class Dothideomycetes; order Myriangiales; family Elsinoaceae; genus Elsinoe; species Elsinoe arachidis. Next base: position 3,319,657 of record JAAPAX010000001.1, read on the forward strand.
CTCTAGCTAAATAACTATAAGGACTTAGAGAGTAATAGATAACTAAATTAGACTTATTAGATTAGCTAAGGCCTTATACTACTTATTATACTAAGCTTGCTCCTTCTTATAGATCTAGAAGAGTACTAAGAAGTTAGTATTTACTATATCTAGCCTCTAAGGCTTAAGGAGCTCTTCTAGTTTAACTATCTTCTAGAGGTTAATAAGGTACTAGATTTTAGTATTTAAAGCTCTTATCTTAATAATATATAGCTAGCTAGCTTATTTAGCTATTATAGCTAAGATAATAGAGGTTCTAGCTATTAAGGTGTTAGTATCTATAGTTATTTATCTCTTTATTAATACCTAAATCTAATAGATATAGATAAGGTAGTTCTTAATAGATTCTAGTGCTAGAAAAGCGAGATAATAGAGAATAAACTAATAAACTAAGTAGAGAAGCTACTAAATAAAGTGCTTATATAGGAGTAGTTATACTAGGCTTATAACTATTAACTTAGTGTAGGGAGAGAAAGAGATTTATTACTATCTAATCTATCTAAATTAGGTAGATTATAACTATATATATACTTAGCCTAATAAACTAAGAGATAGCTAAATTAATAGAACTCCTTAATAGTAACAGAATAAGACAATAATCATCTAATTTAATCATAGATTAGTAGAGTAGTAAATAAGTGCTCAGTTCAACTATGGGTTGAACTGAATCAGGGTCCCTCTTGGCACTTCAGCTTCTACCTCGGTTGACATCGGCCGACCTCTCCGATCTGCGAATCAACTTCCTCGCTTTGAGATGACAACACTGTCTCGAATATGTTCACACTGGCATCGAACAAGAAATACACAGTCGCTCTGGATAACATCAAGCATGGGCTTGGATCTCCGAGATTTCGCACAGGGTTTGTTTTTCATTCGGACGAATTTACGAACATTCGAGCTCTATTTCGTCCTTCATAAACTTCTCGCGCGAGGCATGCTCTGATATCATGCCGGGAACGATTTGCCTACTATGCATACTTTCCATGTTCCGTCCATAAGTCGCGACAGGGACAGGCCTTGCGATGAAAGCCAACCCTACTGAGCGCAAGCGACAGGAGGTGCCGGAGGCGATCATTATCACCTCGTGGCGAAAAATGCCAGGGGCGAATGTCTGGAGGATGACCCAGGCGACTGAAGGTGGTCTGCTGCTGTAGAGGCTCCGATCGCGAGTGGCTTGGAAGGCTTTGCCCCGTTCCCGCCCTCCTGTTGCAGATGATGCAATAGAGCCACGAGTGCGAAACGGAGACTTCTCACACCCTGGTCGGTCGGACGAAAGCATCGAGAGACGTGGAGCTCATCTTCGACCTGCCGAGCCAAGATAATTCCGTCGCCCCAGGAGCACACGAGATAGTCACTCTGCCATTTGCCTAGTGCACGGCATGGGTGTCCTAAGAACGAATGTCAGCATCTATGCCATATTGTGATCAATGTCGCCTACCAAGGAAATAGCGCAGATTCTCATGAACATCCACATCCTCGTCACTCTTCCACAATGCATCGACCTGGTCGATGAGGTCACGGCGCATCTGAGCGGGGTGGTACTTGTCGCAGACGACTACAACTTCATGCCTGGCGTGCTCACGATTCTCTGATGCTCCTTCAGTGAAGAAGAAAGAGTCTGGTTCAGTATTTGGTCGAGGCTTAGGTTGAGGGATACAGCCTCGATCACCGACCTTCCAGATGCTGTTAGTGTCGACGACCTTGATACCTCGCATGACCGGTTCCAGGAATTCAGAGACCGTGCTGGAGAAAACCATGAAGTGAGAGCCCACAACAAAAACCCTTGGATTGCTTTCCAATTCGCCGGCTCGTTCTTCCCGACCCAAGCAGAGCTGTTCAGCTAAGTTGGTTACGTGGATATCCAAGTCGTGCCATTTTCTTATCGGTCCATTGTACATGAACTTGCCGAAGGTCTCGAACACAGGCCAAGTCGTATCGTTAGGATCCTCCGCGGCGAAACGAAGGGGTGGTGAAGCTTTCAAGCAGCCTGTGGCAATGAAATTTCTTCTCAGCTCCTTCTTAGCCTTCTGGATGGGGCCCGTCGATTTGCATGCTGATGTAAAGGAGTTGCCCATGGTGAAAGAATCCGATGATGATGTTGCGGAGATTCAGCGGGTGGCTCCCTTTTCACTAGCTATCTCTCGTGAATCGCTGGTTGTAACTAATTAATATCGTGATGGATGCGTGCGAGTCTCGAGAGGAGCTTGTCAAACACCGTATCTCGATCAGAACGTTATCGAAGACGAATGGTGATGCTTCACCTCGTCCGCGTGCTACAAAGTAGTGAGAGATTGGATGTGACTTGTCTCTCGAATCGATGTTGTCCAGGGAGAAGTGTGACTGCGGCAAAGTTTGCTTCTATTCTGGCAGCGACGCATGTGAAGACGGTGTGCAGTCCAGCAAACTCCTACCGAATGTGGAAAGAAGCATGACTTGATCTGACCATAGCACCTTACGTCATCTCAATTGTTACATACGCTTCGCATTCTGTATTTCATTTCTAGTGATCAAAAGCTTGGAGAGCTTGATCGGTCGATGCGAACAGGCATGATAGCACAAAAGGCATGAGGCAGGAGGTTCGAGAAATCCGGTATGCTTGGCAGAATCGGCCTTCATGCCAGATTTTTATAGGTGTAAATTGTGACCCTTGTATCAAAACTCTTGTAACTCCACTTCTCAATAAGGATTATTATCCTTCCTAAAATAGCTAACTTCACTAATACTAATTATTAAATTATCGGATTAACAGTAAGTAGTAGAGAACTATTAGCGCTATTATTTTCTTTAATTTTTATAATTATAACTATAACTATCCTTATATAATTACTTTTTAAACTTTTCCTCTACCTAAATAAATAATACCTCGACTAGGGATTAACATCGACAGCTAGTAAGAGAGTATTACCGACTAGATAACCTTAGAGCGCTATACTAGAGATAATATAGTTAAGATTCTTTAAGAGTATAGTATTATAATAAGCTATATTACTCTAGTAAGACGCTTAAAGGATTAGGAAGTATTAGCTTACTCTAAGGCTAATAACATCTCTAAGCTATAAGAGCGTATCTAGTAGCTCTTCTTCGACTACTATATTATAGATAGCTATATACTTAAGCTCCTCTAAGAGAATAGCTACGAACTTAGCCTTAAAGGCCTCTAATATATCTACTATAATATAGACCTCTAGAAGTAGGCAGAGTTAAGCAAGAGCAATAAGGAGTATAGAGATAGTATAATACTCGAGGTATTATAGTATAAGTATAAGTAAGGCAATATTAAGATATATAGACGAAGTATAATATATATCTATATAAGGTAGCGATATAATCTTATTAGAATATAAGTGTAATTTAAGAGAGTAGAATTACTAAGAGAATCGCTAATACTATATGTAGTTACTATATAACTACTATATCTTATTTCCTTTATCTAGAGGACTTTAAGTATTATAGATAACACCTTCGAGTTAACTAGCTAGTTAATTACTCTACTAGTCTAGATTTCGTATAGTATATAGATACTTACTATAAATTCGAGTATTAGAGGCTATAGATATATAGAGTAATCGATACGTAGTTATAATAGGTTATCTAGATCTACTATAGTATCTCTAGATATACTTAATAATCCGTAGTAGTCTAATACCTAGTAGCGATTATAGCTAGTAGTATAATACTATACTAACTTATTATAGATTATAGTATAGAGACTATCTAAGGCACTAACCTCTATTATAAACTAAGTTAAGCTATCTAGCTACCTAGAGGTAATTACTTTACTCTCTTATACTTCGAGGATTACTTCTAGTATAGTATCTCTCGTTCGAACTAGTAGATTAAGATATACTAGAGTTAGTAGGCAAGGTAGCTAGATTCTTAGAGAGCTTACTTTACTAATCTTGTAGCTAATTAAGGATTTATAGTAAGCTCCTTACCTAATAGAGTTACCTTCCTTACTGTCTATATACTAATTATTTAATAAGAGATAGAGACCTTTATCTAGACCTATAATTATAGAGCTATCCGGAATTAGATAAGGAGGTAGCTATAGATAGTCTCTAGAGTACTAGAGCTAAATTATAGCTATCTAGAGCGCTATAGAGGAGTTTACTCTAGAGTTAAAGTACTACTACTACTAATTAAAGAGTACTAGGTAAACTTGCAAAATTTTAGTATACGAATTATAGTATAAATCGCTACCGAATTGTAGATTAACAAATTTCTAGATCCTAACGAATATCTGCTAGCTAATACTCTTTAGTAGTATTAAACTATACTTATAGCTAGAGGATTTGCTAATTTTAATAGTTATACTATCTTCGACAATAGTAATAAAGTTTATATAGCTATATATTAGCTTCTCTATAACTAGGCTCGATTCTATATTACTATAGGAGCTAAGCCTCTCCTAACTAAATTAATAAGGCTATACGCGTACGAAGATAATTAGCTAGAGTCTTTTACGCTATTAGACGAATTTCGACATATTTAGGAGAAGAAGACTACTAGAATTACTAAGTAAATTACACTAATAACTTAGCGACCTACTATAGTAATTACTATTATAAAAACGCGTTTCTCCTACTTGTTTATCCTTCTAATTGTATCTCTTTTACTTTCTAGTTATTATAGCTTTAATTATTAATCGATAGATTACTCTCTATATAGAGGCTCTAATGTCTCTTAGTTACGTCGATATACTAGAGAGTTATACTTGGTATAGCTAGTATAAAGTACTTAATCCTTACTATCGTAGTAATAGCTAGCCTTTTTAGCGAGAATCGATAGCCTCGTTGTTATATTAGTTATTAGTTACTCGTAAGCGAGTTGTTACTACGATTCCTAGTAATTTATATTAATCTACTCTAGTTATGCTATTCTCTCTAGTCTCTCTATCTTTAACCTTATAACTCTCGTCGTTATAGCTGCTACCTTAGCTAGCTAGCTATAATATAACTACTACTAATCTATATCGTACTAGCTTTAAGCTACTAAGTGCTACCTATACTACTATCTCGAAATCTAAGACTATAAGGTCTTAAACTTAGCACGTAAAGAGTTAGAAGGCGTTAACGCGTATCCTCGTTAATATCTATAAGCTTACGTATAGTATAAACTATAATAGAGACACGATCTATAAGAAGCGTTATATTGTTATACTCTAGAGTACTCTTAAGTCGGATATTGCTCTACCTATAATTCTCCCTAGTAATTCTAACTATTAGTATCGCTTATATAATTTAATAGCTTTCTATATAGAGGATAAGGCCTTCTTTAATCTAGAGTAGTATAGTAAAGAGATGTTCGAAGGTTATATAGATTACTACCTCGTTAATGACTTTAATATAAATAATAAGCTAATTACTCTAATATAGCACATACTCTACTATAACTCTCTAGAGGAGCTACTTAAGGCTTTTAGCACTAGTAGCGCTAGATTAAACAAAAGGAGGCACATTAAGCTAGTTTATAAATGTAAAACTAATAAGATATTAGACTAAGCTATCGAGGAGGTTTCTATCTTCCGTAAGTGTACGAAGACTAGCTATCCTCTAGTGTCGAATTATAGCTTAATCACGTATAAATCGCAACCTCGAACTAGTGTTATATCTTAGTGTCTATCTTAGCCTCTATCTTATATAACTCTAGCTTATAATATATCTTATAATCTATCTTATAATCTATCTTATAATCTAGCTAACGATCTAGTTTACTTAATTAAGAAGACTAATAAGGCATATTATATACATGTATAATCTGTTATTAATATAAGGCTTTAGCGAGTTAAGTAGCAATTTGCACCTTCTAAATTATAATATAAGCCTTCTCTTAGAGGCGTTACCTAATTCGAAGTAGACTTTATTAATTATAATACTAATAGTTCTCTATTATTTATGCAAGCACTAACAGCTATAATAACTAGTCTACCTACTACTAAGGTAGCTATTAAGAATAAGCGTAGTTAGACGTTATAGACGATTAATCTATACTAACTACTAACCTTAATATACATTATAGACTCGTTAACTAGTAAGTTTTAATAGTTTAATCTACTAGAGGCTTTAAAGAGGCATAGCTAGAGTACTTTACTAACTCTAACCTCTTCCGACTATAGAGACGTCTTTAAGTTAGTTAAATTTGACCTACTACTAGCGATAACTTAAGGGCCTAAAAAGTTCTCTACTACTATAATATAATAGTCTAAACCTCCGGAAAGGCACTAAGCTACTTTAGCTTATTAAGATTAACTACTAGATATAGATATTATCTAACTAGAAGACTTCGTAACTAGTATTAAGCAAAGGAGATAGTTAGTTAGTATATAGAGGAGTAGGTAGAGGACTAAGCTAACTAAGAAGACTTAATAAGGAGTAGTATTAATAGTTAAAAAGGTATACCTTACTCTATTAGGTATTATAATATAACTAAACGCCTCGCTAATAATTATAGTTTATAATTATAGTACCTTAGCCTTATTCTCTAGTAGTATCTTATTCTCTACTATATCTACTACCTCTACTACCTCTATCCTCTCTATCTTATTAATCTCCTTCTTCTCCTTACTAAAGACTATACTCTCTAGCTAGTAGATTCTCTTCTCTTGCTACTAGATAGTATCTATAGCTTTTAATAAGGTAGCTTCTAGAGTACTAATGTATGTCTTTAACTCCGCTAGATCTTATAATTCGACCTGTAATTCTAACGACGATTCTCTAGCTAGTACTAAGTAATAATCCTTACTCTCTCTTATATAGTATCTATATAACTTACTCTTACTCTTCTTCTTCTAAATACGATAAATAGCTAAGTCTCTTTCTACTCTATTATCTCTCTTAGTCTTATAACTACACTAGCGGCATAGTACTAGTACTAGCTCTCTCTTCTCTATCTCTATAATTTCGCTAGTGTAAATAATATAGTAGAGACTTATTAAGGTAATCTTCTTTACCTTAGTATTATTACTAGCTTCTATAGCTTCTAGAGTAATATAGAGGCTTTGCTACTTGTTGTCTATAACATGCTAGAAGTCTTAATCGTTCGTAGTAGTTAGATAGTGCTATTTATTATCGAAGCTATAATAGTTAGCTTCTAAATTACTAAAATCGTAGGTAGAATTATAACTCTAAGATTAGATAATCTATTACTTACTCTTATAGTCTTTGCTACTCTTCTATAGTCTTTACTACTTATACTATAGCCTAAGTAGCGACCTACGCTTGCTTAGCTTACTAACGTACTTGCCTTACTACTATATTATAGAAGCCTTTCCTAGATATACTAATAGTAATTATATAATTAAATTTATAAGAGAATAGTAAGGTATTCGATCTAAATGTATACTAAGAGGCTAAAAAAGGCATAAGGTATGCGTACGGCTCGAATTAATAGAGGTTAATATTATAGTACTTAACTTATCTAGTTACCTCTCTAGGGTAGTTACTATAATAATAATATTACTACTACTATAACTACTAGACTATATAATTTATATATTTATAAACTCGTCTTAACGAGAGAAATTTAATAGTATTAATTATATAAGACTACATAAAGAATTAGTGGAGTTATCCGAATTGGGAAGAGTAACGCCGAAAAGGGGTTAGGCCTGAGGAGTTTTGATACAAGGGTCACAATTATCAACCGTCATTTTGGCAGGTATAGCCGAGCTTGATCACCACATCATCTTCATACCTCAAACACGATTTAGTTGTATCTTTTCAGCATGGACTTGATTGTATCACTGCAGGTCTTATCACTGTAGGTCTTATCACTGTAGGCCGTATCTCTGTAGGTCGCCCCTGCGAGAGTTCTCATCCAAGCGTATCTGGTCTTCTTCAGAAGTAGCAGAGTCTGACCAGCATAGCTAGAAAAGAGGCCGGATCTGCACCGTCAACATCTTCCTAGATTGACGCTGGAGCGATTTCATTGTCGAGCATATCTTGTTGAGACGAACGCAAAGGAGATGAACGGTCGATGGAAATCTCATGTTACTACCAAGCCTCGATTGATACAACACACAGCGAGGAAACGCCTTCCCTCTTACCCTGTCGGTCTTCGATGATCATCCTATGCAAACGTCGTAGTCGCGGACAACTGTTCACAAAGTCCTACCAGACGCAATCCGCTATCCTCGAGAATGTCCAGATTCGCCCTGTGAACCCTCTATCTGCTCCCTGTTTGCTCGCTAAGGATTCCGTCTGAACCATGTCCTGCCTGCTGCTCCCCAGCTTCTTGCCCTTCAGTCGCCTGCATGCGTCGGGATGTGATAGTTGACGAGCGCTGCTTGGTAGGTGTCTGCACATCCCCATCCCCTTCATCTCCATGTCCACCAATCTCCACCGTCTTCTTCTCCGCCGAGGTCGGACTCTTCCCGTTCCCAGCCGGACTCTTCACCGGCGTTGTCCCTGTGACCAGCAATCCCAGACTCAGCCTATCCACTTCCTTCTCCAGCAAGTCTACCACCAAGGCCAAATCCCTGTTCTCTCTTCTGGGCTCTTTCTCTCTCCTCACTGCATCCATCTCGGCCGTGATGCTGATGTTGCGCTCTCTCTTGATGCGATTCAGGGCCGAGGCAAGCTGCTGGTTCTTGACGATGAGGGCTTCGCGCTCTGCTTCCGGCGTGGCACGTGGGGGTGGGCGGCGTGAAGAGGAAGCGGTGTGAGTGGCAAGTGGTGAGCGGGCTCGAGCGGTAGTAAGGAGGCGTGAGAGGTGGGAAAGGTGGTAGTCTGATTCGGCTAGGATGATGGGGATCGAACGAGTGGGTTCTGACATTGGTCGGGTGGTGGCGAGGCTGTCTTGACTGCTGCGGCTGCGTAGCGAGCCGCTTGATTTGAAAGAAACGCTTCTGGGTAGAATGTCACCGGCATCGTCTAGCGGATTGTCAGTACTGCCGGACATGATGCTCTGCTGCGAATCGAGGTCAGCCAGGCTGTGATAGCAGCAACAGTCGAGTGGATATCGGTATGAGCAGCAGTGATGGAGTGCGGGAGATGTGATGCATGTAGAAGAAGATCTAAAGTGAAAGTAGACTGAAGTGAGTGGTAACATGTTGCGAGACGTACACGTCATAAGCATGTGATGTGCTTTCACATGCAAGCAGCCGAGCACAAGTGTTGATAGGGATTGCTTTCCATTGAGGGAGACACAAAAGTAGACTACCACGTCGTCGTCGTCCACGATATCATCTCCAGCTTACAAAGAGAAACGGAAAGTCGGATGGTCGTCTCCAAGCTGATCTTGCTCCTCCTCACTCAGCTGCAGCAGGTGGTCCCTTTCGCCACGGTCTCTCTTCCTGTTCTCAGCCATGAGACCGAAGGCGAAGATGCTCGAGAGCAGTCCGCATGCGAACAACAAGCCCATGACAGTCCCGAAGCCTGCGAAATAGCGGGGCGCGTTTTTTGCCACGAAGATGTTGCTGGCGATGATACCGGAGAAGTTGCCGAAGCAGATCTGGATAGCCGATCCGATTGATCTCTTGTAGCTGCCACCAAGTTGATTGGACAACCAGACAATGACGACGGGTTGGGCAATGTATGTCCCAGTGACGATAAAGAAGACGGCCATGTAGCGGACACGGACCGGGAGCCCCATGGGAGGTCCGCCAGGCTTTGGCAGAGGGCCTTGGGCGATGAGAATAGCATAGCCGATCATGGCGAAAGCAAGACCGAAAATAATGAAACCGTATCGGTGCTTGACACGATCACTGAGGACTCCGACGCAGAAGCAAACGACGGTGGCGACGACCCAGACAGGGATGGACTGGACTTGAGCCTGGACGCCAGAGTAGCCAAGAGTTGAAAGGATCGAAGGGATGAAAAGTGAGGTACTGTAGCCGCTGGTTCCAACAGTCATATACATCAGAGCACCGCACCAGATCTTCCAGTCGCTGATGGTCCGAACGAATGTCGCCTTTGTCAGCTTGTCCATCTTGGCACGGCCTCCAAGGTCGTTCGCTGTACGTTTCTGCCAGAATTCCCGCTGCGCAGCCGTGAGGAACTTGGCTTGGTGGGGCCAATCGGCCAGCGTCCAGACAGTAATTAGAGCAAGTGTGCAAGCTGTCACGCCCTCGATGATCAGAACCCAGCGCCATCCGGCAAGTCCAGCCAAGGTGTTCATGTTGACAAGACCATAAGCCATGAGGCCCGACACAGCCCCGGCAAGAATGCCTGCTGACCAGAAGATGTTGAAGCGGAGCTGGAATTCGTGCCTCTGATACCACATGGACATCAGATATACAGCACCGGGAGTGAAACCGGCCTCTACCACTCCCAACAGGAGCCTAGTTCCTACCAGTGACCTGAGGTTCTGGACGAAGCCTTGAGAGAGGGCAACGATACCCCACAGGAAGGCCATACCTGAGATGATTAGAACATGTCCAATGGATGACGTGGTCGGGAGGACAAACCGGAGATAAAGTATGATGGTCTGCTGCGCTTCAAGAGGATGTTTGCCGGAACGTCGCACAGGATGTAAGTTGCAAAGAAGACCTGAAGGCTTGTCAGAGAAAGGCTGGTGGGACCTTGAGAGTTGACTTGCCTGGAGTGCTATATTGAAGTCATTACCCTTGAGATGCAGGTCCTTCTCGAGTCCAAGTAGGCGAACGTTTCCGAGATTGATCCGACTAACGAACGAAGACATAAACAACCACCATAGAGGAAGGATGAGATGCAAATCGATCTTGCGAAGGATTCGCTTCTCTTCCTTGACGTCAAAGTCATTATTGTCGGAGACATCATCGTGGGAAGAGAAAGATGATGATGCGACCCTGGCGTCGTTCTTCTCCGTAACGTTGGTGTGGGTATTCTTTTCAGCCATGGTTTATGGGAGACAACTTGGCAGGGAAGCTTAAGAAAACTTGATCAGAACCTCATGTCTGAACCTACCTGGGAGCTGAATGATATTTATCACTCAACAATCAGTGAAGAGTCCCACATTCGCCGTCTAGAACGGCACTCATTTCCAGAGCACGAGCTGCAGCAGCCCCATATGCGTATTGCGTATCAATGTCCCGCCTGCATATTGTATCATGTCCTCTTTCCAGACACGCCAGTCTATCGATGGCTTCAAGCTAGCCCAGTTCGCTTGGGTGGCAGCTTATATTGCTGGGCGGCGCGGTTCTGTAGGGTCCGCCAATCATCCGTTCGGCGAATATTAACCGCGCCTCTGCCCTGCAGCGAGCAGGTTTCGACTCGCGTCCTGGTGCGCATTGCTCGGGCCAATCGATAGTTGAAGTGCGGACCTGGCTGGCCGTAACGCCGAATGATCTCCAGATCAGCAGCTCTGAGCTGTCAAGTGTGAGTGGAGGAGAAAGAGGAGACGTGCGGTGGGAATGAAGCCGAACGAACGCACGGATGCACTCCACCGGGATGTGCCCTCAAGCTTCGGTACACAAGGGCTGTCATCCTTCTTTGTTCTTGATCCTTCGTCGCCATGACACCGGTCGAAGAGCTCTGCATTTCCCACCTGCTGGTCCTGTACCACCGGCGGACTGCATGCTGCATCCTGGATGATGGCGATCGATGGCACGCGCGTAAAGGCAAGAGCTGGGTCCCAGTCAGCCCTGAGAGGCATGAGTCGGGGACATTTGCCTGCCATTCGTGGAGCTGTATCGCCCCCTACCGTGCCACAGGCGTGCATCAAGCTTCCCATCCGAGCGTCTCGCATTGCCGTCGGGACCTCCGGTGGAAGCAAAATAGATGAAAGTGCAGTGAAATGAACTTACTCGATGCGACATGGTCTGTAACACTGAAGCTGGATAGGAAAATGCCAGTCCTCGTCTCATTTGTTGCTACGCTGTATACTCGCTTACAGTGGATAAATGTGAGGTCGAAAATGGTGATTCGGTGGGAATTGGATCCGACAGCGTGGAAGCTGTCTGCCCAAACCTCACCTGGCCTCACCTCGCCAGAAATCTCACATGGAGCTTCCAAGCAAATTCAAAGCTTCTTCTACATCCATGTCGCTGTCCAATTGCTTGCACTAGCACCCTACCACCTCATTGCCACAATATTGACAACTCGACATGGCATTCCTGAGCCACTACGGCGATGTGGAGGATCGGAGCGAGGTCCTCTCGATCCCCTCGCTCGTGTTCCTGATCCTCACATTTCTGGTGGTGACAGCAAGGTTGTACACACGAATCAAGCAAGGCCTCTTCCTCCTCGCAGATGACTGGATCATCCTTCTCGCCGCTCTCTTCGCTGAGGCTCTCGGCGTGCTCATGGTTCTTTGCTCGGCAGCTGGCTTTGGGAAGCACATTGCTGACCTCGATCCTATCACCATCAGGAAAACGCTCAAGTACTTCTTCGTCTCGCAAGTTGTGTACAAGATGAGCATCTCCTTCACCAAGCTATCGATCTTGGTGTTCTACAGGAGGCTTTTCTTCATCCACACCAGGTTTCGAACAGCATGCAACATACTCATGATAGTGGTCGCCGCCTGGATCGTGGCTGCCTTATTCTCCACTATCTTCCAATGTACGCCAGTACCTTACGCCTACGATAAGAGGATCAAAGGTGGCCATTGCATCAATCTTAGCGCGAGCTGGTACGCGAACGCCACTTTCAACATCATCAGCGATTTTATGATTACGCTTCTGCCGATGCCAGTCATATCAAAGCTCCAAATGAAGACGCGCGAGAAGTTCATGCTTTGCGGTCTCTTTGCTCTAGGATTCTTGTGAGACCTTCTCCACCCATCCACATTCTTCTACTGACAGGTGCAGGGTGTGTGGCACGTCAATTCTTCGTGCCACGACTATCAGCATCACCGGTAGCGCTGCCGATAGAACATGGTATTCCATCGACAGCAGTATGTGGTCCGTCGTCGAAGCGAACTTGGCCATCATCGGCTCGTGCATGCCGATTCTCAAGAAGCCGCTCACCAGGATCCTGCACCTCTCAACTACCAGTTCCGCCAAGCAGTCAAGAAGTGGCATGCTCAATATCACAGCTCAATCGAATCTAAGCACAAACAAGAGCGGAGGGTTTCCAAGAGCGGCAATCAGATCCATCCACAGCCGAGGTGGAGACAGCTCGAGCGAAGAGGGCATACTGGCTGATCATGGTCCAATCGAGCTTTACCACATTAAGAAGACTCAAGAGATACACATGGTCAGTGAAGCAGGGACGACTCCGCCTGCACTTGAACTCGAAAAGGAACGCGTGAGAGTTTGATTGTTTGTCCAGGGAGAAGCGAGGGCGTTATTGGGCGCAACGATTCATGCGGGGAATTCTCACTCATTGAGATTCGACTTCGCCAAAAGAAAAAGGTGGGATTTGCTCTGGTGATTCTATGAGGTGCATCACACACGTGAGCTTGATGCTGGGCGTTTTACGGCAGGAAGGGAACAAAGAAACCATGTAGCCTTATACCGTATCAAAGCTTCGTACAACCACACCGACAGTTCTAGCGTTTGAAGAACGACTTCGACGTACGCAGCATAGAATACCCTGCTATTTCAATGGTTTAGACGAATGTGTGAGAAAAGGGCAAGGAGCATCGAATTTAAGGTTTGGCTGCCAAGAACGCTGGTCGACCTTGATTATCCAACCATCACAACAAACCTTCTCATCTGATCAACACCATGAGATGAATCTCGATGCCATCTCCAAAGTCCAGGAGCTCGGAGACCTGGGCTTAGCATGCGTCCTCTGTCTCACCGCCGAGCAGCATGGCATCATCCTGGTGGAGCGGGATGATCTTGACGACGTGGCAAGAGGTCTTGCGATGGTGGGTCGCACGCACTTCTAGCTATACTCTGGCGCTTCGCTGACAGCAACTAGACCTGTAGCGAAGAGCTTGGCCTATCGACTGTTGTACTAGAGTGCGCCGAAGGCACAGACCTGGACCATTTCCGCGAAAGCATCCTGGTGGACGCGGGCGCCTTAAACGATCAAGACAACGATTCGTCACACCATGAGTACAGCTCACCGCTCAAAAGCCACCGCTTTGGGAACAACGATATTTCCTTGGACGAACGCCGCGTGGCAGATGTTGTTGTTGCAAAGAACCTCAATCACGCCGATTACTTTGTGCAGATCCAGGCGATCGAGCTGATCCGCACGGGACGCATGTACACGCATACTGCTATGCACTCGACAGGCAAGACCTTCCTCCTCATTGCAGTGAACCAATATGATTCGACGATGCCCATGTCTCGGCATCTCAATGACCTATTCGCCATCGCCCACCACCACCAATCCACTAGTGGCAATGACTCGGACTCCATGTCCTATCGATCCAAGACAACAAGCGACTCGGCGTCTCTCCGCTCCGTGCTACGCGGAGACCCCTCTCGCTCACGTCCGGGCTCCATCAAAAGCATCACGCTCAGCCCCGACACCCTGGTCGCAATTCGCTCGGCGAGCGCCAAAGTCACAATGACGGCCGAAGTCTCGGCTTACCTGCAGAACACCGTCGTCGCTATGCGTCTTCATCGTTACGTGGCGGGCGGCATCTCGGCGCTCGCAACCCGGCACTTGCGTATGGTGGCTCGCTCTCTAGCTGTCCTGCATGGGCTGGAGTACGTCACTCCTGCAATTGTGGGGCTAGCGGTCAGGAAGGTGTATCTGCACAGGCTGGTCCTGGCAGATGAAAGGACGGAGAGGAGCTTGAGGTGGGGAAGCGATGCCGATGCTGTGAGGGACAACATGAAAGATGTCACCGTAGAAGGTGCGATTGAGACGGTGCTAGCAAGTGTTCAGAGTCCGTTATGAGTTTTATGTTTATAATGTCAAGATACCACAAATTCGTTCAATAAAATACGCTAAGAGACGATCGCAATGTCCAAGCAAGTAACGCACATGCTAAATGTCAAATCCTCCACACACGCAAACCCCTCTCCTACACCTTGCCTTCCTCCCTCCCTCCCTCCCTCAAGCCCATCCCCTTCCTCCATCAAGGCACAGCCAAAAAACCCCCACCCCTCCTCTTCCATTGATCCAACATGACCGAAAACTCCACCCTCAGATCCTCCACCGTAGCATCCATCTTAATATCATTCTTATCATACCCAAACGGATCCTCCAACTGCTGCCCAATGCCCTCAATCCCATACAACGTAAACGTAATAATCGTCGTCAACGGCACCGCCATCCACTCCAAATCCGCCACCATAGCAAACGGCAACACGGCCCCGAACAGCGCCAATACCTGCCTGATATGAATCAGATACGCCACCGGGATCGGCGTCAACCGCACCGTCTCCATCGTCCCGAAGGCAGACATGGCGTTGTTCATCTGCACTGTCAGCTGCGAGGCCTGAGGGGCGGAGAACCATCCCCTGGCTGAGCTGCGCTGGATGAAACCTTCGATGAGCAGGGAGATTTGCACAGGGAGACCGAGGCCGTGGTCCTCGAATGTGGCGAGGCCGGAGGGGAGGAGGTCGTCGAGGCCTGGCTCATCGGGGATCTTGGACGGACCGGACGCGATGCGCTGCAGGAGGTTCTGCGACTGAGGCTGGCGTTGGCCTAGGGGGGCGCCCCATTCTTGACGAAGGTGGGCTTTGACGGCGTAGACGTACGCGAGGAGCAGGCGGACTGCGGTTTCGGTATCGGCGCGCTCGGCTTCGGTGGGGGAAGGGGTAGCGTTGCTGCTGGCGACGAGGAACATGCGGGAAAGATTGCGCATCGACGTGCAGAGGGTGGTCAGTTGGGATTGGCCCGTCCAGAAGCGGTCGTAGGAGGTGGAGTTGCGGAAGACGAGCATGAGACCGACGACGATGGAGAGGGCGGGGATGAGGGATTGCGGGAGGTGGAGGGTGGTGTTGGGGTGCTTGACGTCGATGAGAACGACGATTACTGCGAAGAGGGTGTGCAGGAGTACGGGGAGGAAGATGTCGACGTGGACGGCGCCTTTGATGAAGCGGAGGACGAGCGGCCAGCGACGGGGTTTCTTGCGGTTTTGGAAGTAGGAGGGCGTGCGGCCGACGGAGCGGATGCCATTCTCGTCGGTCGAGTACTCGGAGTTGTGAAGACCTTGCATGATAACTTGATTGAGATGGATGGATGGTGAGGTGGTGATGCGAAGTTGCGGTCAAGAACGAACCCGTTCGCAAGGACGCGTTCGAGTGATCTCTCGATTCAACCGAGGCGTCACTGATAAAGCCACAGGTATAGCAGATGGAAGTCACCGCAGTAGTCGTGAAGATAATAGTCTATGAAGATGTCCTGAATGAGGGAGGTGAGGCTTGACTTTATGAAGGTGGAGTAAGGTGAGACAGCCTGCTTCACCATTCGGGAGTGGCCATTTCGGCCTCGTAACCCCCTACGTGTTTCACGTTGTAAGGCGAACCGACCAAGGACGATCAAGCAACATATGGACAATCTTCTTGGGCTTGATTTTTAGCCTTCAACGCGTCAAGGTTGTTTGCGTTTGTCAACACAGCCATGATGACGCTGCCGCCGGTCATTCAAGCATGGTGGCTTTGCGGCTTGTGTACCTTCCAAGTTCAGTATGGCATTCATCTATATTTTACAGTTCTCGCCACTTGTATCTGGGTATCATCAACTAAAGTATCTTCTTGAGATCATCCGATAGCACTCTGTCTTCTACCCTCCGCATGAATTTGTTCGTTTGTTCCGCCAGACTCAATGTCAAAATGGTATGTGGTAATATCCGAGCCAGATGAGCGAAGAAGCCTTTGTACACTGCTAGGAAGCCTTCCGTTTTGACAGTCCGGTACAAGCAGTCGAATGCACTGCTGTAGAGAGAGCCTGTTTGGTTGTACATGCGCGACATAACAGTATCCGGAGGATGCATAACACAGCAAACAACGAAACCAGATGCTGCGCTCGATGTGAGATGAAGAGCGGGCCCCTCTTCCATGCCGAGATGCTTCACCAGCCTGCGTTTTGCAAAGAAGTATGTCGGAAGCTGGACAGAACTTCCAAATCCGGTCCTTATCATAGCTGGAACCACACCTCGGTACAGCCCTTTCAGACCCTCTCCCTTGTAGATCTGCGAAAGCCCGTCCCATGCCCCCTTGTAGTGATGTTGCGTTCCGACCGGCAGAAAAGGAGAGAAAGACTGCAATCTCGTCTTTACCAAGAAAAATGGTGATCCGGCCATGGCCCCAAGGATTCCGCTCGATGCACCTGCGGCTATATTGATAGGAAGACTCTGCAGTGCTTTCGAGTCTGCAGCATCCTTCTGCAGGAACGATTGGTGAAGAACTAGAGAGTTCAAGCTGGTCCGTATAGGGTCGTAGAAGCCAAGGCGACAGCCATTCAACATAATCTGATATACGTATGCGCAGTTGATCCCGCGAAGCAGACCTCGGAGGCCCTCGTTTTTGTATATGACTGACATCCCATGGATCACTCCCCGATATAGTTTCGGCGCATCCTTTTTCGACTGGAGCTCGCCTTGTAATTGGAGCCGGATTTTGACAGTCTCGAATGAATGTGTTACAGTGACCGCTCCGCAAGCTGCAATGCCACCAGCGATGAAAGATCTGGAGGAAGCGTCAGCAACAAGTTCCACACCTCCTTCCAGACTCGACACTCGGGAGGCTCTTACCCAGTAGTTGTGGCCATGATGAATAGCAAGAGAATGCAGGGTAGGGGCGCACAGAGCGCAGGCGATGTCGTAGTGTTATAATTCCATTCGCAGTCCCATCAATTCCGCTGCGGACAGATACGAGCTCCTCCGGGTACAACAATGTTGAGGAGAGGTTGCGAAGTGATGCTTAGTGAGACTACTCCTGGCAGGGCACATTTTGTTTGAGCTCCGATCGCGGCTCTTGACGTGATCTGCCGCTAGAAGCCGAAGAACGATGTCCTGCTTGAATCGCGATACTCGGCTCAATTGACTTCTCTGACTCAAACATTTACTCACGACTTCTTGCCCTGCAGGCAGATCAGGGACCACAAAATATCTTTAAGGATCTTGCTATATACTTTAGCGATGGGCGCTGAAAATGCCCAGCCGCCTACTCAGAAGGTCAGCGAGGTCATATCGACCTTTCGGCCGACCAAAGTATGTGTATGCAGCGCGTACGAGACGACAATGCCGCTGACCTTTCGTAGCTCTTCAAAGCTCCCGGCCTTCACTACACGTCGATAGATTTTGACGACACCGGCGAGCTGCTGGTCCTCTCTCGGACGGACGACACTATTCAGATATACAACACAAGAGCCGGCGCCCACGCGAAAGAGCTCAAGTCGCAAAAATATGGCTGCGGTCTTGCTCGTTTCACGCATCATTCACAATCACTCCTCTACGCCAGTACAAAGATCGACGACGGGTTGAGGTACCTATCAGTACATGACAACTCTTTCATCAAGTACTTGAGAGGTCACACAGACCGCGTGACATCCCTATCTCTTTGCCCGAGCAACGATACATTCCTGTCTGCCTCGCTTGACCATACAGTGAAGCTCTGGGATCTCCGCTCTGGATCACCGCAGGGCAACCTGAACCTTTTTGGCGCCACCCTCACTGCATACGACCCTTCTGCCTCTGTCATAGGCATAGCCTCAGCAGCGACGAATAGTGTCCTCCTCTATGACTTGCGCAACTTCGACAAGCCCCCTTTCGCGACGTTTGACCTGCTCGACATTGAGAAAGGAGCTCGATCCCTGGGACACCGAGTGGGAGAAGGATGGACATCACTAGAGTTCAGCAACAATGGCAAGAGTATTCTCGTGGGCACGAGTAGCCATACACACTTTCTGCTAGACGCATTTGATGGAACCCTCACAGGCTATCTCTACCGCCCACCAGGGCCGCCCCCGTTCCCGACAGAGATCAATGCTAAAGACGGCACGCCACCTAGACATGACGCTGCGGGTCTGCAAGGTGACGCTTGCTTCAGTCCTGATGGTCGATATGTGGTTTCGCCATCGGCTCAGCACGGTCTTCTGGTCTGGGATAGCATGGGAGAAAAGGACAGGAACAACGTCATGAAGCCAATGACTGATCTGCCCGGCCCTAAGACGGCGACGGTAGTCGCATACAACCAGAGACACAACCTGATCGCCAGCGCCGGATCCGATGTGACACTCTGGTTGCCAGATCCGGATCTGATGTGAAGAGAAGTTGAAGAATCATTATGATACCCATGAAGCAGTTTTTGAAGGCAAGGGAAAAGTGGAAGGATGGTATTGCATTGATACCCGACCCGTCGATTTCAACAGGTCACAGATGATAACAAGAGAAGATATCCGCTACACAAGCTGAATGCAGCACATTCCCAACAGGCAGGCCAAGTCGTCTGGTCCTTCACCCATGGTGCTCCGGCACCGATAGCCTTTTGTCCAACCCAGACAATGCCGAATCCACACGCAATGCCTCTCAAACCAAATCAGTAAACTTCGCTTTTCCCTAACGCCATATGCAGTCCCCTTCAATGCCCTTCACAACTCGATCAATACTCAGGGAAATGCGCCGTTTCCTCTCTCGCATCAGCTGGACTCAACGCCGGCGGCGCCTGCTGCCCCGTCTTCCTCATCAACGCGGACAATTGATTCACGCTCCCACTAAACCACCCGCCACTCTCGTCCAGCCTCCGCCTCTGCTCCGCGTCCTCTTCGAAACTGCTCATCCTCGCCGGCCGTCGGATCGGACTCGCCGTCTCGCTCCCCGCGACCGAAGCATGGACGTAGCTCTCCTCCAAGCCCTGCGATGACGGCTGGGATTTCGACTGGCTGTTCGTCCTTACGCGCGAGGCAGGCGCCATCTCGAACCGGAACTCATAGGCTGATGCGGGCGTGGCGCTGCCGGTGGAAGAGGCGACGTCGTTTTCGTCAAAGTTGTAGTAGCTGTTGTCTTCGCCGTCCGAGGCGGGGTAGCCGTGCATGACGAAGTCGGCTTCTTCGGCCGCTACGGCTGCGTCGTCGTCTTCCGCCTCGTCGTCACCGGATTCGGGGGAGGCGTCGTTGGAGAGGTCGGCGAGTTTCTTGTTCAGGGAAGTGAGCTGGTCGCGGAGTCGTTGGCGGGTGCGGTTGTTGGCGGTTGTGGCTATTTGGGTTTCGAGGTCGGAGATTTGGAGGACGAGGGTTGTGGAGTCAGGTTTCTCCTCAGGGATTGGAGGCGGGGCTGTGAAGGACCGTTCTGGTGGTGGAGTGAGAGTAGCCATGGCCGCTTGCATGCTGACGATGTCGGAGAAGCATTTCTCGAATTCGCGAAGGGCAGGCTTGTCGTTGATGGCGAAGACGATTTCCTTGATGCCTGGCCAGGTCGCCGGGGTCTTGGATGTGCCGAAGATGGACTTCTTCCAGAGACGGGCAACTTCTCGTGGCGGGTTGCCGTATAGACCGCAACCCCATGCGCCTAGGACGAGCTTTTCTACACCTCTGCTTTGAGCGATTCGGAGAACAGCACGCATCTTCGACATGACAAGCTCGCGGTCCTGGTCGCAGTATGAGACTCCGCAGGAACAGCCTGGTCGGATCGTATCGCCATCATGCTTCCAGCGAGGAGCGCCTGGAAACCTGATCATACAAGCCGAAATCACGTCGACAAAGACTCGATCCCGTTTCGATAGTTCCTCCGCCTCGGTTGTGGAGTCGCCAAAGACCAGAATGTCCGGTGACCAGATGCCGCCGATCTCAGGGAGTGGGTAGAGGTTCTCTCGAAGCAACGAAGCGTATAAGGTGGATCTCTGGCATAGAAACTCCTCTTGCGAATGGACACCTTCGAGAAAACCTCCTCCCGGCTTGATAGCCGCAGCCTGGTTCAAGATGCAGACGTTTGCTACCTTCTTCATCGCCTGTTCCCGGCTCACACTGGTCGACATGGATGTTCTTCGAGAGGAGTAGGTCATTTGCCGGGCTGCGGTCAAGGCGTCGGTATCCTTAACCCGAATGCGAATCTGAGCCGCTGGCTCTGTTGTCGGACTGTCCTCTCTGTGCGGTGGTGGGTCGATGACCTCCACACTGTTGTGTATGCCATGTCTCGCTCGCGGACTCGTTCGCAGGTACTCAGGTATCGTTTTGTTGACGATTTCCGCCGACCGTATTGCCCTTTCGTCTCTTGTCAAGCCATGCGAGCGCACCCTGAGCCCCGAGCCCATTTGCATCTTTCCGGCAACCACAGTGTGCGTCTCGGCTTTATCGACAAGGTATCAACATGCGATTGCGGCTCCACCTGTGGGTTGCGATGTCGGCTTACGAATCCTAGGCGAGCCCAAGGTCTGTCGAGGAGATGTGTAGTCCAGAGCGGTCGCAGCAGAATCACAAAGTCGAATCGATAGGAGAAGAAGAATGCAACTTCACATGAGAAATCCGGCCACGCAATATGACGTCCAGAAACGCATCCGCAGTCATATGCAAGGCAAAATCTCCGGAGGCTTGTGACAGTCCGATAAAGTGGGGAAGAATCGAACGGCTGAGAGTTTTGCAACGGCGCCGCCGTCGAAGGATTAAAATTCGTCAAGAGGTCATGCGACAGTTGCGCCAGCGAGCGATTGGAGGCGTCTAGGTGCCGCTACGGGTGTATGCATGAAGGGAAAAGAAAGCAGGAGCGAAGGACGTTCACAATACGCGAAACCCAGATGAGGAGGTCCGACGGAGAAGCGACTTGAGCCTCGAGCAACACTCGTGGTCTCGGTGATGATCTGGGTGCGCTTGACCGTTTTCTGCCTAGCCCATAAACCTTGCGAGTCAAGCTTGACATGTGAAAGCATTTGTCCCGAAAGCGGCTTCCAGCACGAGGTCTTGGCAACGTTGCTGCTGGCTTCGGCATGCAGCATCCTGTTTGGGAGTGAGACTTGCAGATTCTGATACATGACCGTGAACGTCGACGGTATTTTGCTGCCATTCTATAACAGGCAGCATCCAGGGGCCTTCAATTCCACCAGCGTCACATCCTTCGCTTCGTGGCTGGTACCATACTGGAAAGCACAACGTCAATTGCTGCTCTCGACATGCTGATCCAATACTGTATTCTGGAATGCTCTCACGATGACCACAGTATAAGGACTTTCTGATTCGGCAGACCTCGCATACCACTCGATGCACTCAGTGCCTCTCTGTGCTATATCTAACTTTCCTCACTGAGCCTCGCTTAAGCATATTGGTAGGGGTCGATTGGTGGCTTTCTTTGCGACTTTCTCCTTGGATATACCCTGCGCTTCTCCTTGATCCCAAGTGTATTTCTCATCTGTGTGGTTAAACTTGCCCTAGTCTAGGATCAGATATGCGTAGCTAAGTATACGGCAAGATGCACAGCAAACTCTGGACCGGAGCTTAATCCATGACGAAAGCGAACCAGAGAAGAATTCGAGGAGGCAGAAGTATGAATCTGGACCAGAGGATGTGAGGATGGGGTCGGAAAGGAACATAGGCCCAAAGCAGGACGACTCCAAGTCACCATTCCATTCAGGACATATGATAATTCCGACAACAGAGCAATTCTGGAGCTGTGCGTTTCCACAGCAGAACCAGGCAAAGCATAGGTCGACCCCAAAGTAGATGTAGTCCCCAAAGCGGAGGGCGAACCCAAAGTGAGGGTAGATATCATAGCAGAGACCGTAGCCGGGGGTTCCCATTTAGCTGAATGTCGCGCCTGAAAAGGTGATCGCAGGGACAAGCGAAGCATACCGGTCCAAATCAGTGTGGAGACAACGGCAAGCCTATTGTGGTATTGATACAATCGATTGCAGACTATCTGCAGACTTTTTGCTGACGTATCTGCGGCTATTCTCCTAGATTGTGTCTCGACCCGATGCTGACCTCATATATCGAGGCCGACTTCGATTGACACATCCAAGCCATCTGGCCCTTGTCAACAGGAAGTATGCTGCTGTTGCTCTTCTTCATCTCGGCGATCGGCCGAAGGCGACAATTGTCTTACCACGCCTGACTGCGTCCCAACCAGCCTCCCACACATCCATCGTAGACCGCCTATATCGGCAGGGCAAACATGTCGCTCGACCAAGCATTCGTGGATACTCGGCAGTCTTCCAGCCTGTCATGCCGGCGATCTTTCATGTCGTAATTCATGGGTATCCTCGATTCACATCAAACCCGTCGACACCCATTCAGCTCCCACCCTTCAACATCTCCTCTCGCTCCACAATCTCCTTCTTGAACTTGATCAAAAAGATCGTCTTTCCAGGCCACAACTCATCGCCCTCCCCCGCCGAATGCGCCGTGACACTATCCGTCGCAAACCCCGCAGCATCACACACCCCCTCAATCATCCCCCCCACAAACGCCGCACAATTGAGCTGACTCATATCCTTCGGCACACTGATAAAAGTATTCACCAACGGCTCATTATCCGTAATCATATACTCCGCCGCCGAACTACTGCTCAACTCCAACGCATCCGCCGTCCTCCCGAACAACGCCCTCCACAGCTGGGTATGTATAAACTGCAACAATTCCAGCAGACGAGTCGGACGAGTCGCGGACCGTTGCGGCTGGCGGTAGAGCAGCAGATCCAGCATCTTGACGCCAATGGGGTAGCCCGAGAGAGCGAGGCGGGATTCGAGGTCCGAGACGGAGGGAGCCCGCGCTTGGTGGTAGGAGATGAGCGAGTTGAAGATGTGGGCGAAGGAGGAGAGGGAGACTTCGTTTTGGCGGGTGCGGTTGAGGTTTTTGTCGTAGATGGATTTGCGGGAGGAGGGGTAGCGGAGGGGGACGTAGGGTGCGGGAGGGGGCAGGGGGATGTGGCTTGTTCGGGGGAGGGTTTTGGTGGTGGTGGTTGTGCTGCTGGACGTGGGGGCAGACATGGTGGGTTGGGGCTGCGCGTCCAGGTGTTGGGTGGTGCTATCGTTCCATTGGAGTCGGTCGATTGTCGAACTCCTCCTTTCACAGCCGGTCGTCGTAGATTGTGAAGCTTTTGAGAGAGATGCAATGGTTCATGAGCGACTGCTTGAAGCTGCGGTACTCTGGGAGTGACGCTAGAGCTGACGGGCCGCACCGAAGTGAAGCGAGAGTGTTCTCACGTGCGGCTCTGCGACAGCATCATCACCCATCCGCTGAGCATCGTCACTCCTTGTACAACATCGTGTTCGTCAGGCTGTCAGGCTGTCCTCTACGATTCGAAACATAGGAGCGAGAAATTTGACTCTTCGCTCAGCAAAAGCATCTTAAGCTGAGTTCCAAGGTGTTGTTACATGACCTTAATATGGGACTACATCACACTAGCATGTCTGCGGGCACAAACAATGCCAGTCTTTCTCGACGCACCCACCTTTTTCACACCGAACCGATATCCTGTCTTCAAGCCGCATTCATCACTGGTCTAGCAAATGTTCTTGTCGAATCTTGACCTCCAGCTTATCCAGGGGCAGGAAGCACAGTGTGCATCCAGCCGATAATTTCTCAATGCGGAAGGCATCCTGGATTGTCCATGACATTCCCTCCAAGAATTGGAGAGTACCCTTGTTTTTCGCTGTGTCTTCACCGAACAGATCTCTCTGTCTGTAGCTGCGGTGCCAGAATGTCGTCGACCTTTGCGAACCCTTCGAAGTCGAGTCCAAGTCGTTGCAGCCTTTCTCGGTGATACCGTATGGGTAGAGAGCTGTTTTCCCATGCGTTCGTCGTAGGACGGGGTCGAAAACGGAAGAGATTAGCGGGACAGTTGTACATCAGACTCGCCAATCAATTAGCATCTCATCGAAACGTTCGATGGTCTGAAGAGTCCTCGAAGGCTTGCCTGCGAGCCAGCTTCAAGCTCTTCATTATGACACGAGCGTATTCCGTAGCTGATGCTTCGAGTGCTTGAAAACTGATGGCGCTTTCTTGGCTTGCTCCTGATCTTCGAAGCCTTGGAACGCGGCTTCGCTTATCGTTTTCAGGACATCAGTGGCATCCACAGCACCTTGGGCGTGATCCAATAGCTCCGCCACAAGCTGTTGCGTGCTTTGACTTGGATTGAGGAGACACTGCTCGATCGAATGTCGCAGCAGCGTCGGGTAGCGGGCACCAAGAGTTGTTCTCCAGCTCGGACTCTCGAAGATGTGCAAGACCCAGTACACGAGACCCTCGTATTGTGGTTGCTCTCCAATCTGGCTGCATCTTTCGATCATGACCTTCAAGAACGGCTTGAAGAAAGTCCGCGACTCAGAAGCCAAGGACTGTAGAAGGTCATCCCAGAGGCGATAAGCTGGATCCATCTGCTCCAACGAGCTGTATACGGCATTAGCAGACGCTCATTTCAATACATAGCCCAGATCTTTCATAGCTTGTGGTTCCGACGGATAATCATCTGACCATTGTCTTCCTCGCAATGCAGCAGACCACCTACATGCTCAGACTTACCTTACTTGCGTGGTAGGGAGAAGTATACTAGATGTACAAAAAGCCTCTGCCACAATCCTGTTCCCACCTCGCATGCTCGACGCCAAGTCAACGAGACGCATTGTTGCGGCCTCGTTGAGCGATCCATTGGTGCCTTTGCCAGTTTGTAAGTCGGCCTTTCGTGCTCGTCTGTAATCCTTAAGCGCAGTCCGTACATCTGGGAGGCCATGCAAGGCCTGCTGGTCAGCTGTCGGGAATCCAAGCTGATGATGAGCAGTAGGAGGACCGTCGTTCTCAATTGTCTCAATCTTGTCCCAGTAGACTCGCTTGAGCCACATGAGAGCATCAGTCGCAGCTCTGCGGAGCCTCGCGAGGTTCGGCATGCCCTCGTGGGTAGCTTCATGGCGCAGTTCGACGAATGTGACTGGGAGATCTATGTCTCGCGCCACTTCCAGCATGGACTGGCCCGGACCAGACCTTGATCGTCCCAGATCTGCAAAACCAGTCACGAAGCGAGTAATGGCAGCAGTATACGTTGCCCGGACCAGAAAGGAATCCGCGCTGTGAGATTCATCCTGAAGTGTCGTCTGGCTCTCGCGCTCATTCACCAATAATGCCTCAAGTAGTTGACCAGTACTCTCTACAGCATGTGGTAGGTTCCCTCGTTCCTTCCAGACATGGATGCGTTGAACGGCAGCAGACGAAGGACTGATCGGAAGATTGTGCGAGAAATCCTTGAAGATCAAATCGCGAACTTCCAGCAACTCGTCTACAGAGCGCCATGGTGTGACCACATATTGGGCCATCCAATTCAGTGCGGCGATAGTCAAGACCGGAACACTCGATAATTTCCTGGATAATCCTGGTGCCGATGCCTCTGGCAGGTCGAGTGGGCGACAGATCTAGCAGACCACTTGTCGTTAAAAGTTTGCCGAATGGGAAAGTTTTTGGCGGCAAAAGATTGTCAAATGAACCCCGCGGTGGCTGATCTTCAACCCCCACTCTTGCCGCTGAACCTCCCCTCTCCATCGATTGTTAAAATCCGACGTATTTGCTGGCGTAGCAGTTCACTACTCTGAATCGGTCGTTCATTCTGCAGCGGGGTGTCACAGAGAAGCGAACGAACGATCAGTCAAGAAGGAAGCTTCGCTGGTCGAACTTTACTACTCATCCTCCACAACGACAAAGACCCCGCAGACGGCACGACTTCGTAAGGATGAAGTCAGAATCCGCAGATGTGAGATCCCTCTCTGCGGCAGCTCCGGAAGTCTTCTGTGGCCAGGATGTTGACCATCAGTCAGGGTTACTCTTCTTGCGAAGACGCCATGCAAGACGCTCTCGAGGTCAGTATTCTGAGTGAGCAACCATGTAGGAGCCTCGACTGACATCCCACCACCAGGTCAGCTTCGATCTCTCTACACAGCACAGGAGGCGCGAGTCACTGGTCACGAACAAGTATGGCGGGGCTGTCGCTGAACGACGCGATGCATCCTGCTTTGTACATGCGTTGTTGGAGGAGCAGCGGCATTCAGGAGGGAACCCACCGAGTGGAGAGGGTATACTATCACAGCAGAGAGCGGACAAGAATCCGGACATGCCTTCGAAAAATGGACACCATACGGATAGTCGCCTCCTGACGAAGCGTCAACTATCGGACATGGCATATGGCATAAGGGAATTGTCGAAAAAGCTTGGTCAGATTCGGCTCAACCTGAAAGTGAAGAACGTCTTTATCCTGACGAAAGTGCACGACAAGAAGTTGATCGAGAAGACGAAGGAGATGGCGTGTTGGTTGCTGGATAGGAAGAATCAATCAGGGACGGCATATATCGTGTAAGTCAGCAAACATCTTTGCTCAGACCCAGAGACTAAGATATCCCAGATGGGTGGAGCACAAACTCAAAGACGACCCAGCATTTGACGAAGCAGGATTGCTGAAGGTGGATGACACCCGGAAAGACAGACTACGGTACTGGGACGACGAGCTCTGCCGGCGGAAACCACAGACCTTTGACATCGGCCTCGCCCTCGGCGGCGACGGTACCGTCCTCTACTCCTCCTCCCTCTTCCAGCGCATCGTCCCCCCAATCCTCTCCTTCGCCCTCGGCTCCCTCGGCTTCCTCACCAAATTCGACTTCAACGCCTTCCCCACGATCCTCGAACGCGCCTTCCACGAAGGCGTCACCCTCTCCCTCCGCCTCCGCTTCGAAGGCACCGTCATGCGCTCCAACAAACGCCCCACGGACCGGGCCCAACTCCAACGCAACCTCGTCGAAGAACTCGTCGGCGACGACTCAGACGACAGCACCACCCACCGCCCAGAACACAGCTTCAACATCCTCAACGAAATCGTCATCGACCGCGGCCCCAACCCCACCATGTCCTCGATCGAAGTCTTCGGCGACGACGAACACTTCACCACCGTGCAAGCAGACGGCATCTGCGTCGCCACGCCCACGGGGTCCACAGCCTACAACCTCGCGGCCGGCGGCTCCCTGTGCCACCCTGACAACCCCGTCGTGCTCCTGACTGCCATCTGCGCACACACGCTCAACTTCCGCCCCATCATACTCCCCGACACGATCGTGCTGCGCATCGGTGTGCCGTACGATGCACGGGCGAGTTGCTGGGCTAGTTTCGACGGGCGACAGCGCACGGAGCTGCAGCCCGGTGATTATGTCACGGTGTCGGCGTCGAGGTTCCCGTTTCCGACGGTGTTGCCGTTGGATCGCAGGAGTGAGGATTGGGTGGATAGTATTAGTCGGACGTTGAATTGGAATAGTAGGCAGAGGCAGAAGGCGTTTGATGAGATGGAGGGGAAGGAGGCGGGGGAGAAGAGGGAGGTGGTGGTTTGAGGGGGGCGATGTGCAGGAGTGGGAGGTGGTATGAGTGATGAGTGATGAGGGACGATGATATGAGGGCATATAGACGGTAATTATGGGTTTTGTACAAACGCCATGGAAGACATCTAGATCAGCAGTTTCACCATAAACAGCAGCTGGGATAAGCAGCGAAATGATCAGCTGAGCATCATGTTATTGATACCTATACCAGATGCAAATGATACTTTTTCTCATGAGCGAGACACCACCCTGGCCCGTGAAAAGCAATCCATGCTATGCATACCAGTCCCGACCTATCCCGTTTCCATTCCCTTTCCGTTGCCCTCCGTTTCCCTACCTCTATATCTCCACGTCAACACCCCTACTCCATCGCCCTCAACACCATCTCCGCCGTAACCCCAAACAAATCCCTCCTACTCGGATTCGCCGTACTATTAGCCGGCGTATTCGTAATGATATTCAAATTCCCAATATCGCACCAATTGCTGATGGGCTGTGCACGCATTAGCACTCATCCCTCATCACTCCCCAGATCCCCCTCCTCGGAAATCGAAAAAGTACTCACCAAACAAGTCAAATGTTTACACCAACTACACCCCGCCCTCCACACGTAAAAATTCTTCAACAGGACAATAAACCCTATAATCGTCCCGATCATCGCCCCAGCCCTGACCAACCACCACGCCCACCAGAAAGGTTTCCGTCCCTTGAAGAAACCAAGCGGCTTTTTCGCGAAACCCACCACGCCGGACCCTGCTCCGTAAGCAGCGCCAGGAGGCGGACTCCCCCTCCCCGCGAGCCCGTACGCGGGTTCATCCTCTCCCAACCTTCGCGAGAAAGCAGCAGGCGAGCGCATGAGGCACACGCCCAGCACGAGACCAGTGAGGAAGCCGCCTATGTGCGAGAAGTTGTCGAGACCAGGGAGGAGGCCGAGGACGAACGCGATGGCGATATCGACGAGGATGAACGCGAGGTCTTTGCCTGGTTTGCGGCGCGTTTGCCAGGTGTAGAGGAGGTCGAGGAGGTTGAGGGCCAAGACGCCGAAGAGAGAGCCTGATGCGCCGGTCGAGGCGATGCCGTTGGCCGCGAAGTTGCCGCCGAGCACGAAGCCGAAGATGCCGGCTGACATGTAGACGAGGGCGAAGCGGAGGGAGCCGATGGCGAGTTCCATGTCGCGGCCGAGGGTGAGTTGGAGGAGGAGGTTGAAGCCGATGTGGATGATGCCGGCGTGGAGGAAGATGGGCGTGATGAAGCGGAACCATTGGTTTGGTTGGGCTTGGTCTGCGAGGCCGTAGGACGTGGGGATGTTCAGACCGTTGAAGCCGCAGAGTTCGGCGAGACTGCAGGTTGGGCCTTCGCCTGTGGCGGTGGTCGTGGAGGGGCATGGCCATTCGATAGTGTCGTTAATGTTATCCATACGGCGCATACAGGGTTGGTAGCGGGCACCCATGTTGATGAGGACGTAGGGCGAGGGTCCGATCATGGGGTTGAAGTTGGGCTTGGTCTGGATGGGAATGCCGGTCAATGCACCATTCCTTGCCAGCTCGGCGATAAAGACAGCAATCTGGACGATTGAGAAAAAGAAGCAGCACCATGTGATCTTCCCCCGAAACCATCCTTGTCTTTCTGGTGGTGGTACTGATTCTCCATGTCCTCTTCTGCGACCTCCCGGTCTCGCATCTTTCACGAAAGGATCGTCATGTTGTGGGATGATGGGCGCTTGGCTACCCTGTGAATCTCTCTTGTGATTGTATGGTCTCAGCGGCACTCCATCGTCGTCTGTCTGATCGGTCCGGCCGTAGGGATGGGCATACGCCGTGGTTGTGTACGACGTTGAAGGTTGTGCAGGTTGAGGATGTGAGTACGGATTTGACCCGTGTACATTATATGAAGAAGATGAAGGCGTGTTGCTGATCGAGTCGTGATACGAATGCTGGTGTGGTAGCGATGGTAGAGGATTGTCCTGGCGGCGGCCGGCTACGGCGTCGTAGCTCGGAGGCGCGCTGTTATAATAACTGTTCGCAGCCATGATGGCTGAATGTCGAGTGTCCGGTCAGTGAGAGTGAGATGAATGCAAACAAGAAGAAGGTGTATCCCTCAAGAGGCGCGGTCCCGGCGGTTGCTGGATCTTGACTCGTATCCAGTCCTTTCGAGGGGCGGTCTTGGTAAGGAGGAGCGAGTGGATACCTGTCACAGAATAATTCTCGACGTGTCCTGTTAGCGAGCGGGTGGACAGTTTTGCATTTCCAGCATGTCCGAGGAATTATGAAGTCGTCAAGTCTTGAGCAGGGCTTTTGACAGAATGACAACCAAGGTCTCGCATGAGCCGTGGTGGTACGGCAATTGCACCAAAGACGCGCAATTCAGAAAGATGCGCAGCTGCATCGGGGCTTAGCGCCCTAATCCCAAGCATCGCCTGGTCAAAGCTCTTGGCCACGCTGCCCTGATTCACTGCAACATGATTTTCTTGTCTCTCTATCCGGGAATGAACAGGTCATGGCATGCTGATTCAAGGCGTGAGCCAAGTCACGTTGACAATTTGAAAGATATATCATCTCGGTATGTGCTGTATGGACATTGAGCATTGATCTATTCATAGCAGTACCTGCATATCTTTGTCCAGCAGAGCCGCTTCATTGACCAATTGTCTACGTGTGCAAGTGGAGCCGCATTGAAGCTCCTGAAACGCTTCCTCATGCTTCCCATATGGCTCAGCATGGTCCGGTCGGTAGCGCCACGAGTATGAACAGTTTCGCCGTCATCCTCCACGTGTATCCTCTTCCTCTCCACATATGCTCGGGCAGTGATTGATCAAGGAGATGCGGACATCTTACCTTGACAATGTCCGATACTGCACCTTTTCTTTCATTTGTGACATTCTTCATACTTACGCTTCCTATGGAATTGACTTTTTCCTAGTCGTACATGATTTTCCGAAATCACGAAGGAAGCGCCTGTGATGCATGACCGAAGTGCAGGTGACGCTCAGTACGATAGCCGTGGCCGTCCACTGTGATTATGCTTCCCGTGTCGCACGCGAGTACTCCTTTGCAGTGCTAAATTCCCATGACGAAGCCCGTATCGGAAGTCCGAAGTCGAATCCAGCTGTAAAGTCCGAGTCAAACGTCGACGCCAGAGTCTGCTCGCCTGCCGTAGTAATTCAGGATGAGAAGTAGAATGCTGAGTGCCTGGCGCAAAAGGGGTATACCACCATGACAAACCATGTAACCTCTTACTGACGGTAGTCACGACGACTGCGACTCTCGTCATACCCACCCGCGCCGTCATAGTTCCTGCGGTTGTAGTTATCCCGATCGCGGTAACCGCCACCTCCACCGCCACCGGCGCCTCCGCCAAGAGGCTCACGATTTGAACCGGAGCGACCAAAGTCACGACCTCCGCCGCCTCCTCCGTAGTCGCGGGAGCCATACCCACCGCCCCCTCCTCCATTGTATCCTCCCCCTCCATAGCCGTTCGCACCGCCACCGCGAGGACCGGATGGAGCTCCTGAAGGCGCACCTCCCCCAAATCGACCACCTCCACGATCGCCTCCATACCCTCCTCGGCCTCCACCAAATCCACGACCGCCACGGAAGCCGCCCCCTCTGCCGCCAAAGCCACCTCGACCAAAACCTCCAGGTCCTGCAGGCGCGCCGAAGCGATTGGGAGGGAGAGCCTTGGTGTAGTGACGACCTCCTTTGCCACCACCAAAGCGACGCGGGCGCCAGCCCTTGATCGTGCGGCCGCGTTCACAATCTACCACAACACGTCTACCGCCAATACTGAGACCTTCTGAATTGTTCATTGCATCTGTGAAAAGGGAAAAGCCCATGTCAGTACATATCCTTACCGTTGGCTTTTCATGAGCCATGAATGTATGCTTTACCTCTGAAGGCACCTTCTGAATCAAATTCAATAAAGGCGTAGCCGTTGTGTGGTCTCTTCTTCTTCTCTTCTGCGCTAGCATCGTCGTTGCGGACGAGACGAACCTGTTGGATGTCAGCATCATGCCGAGTGAGGGAGAAGCATGTGAAATACAGTTCTGATGCGACCGAAGCTACGAAAGGCTCCGCGGATGTCATCTTCGGTGGCCTGGTAGCCAATGCGGCCGACGAACAAGGTTTTGTATGGGTCTTGGGTAGCATTCGGGTCGTTCTCGGGGTCGTCTAAACATGTCAGGAATGATCAGTCTGTGAATAGATCCAGAATGCATACACTCTTTGAATTCTTCTGTCATGAGTCTGTGAAGCGCCTCTTCTTTCTCCCGTATCTTGCGATCTTTGCGTTGTAGCCAACTCTCGGTCGCATTGTATGGTGTGGGCTCCTCCTTCAGTGCAGGCAGAAACTCAGCTAGTCCGCCGATTGGACCTGTGTTGCGCTTTTCGGGGGGCTCATCTGAAGGCGGCAGGTATCGCAAGGCAGGACGAGCTTGGAACAGCTGCAGCAAATTCGGTGGGAGTTTGTCGGTCATGGCTGGAGAGTTGCAGGCTCACAGCCTGTGAAGGGAGATTCTGCCTCAGTCAGATTTTTTGATCGTCACTATCGGCGCGACAGCAGAGCAGAGCAGCAGCTGTCTTCGCAATTGTCGTCGCAAAATATGTCGAGTGTGTTGGAGTGGAAGTGATGAAGTTGATGTCGCGTGGACGAAAGGGGAGCTTGGTCAAAAACTGAGGCAAGCTCGGGCCCGCTGTATGCCAAGACATGCGAAGAAAGTCGACATACCACGACCTCACCATCTTTGACTTGTTGTAGTCTGCTAATTTCAAAATGCCTCTACAAGCGGTCCGGACGATAGCTCAGAGCCAGGTTAGTCCTTTCGCCCTCAAACGCAATTACAACATGGCTGACCTGTTCCCAGAATGGCGTGGGCGCATTCATCCTACAATGCAAGCAACTCAACTTCCACTACTGCGACTTTGGAGGCAGCTCAAAAGGGATGAAGTGAGGACGATAGATCTATTTCTCGAAGAACCGGGACACTGACGACTGCCAGGTCCTTTCTAACACACGAGCTTTCTCGATTCGCTAAGGCCAACCCGGGCATCGAAATCAACATTTCTCCTCGGCCGAACAAGCATCCAGTGATTATTGGGCGGTACATGAATGGCAGGGAGAAGGCCGTGTGTGTACGAAACTTGGAGCCGACACAGGTACTACAGAAAGCGAACTTGTTACGGGAATCTAGCGGGAAGAAGCTGGAGAGGGTGACGAAGCCGGTACGGAGTCTGAACGAGAGTGTCCGAGGTATATGGGATCCCTTCCATGCACCTGCACAGAAGGTGTGATTGGACTTGTACATCACGAATGTCTTTATGCATAGCGGGCGGCGTGGGGAAAAAAGACGGTCATGAAGGCTTGATTCTTGGCAGGATATCCCACATACGAGAACTTTTCTACTCCATCAGAGACGTGGCTGTAGTCACTGACGAGCGTTGATGATCTGGTGGAAAGCTGGCTTGAGACTGGCGCCACCGACGAGGAACCCATCAATATCCTTCTCCTTGGCCAGCTCCTTGCAATTGGAATCTGTCACGCTTCCTCCGTAGATGATGCGGGTGTTCTCAGCGGCATCCTTGCTGACATCCTTTGCGAGCCATTCTCGAATAGCAGCGTGGACTTCCTGCGCTTGCTGGGTGGAGGCGACCTTGCCGGTACCGATAGCCCAGATGGGCTCGTACGCAATGACAATCTTGCTCCAATCCTTGACTTCTTTCGCGACGGCTGACAGTTGTGTCGTGACCACTTCGATAGTCTTACTGGCTTCCCGTTGTTCCAGACTCTCTCCGCAGCAAAGAACGACACCAAGTCCGCCATCGAGGGAGGCCTTCGTCTTGGATGCAACGAAAGTGTCTGTCTCTTGCAGGATGGTGCGTCGCTCGGAGTGGCCGATGATGGCCCATGTGATGCCAGAGTCCTTCAATTGAGCTACTGAGATCTCGCCGGTGAAGGCGCCATTGCCCTTGTCGAAGACATTCTGCGCCGCGACTTCGTACTCTTTCTTGAGGTGCTCACGGGCAAGGAGGAGATACAAGGCTGGCGGCGCGATCACAACCTCTGCAGGGGAATTAGGTAAGATTCGAGCATTATTCAGGCATGCGTACCTGTGTTGGAGTCGGTCTTTGCCTCATTCAGGTCGCTGACAATCTTCTTGATGGTCTCAATTGAGCCATTCCTGCGCAAGGGTCAATTACTGCTTGATCTTGATCTGGCTTGACATTGAGACTCACATTTTGAAGTTGCCTCCAACGAAGAATTTGCGAGCCATGTTGAAGGTGGTGTATCACTGAAAATGAGACTATGCAAATGTGTATACAACTCTGTAAATATGTGGAGTGATCTGGTTGCGGTGACGGAGAGAGTGCCTGACTGAATGTTGTGAGGGGCAGAAGAAAGCTTCGAGTTTCTGGTGGGGCAGAGATGCATCAACCGGACAGCCCACCCTCAGCCCGTCACCACCTCGGGCTCGGGTATTGTAGGAACATGCATGGCTTCTTCACTATGCAAGCAACTTTCTCGCTCTATCCGCAGCTATCTCGCACATTGCCTGTAGTATCATTAGCAGCCCATACGAGGTGGCATTGGCTACGTGCGATGTCACCTTAATCGCAGCATGGCGCTCCCCCCGAATGTCCTTTAGGGCTATCCGACGGCGCATGTCCTCCATGATGGTAGGTCTATCCCGACCATTGACGAACACAACATATCTCAACCCAGGGTATGCTGTCTCGTATTGTTCATTGAGCTTCTGCAGCTGCTCTGCTTCGCTAGCACTCCCTGACTGCAAGTTGGCCTGCTCAGCTTGGCTCTGTGCGCTCTCAACCTTCTTCGCACCAAGTCGCGGATGAGAACCAAGGATTGCCTCCAACCATTCAGTATCGCTTTTCGACGGTGATTCGGCAAGCTCGGTTAGCTGAACTCCGACTGAGGCAATCAGATCATCGTATGACTTGAAGGTCTGTGTCTTGAGAAGTTCTACAGTAAGAGTGTGAAGCTGCTGGCTTGGTTCGAAGAGCAGATCTAGCACATTTGCCCGTGATTCAGTTGGCAATGTTTTCAACTCATTGATAGGCGGTAGTGTCGCAGTTCCGGTGGATGCCATTGTGCAATGATTGATCAGAAGGCGTATTGTTGGTGCGGATATCAAGGAGGAAATGACGCGAAGTATGGGAGATGCTACCTAGCTTTGCTTGGTTTAGTGCAACTTACCTGCCAGAATTCGATCAATGTTATCAAAGGATCAAGTAGATTTGCCAGCGGCATAGTGCTTGATCAGACATAGCTATGGGCTCTCTGTATACCGAGCAATCGAGTATTGCAGGCAAAATGAGTCGACCTGAAAGATGCGGCGAGCGAGAAGGCCGGTCATAGATGGTGCGGCTCCATCCAGCTTTGCACGACTTTGCCCAAGTGAGACCATGATGCAGCCACCCGCAGATCAATTTATATATATTGCCATGATGCCCCAGAAGAGCGAGCACCAGTCAGAACCACCGATTGCGCATTCCAGCAGGGATGATGACCATGAATGGCTTTCATGCCAAACATCGAACTCTTTGCTTTTTCAAACGTTGGCGCGTCTATCACAAAGTTGACCTTACTTCAGTGTGATGAATGGTCGCTTCATATCATGAATCAAATTGCCCTTCTTGTGATTTGACCTGTCATGAGCCCGTGTTATTGTTTCAACCACACACCGTCCACTACCCGAGCTTAACCTGCAAGGGTTCGCTCGCGGGAGGACGACTCCGTAGCGGTACACTAGCCATGATCCGTACAGTGCTCTTTTAACCAATTGAACGTGAGCCGGCCTTAGTCGGTGCCTGCATAGACCTCCGTCATTCCCGCCGTACCGCAATCCTGAAGGTGCTTGACTTCCACTTCTTGGCCATGCGAGCCCACGTGTGGTAGCCGAACCAAATCTCGACCTCATATACAACCCTGCCTCCTTATTCTTGCGCGCGCATACTGGACACACTCGACCCTCAGTCACATCACTGCAGCTGAAGGCGCTCTTGACCGCGCAATGCACCGGGACCGTCGGACAAAACGCAGGGAAGCTTCACATCCGGCCGGCAATGTCGCACGAGATCTAGGATCGATATAACCACGCCGAGGGAAGCGCAATACTCTGCGCTCCCTAAAAAATGTCATTGAATGGTCTGGACAGTCCAGACATCATACAGGCCTTTACAACAGCCATATCGGAACCGGCAGGATGGTGAGCGTGCCTTTCTCGACCAGACCGCAAGTCGTGCATACTAATTCACTTCAGGTTTCTGCTCAAGTACGTGTCGCGCGACACCGTCGAAATCCTTGGGACCGGCACATCTGGAGTCTTCGAAGCGCGGACCTGCATGACCAACTATGAGGAGAAATCGCCGCTGTATGGGCTAATCATGTTTCGGAGAAAGAGGGTGTTGATAAAGTACATACCGGAGGGGACCTCACGATTACTCCAAGTAAGGACGGCTGTACACTTCAAGGATGTCATAGAAAAGTACTCGCCGTACGATGCACTCCTCGATATCACCACGGTCGACGGGCTGAGCGATACCAATCTGGCTGCGACCTTCCCACTGCATGCTGGAGCAGCTTCTGTCTCGGCCAACCAACTGGATGAAATTACGGAAGATGCAGAGGAGCCTTCCTCGCCGGCTTCTCGTCCGACCAGCGTATCGCCCGCCCCCTCGAAAATGGGTAGGAAGGCGGCTCTCGACAGGATGACCGCTTACAAACGATCCATACCGATTGTTCCAAAGCTGCCATCCACCCTAGCCAACACGGAGCAAGAGAACAAAGAGCCAACTCAGGAGGCACATGCAGACGCAAGCAAGATGACGGCGTTGGAAGCAGAGTCGCCCATGGAGCAGCTCCGGTCACCCATCATTATTGTGGATCCAGTCGCGGATCAAGCAGATGAGCAAGCAGAACAAGCATCGATAGCTACCACTGAGCCGACCTTGGAGACTTCACAGCTGGAACAGACAGATTCAGCGAGTTCTGCGCCACCTCTCGAGCGTCCATTCTCGCCTAACCCTTACGACCCGATACGAGCAGATCCGGATGCTCGTCCAGACAGTGCTGTTCTCAAAGACGTGGAGATATTCGACTTCCGCCCCAAGATCAAGCTCGGTCCTCGACCGGTGCAAATATCAGATCGCAAAAAGGTTGGCCAGATGCCATCCATGACCCGACGAGCGACCGCCACTCTTCCGGCGCGAGTCCAGATTCGCAAGCAGTCCGTAGATACTCCGATGTCTTCGGATATGAGTGCGCCGTCGGCCAATGCCATGGACGACGCTATGTTAGAACGGCCTACTTCGAGCTCGAGTTCTCAGCCAAAACCGCAACCTGCGCTAGCCTCGACTATGGATGCTCCAGACGAGGCTCTACCAATTCTACCAGCAGGTCCTTCAAGGCCCCAGTCCGCAGCCAGCTTCCGATCTGGCAAAGCTTTACGACCAAAGACGCCACTAACACCGGAGAAGCAGAGGCTCCTCAAGGCGGTGGAGATGCGTAGGCGGCACCTGCGACAGTCACAACGAGTCAGCTCTGCTGGAAGCACAGCTACTTTCGCATCAGACATACCGATAGGTGATACTCCGACTCCTTCGGTCATTGGTGAGCAAGACGTCGGCAGTCCTGCAGCAAAGTCCGAAGCGAGGGTCTCCCTATCTGCTCAAAGCGCAAGGAAATCCGACTCTGGAGTCGAGATGACTAAAGACGTCCCAGAGACAGCTCCTGCCGATCAAGACACAGTGACTGAGGAGGACGGTGAAGAGCCAGAATCGACAGTCGTACCAGAAGAGCCCCAGCAGGCAGAGGCTGGAGAAGACGAGCATGAGATAAAAGCTGCACCTGCAGAAGAGACGTCCCAGCATGACTTGCCTGCCGAACACCAGGAAGATTCTCCCGGTGTAGACCCTATATTAGGTGCGGACTCCTCACCATCTGATGCCGGCGTTCCTTCGAGTCCAGTGCTACCAACGCATGCTCTACCTCTGCAAAGTACGGACGCAGTCACGGATCTACCACCGCCAGCAGTACCTACCGAGGAAGCAGTAGAGGAAGAGAGCACTGAGCACGATGTGACAGAAACGAAGGAAGACGACCTCAAGCCCGCTACGTCGAGCACAAGTGATGATGAGAGTACGCCGCCTGCCAACCAGCAGCAGACATCGACTTTCTTCTCCGAAGCCGACAGCACTCGTGATGTGTCACTTGCACCAACAGATGAATTGGGCAAGACAGCGCTCTACGAGGACTCAATATCCACCAAAGGGACGCAGCAGGATCAGGAAGCATTTTTTGACACTGCGTCGGAGAAGTCGAATCGCAACACTTGGCTGTCAGATGCGTCTGAGTTACAAGATCGTCCAGTCTCTCCAGAATCAGTCCACGTTGACGAGGATGCCCAGCGTCGGAAAAGACGTGGTATCATAGCACCACTTGCCATACCGACAGAGCAAAGTCAAGGCGAAAGAACGACGAGCGCTGATGGTTCTGAATTCGAGTACTTCACGACTGCTACGGTACACGAGGCAAAATCGATGGCTGTCTTGAGATCTCCTGCGACGCCTGTTGTCGCCAAGAAGGCGAGCGTGTTCTCGATGGGATCATCGTCGACTCCAACTCAGAGACCCAAGACGCCGCCAGATACAAGTATCACTCTAGCGCGTGTGAAGACAAGCCCTTCGATCCCAACAATGTCATCAAGGGCAATCAACACTGAAGAAGTCGTACCAACAGTCCGCAGAGCCAAGACGACGCACTCAAGTCCAGTAGACACCTCAAGTCCTAGTGAACAGAAAGATCTAATCACTCCTTCAAGAAAGGGTCAGCTCGGTTCAGGCATCTCGCAGCGAATAGCGAAGCTTGAACAAAAGTCAAGAGAAGGCAGCCCACTACCTTCCCCGAAGGCTCTCCCGACTCCGCCCCTGTCCAACGGTGGTCTCTTCAACAGAACTTTCTTCTCTAACCGCCCGTCTAGCACTGCCTCGACGAATCCCGATATGCTCAAAGACCGGCTACGATCAATTGGCATGCTGTCCGGACACAGGGAAGCCCCAAAGCCGATCAATACGCCAAAGGAGACCAATGCATACTACACAGTGCATACCGACCCGGACACTCGTCGGCAATCAGTATCCGTCACAGCCAAGATTGTTCGTCCCAATGCCCGCACGTACAACGAGGCGCCTGCAAATCTCGAGACACCATCCATCGCATTCGAATCAGATTCCGAGAACCCAGCTCTGGACCCCCCGTCCTGGCCACCTGCTCCCCGTGAGCGCTCAATAGCCTCCACGAATCGCCAATCCACCGACTCCAGCAAATTCAAGCGCTTCTCCTTCCACCGCGCCAAATCGCACGAATCCCGCCTCGACAGCCTCTCCAGCACCTACACCAGCAACATCGCCCCACCCCGCCCCCCCTCACCCCTCAAATCCGACGCGCCCTCCCCCGCGCCCTCCTCCAAACGCGACCGCACCTCCCGCTTCCTCAAACGCATGTCCGGCCTCTCCGCCGTAACCCGCAGCTCCAAACGCCGCAGCGACCTGCCCCCACCCACGCCCTCCCAACCACAAACTCCCGCCCCCAAATCCCCAGCGCTCAGCACCGACAAACCCCTTCCCCCTGAACCCACCTTCTCCCTGCACGGCTTCGAACCCTCCCTCTCCCCAAACTCGATGCTCGCGTCCCCCAGCTCCCCCCTCCCGCCCATCCGAATCGGCGACGTCAACGTCCAATTCCCCCACACCGGGCTGTGGAAGCGCCGCTTCGTGGAGATCGACACGCAAGGCAACCTAGTCTTCAGCGTGAATGACAAAAGCAGCTACAACACGCGCCACGGCCACGGCGGGGCGGGGAACGTGCCAATGAGTCTGTACAACGCCGGCGGTGTGGGGTCAGGGGCGAGGAGCGGGAGTAAAGCCTGGCATTTGCGGGAGTTTGAAAGGGTGTTCGTGCCCAGAGCCGATGATATGGAGTTGGCGTACAGTGTTGTGCTGGAGATGGTGGGGGAGGAGGGGGAGGTGGTGGTTGCTTGTGAGGATGGGAGGGGGCAGAGGGAGGTTTTGAATGGTGAGTTTACTGATGAATCTCGTGGGTAGGGGGTGATGCTGACGGGGCTAGTGTTGTTGAGGTATCATCAGGCTTGGAATGCGAGGGGGGCGACGTAGTGGTGGTATGCGATGCGGAGATGTGGGGATGAGGAATGATGCATGAGGACAGGATGGGATGAGATGAGGGACCAGTGAATGCTGGGATGGGATGGGATGGGAACTCGATTGCATATGAGGATTGTCTTTGGGGTGGGACCAGGATGACACGAGCGACACCAGGACACACACGAATGCTGGTATATGATGGAGACGCGCACATGGCGACGAGGCGTCCTTTTGCTTCACCGACTGCTTACGATTCATGGATACCCACTTTGTTCGACGAGCGTTTCTCTTCCTTTCTGACGATACTATTCACCATCTGCTTCATGCGAACCACATAGCGAGTCATATCCGGGACAGGATAGGCAGATAATGTACAGGATTCACCTTCTGCTTGCTTTATTGTGCCGATTCGGGAACGTGAAGATGCTGGTTCATGCGAGATAATCTATACACTTCCCGCTCGTGCTTGAGGGGATGATTATTGACATCCTTCTTGCCTGTTCATATCCATGCCTGTCCACATCATGCAAGTCCAAACATCGCGAGGCTCAATTAGTCGATTCCCACACTCCTCTCCCCCTCCCCTTGCCCATCCCTTCTCGCCCCTTTCCTGCTCGCTCCTGATCCCTCAACAGCCGCATCCAACACAAACGGTCCCGCATCATTGCGAGGCGTCATCGGTCCATCTGGTCCACCCAGCACGCTCGCGGCCAGCGCGAATTGAGCCGTGCTCGTCGGCGTGGCGGACCTAGCGCCCACAGGATCACTGCTTCCTCCCGGTACGGTCGTGCGAGAGCTGCCTGGCACAGCGACAGGTTCGGAACGCCCTTCTCTTGATGAGAGGCTGGTGGAGTTTATAGCTCTGCTGATGTCTTCGTCGACGCTGGCATCGCTCGCGCTGCCAGCTGCGTCATCGGAGGGGTCGATGAGAGTGCGGCGGGTGGTGGAGTGTTGCAGCTCTCCTCGGACGTGGGTTCCGGCGTCGTCGCTGCTGACTTCTCCTCCGCCGTTGGTGTCTTGCTCGCTTTGCCGTAGTGCTTGGGCGATTTCGACGTCCGAGTCGACTTCTGCGGGCTCGACTTCGGCTTCGAGGTCGGCGTAGGCGCGGCAATTTGGGCATTGGAAGGAGGGCCAGTCTGGGTAGATGAGGGTGCGGATGCACTTGTAGTGCCAGACGTGGGAGCAGGGGGCGACGAAAAGGGCCTGGCAAGGTGCCACCGGGTTCAAGCAGATGGCGCATTCGGAGGAATTGACGGAGGCCGTGTCGCTGTCCTTCTTTTCCGAGGAGGCAGAAGCGAGGTTACGAAGGCGTTTGTGCGTTTGTGTGCTGGGAGTGGTCAGCCACGGAGGAGGATGGAATGAGAAGCAGACTTACTTGAACTGGTTAAGACCCTTTTGCCACGAGCGGTTGCACTCTACTCGCATTTTGACACAACGGAAGATGACCTCTTCTCCTCCTTTGAAGTCAATTCCAAGCTGCACGATGTCACCATCATTGACGGGATATGGTCGCGATTCTGTTCCAGCTGCGCTAAGCCGGACATGGTTGAGAAAGGTACCAGAGCTGCTCTTAACGTCCTTGATGTACCATTGATTGTTGCTGCACCAGAACTCGCAGTGTCTTCGTGACACGACTTTGCTCTTGAACCCGACCGGTGCCACAGCAGTGGGACTATCCTCTGCCGCCGCTGCTTGGTTGTCTCGTTCCGAGTACCGTCCAACCCTGATGATGGCATCTTCGTTTTGTAGGCTCCGACTGACGATTGGAAACGTGAGCGAAGGTCTTGAAGAGCGAGTTTCGTGGTGCGGTATTAATCGAATGGTAGGTTGAGGCTTCCTCTCCACGCCGGCGTTGTTGAGCAAATCTCCTGCATCTGCTGACATGCTCCGAGCAACAGCTGGTGGAGCGGAGTCATTCGTCATTCTTTCCGACCCTCTATCGACGTATGTCTCTGCTCTTGTCCGGGTCATTGTCGTGCTAGACGACTCTTGAGTAGCCTGAGGAGCAGGCGCGACCCCAGATATCCCACTCTGTCCTCCTACCGTCGGCACCCAGCCAGTGCGATTTCCGTTTGTTGTGTTTGATCTCTGCGGACTATTCACCGGTGTCTCTGTCCTTGTATTGCTGTTCGGCGATCCGTGGGGGCTTGGACTGGCTGGAGAAGTGTGTGAGCGATTTAGAGGGGTCCGAGGAGCGTGAAGGTGGGTGTAGTTTCGGAGGTAGCTCAGACCCCGCAGACGACCTGGCCTCGTTGGTGAAGAAGGAGTGGCAGACGAGTTGGACGTGGATATGGAGGTTGCTACAGTGGCTGTACTACTGTCCAGCATTTCCTCCGATGATTCGTTGTCGTTGAATGCGAGACCAGTGAAATGATGACGGCAGCGGCTCGGTTCCTGCCTTAAATGCCTCTCCGGTACATGCGAAGTGTGAACTTGGAATGGGCGAGGAGCAGGCGGATATATGTGACAGATGGCTGCTGAGGCGGGAAGCAAACAAGGACTGAAAAAACGACAAGGGTCCTTTTGGTAATGGTGCAGGTGTAGTGAAGCAGGCTGAGAAGAGCGGCTATCGCTGAACAGGGTCGGGCGATGTTGATGATCTGCCGCATCCGAGACCCTCAACCACGACTGTTATGCCTGGGATGATGCTTTTTCCAAGGAACCACACAGAGACATGACTTTCTGCGGCATTTACATGTTCATGGCTACATCCAATTCTCGCATTCACATCGTGCCTGCCAAATAAAAGGCAAGCTATGCGACTGGCAGTAGAAAGAGCAAGCGGAGCACGTGAGATCTGCCAAGAAATCTAAACTCCGACGTCAGCCGGCGATTCGTGACATGGACCAGAAATTTGTCTGACCAGCTACTGCCCTTTATACATCCACACATCATGTCCACAGCGCGGATACCTTCGCAAGCGCTGCGGAGGCTTCCCCAAAAGGGTATCATAGTCCCCCGGAATGCACAAGCAGCTTTGCGACAATATGCGACAGTCACAAATAACGCCAAAGATGTCGCCGACCTCGACCAGGTCACCACTCTTGCCAACGGCGTTCGTGTAGCGAGCGAAGCTCTTCCTGGCCCATTCTCTGGAGTAGGAGTCTATGTGGATGCTGGATCAAGATACGAGAACGATGCATTACGAGGAGTATCACATGTCATAGATCGCTTGGCTTTCAAATCGACCACGAAACGGACAGCGGACCAGATGATTGAGCAGATGGAGTCGCTTGGAGGCAATATTCAATGCGCATCATCAAGAGAGTCTCTCATGTACCAGGCGGCTACCTTCAACGATGCAGTACCAACTACGACAGCGCTACTAGCAGAGACAGTAAGAGATGCGGAGATCACGGAAGAGGAGGTTGAAAGACAACTGGAGACGGCAGACTATGAGATCGGCGAGATTTGGGGGAAGCCTGAGCTGATACTTCCGGAGCTGGTACACATGGCTGCATACAAGGACAACACCCTTGGCAATCCGCTGCTGTGTCCCAAAGAGCGACTGACTTCAATCAACAAGCGGACTGTTGAAGCATACCGAAAAGCCTTCTACCGGCCAGAGAGGATCGTAGTCGCCTTCGCCGGAGTCGAGCACGTACAAGCCGTCCGACTGGCAGAGCAATATTTTGGCGACATGAAAGCC
Organism: Elsinoe arachidis; assembly: GCA_013372555.1. NCBI lineage: Eukaryota > Fungi > Ascomycota > Dothideomycetes > Myriangiales > Elsinoaceae > Elsinoe > Elsinoe arachidis. The sequence continues at coordinate 3,363,551 of JAAPAX010000001.1, forward strand.
TCAGACCGTCCGTCTACCACCTCTTCACAACCAAAACCCACCTCCGACGCTTCCATCCAACCACCATACCCTCCCTCCTCGACCCCTCCACAAGACAAATCTCGCCTCATGTCCAAAATCCCCTTCCTCAAAAACATCTCCACCTCCGCTCCCCGCCCCGCGACCGTCTACCCCCTCGACCCCTCCCGCATCATCCCCCACCCCCTCGACCAACCCATCCCCACCAACCTCCCCTCAACCTACACCGGCGGCTTCCTCACCCTCCCCGCACTCCCCATCCCACCCAACCCCGCCCTCCCCCGCCTCTCCCACATCCACCTGGCCTTCGAAGCCCTCCCCATCTCATCAGACGACATCTACGCCCTCGCCACCCTGCAAACCCTCCTCGGCGGCGGCGGCTCCTTCTCCGCCGGCGGCCCGGGCAAAGGCATGTACTCGCGCCTGTACACCAACGTGCTCAACCAACACGGCTGGGTAGAGAACTGCGTCTCGTTCAACCACGCGTACACGGACAGCGGCATCTTCGGCATCTCAGCCGCGTGTGGCACGCAGTACACCATGCGTATGCTCGAGGTGATGTGTCGCGAGCTCTCCCTGCTCAAAGCGGAGACTGGTTTCGGCCGGCTCGGGGAGGGGGAGGTACAGCGCGCGAAGAACCAGCTTAAGAGTAGTTTGTTGATGAACCTGGAGAGTCGCATGGTCGAGCTGGAGGATCTGGGGAGGCAGGTGCAGGTCCATGGACGGAGAGTCGGGGTTAAGGAGATGATTGAACGGATTGATCGGGTGGGGGTTAAGGAGTTGAGGGAGGTGGCGAGACGGGTGTTTGAGGGTCAGGTGAAGAATGTGGGGGGCGGCAGTGGGGCGCCGACGGTGGTGGTGCAGCAGGGGGAGGAGGAGGGGGTGAGGTTGTTGGATGTGAGGTGGGAGGAGATTCAGGATCGGATTTCGAGGTGGGGTCTGGGGAGGAGGTAAGAGTGAGGAAGGGGGGAGGCTGTATATTAGCGAATACTCTGCTCGGGAGAGTTGTAATGGATATCATCAATCGGTAAAGTAGTCTGCATTGACGTGGCAAAATCGACAGTCATTGAGCTCGTGTATTCGTTTTGGTTATGTTGTCACGTTTTTGGTTCCCGATCATTTCTCGTTCAGCTTGACCACTCCTGCAGTCACCTTTTCCAGCGTTGCATCCAACAGTTGCAGCTTCGCGAGCTCAACATTCACATCGCCATCCTCCTTCCACCGTCTGCTCAGCTCTCCACCAGACTTCGCATCCTCCTGGAATCGTGACGAAGCCTCCCGCAGAGGGCCGAGGAAAGACCCAGCAATATCGTTATTTTTGTGCAGGTCGCCGATATTGAGCGTCTTTGTCAGATGCTCTGCCGACAGTAGGAGGAAATACAGATTCAACGATGCAAGGTAGAATTGGAGATTCTGGTCGAATGTCGACCATGCATCAGAGATTGTCGCAGCAGAGAGGTCATGTGTCAGATCTGGGAACAGATATGGCGAAAGCGTGTCAAGCGCTACAGGAGTGGCAAAAATGGAGGAGTTCTCCTTGCTCGCATTCGTGGCGTCTGTCCCGGAAGAACTGCTTGGTCGAGCAGGGTTGCGAGGATCGTTAGCCTCAATTGTCTCGCCCTTGATCCAGCTTATTGCAGTAACACGCAGATTGTCAAACGGACAGTGCTCTAAAGTGTCTCGAATGAATGCCAATCTTTCCACGTGGGAGGGATTCGATCTCAAGATTGTGGTAGTGAGGTAGTATGCAATGTAGCGGAGAGCGGGCGATGGACAGTTGGATGAGATAAGCGACATGGACTGAAGGTACCGGTTGAACACCTCAGTGTTTTCGGGTTGGCCGACCTCGTCCTTCTCAACGGCGAGAAGAGCCAACGCAAGCAATGCATCCAAGAGCGCCTCGGGCTCTGATCCTATCATTGCTCCAGCAGTAGATGAATCAGACACAAAGCTTGATAGCAACTCATTGTGTGCCGGAAAGATCGGTAATGCATCCTCGTGGGCCAGGGTAGAATAGAGTACCCTGCGCATGACTCGGCAGACGTACAAGAACAACGATCCAGATTTGGAGTAGGGTATATCGGCAGCTGTTTTTGGTGGCTCTGACTCCGTACTGGCTTCTCGAATATGTGGCTGCTCGGCTGACCGAGCTACCTTCAGGAGTTCTTCAGTCTTGATACCAAGATCTTGCGACAATGCCAGGATCTCTCCAACTGTAGTGAGTCGTGCCTTCAAGGCGGGTTGCGTCTCGAACTTGTCTGTGAAAGAAGATCGACCCGGCACAGTCCGCTCCGGATGAAGCTTTTCTTGCAGCCTGTTTGACCAACACAAACCCGGAATGTCTTCCTTACTGGAAAGGCGCATCATGTAGTCCTCAAGAACAAAAGTCAGAAGCGATTGAAGTAACCTCGTCTGGATGTCGGCTTCTGTCAAAGGTGGTCCCCCAGCATCGGCATCTGCTTCTGGATCCGGAGCCCTTTCGTTAGACTTTGTTGGCGTGACCTGTGAGCTGCTAGCCCTCGGGGGAAGATGTGGACGCTTTGTGCCACCAGTATCCTTAATGAATCGCAGGACGGCAGACAGCAGTTCCTCACGATGAGAGACTGATTGCGAGAAAGCGTGTAGGACCGCTTGCAACGACGTGGAGAGGAAGCGGCTTGGATATTGCGTCTTGATCCGTGGATGCAGAATGGACAGCATGGAGAGCAGGCAGATGAACTGATCTACAGCCAATGGGGCAGGACTGACTTCTTTTGCCTGCGTGGTCTCTGCTCCAGCTGAGGTCGGATGCTCTACAGGAGCAGTGGTATGTGGATGGCGATGCGAATCAGGATCCAAAGACGGGGGCTCTTCCACATCGGAGTCTGTGTCCGGCTCCAGTCCTTGGAAGTCTATGAGGCGGAGGCATTCTGTGACCTTGAGAATGACCTCGCGTGGATTTCCCAGACGTGCTATATCTTGGAGACATTGCTGTGAGGCGGGAAGCAGCGGTAAGAGCAAGTGCACCAGATCCCATCCGATGTTGACGTTCAATTGAGTATCCTGCAGCACCTCATGGAGTGTTGGCAGAAGCTCTGGCGTCAGGTTGTATTCAATGACAGTGAGGTAGGTAAGATAATCGGTTTTCGGAGGAAGAGCTTCAAGGAGAGGATTACCCGTAGCCATGATTACCAACTTGTCAGTAAGTCAGATGTGAGGCCGGCCGCTGTCGGAGATGCGGCGGTTGGGAATGAATGCCTGTGCGGGGCCAACCAACGCGTTCCAGGCAGAGAGGCTAGAGATCGTATGATGAGTGGGCCTCGGCGTCGGATTGGTATGGCAGTACACGCTTCTTCGTCCTCAAAGGTTGAAATTGGTGGGTAGGGTCTGTATGATGGTGTCAATTGTGAAGCATCCGACAACTCACCCCACTTGCACGAACGATGCTGCGGTTCAAAGCCGAGATGATCTGATAAGATGCATTTCTTTGTCCCGTTACATCATGGCGGCTGGACCGACGCACGAGCCACCGCGTACCGCCAAGAAGTGGATTCAATCAACCTTCTGCTTTGCGTTGCCTGCATGAACGCGCTCCTCTTCGCGTCCTACTTTTTCTACATAAACTCGAGCTCCCAGCTACAGTCCTCTCCTTCACCTTACACACACCTTGAACTTCATACTTGTCCTTGACCAGTCCTTTATCCTTAGACCACGCACAATCAGACAAAGACAACAATGGCCACTCAAGTGACGCCATCGAAAAGGGTCAGTCATCGTCGCCGCAACAAACCACTTTACGCGTGCCAGAGCTAACCTTGCACAGGTCGCCGAAGCAGTCGAGAACTTCAAGATGGAGTCCCCAGTCAAGCAGCCTTCCTTCTCGATAGAGGCAAACAAGGAAAACATCGAGCGTGACGAAGTCGCTGTCCCTGTCAAGGGTATTCCCCTCGACTACGAACCCGAGCAAGAGACCACAGCTTCAGTAGCACCCGGTCTGAAAGAGGAGGAAGCACAAGAGCCTATCCTTCAAGAGAACCCAAACCGCTTCGTGCTGTTCCCAATCAAGTACCACGAGGTAAGCCATATTGCCGCCGTCCACGAACGCGTCACGCGCCAGACGCGATCCACTTTAGCATATCTAAACCAAGATGGACACGGACTGACAGGAAGTAGATCTGGCAGATGTACAAGAAGGCCGAGGCGTCATTCTGGACTGCAGAGGAGATCGACTTGTCAAAGGACCTTCACGACTGGAACAAGCGCCTCAACGACGATGAGCGGTTCTTCATCTCACACGTCCTCGCCTTCTTCGCTGCGTCGGACGGTATCGTCAACGAGAACCTTGTCGAGCGATTCAGCTCCGAGGTACAGATCCCAGAGGCTCGTTGCTTCTACGGCTTCCAAATCATGATGGAGAACATTCATTCCGAGACCTACTCCCTTCTCATCGACACATACATTTCAGAGCCCCGACAAAGATCGTACCTCTTCAACGCCATTGACAACAGTCAGTACATACTTCTCCTCGCTGCAGACTCGCGCTAATTGCCCTTAGTCCCTTGCATCAAGAAGAAGGCCGATTGGGCTCTCAGGTGGATCTGCGACAAGGAGTCCACCTTTGCTTGCCGTCTCATCGCCTTTGCTGCCGTCGAGGGTATCTTCTTCAGCGGTTCCTTCGCTGCCATCTTCTGGCTCAAGAAGCGTGGTCTCATGGCAGGTCTCACCTTCTCCAACGAGCTGATCTCACGTGACGAGGGCATGCACACCGATTTCGCATGCCTGTTGTTCTCGCACCTCAAGAACAAGCCCGATAAGGCACTCGTGGAGAGGATCATCATTGAGGCTGTCGAGATTGAGCAAGAGTTCTTGACCGATGCTCTTCCTTGCGCTCTGCTCGGCATGAACGCCACCCTCATGCGCCAGTACATTGAGTTCGTCGCCGACCGCCTTCTTCTGGCTCTTGGCAACTCAAGATACTACAACGCTACCAACCCATTCGACTTCATGGAGAACATCTCGTTGACAGGCAAGACCAACTTCTTCGAGAAGCGTGTCGGTGACTACCAAAAGGCCGGTGTCATGGCCAGCACGAAGAAGCACGAGAAGAAGGAGGACGGTACCTCAGCGAACTCAGCGCCGGCGGTCGTCAGTGGTGACTTTGCATTCGACGAGGACTTTTAGATGTGTGAGATGGGTGGCGCATATTGACGAAACAAGTTTCTTTCGAGCTACAGTTTGGACGCACTAGGTTGCGATGCATGACGAGGAGTTGGATACCGGTATAGGCAATCGTCCTGTACTTTACCTTTCTGTCTGGTATGGACAGATAAATTTCATGTGACAATAGTATGGAGAGACGCTTCTCATCAATGAAAAGAATACAGAGTTCAGCCCGCTCGGAAAGGCTGATACGCGTATCAGCCGCATACTATCCGCGGGCACGGCGGAGAATTAAGATGCTGCCTGTGGTAAATGTTGCAGCACTTGTCCGACAGATGTTCGAAGAGATTAGCGGCGAGTAATGATGATGCTTGTTGACATTCGAATTGCTCCATCTTGTCGACTTCCCTGCTTCTCACTGGCAATCGAAACAAGTACAATTGTCCCAGGATCGCATCCTGCGGAATGACGCTGCCGTTTCGTCTCTCTGCCTGGTTCTGGACTGGTTTCTGGGGAAGCCGTCTAAACAAATTGGGTCAGAAAAGGCAAAAGGGGGACCCACAAGCCTGATCTCCCGGCCTTACACTGACAGCTGGGACCATCTCCGTCTCGACTTGATGTCAGCAAGATTGTCACAGCTCCCTCTCCCTACCCGCGCGATTGGCCTTTCTTCTCAAACGGTCTGCTCGTGTCTTGCTACCTCGACCTGGTAGTTCGCGCAGAAGAAACATCGCGTAGGCGAACCGTTACCATCTTTACCGGTCGACATCCACGCTCTTCCGCGCCGCATATCCACCTCCTACCACGCTTACTTCACCTACCAATGCTTGCGCGCTGCTTCTCAGACATGCGGCGAGCTTGCGAAACATCTCTTCCGTCCAGACCGAGTTATTCATTCCACTCCGCCGACTTCCGCCTTCATTGATCCATTGTATACTTTACCTTTCACTTTCGACCTCCGAGACTCGACCGATGACGATTCTCGTCTTTTCGCTGCGTGTATTATATGATAGGGTGTACGATAGGCCATGATGGATCCGCTACCTGCTATTTGGGTCACGGATCCCACGCGAAAGGATGTAATGCCATCATATCCTCTATCTCCGTCAAAGTCTGGCAGTCAATGGGATGGAGAGTTTCGCCGGCCGACCTCTCCGGCATCGAGGAAAGACAGTTCACGACCGACATCCCCCAGCGCAGCCGCGAACAAGGTGTTTCGCGTGCTGTCCAACAACGTTGCCAATGCGCCGCAGAGCAAGGATAACAATGGCGCGCAATTGGAAATGACCGTCACGGTCGACCCTCTTTCACAGCAGATCTTCAATCGCACTGGAGAGGCCCCACAAGCAACGAGGCAGAACTCGAACGATACTACACATTCAATCGCGGAGTCCGAGCGACCAAGAACCGCACGATCTCCCGGTCCTCCTACCAGGACAGACACAGGATCTACAAGGCAGACTAAGAGCAAAGAGAAGGGGGTCTCGTTTCTGAGTCGTATCATTGGCAAAAAGAAGGACCATCACGAGCTAGCAAGAGACGATGCATCCATAGCAGAGAGCAGACCCGAGGGGCACGATGCCGAGATCTTCTCGCCCATCACAAACGACGCGGAGTTCAATCCGGCGCAGCCGCAAGCGCCCGATTACATTCGTATTCGCACTCGACATACCAAGAAGAAGCAGTTCGATACTCTGTTCCTGGCACAAGAGCTCAATACTGGTGTATCGGAGAAACCACCTGCCACCGTCAGGCGCAAGTCTTCCATCCCTGAGCCACCGACTGTGTGGGCCGCAGAGTTCAGCAAGGATGGCAAGTATCTTGCTACGGCTGGTCACGACAAGGTCGTCCGGGTCTGGGCAGTTCTGACCACACCGGAAGAGCGACAGGCAGAGATTCGCCGCAATTCTGGGTCATCTCTCGAATCGATGCCACATCCACTAAGCCTGACCGCCCAGGTGTTCAAGAGCAAACCCGTCAAGGAGTACAAAGGTCATTCGGCGACAATCTTGGACCTTAGTTGGAGCAAGAACAACTTCCTTCTTTCCTCGTCGATGGACAAGACTGTCAGACTATGGCACGTTTCGCGAAATGAGTGCTTGTGTACTTTCAAACACTCTGATTTTGTCCCGTCGGTATCTTTCCATCCCAAGGATGACAGATTCTTCCTTGCAGGCTCGCTGGACTGTAAGATCAGGATGTGGTCGATTCCGGAGAAGCACGTAACGTACTGGCATCAGACACCGGAGATGGTCACCGCGGTATCCTTCACACCTGATGGAAAGACTGTTGTGGCTGGGAGCGCAAACGGCCTGCTCACATTCTACGAGACCGAGGGTTTGAGGTATCAAACACAGATCAGGGCCAAGTCAGCACACGGGAGACACTCCAATGGCAGCAAGATTACTGGCATTCAAGCATTTCAGCATCCTCTAAATTCGGCGAGCGGCGACATCAAATTGCTCGTTACGACGAACGACTCCCGATTGCGTCTTTACAACTTTCGCGACAAGTCAGTGGAGATGAAGTTCAAGGGCTGCGAGAATAATTCATCGCAACTCCGAGGCTCAATCTCTGATGATCAAAAGTATATCTGCTGTGGTTCCGAGGATAGTCGAGCTTACATATGGCCATTGGATTTCGAGGACCACGAGGATCCCACTCGACGACCATTGGAGCACTTTCAGGCGCACAATTCGGTCGTTACCTGCGTCCGCTTTGCTCCCACCAAGTCCAGGTACCTGCTTTCGAAATCATGCGATCCTATCTATGACCTGTGCAACCCATCAATACCTACGACGCGCGAGCAGCGCAGTCCGTCCCAGTCGTCCTCTCGACCACCTACTGACATTGTCGATACTGTCGCGCCTTTGCAACGTCAATCATCCACTCCTACCACTCCATCACTGTCCCGAGCCACTCATCCTGGCGGCAATATCATCATCACCTGCTCTGTTACAGGCGCGATCAAAGTCTTTCGTCAAGACTGTGCCTACCGTCACCGTGCTCGTCCGACCCGGACATGCACGTCACTTTCTTCTCGACCGAACAGCATAAAGACCAAGTCTTCCAATCGTTCCTTGCGCTCGGGCCGCGACAGTACTTCGACCCAAGCTCCTTCCGACCGCATCCTCTCCTGGCGACAAACCGTCACCACTGCCCCGTCCATGCGCGCCGGCTCCATCTCCTCTAAGCATTCCACCCGCTCCATCTCCCCTCGCAAATCAGGTCAACTCCCACGCAGCGTCTCCGGTCCCCAATCATTCGCCCGCCAAAGCAAAGACCTACCACGCAGTGGCACCAAGACACCAACAGACAGCTTCGTCAGCAGCGGCGCCTCCACGCCCATCCACCAGAGTCCCGCCCTACTCAGCTCCGACAGCCTCAAAATGACCAAAATCGACCCCGCCGCACCCAGGATGGGCGTCCAACGCGTCGGCTCCGGTCCCGCCGCTTTCGCCTCCGTCACGACCAAAAAGACCCCCCTCCCCTCCTTGAGCAAGATCACCTCTCCCACTGTCCCCACATCCAAAAAGGAACCCACCCACCCCTCCACCTCCCCACTCACCACCACCAATCCCACCCACGTCACCAAGCCCCCCTCGCCCCCCTCGCCCAAACCCGCCCGCGACTCCGCCCACGCCACCCCCCGCTCCTCATCCAGCTCCGAGAACCTCTTCCCCACTGCCCCCACTACCGCGTCGTCTATCCCCGCTACAGCCCAAGCAACGGAGACCAACCCTCTGATGCTGCAAGGCGAGCAGAGCAACCTCTTCTGGAACGTGGGGTTGGCGAAGATCAAAGCGCAGAGAGCGAAGCAGGCTTTTGAGGCCAGGAGGCAGGAGGAGAGGGAGATGGCGGGAGAACGGGCGGAAAGGGAACGGGAGAGGGAGGTGGAGAGGGACGGGGAAGGGGGGAGGGAGGGGGAGGAGTGGCATGATGCGCTTGAGGGGGCTGATGACGCAAGAGCTGGCGGGGCAGGAGAGGAATGGGGAGGGGACGGCGGGGATTCAGGGCTGGGCGCGGGGCTGGGATTGAGGCCCGTAGCGGGAGTGGGAGGGAAAGGAGGCAAAGGGTTGTTGAGAGGGGATAGCTGGGTGAGTCAGGTTAGTCGGTTGAGTATTGAGGAGGTTAGTTCGAGGGGAGGGAGTAGTGAGGGGGGGAGTGTGAGGGGGAGTGTGGAGATAAAAAGGACGTAAAGGATAAAGGGCAAGGGCAACGCTGTGGTCGGTGGGATACTTCTTGAATATGATCCGAGGTGGATTGGATATTCGATACTTCAGGCGGCGGTTAGGGATCGTTGGCGTCTCTGACCTTGTCAAAGGGGCGTTTCTGGATGTACAAGGCCTTGGGATCTGTACGGTATAGATAGGCAAAAAGCAGGGCTCTGGGCTGCACGCGCGGTCCTTGAATGAATTCATCTTTTGAGTTGAGCTTGGACTATGCTGAGCGTATTTACTACTAGCTCTGTCAATACTCCCAAGGTCCTTTTCTCTGCCATCGAGTGCAACGCCTGCTGTCGTCGACCGAGCCCTGGCTGGTGCTCAAAAGCTACCAGAGTCACCAAAATCTGGTAGTTTCATGATCTCAAGAGATCCACCCTTCATGCGCCCTACTCCCCCTGATCTTTCTCCACTCATTCTCCCCAGCCAGCCCCTTCTCCTCCAACTTCCTTCCCTCTAGTCCCTCTGGCCTCGTCCCTTCGAAACGCTTCGTCACTATACCCTGCGCTCCGACTTGGCCTTCGACCTTGACCACACCTTCGCGGGTCTTGACATAGCCTGCGAGCTGGTTCTCGCCACTCTTCTTGCTCACATCGAATGCGTCGAGGAAACCGCCAGTGACCTCGCACAAGACCTGAGCGAATTGTCTGGTCCCGGCAATCCAGCACCTGCTTCCTCTGACGGAAGCTTCAAAGTGCCTGACCAGTCCAGATACGTGATGGAACTCCTTGAAGCAGGTAGGACATTTGTTCTTGGAGATGACGTGATTCTGGCGCAGGTGGGATTCCATCTCGCTTTGAGATTCGAGCTCGGTGCCGCAAGAAGCAAAGGGACACTTGTAGATTTCGAGGATGGTGTGCCAGAAGAGGTCCGGGTTGTAGCTGGGCGAGGAAGGGTCGTACCAACGGGCGGTAAAGAGGTTGGAGCTGTTGAGAGTCGACGTATTGTTGTTGGCAAGAGAGGCGTTTATGGCGCGAGTGCGAGCGACGGCAGCCCAGTCGATGCTAACGGGCTCCATGTGAAGGTCGGAGATGTAGCTCGCGAGACTGGCCTGGCTCGGTGCGATCGAGACGGCGCGAGAGGGATTGTTTGTGTCATTCTGATCGCGGACGGTGCTCGCAGAATGGTCACTGCCGCAGTCGGACCTCGCATCGTTGTCGACAAGCGGAGGAGGGCTACCAGCTTCCGCAGCTACTTCTGCTTGAGAAGTGGTGGATTTGGTGCTGGCACGCTTGAACATGCTACGGGGAAGGGCTTGAGCACCTGGTAGAGGCCATGCGCTGTAGGACGTGATATGAAGCTTTGCTGGGTGAGTGGGATCGTTGATATCCTGATCCATGAGATTCTGCTGCTCGAGTCTTGGGACAAGCGTCTCGTAGGCATCAGCTTCTGCTGAGCTAGTATCATCGTCGAGTAAACCGACACCCCCATTGGAAGCAGCATCGTTGATGCTCGAATGATCGTCATCCCATTCGCTGTTGTGGACCATGGCCCTGCTCGCGCTGATAATGCCAGAGAAGACATCGGCGTCAGCAAGGATCTGCTTGATGATGTGCTTGTGCTGTCTTTCGGCATGGAACTCGTCAGCTGTGATGAAGCGACACTTTCCCTTCTCAAAGTGTTCGATGAGATGGCTTGGGCGCATGAAGACCGCAGTGCAAGTAGCAGTCACAATCTGCTGAGTCTCTTCGTCAAAGACGGGTCCACAGCCCTGACACTGAATATACTGGGCCGCCTGGTGTGCCTGGATGACCATCAGCAATGAAATGCTGCGATCGAACCATACCACTCACCTCACGACGATGATCCATACGTCCCTCCATGCTCTTGAAGTCCTCGCCGCAGTACTCGCAGCAAAGGTGCTTCATCTTTTTGTACTTGTCGTGACGCTTCTCACCAATAATGAAGGGAGCCATGGATGCAACCTTGTGGTCAAGCATGTCGTCCCAGTCTTTGGCATCATAATCACACTTTCTGCAATAGTGATGATCCGGGCTGTGATATTTGTGAGACTTCATCTCCTTTTCGGTAGCAAACATCTTTCCGCAGCGCTTGAGGGTGCATTTGACTGGCAGCTGCTGCATGGCGGTGATGTTGTTCGATGACATTTTGTTGTGAGCTTGCTGTGTTGCCAGAGTGAAAGTGAGCAGAGTAAGTTGAAATATGAATGAGTGTTGAGTGCCTGTTGAGTGCACTTCTTCAAATGGGGTGAGTGATTGTGAGAGATCCTTGCACAGAAGGAATGAAGAAACTTCCTGTTCGCAAGGAGAGAGGAGATCTGCGAATGTTGAAAGGATCGAGTCGAGGGTTGTGGTGGAATTCGTGATGGAGGGTTGGTGAAGAAGGTGCGTTCGGGTTGGGTAGCAATCCGCAAGCAAATGTGCGGCTAACGTGAGGCAGCAGCAAGTATAACCACGTGGCAAGTGGGCCAGGGTTTCGGCGACGGTGACTCTGAGCTCGATATGACTGTCACTTTTACCGGTGGTGATCGTCGTCTTTAAGACACTGAGTAGTCCAGAGAGCAATGGAGGTACAGATCATACCAACGCATATATGATTCCGAGACTGACTAGTGGCTGACGAGAAGCCACTAGCCATGGATGAGGAAAAAGTCATTCATTTTGGAACGATGTACAGTCCTGTACTATATGCAGGATCACGTGCCTTGGCCTGGTGATCATGTTTGCTCCATTCTGACCACCAAGATGTTATACAATTCCGGACGCCCAACTCCGAACACCATATTTCATTGCCTCCATAAACCCCGGACTATGCTGCAATACGCTCAGGATACCAGATCACAGGCAGCAGGACTGCTCAGAAGCACCAACAGCTGGCCTTCTTCTCCTTTGTTCGCTTCTTGGATGACTGCTTTTCGCCAAGGATGGACGACGAGTTCTCTTCGGGAATGTCGTACATGCTGAAGCCGGTCTCTGTTGGAGAGGATTTGGTGGAGCTGATGCCGCTTACCGCATAGGCGCTGGTCTGGCTGCGGTTGTTCATCTGCTGGCGGATGCGTTCCTGGCGTTCGCGCAGGCTCAAGGGGCGATCTTCGCGGGCGCAGAAATCAGCATGGCCAAGGAGGTTGCCGGACGGGCTCTTGACATAGTCATCATCGACACAGAGCTTAGTCGGATCGATGAGCTCAGAGAGTTGACGGACGTGCTGGCGCTTGAAGGGAAGGGAGATACCGTATTCCTCGGTTTCGGTGTGGAGGCGATCGTGGCCGAAGGGCGGACCGGCAAGCGCAGGTGTATTGCTGGTGTTGTATGACTGGAACGATTGCGGCGATTCTACGGCGCAGGCGAGGTGGGGTGATGCTGGACTGCGAAGCATGCCTTCGTAAGTCGCGTAGGGTTGGTCGAGCTTGAGAGGTTTGGCGGCCGAGCCAGATGAGGACGGTCGGGAAGACGAGCTGCCCATACTGAGGAACCATTAGCATAGTCTGTATGGACGGGAGCTCCTACTCGCCTTGCTGCAGGTAGGGGATCTGCTGCTGAATGCACGTGCCGGTTGTGTTGGTGGTGGGTATGTGGCGACCTCGTATCTGCAGCAGAAAAGATCAATATCGGAAACGCGCTAAACGACGTGGCATCAACACAGCAGACGCGTGGGCCCGCAATGACGTGGTTGTCACATGTCAAATTCCTACATCGAACATGTCGGATATGTACATTCATTTCAATATCTTGACACTGTCTAGAAGCGGGTGTATGGCAGCCTGTGGAGGTCAGAGAGGACACAAAAGAAGATTATATGAAGCGACATACCACTTGCCCCTGAGTGTGATCTTGCACCACTCTCCCTTGTCGTCAGTCTCTTTCTCGACCTTTGTGCTGAAGGAAATGGCGCTCATTATTCCGTCTCCGAACTTCTCGTTCATCACAGCCTTGAAAGCCGGGCCGTAGTTCTGGACAATCTCGTACAATCTGTAGATCAACGGCTCCTTGGGTGGCATTTCCAAAGCGTGTCCTCGGTCTGGCCAGCCTGCGAGCTGTTTGGAGAGCAAGGCGTGGTCGATGTCGAGCAGCTTGGAGAGCTTCTCAACGTCCTCTGGAGAGGCCTTGGACTGGCCGTAGAAGAGGGAGGCCACTGCAACCTCATTACGACCAATCTCGTTGCCAATGGTTTCGAATGACAAGTTCTTCTTTGCCTTGGCCTCGAAGAGGGTGGGGGATGACTCTGGCAGTCGGGGAATGATTGACGACTGTCGCTCGTGTCAGCACTTGTTAACGACCGTCGACTTGTCCATATCATACCTCAAGAGTCGCAATTGGGTGACCAGATGAGGTTCCTTGTTGAGGAGCCATTCTCAATGCAGTGCTAGTAAACGTTCTCAGCGGTGTCACGTGTGTTGTGCGAAAGGCAAGAGGTCGAGCAACTCGGGCTGAAAGTCGAAGGGCAGACATTGTTTGTTGGAACAAGGACCGACACCGGACTATATACAAATAGTGCTGCAAACGACGGCGATCTCTTGAAATTTGTCAAATCTATCACACTATGACGAGTGATTTGCAGCTGTCTGCTATCGTCAAGTGGGGACCTTCAGCTTGAAAGAAGCCCCTCATTTTCTGATCATCGCCCGCGCAACGTCATGTCAAAGCTCCACCTCTCCTCTCCTTGACCCCCCGACTCGTGGTCACCCTTCTCTCCGGTTCCTGATCTAGACTTCTTTCATTCCAATTCCATAATTGCATCTCCCCGGAGCTAATTCCCATCGGCGTTAGCTATCCGGCTTATCCATTTCAAGCTCAAGACCAACCACGGCTTCAGCTGGGCACTAAGCGCCAGTGGCCGCCTAGCTCGGAAGACAGCTCCTTGTTTCTGACGACCATTCCATACTGCTTCAGACGGTCGATACCATCCCAATCGACATCAATTGACCGACATTGAGTCGCAGCAGTGCCGCGATCATGTTCAAATTTGGCTCGGGCGGAGACAAAGGCGATGGCGGTGAGAAGCAAGACCGTGGCATGTTCGGCGACATGATGGGAAAGATGAAGCAGTCGGCTGAGAAGTTCACTGTAAGTCCAATTGACCTCATCGAAGCCTCCGCCATTGACTTTTGACCAGGGCGGGAACCAATCCCAGGCAGAAGAGGGTGCTCCCAAGCCACAAGGCCAGTCCGTCAGCTTCATGGATAAGATGAACTATGCCATGCATGATGTCGGCCGCAGTATCAATGCCAAGCTCAGCAACCAAGACGATGCCCATACTCATACCCATGGCGTCGAACAGTGCTCGGACGGTTCTCACTCTAGCAGCGCCCACCGCTTCCAGTCATTCGCCCCACAGCGAGCCGGCAACCAGGTCAAATGGTATGTCGACGGATGCAGCTACTTCTACGCTGTGAGCGTTGCTTTGGAACGCGCTCGTGAATCCGTCTGGATCTTGGACTGGTGGCTATCACCAGAAGTCTACCTCAGGAGGCCACCAGCACTCAACGAGCAGTATCGACTTGACCGTATGCTTCGGAATGCTGCAGAACGTGGAGTCAAAGTCAGAATCATCGTGTACAAGGAGGTCACTCAAGCCCTCACACTCTCCTCCTCACATACCAAGCATGCATTGGAAGACATGCATCCGAACATCACTGTACTCCGCCATCCCGATCACTTGCCTGACAAGCAGGTGCTGGCTTCAAACTTCATGTCTTCCTTTTCCAATCTCAATTTGACAGCAGCTACTGCATCTAAGATGCCTGGCGATGCTCTAAAAGCAATTTACGGCATGAACGATGATGCAGTCCTCTATTGGGCCCATCACGAGAAGTTGTGTGTGGTCGACAACGATCTGGCTTTCATGGGCGGTCTCGATCTCTGCTACGGTCGTTGGGATACACACAACCATCCTATCGCCGATGTACATCCGGGTGACCTGAACGAGATCGTCTTCCCTGGCCAGGATTACAACAATGCTCGTATCATGGACTTCCAAGATGTCGTCAATTGGCAAAACAACAAACTGGACCGCAAGTACAACTCTCGCATGGGCTGGTCTGATGTATCTCTTTCTCTCATCGGCCCGGTGGTGGAAGATCTCAAGGCACACTTTGCTCAACGCTGGAACTTCATCTATGAAGAAAAGTACGATGTCAGGAAGAAGACTGAACGTCATGCGCCAATCGAGTTCGAAGCTAGTCACATCGGCATTATCAGTCATGACAGGCCCGAGAGCGGCGAGCATCACTTGAGACAACGTCTACGACAGGAGTACGAGGAAGGACGAGGCCGACTTGCGGATCAAACGGACCAATTCAAGCAGCAATACTTTCAGGGTGTGGACAAAGGAATGCCGGGAAGCACTCCTTGCCAGATCATGAGGTCTGCCTGCAAATGGTCTCATGGCGGCAAGATCGAGCACAGCATAGCAGATGCGTACATCACCGCCATTCGCAACAGTAAGCACTTTGTCTACATCGAGAACCAATTTTTCATCACTGCCACGGACGACAAGCAGAAGCCAATTAAGAACAAGATCGGCGCAGCAATGGTTGAGCGCATTGTCCGTGCCCACCAGAACAACGAGAGCTACAAGATTATTGTCATCATGCCGGCCGTCCCAGCTTTCGCTGGCGATCTCAAGGCTGACGATGCCATCTCTACTCGAGCGATCATGGAGTTCCAGTACTTTTCGATCAACCGCGGCGGCTACTCCATCTACGAGTCACTCAGCAAGCAGGGCATTGATCCCATGAGATACATCCGCTTCTTCAACCTTCGTAACTACGACCGGATCAATGCGTCGGATGCTCTCAAGGAGGCTGAACAGAAGTCGGGAGTCTCGTACGATGACGCTCGCAGAGGACATGATCAACGCTATGGTGCTGGGTATGCTGGCGACCCACAGCAGCAATCCAATGAGCCATACGGACGTCCTCAAGATGACATTCAGAACTACAAGCAGTTCCAATCCGCCACACAGGACATTGGCTCTCATGGTGGTCTGGCTTCTGGTCAATACGACACGATCTCATCGTCTTACATGCTCAACCAACAATCTGTGCTCAATATCCCCTGGAGCGGTAGTCCAGAGTCTGAGATTGACTCCTTCGTCTCCGAAGAACTATACGTTCACTCGAAGCTTCTCATCGCCGACGACCGCCTCGTCATCTGTGGTTCCGCAAACCTCAACGATCGCTCCCAACTCGGTACCCATGACAGTGAGATCGCCATTTGCATCGAAGATCCCGAGACTGTCGACAGTACCATGGACGGCCGCCCTTACCAAGCATCAAGATTCGCTGCTTCCCTGCGTCGCTTCATCTTTCGCAAGCACCTCGGTCTTGTCCCACCACAAGACTACAAGAACGGCCGGGATCCCAACTTTCAGCCCGTCAACAGTGTCCCGGTCAACGAATACGACTGGAACTCTCCCGAAGACCGCGTGGTCGCAGATCCGCTTGGCCAAGAATTCTCCGCTCTCTGGAATAACACCGCCTACGAAAACACACAGGCTTTTGAAAAGGTGTTCCATCCCGTACCTACGGACAAGGTCCGTACTTGGAAGGAGTACGACGACTACTACGGTCGCTTCTTCCCCGTGCTCAAGGAAGATAGTAAAGAGCAAGAAAAGAAGGCGGATGAGCAGAAGATCCGCGAGCAGGGTGGGCAGCCGGAGAGACCGAGCACGTGGAAATGGGGACATGTCGTCTCGGAGGAGTTTAGTGCGGGCGCGCAGGGGGCAAGAGAAGTGAAGGAGGTATTGGCAAGGGTGAGGGGGACGTTGGTGGAGATGCCACTCTTATTCTTGGACAAGGAGGACATCGCCAAGGAGGGTGTTGCATTGAATGCATGGACTGAGGAGGTCTACACTTGAGCTCGTCTGAGGGCCTTGAGGAAGATATAGATGCACAATTGCAATGAATGTGAATAGGAAGAGGCTCATATACAATATTCAAAATAAACATCTGATCTAGCATGGATATCTAAAACACCACCTCGATTTGCCCATCCAACTCCACGCCCTCCCCTCTTCCCTCTTCCCTACCACAAAATCACGGGCTTAATCGTCTCCCCGGTATGCATCTCATGCAATCCCCTCTTAAACTCATCCGCCTTCATAAACTTGACCAACTTATCCACGGGAAACCTCCCCTCCCTATACCACTTTACCATCTTAGGCACATACTCGGGCGGATTCGCCTCCCCCTCGACCACCCCCCTATAACTCTTCCCCTGCGTCAAATAACTAAACACCTCCAACTTCAACTCCCACCCCGGGGGCGCCGCCCCGACCTGGAGAATACTCCCCTTTGCCCTCGTGAAATCCATCGCCGCCTCGATGAGCGGCGGCGCACCCGACGTTTCCACCGTGATGTGCGGCCCGACTCCGTCGCATATCTCGCGCACCACGTCGCTGAGTGATTTCCCCTCGGGCAGCTTCGAGCTGTCTACCACGTGTGTTGCCCCCAGCGACTTTGCTAGCTCGAGACGCATCGGCACGCGATCGATGCCGACGATCGTGCGTGCGCCGACGATGTGCGCGCCCATGACGGCGGAGAGGCCCACGCCTCCCAGGCCGGTGACGACGAGAGTGGAGGAGGGGGTGGCGCCGGACGCATTGACCACGGTGCCGGAGCCGGTCTGGATGCCGCACCCGAGGGGCGCGAAGAGGGCGAGGTCGTCGCGGGAGGAGACGAGGGAGGAGGCGTTGACGAGAGACGAGGCGCGGACGATGGAGTAGCTTGCGAAGGAGGATTGGCCGAAGAAGGAGCCGGGGATGGGGTCGCCGGAGGAGGAGGTGAAGGTGGGGCGGCCGCCGAAGTTGAGGGGCACGAATTGTTCGCAGTAGCTGGGGTGGGAGGCTTGGCAGGTGTGGCAGGAGGAGCAGAAGGTGTAGGACAGGAGGACGGGGTCGCCGATGGAGACGGAGGTGACGGATTTGCCGGCGTAGCGCACGTAGCCGGAGCCTTCGTGGCCCATGATGCGGGGGTATTGGGTCATCGGGGTGCCGGCGGGGAGGGTGCCGATGAGGATGTCGGTGTGGCAGATACCTGGGGGGTTAGTGGGATTGAGGGTTGGGGGAGGAGATCTTACCTGAGGCGACCATCTCGACGACTACTTCGTCATCTTGGACGTCTGTGGTGGTGGAGACGTCCTCGAGCTGCCAGCCATCGTCGTGGAGCGAGCTGCGGGTGACGATGGCGCGGGCTTTGTATGATTCGGCCATGGTCTAGGTTTGAGAGACAGGCTTCTCCTCAGTGGCAGACGATTGCTGCGTGCTCTTCTTCACTGCTGCTAGTGTTGTTGCCTGCTCTTCCTCTGCGGTGCTGCCTTGGCTTTGCTCTTGCTGTTCTGCACCAGTGTGATCACGTAGCTTTTGCTCAAGTTGCTCAGCTTCTTCCCAGGCGCGGCGTAGAGATGGTGGAATGTTGTTTGAAGCGAACGAGGACATGGTGGGGATATGGCGGGGCAGGACGTTATAAGAGAGAGCTAGAGGTAGCCCACAGACCACAGTCGACGTGAGCCGAGAGCAACGGCCAGAACAGCCGGATGGTATCGGGGATAGACTTTGGGGGTCACGGCCGTTTGGCGGAGGCTGTCTTGGTCGCAAGCGTGCCAATTGAGTCCTTCAAAGTCCTTGAACTTGATAAACGTACTCACAGGCTACTGCATATGCAGTGACGACTCAATTGACTTGTCGTGACGAGTACTTTCGGTGTTCTCGCATCTCTGTTCATGTCCTAGACTTGCATCTGTGTATCTCGCCCAGTGTGGAGATGCGGGGTCTCCTCCGACGCGGGGCATTTCCAAACGCTGCGAGCGGGCGATCTTTCGCTGGGCCCTCGTCTCTGCCGACCAATAGCGAGGTTATCCAGGACCTCGGGCGGATGCGGCTAAAGTCAAACATCGGCAGTCGTTGTTATGTACCTGGTACGCATCTTGCAAGCACAATTCATCGTTCGCATTGACCATGAACATCGTCTTCATGGCTTGATAGAAGTCGACTTGGAAGAGGTGCACTTGATGTGAAGTCCAGCAGCGGTAAGAGGATCGGATGTGAAATCGATTTTTTCATGTGAAATTGAAGGTCTTGGCATGTGAGGTTGACGGCTCTCGTCCGACCTCACCTCACATCCAGCACTTCCTTGACAAGTACAACAAAACCACTTACAAACCAACATGACAAGGTAGCACATCATTAACAATAATGGAGCTTCTCACCTGGTACCTCCTCCCCCTCCTCCCCCTCTCACTCTGGCTCCTCACCGCCAACCTCACCCCCTCCTTCCCCACCCTCAGGGGCAAACGCATCCTCCTCCTCATCGCCCACCCAGACGACGAAGCCATGTTCTTTTCCCCGTCCGTCCTCGCCCTCACCGAACCACATCTCGGTAACCACCTCAAGATCCTCTGCCTCAGCACGGGCAACGCAGATGGCTTGGGCTCGATCCGCCGACAGGAACTGGTCAAATCGGGCTTGCTGCTTGGCGTGCGGAACGAGAACGATGTGCTGGTTCTGGATGATGAGAGGTTTCCGGACTCGATGACGAGGACGTGGGATGAGGGTGCGATTGTGGATTTGTTGACGAGGACTTTTGTGCCGGAGTTGGGGAAGGCGAAGAGGGATGGGCCTGTCAAGGCGGGGATTGATGTGTTGATTACCTTTGATGGGCAGGGGGTGTCGGGTCATCCGAATCATATCTCATTGTATCATGGGGCGAAGGCATTCGTGCAGGCTTTGGTCAAGGGGAGGGAGGGATGGGATGCTGCTGTGAAGCTGTATGTGTTGCCTTCGTTGGGGGTCCCGAGGAAGTATGCCTCGATCTTGGATGTACCGATTACGGTCGTTGCGAGGCTGTTGAGCAGGAAGAAGGGAGGGGAGTATCCGGATCCGCTTCTCGCGATCAGTGGCGTTGGAGGGTACAGAAGTGGACAGAGGGCTATGACGGAAGCACACAAGAGTCAAATGCGATGGTTCAGATGGGGTTGGATCAGTATATCACGATATATGGTCGTGAATGATCTGCGACGGGTGGATGTCAAATGACCTCGCCCAAGATCATCGTAGCTATCCTGCTGCAAGGTCCATGCAGGCCCTGTGCCACTGCGATGGCAGGGCTCCTCTGCCCGGCGTTCGCTGTCTGTCCTCTCTGATCGGTCGAAGCAATCTGCGCCACGACGAATATGGAGGAGGAACTTCGCCGATGCGGCTTCGTCTGCGTGGCGCGCACCCAGAGACATCGCTGGCGATTGCCCAACTGGTTCAGATACAGAGCTTCTTGACGCGGCACTGCGACCATGTCTCAAGATGATCAGCTTACACGCTGATGGTCTTGAAGACGCTATCGAGAGATTAGCAAGCAAATCCTGCCGTATCGGGACGCATGTAACATACCCAAATCCGCTGCCACCGGTAGCCATCAGAGCTCCCGGGATCTGAGGATGCCAATGCACCTCCTTAACCTGGTCCATATAATGCACGAAAAGTAGCTGCGGCGGATAGTCGTTGACTCCCGCAGTATCTTTACTCTCCTCATCATCAATCTCGGTACTTAGATCCCACAATGATACCGTGTTGTCGCCTGCAGCCACTGAGACGATGCTGTCATCTGTCGGATGCCACTCAACACTCGTAATTTGTTCCTTGTGGAAATTGAAGCTAGCCACAGCGTTTTGCTTGGTCGACCCTGAAGCACCTTGACTCGAGGGCTTCCACTGTCGGAGATCCCAAACAGCCCACTCGCCGTCGTCCGCTCCGGATGCGAGGAGATGTGTGGTCAATTTCGACCATGAGAGGACGTTCACGTCGTGCTTGCTGACTTGTACGCTCACGGCAGGTTTCCGTGACTTTGATCGTGCATCCCAGATCTTGACTGTGCCGTCGCTACTTGCGGAAGCGAACACGTTCTTCTCTGACGGCGACCATTGGATTTCCTCAACACTTCTTTGATGGCCGGTGAACGGGTTGGTATCTGTGACGAAGCCTCCGCCCTCGGTCCGGGTTGTTGCAAAGATCTTGCCGTCGCTATCGCCGGTCAAGAGCTTGCCGGTCGGTACAAGAGGCGACCAATCTAGCGCATATCCCTCCACTTTCTTGTGTGCTCGGATCGTGCTCACTGCCTTGTCTTGCTGTATTGAAATAACGGTCCCTGGGGTATCGAAAGAGGAAAGATGCGGCGTAACGTCATGAATAAGGACATCTCCAGACTCTGTCATAGCTGCTGTGAGGGTCATCCCAGGTCGCGCAGCTGTCGCTTGAGGGGCTTGATGAGCCCGTATCCGGTTCGTGCATGTATTTAGAGGTATGGTTCGGGTCTCGAGGATGGGATCCGAGTTCTCATCCTCATCCTCATCTTCGTCTTCTGAGTCTGAGCCTTCCTTCTCCATACGACCAAGCCCACTCATCTTCATGACCATGATCTGGTTCTCCTTCTCCCTTCCTCGCGCTGCTTGTGTTCCTGCTACTGAGTACACCGTCGCTGGATATGTCTTGCGATTGTCGCCCAAGTGATCTCGTAACACGTCGCACGAGAGACATGGCCATGGAGCTTCTAGTGTGTGA
Organism: Elsinoe arachidis; assembly: GCA_013372555.1. Taxonomy (NCBI): domain Eukaryota; kingdom Fungi; phylum Ascomycota; class Dothideomycetes; order Myriangiales; family Elsinoaceae; genus Elsinoe; species Elsinoe arachidis. The sequence goes on from JAAPAX010000001.1 coordinate 3,385,438, forward strand.
AGCATCTCATATGTCGAAAGATCCGGCGCCAACGATTCTCCAGCTCCGAGTGCTGTCCGACCAGGGATGAACGTAGCTTGATCCAGGTCCATGGCTAGGGGATGTCAGAGCAGATCATTGATCCTGTTTACTTGACTGACCTTCTTGCTCTTCTGCCTCCCGTTCTGCATCTGGTCGTCCATCTACGCCGGCCTCAAAGATTTCATCCTCGCTTTCGAATTCATCCTCGAATTCGTCTTCAAACTCTGGTATGTCTTCGCCATTCTGCTCTTGCTCTGGTCTTTGTCCAGCCTTGAGCGCCTGCGCATCATGGTCTGTCTCTGCGGCGCTGCGTTTGCTCATTGTCGCGGCCGTCAATCGTGAGAAGTGTTGAAATAAAAGTGACCATGACGACGGCCAAAATTTCCCTCTGATCTGCGGATGATTTCCGCGCTAAATGCTTGGGCACATCGGGCACTCGTGGGGCAAAGTTTAACCAAATCCTGGCCCTGTCTGTTTGTGTCCAATCGTGTCGCAAAGGAGGACCAATTCAGCTCGTGGTCCCGCTCGACAGCTCCAAACAGAAAACACTCCTCAACCGCCTTCGCGCTCTCCTTCACGAGAGTCCTTTTTCGCGACCCATAATCTCGCGTGAAATCACTGGACCATCTCAAGACGGCTTCTGGACAAACAACAAGCCGTTGAGGAAGATGCATGTGTGACGCGGTTCCAGAATCAGAATCGATTAGATTTGAGCGGCCCCTCCGTCAGAGCACGACCTTGGACCAACATTCCTGACTCCAGGGAAGAAGAGCCGAAATTATCCATACCACAACTAGCTTTCACCCTCGACAAGTCTCCTTGCTGTTCTACACCAACGAGCCGTAGGACTTGATTGTCCATTCGGCCGGAATCATGTCATACGAGGACGGCGCTTACAAGCACGATCCCGCCATGGACGACGAGAGCATGCATACAGTGACTGCATCCTCGGTCCAGCAGATGCAAGGCGCACGGCAAGGGTCAGGGGAACATCGGCCGCAGACTTCATACTCGGACACGGGATTCAGTCGACCTTATCACTCGGCGGAGAATACACCTGATGCGCACTACAGGTTTGGCTTACCACGCCTTGAACTCGACCGGCGCTAACGAAATGCAGATACGAGAATGGCCAACCTCAAAGCATATCAAGACCGGGCTCGGCGATGAACGGCAGCCAGTATGGAGACCAGGGTCAGCGCCAACAAACACAGAAGAACTCGAGTGTGGTCATCAAAGTGGGCATGGTGGGAGATGCACAGATCGGCAAGACAAGTCTAATGGTGAAATACGTCGAGGGGAGCTGGGACGAAGACTACATTCAGACACTTGGTATGCAGCTTCTGAGGGAGCATTGGATTGGCACTGACTTTTGCAGGTGTCAACTTCATGGAAAAGACTATCAGCATACGCAACACAGAAATCACCTTCTCGATTTGGGATCTCGGTGGACAACGAGAATTCGTCAACATGCTTCCACTGGTCTGCAATGATGCAGTCGCTATTCTCTTCATGTTCGATTTGACCCGGAAAAGCACACTCAACTCGATCAAAGAGTGGTATCGCCAAGGTCGTGGCTTCAATAAGACTGCTATCCCCTTCCTGGTCGGCACCAAGTACGATCACTTTGTCAACTTTCCGCGCGAAGAGCAGGAAGAGATTAGCTTGCAGGCTAAGAGATTTGCCAAAGCCATGAAGGCCAGCTTGATCTTCAGCAGTACAAGTCACAGCATCAATGTGCAAAAGGTTGGATCACCAATGACTCTTTTCTGACATGACACTGACAACCGTAGATCTTCAAGATTGTTCTTGCCAAGGCATTCGACCTACGATGCACTATCCCGGAAATCGAGAACGTCGGTGAGCCTCTGCTTCTATATCAGTCCGTCGGCTAGGATCCCGATAATGAGATACCGAGGAAGAGGGTCAACATCAAGCGAAGAGCAGGCAGTCTGACCGCATGACACGAATTTGCACGACGGAGACACGGAACGGAACTTCAATGGCGTCAACAACCAGGAAGTGAGGGATGTGCATGGCGATGATACAGGGAGGCATGGCATGACTTTTCATCTTGTAACACTATCATCAAGCACGGGAGAGGACATTGACCTGGACACGGCAAGACGTGCTTGGAGTAGACCGGCGTATGTTTGGTCAAGCAGGCTCATTGTCGAATGTCCATGGTCTATCTGATTTGTAGCGTGGAGCAAAAAGAGTCGTTTGACTTTTCGGATCAATGTCTAACAATATTCAACCATGGGTCTATGAAGCCTTGCGATGATTCATACATGCCGGAAAGCATTGTGGTCACCTTGAAACGTATCCATCCATCGTTAGTGATGCAGGCGTACTTGGCAGGCAAAGCGACATCCGACGTGCCGCTGACTACTATGCTTAGGACAGAACTACCAGAACCTATCAGCGGCACATCTCCTCTCATATGTAGATGGTATTGCCTCTCCACCTGGTAGCATATTAGAAGGTACTGCCAGCTATATATTACGCTAGCCAGATATGCGTCTCGTTGTAACCGTGTGTCTGGTAGTATTTCGTAAAGCTACTGCCGGCTTTTGGGGGTGTACCACTTAGCTACTCCGAGCGTGCCACCAACCTTCATCAACCTTCCTGCCTTGCAAATGACTTTCATCACAACCGTTGAGCTTTATTACCGCTTTGAACTCCAGCAAGTTCCCCGTCACACATCAATCGACATTTCCGGATGCCGAGTGAGATCAGCGCAAAAGGTCAGCCGAACGGTGCGATCCTTCCCGTCTGGATGAAGTTCAGGCACAGATATTCCAAGGCGCAGTAAGGCATACCACGGCACGGACCTTCGTCACTGTCTCACATGCAACTTACCATTGATATATATACATACCGTGACTTTGATACTTGCAGTAGTAAGCAATCTTCAATCCAATCAACACTTGCTTTCGTCTTGAGGCACTATCACTTGTGGCTGACGACGTTCCCGCGAACTGTTTTCTGGCATTCCACTAAACAGACATCCACGACTATTTGATATTCTGACCATTAGCCTCGTACTGCAGACCTGACTACCCGTCGCTACCGACATTCGATCTGATCAAGCCTCCGGGAGTCATAAATACACCTACCGGTCCGCCGGGCCATACTCCACCAGAACACGACATACTCACCATGGGTCTCATCAACATCGATCTAGGTGTTCAGCCCAACTCACACGTATTCACCGCGGGTGACACGATACGTGGCAAGGTGACATACAAGATCCAGCCTCAGGCGGGGCAGGAAAAGCTGGACGATGTCCAGTTGGTCTTTCGTGGGAAGATGACCACGAAAATCAGTCGCAGCAATGGCAACAACAGGAAGACCAACCGGGAAGAGATATACCTCTTCAAGAATGTCACGACGCTCTTTCGTGGGCCATTCGATATGTCCCCTCAAATTCTAGAGTGGCCTTTCGAGGTCTCGTTTCCAGTTGCAAGCTCGTGGGATCGGGATAAGCATGGCGACAGTCCAACCTACGCACCTCCTGGCGAGATTCCTCTGCCACCCTCTTTCGCTGTATCAGTCGGATCTGCAGAAGCAGTGGTTGATTACATGCTGAAAGTGAAGATCAACGAAGGCTCGTTGACCCGATCCCAAGAACGGGTCGTCCCTCTACGCTTCAACCCTCTGAGCCCATCGCCTGTACCAGACCCAGTGCTCCAACTCGCCCGCCTACCAATCACCTCCTGGTCCTCGCGCGAACTCCGACCTGACAAGCATGACTTCAAACAAAAGATGCGCCACGTCTTCACCTCCGACCCATCCCTGAAGACCCCTGAAATCAGGTTTACTTCCAAACTCGGCATCCCCTCCCGTCTCTGTCCGGGCCAGAACGCCCCCCTCGCCTTCTCTCTCACTTATACTCGCACCAACGACGTCGATCCAGTCGCGCCGACACTCATCCTCGAACATCTCCGCGTCGTAATCAAAACAAACACCATCTTCCGCGCCCGCTCCACCTTCTCGGACTGGGACAAGGACGAACAGCAAGAAAAGGCTGCCGTATCATATAAATGCAACATACCTATGCCGCTGGACGGTAGCGACGTACACCCTGTGGCGGACTTTGGCTTGCACAGCTTCAAGCCAACTCCAAATGCACCACCAATGTACGGCGTGAGGGCGCTGCCTCCCGACTTCATCACGTGGACGATAAATCATAGCCATTACCTCAAAGCGACGATCTGGGTACGGCACAAGGAATCGGACAAGTTGTTTGAGGTCAAGAGTGAGAGGTTGAAGTTTGAGTACTATCCGCCGCATGACAGGAGTGGATGGGATGCAACGAGTGAGAAGGGTGGTGGCGGCGACGCGCAGCTGCCGTCGTATGGTGAGGCTGGAGGCAATGCAGTGCCGGCTTATGAAGAGGGGCAGGCAGGGTCGAGTTCGGCGCCGCCGCTGCTGCCGCCGGGGTATGATGGGCCGTCTGGTGGGTATGTGGCGGAGAAGCAGGCGGGGATGGAGATGGGGTCGAAGGCTGCGTGAAGCGGAGACTACTTGCGTGGTAATTACGAATTGTATGACTATTGAAATGATGCTTCTTTGCTGTGATGATTCTGGTGACACGAGATGAAGTGCACACTTGAAGGATCTGTTGCTCACTTACTGATGTGGACGCCGTCTGGAGAGGTCTTTAAATTGCACCGCTTGGGTATAGCTACATGCCAAGGAAGCTCGATATAGTGTGAGCTTTACAATTGTATACTGCACCTTGACGACGGAGGACATTTTTCAACCATTGGCACGTCCATGTTGTATATCTGAAGGACGGTGTTGAGGACGATGAAGCAGATCCCTCGAATGCGGAACGAAGCTCCGAGGTCCCAAAATTGGCGCAGCAACGGCACGTGGTCCGTGCTGCGAAACAACTTCGCTCATCCTCATGAAAAGGCGAATACGACGGACGATCACTCACGCCGCCTCGCCTTGTGCTTCTCATCGACTCGCTCGCTTTACGGTCTCCCTCAACTTCTACATCTCCGACACTCGTTTCACCAACGCGACCAGCACATAACACCTCGACAAAGCGGCGGCTCCACGCAATCACATCGCGCCCCTTTCCACAGCCTGCCGATCGTTGGGCGACTCACGCACATCAAGAGCCAGGATGGGTTTCGGAGACTTTGACGTGCTATGCCAGAAGGCGGCACTTCCTCTGTGTCCGCTGGTCGGACCGCCAAATGCCTTTACTGGACAGCGCGGGATACAACCGCTTTGCTATAGCCGGAGTATCTCGCTGGCAAACACAATTATCTTTCAAGGCGCGGCGGCTTTTGCACACATTATGGCTCTGATCATGACGATCATCATGATTATCCACGTTAGAAGCAAGTTCACAGCAGTCGGTACGTAGCCCAAGATCGAAGACAAGCAAGAGGTATAGCGATGATTGGGACAAGGACTAACATACACCAGGGCGCAAGGAGATCACGACCTTCTTCTACCTCTACTTCCTGCTCTCGGCGTTCTCCCTGGTTCTGGACGCCGGTGTGGTACCTCTCGGATCTTCGGCCTACCCATACTTTGTCGCAGCACAATCAGGACTCGCCAGCGCCACTGCAGTCAGTCTCCTGATCAGCGGTATGGTCGGTTTCCAGCTCTACGAAGATGGCACAAAGCTCTCGGTCTGGCTGCTCCGCACTTGCGCCTTGGTCATGTTCATCATCACGTTTGCGGTCAACATCTTCACTTTCAAGGGGATTGCTGGACTCGGCCCCACCAAGACCATCGGGCTGTTTGTTGTGCTGTACATTGCGACTGCGATCTTTGTATTTGTGTACATCGTCATGCAGTTCTTGTTGGTCTTTGGGACTCTGACTGAGAGGTGGCCGGCTGGACATTTGGCATTCTGCGTCTTCTTCTTTGTTGCTGGGCAGGTGATTCTCTACGTCTTTGCCGACAGCGTCTGCGAGGGCGTGCAACATTACATGGATGGTCTGCTTTTTGCGACCGTCTGCAATTTGCTCGCTGTCATGATGGTCTACAAGGTGAGCAAATACGATGGAACTTCGCGCAAGTGGCAAGCTGACGTCAAACAGTACTGGGACTCCATCACGAGAGAAGACTTGGAATTCTCCGTCGGTCAACGTACAAACAACTGGGAAGTCAAGGAGCTCATGCAGGACAATGATCACACCAACACCGACTACCAAGACAGCGACTACGCCGCCAGCATGTACCAACCGCGACACCGGACGTCGGTGGGCGGCTCGACTGGATACTAGGACTATCCAGATCGTCCACCTCGCGTTCGCCAACAGATGATGAATGAGCGGTCATTGGAACTACGGCGTTGAAAAAGGGGCTTGGTATTTTGATTGGGTCACTTGCATTGTACAGAGTCATGATCGACCATCTTTTAATGTTCAGATAATGCTTGGGTCAGGTCATTAGATAGCGGCTTGAATGCTACAATATTATTACATCCCTTTTGATTAGCGTCTTTCCCTTCAGCATGTTGTACACTGACCCTCGTTGCCTCATACCTTCTTCATCTCTCCAACCCTCCTCTCGAGCCCAACAGCCCCCCCCTCTTCGTCTCCCTCTACCTATCTCGTCCCCTCGATCCTTTGCCCACTGCCCGTCCCCTTCATCACATAACCCCAAACCCATTCCACCACGCATACGCCCCCGTAACCCCCAAACTCCCCACCGCCCACGCCAACCTCATCTCAACAACCGACCACACCCAAACCGTCCCCACAGGCGGCGCCCTCTTCATAACGCCCAGATAATTCTCCCGATTCCCCACCCAAAGCAAATAACACCCGGCCCCAGTCCCCAACACAAGATGGACCCCCTGCTTGACCCATCCCCCGCCCCACCTCCCCACCGTCCGCAGCTTGAGCAGCCAGATGAACACGCCCAGCACGGGCATTGTCCTCGCGGTTTCGGCTGCGAGAGGGAGGAGCGAAGGCGGCGTGGTGCCGTACTGGTGGTGCACGAGGAGGAGGAGGGTGAAGTGTAGCATGGAGAGGGTGATGGTGTAGAAGACTGCTTCGCCTAGGGGGCCGACGACTTCGTCACCTTCTACATCCCCGTCCCCGTTTCCGAGACCATTCCCGTCCCTGGTTTGGGCTGCTCGTGAGGAAGAAAGGGAAGAGGCGTCTTTGATCGGGAGGACTACCCGCCCGTTCTCGTCCCGCACGAGGCCATCGCCGTGGATGGGCAAGAAGGGCTGCCCCTTTGCGAGGAGCTCGTTGCGTTCGGCTGCGATGTCGAAGAGGGTTTTGGTTTTGGGGCTGGAGCGGTCGGGTTGGGCTAGAGGGATGGCGGAGGCGGAGAGGGGGGAGTCGAGGGGGGTGAACTTGGTGTTGGAGTTTTTGGCGGCGGAGCGGCGGGTGGCGCGGTTTGGGGTGGACATTTGGGCTTGGGCTGGTAGACGTTGGAGGGGGTGGCAGGATGACGGAGAGGGTGGTACTACCAGAAAGCGGATCGGGAGGGGTGGGTCTAGGTGAGATGGACTTGTGGTGGGTATAGATGTGGGAGATCTGGATAGGATTGGTATGAGCGTGGTGGGTGTAGGTAACGTTTACAGGGGCAACGAAAGCACGTTAGTAATATTAGGGCTGTATAGATGGTAAATCTTATCACATGGGTATTTTGAGTAATGTCCAACGCAGAAATTGAGGAGGCAAGCGGAGCATTTCACAAAAGGTTCATGCAAGCAGGCAGGAAAAATATCTGGTAGTAATATCTCAGGCGTTGAAATGTTACCACCAGGTTAGACCGGACGACATCGCCACTTTCACAACAGATACATTCGAAATGATGACAACATGAATATGGTCGGTACGTCTGGATGTTCATTGAATTGCTTTTCATGCTGCCGGAGCGACTAACTCCAGATAAACCATGCTACCTCAAAGTGACCTGCTCACCGACCAACCATTCCCATCTAGTTCATGCGGTGGATCAAGGCGTTGATGAACTCCTCGCGGTTGCCGAGATCTCCACCGAGGATGAAGTGGATCAGCTTGCGCTTCTTCCATCCGCCGTTAGGGTTGCTGAGCTTGAAGGGCCAGAGGAAGTTTGATGCTTGCTTGAAGTTCTCGCCGACAGTGTAGATCTCATGGATCAGGTCCTCGATACAGACGATGCCGTACTTGCCGAGGTTCTCCTCGATGATCTGGTTGTCGGTAAGGGCGACGCGTTGCTTGTTGACCTTTCCGTAACCGCGCTTGAGTACCAGCTCACGGACAGACTTGAGGTTGGGGTATCCGTATGCGACGTATGGCTCGACGATCTTCAACATCTCAGAGGTAGCCTTGGTGAGCTTGATGAAGACGCCATTGTTGATCTGGATAAGACGGAGGAGCTGGAGAGTCTTGCGCTGCTTGGGGTCGATCTTGTTGATACCCTTGATACGGACGACGAAGACGAGCTTGGGCTGGGCGGGAACGTAGAAGGAGCCCTCCTGCTTGGCTTGGCGAGAGAGACGAATCTTCTCACGCTCGAGGTCGCGGTACTCCTTCACGTAGGCCTCGGCACGCTTGAAGATGACACCACGCTTCTCCTTGTTGGCCTGTACAAGTCAGAGTCCGCTCACTGACGTTGAATGCAGAGTGTAGTGGATGTGCTTGTCGCTCAGTCCCGAAAGATGGTTAACAAAACGACAGCATTGGCCCAAGGGCCTAGTCGTAAGGTTGGGTTGGTATCATCACTAGATGACAGGACCATGGGAAATGGTAGAGACGTACCTTGCGCTGCTTCTGGATCTCAGCGGACTTAGCCTCGCGCTCCTTCTCCTGGGACTTTCTCTTCTTGAGGAGAGTCTCTGGGACGAGGATGTCGTCCTTGGAGGCAACGCTCCTGTGAGAGATGTCAGTACAGTGGTCGCGATGAGGTCTCCGAGGCGGAGAACTGCAGCACAGCGGCATTCTCTGCTGGAGAGGACTCGACGTCCGAGGTGTGAAGCAGCATCTACTCAATGAAGAGGATGCATGTCTTCGAGGTATCAGAGATTTTCATCTCTGTGCCAATGGTGACGGCAACCTCTTTTTCCTTGACCGTACATTCTACAGAGCCAGGTATTTCTACCTGACAGCTGTAGGACTACGGTCGTGGACATCTACCTGCAATTTCGTGCAGACATTCGAAGCGATTGAAGCTTCTCCAGCGAGCGGGCCGACTGTACTGCATTCTCTTTCTCCTGCATATAGGTTGACTCACGCCTTGGTGGAAGAGGTCTTCTTGTTAGGAGCCATTGTGTTGACCTGTGGGCGGATTAGATGTCGGTTGTCGGTTGTCGTGGATGGGAGTGATCTCCTAGAACACAAATTGGAGACGTGAGGTTTTCGAAAAGTGTGCGCCAAGACATGTCGGACGGCAGAACCCGCCCCGACGACGCTACTCCACATCAAGCACTCCCGCGGACAGCTTCACGGAGCGGAACATCAGAACTTCACATTCACCACAGCACAAAGCAGCGCACCTACACTGGTAATGGCGAGCAATCGCCGCGGAGTTGGTCTCTCGGCCTTCTCTCGCAACGCCCTCACCTCCGACCAGTATGCATCTCACGGCGCATCCCTACGCAGTGCTCACGCCGAGTCTCTCGCCAACCAGCTCTCCGTCTTCCAGGCAGCTCTACACAACTTCTCGGTCTCCCACGGTGCAGAGATCAGATCGAATCCTACCTTTCGTGCAGAGTTCGCGCGGATGTGCAACGCGATTGGAGTAGATCCTCTGGCAAGCAGCAACCACAAAGGAGCCAAGGGGGGAAAGGACGGTAGTTTCTGGAGTCAGATGCTGGGAGGCAGCGTGAACGACTTCTACTTTGAATTGGCTGTAAGAGTGGTCGAAGTGTGCAGGGAGACAAGATCAGAGAACGGAGGTATGATGGCTGTGACCGAGGTGCAGAAGCGACTAGAGAAGGGGAAACGAATAGGTGGTGGTATGGAGGTGTCAGAGTGCGTGCATTTCCCTACTGATGCTGGGACACGACTGACATGTCTCTCAGAGATGACATTCGTCGCGCAGTCGAGTCACTCAAACCGCTGGGCTCAGGATTCGATGTCATCAAGCTCGGTTCGACGCAGATGATCAGGTCTGTTCCGAAAGAGCTCAACACAGACCAGGCAACAGTCCTCGAGGTCATCCAGGTCTTGGGCTACGTGTCCGTCTCCATGTTGCAGATCAACCTGCAGTGGGAGCGTCCACGAGCCGTCGCTGTGATCGAAGATCTGATCAGCGATTCGCTGGTATGGGTGGATGCCCAAGGAGATGAGAGGGAGTATTGGAGTCCGGCGTTCATGCATGAGGCTTCTGGTGGATGAAGGCCCTGCAGCACCAGGAATGACCACAATTTCCGACCTCGACAGCCTTCCAATGGTCGGCAACGCCGGTCGAACATGTCACTTGCCATCACAGCACGCATGTCTCAAGCCCGCAGATCTCGCCGGCGTGACGAGCTCGGAACGAGTTGGGTGGTGGAGCCTTGTCCGTGGCCGAGACGGGCAGTTCGATCTCACACTGGTTTCAGCTCAACCTGCGATCGGGGGGTCGGTCAGGGGGCGGGCGGATTGCGCACAAGGTCAGAGGGGTCGGAATCATGATCAGCCGCGTGATCAGCAACGAAACCTGCTCGTGGCCATCAGGGACCTCAGAGTTAGGGGTGAAGTGAGCCAAATGTCAAGACCGTCACCAGCGGGAGGGTCGAAGATCACAGATGGTCGAGATTCGGCAACGATGCAACCAGCCTGCTCGTGGACGGAGAATTTGAAAGAAGTCGATCAGGGTCCGTGATGCGTGGTTACGTTGCGAGAAATTCCCATGTCGACAAGGATGGTCAAGCCTTTCGGCATCCAGACCCACAGCGGTCGATTTCGAGATCAGTTACATCATCTCGTATATCGGACATCGCGTCCAGGGCCTCAACCTTGTCTCCTGCCAAAATTCGCAAGGTCACCAGGGCGTGGATACCGTCGGTGCATGCATACCAAAGCCACAAGGCGTCGTGGCCTTACCCGACAACGTTGATATCCTGATATTGCAGATCGTACGTCTAGAAGATTGCCGTTATAGCATGGCGCACGGCATTTCCCTGGCAGTGATTGAGAAGGTTTTGCTTGGAAGCCGAACAGCAAGGACCGGTCTAGACCAAGGTCCGTGCTACGCCATGCTTGCCCACAACTTCACATCGTCAAGTCCAACCGTAGACGTGCATGATCCAAATTGAATGAACGCATGGATGGCTTCAAATGTGGCAGGAGCGGCTTGTGCAGCCTTGTCTCATCGAGGATCGCGACTGTCTGCGCATCCAACATCTGACGACACATGCGGAGCCTCAGGAGCTCGGCAAAAGAAGAGACATCGTGATGTACCTTTTTGGGACGGGATCCATTTGCGGTCTCAGGCTTGTCCACGCGACTGTTCTTGCGGCTCCTCCAACCTAACTGCTGCCGTGGTACCGGGTCGGGATCGAGATGAGCGTTGCACAAGGAGTGTTACACAAAGGCGACCTGGCCAACATCTGTTGGACGCCATAATGGAATTTGTTATAGCAAGCCACACCAATGCCGAAACCTCACCGGCTGCTGCAGGTGAGATTTCAGCCTGTATCACAAGCACTTGCGCAAGGGCCTGTGTTCAAGTGTCGCTCAAGCCGATGCGGCCTATGCTGCGACCTCCCGCAGGTCCTGACGTGTCTGTGTCCACTACCAGGACGTCAAGTGGTTGTTTCTTCAGATTTTCGATAGTGCAGAAGCCAAGGTGCGCACGAGATGTCACTGACCCGCTCATGGAAGGCACATCAGGGTTCACCGATATGGAAGAATCCGCCGTGGGATTCGTGCCTCGCTCTGTCTTGCAAGCGGTGGAGGGCCTCGCATGGGAGAGACATCTGATAAAGGCAAGCCACGTACCGGTGGAGCCACTCATGATGCTGCACTGGGATGGAGGATCACAGGCGACGAGCATCGAGCTCAAGGATCGAATTCTGACGTCTCGATCGTGTGCATTAGCGTCCTGCAGAACGCGGGTGTCCCCGTCCCAGCCCTTCTTTGAGGTCGTTTTCGAGACCCAATAAGGAGCTCTCCATGGATGAGACGGCTGCTGATGGGTGCGCCGTGGAGGGGCAGATCTCTATCCAAGGACTTGGAAAGCTTGAACACCTGGTCAGAGATGTTCGTATGCGAGCGAGGGCTTTTGTGGAAAGTGGAGTTTACTACCACTGGGTGACGAAGAGCCTGTGACCGTATTCGTGTGAAGGCCGCTATTGCGCAGACACTTCGCGTAGCAGTCGCGAGCCGTGAATCTCGGTACCATCATCGCGGACGATAGTTGCTTCACCTCACCTGATCTATTCGAAGCACGTCAAGATGCAGTCGCGCCGTGCCAATGCATGCAGCAGAAAGTGGTGAGCATGCCAATGCGAGAAAGAGGCACAGCTGAAGGAGTCACTCTCCTCTGGCACAGCCTGTATGCACAGCACTATACGGCAATCACAAACGATGATGCTTGCACTCATGTCTGCTTTTCCCCATCCAGCCAGCCCTCGGCCGCATGAAGCAATGCCCTCAGCAGCGCCCCTCTGAAACCACAGTCCTCCCGAAACGACCCTCCTCTGACAGCACGGCACCTGCACCTTGCGCGCATTCCTTCTGGAAGAGAACACGCGCACAAACCCTCCAACGATCGCAGCGATGCGCAAGTAACTCCACTGACCGCCAACCCAAGGAGCACGCAGGGCAGCCAAAAAAGCAACACCCACTCCACCCAACTCCATCCCGCAACCAAAAGAAACCTGAGGCCAACCCGCACTCTTCGCTCCCGCCGTGTACCGGCACCATTACTCGCTCAATCCCAGCCCTCCATGCGGCGCAGACCATGCGGCCCTCTCTCCCACCTCCCACCAGAAACAAAAAAAAAGGTGAACGTGTCTAGCGCCATGCGGGCTGGCGGGGGCTCCACCCACACCTCACGCTCACACGCGGAGCTTTTTGGCACGAGAAAATTCACGATTGTCAATGATGATCAGCCTCGTGTGATTCGCGCGGAGGATGGCGAGGCAGCGTCACTGACTCCGCAGTTTGTGCATGGGCGGGCCTTGATGCAGGACATGGCGTGCATGGTCAATGTGGGCGAATCTTAATGATATTGAACAAGGGGAGCTAGGTGGGTTGGGGAGATAATCGTGCATGGAGGATTGAGTCGTGGGTCGACGCCAATCTTTGCGTGTGATGGCCTGTCGGATTGGGGGAGTGGGTTCAGCCTGGCGTTGTACTGTATCTCGATATTGCATCACGGTATTGCGGCGTCGACGCGGAGATTGCATGAACAGTACACTGCTAGGTACAAAGTGTCTCCGCCGATGAATTGTTGGAATTGGTGCGAGCTGATGGGGCGAGGCTTGTGCCTTCGGTTGTCGGTCTGACTGAGCGTGGCTTGAGCTAGTGGATATTGCGCAGACGGCGGGGTGTGTTTGAGACTTGAGATGGAGGGGATCAGGGTGAAGCTTGGGTCTGGCGTTTGCTCTGATGGCTGTGGTACCATGCTCGACCGCGTGTTCCACCTTTGTACCGACGGGTATCTGGCAAGGAGACTTGGCTAGAATTCACTGTCGAGATACAGGAGAGAGAAGGTAGTGTACTTGGGTAATAGATAGTATTCTGTGTTTCAATCGCCAACTTGGGCGGCTGCAGTGTAGCAGACTTCGTTTATCTAATGATACAACCTCCCAGCGGGTTTGGTCTTCCGCGAATCCCCTTTCAAAGCCTTTATCCTTCGGCTGAATCCCCTCCACCGTCCGTGAATAAAGCAAGTCGCTCCGTGGTATCTTTTGTTTAGATGATATTGACATGAGTACAACGCCATCGCCAGAAGCAAAGTAAGTCCGGCCAGCGAAGGAAGCAATTAAAATCAAGTCGCTATCGTCCATAACCGTTCGTCCGTAAAGTCGTAGTCTGGTAAAGCCAAAAAACCAGAAGTTCAATTTGGTAACGTTGACATGAGAAGCTGGGGCTTTTGTGTATAATTGTATCGAGAAGAGCGTGAAAGAAGCCTCCAGTAGCCTAGGATAAACAGAGAAGCGTATTTGTACAGGCCGTAATGTCTAGAAGACACGGGGTGGAATGAAGGTGGCGTGCTTGGAGAGGCTTGAGATGAAAGTGTTGCACCACGGGCTGAGATAAGCCTGGGGTCCGCACATTTGCATCTTCGGCTGAGCTGGCATGTACGCCGTAGACCTCGCCTTTGGTGTGTGAGACGGTGTCTTGTAGCCAGTGGAGAGCTGAGAGAAGTGGGTGGCAAGAGCTTGAGGGCTGGTCTGGTACTCGAACACCTGGGGCATCGGAGCAGGTACGTAGGGTGCGAAGACCTCCTGAACAGGCTCGACGGGACTGTAGGGTGGTGAGGGAGGAGCGACGATGTTGGTCTTGGTGAAATGAGGGCAGTGCAAGATCATCTGCTTGAGCTCAGAGACCGAGATGCGGCGTTGCCAGTTGGGCTCAAAGACTTGACGAAGGATAGCATCAAGTCCCTCAGACAATGGCAAGATGGTCTTGAGGAAGTTCCTGTCCTTCATGTAGGCCCTGAAGGTAGAATCGTCTCGTGAGGCGCGCTTCCACGGGTTGCGGCCACAAGTGAGGTTGACAAGAATGACACCGAGCGACCAGACATCGTTGGCGGCGGAGTCATAAGACTGATACCGGTGAGGATTGGTCTCCTGGCACTCCGGAGACATGTAGAAAGTCGATCCGCAACCAAAGTCCGAGGTGATGCGCTCCTTGGTAGCCAGACCAAAGTCAGCAAGCTTGACAGTACGCCCACCGTCCTTCACCAGGATGTTCTCGGGCTTGAGGTCGCGGTGGTAGATGCCGATGGAGTGGCAGTACTCGACTGCGTCCAGAATCTGAAGGAAGACACTGCGGGCGAGTTCATCGTCACCAGTGTAGACTTCCTCCTCGGTAATCTTAGCGAAAAGATCACCTTCAGGACAGAACTCCATGATCACATAGGTGCAGTCTGGAAGGTCCAGAATCTCATGGAGGCGTGCGACGTTCTGATGTTGGCTTGCCTGCCAATGAAGCTGGATCTCCCGTTGCTGGAAGCTCTGCTGGCGCGGTTCCAGACCGACCTTGTTAAGCGTCTTAACGGCGTACTCGACGCCATAGTAGTCGACGGCCTTGTAGACTACGCCATAGGCGCCGAATCCAAGGACTTCTGTGAGGCGGTATCTGTTGTCGATGGTCTCCCCGATTCTATCAAGAGGTTGTGATGTGCATGTTGGCTTTGGCGACGCAGGTGGGGTAGGGAGCATAGTGTGGGAGGAGAGTTCGTAAGTAGGCGAGAGAGTCGAAGAAGCAGCGCTTTTCCCGAGAGAACCACTTGCTCGACCGGAAAACTAAAATCGCATAAGATGTTGGATATGTCGATATATGGCGGGGTCGGCGAGGTATATTAAACTCCGGATCTGAGTAGCGTGTCCAGAGGTTCGGCTGTGAAGAAGGCGGATTGACTAAAACGGTATAAAAGGAGCAGGCGTTGAAGAGTCAAAAGACAAAGGACCGTGAAGAAACGTTGGACGTGAACGTTGAAATCAGTTTTGAGGTTTGAGGTGTCGTTTACAATGCTGTACGCGCGGGAGGGTGACCGTTGTATGGGAGGTGAAATGGTGCTCCTATTATTGAGGAATGGAGTATGACGAACGAAAACGGTGGTCAAGCATTCGACAGTAGCGTCAAGGCTAAATTGAGATCCACTCTTTTCGCACGTTGAAAAAGCCACGGCTTGGGTACGAAACGACTTGGAAGGGTACCAAAGCGCCCTCCCCCCCTCCTGGATGCCGCGCAGGCTCGCACCAAGGTTAGCGCACAGGATGGCTCGTTACCATGCACACTGCGTACGCTAGCGGGCGGCAACTAGACAAGGGTGTGGCAAGGCAAGAGCTGCCACCGAAGTTGCCTAGTGTCAGTTGGACCAGGCTGCACTACTCGTAGGGCAAGCATAAGCGTCCAGTGTGTGGCCCAAAAGCAAAGACCCGATTGATTCGCAGGCGTGCAAAGAAGATTGACGCAGTGGCGATCCCTCCTGCATCCGTCGTCCTTCGTTGGCTGCAGACTGACCTTTGTGACCCATCCGTGGCGGGTGAAAGGTTGGTTCATTTTCGCTGGACTCTGCCCCCTTGGCAACGTAATCTCGTTGATTCCTTCCCAGACACGCCAGTCTTCCCGCTTGTGCAGTGCAGGATCTGCCTACACGACAGGCTCACCGTACCGACCGACGCCTCTCCAATCCATCACTTTATGCAATGATTGACATGGACATCGTTTCGCTGGCGTCCCGATAAGCAGCAACAAAGGAGTTTTAGGTCACTGGCCCTAAACAGTACCTACCAGGATTGCAATTTTACACAAGGTGCAATAGCTGACGATCATTCAATCTTCAAACGCTCCTGACTGGCCGGCGTTATGCTGAGCCACGATTTGTCCTCTGGTAGTTTTTCTCTTTGCTCGTGTCTGTGCCGTGGAAAAGGCAGACGTGGCAGACTTCGGCGGTAGGCGGGATAGCAGTGGCGTAAACTAAGATCTGGCTCGCCACCAGTAGGCAATCAAACATGGACATGTCCGAGCAGATTTGCGGCTTGCTGCTTGTGTCAACCATTCCAATGTGTCAAAGGGTGCAATAGTGAGAGCACGATCTGTGCTTGTGCGTGACGCTGTGAGCCCTCACTAGCTTGCGCGGCAGGCAGAGTCCCTCGATCCAATGTTGACCGTTCCCAGAGGAATGCGACCAGAATAACTCTGTTTAGCGGAGTTGACTCTCAGATCAGGTCAAGATTTGCAACAATTGGCACGCGCCGCAAGCCAGCTTGTACCGGCAGTCTCGCTCGTCTGCGTGGCAGTGAGTGGAACCGCTCGGGACGGAATTGGCTGCCAGGCAAAAATTGGACTCACAGAAGCCCTGGCGCCAGGTCCTTCGATTTATTAGTAATACTCACCAAAATCGAAGGGGTCGGCGGCCTTAGCCTTAATTCTGATATCCCTTTGCTACTGGCTATGAAATAAAGCTATAGTTATTAGTGTAATTAAGTAATATTTAGCTTCTAAAGGTATACTAAAATTGCTTATAGCTAGCGTTAATAAAGGTTACTTCTTGTAGTTTACCTTTAATTCTCCTCCTCTAGCTCTAAGCTCTTATAATCTACTAAGTACTCTTTTTAATAAGTATCTATAGAGGATTTCACTAGCTCTAATATAGAGAATAAAGCTAGATATACTACTTGTAAAGAGATTAAAGCTATAATACTAGAGAAGGAGCTTAAGGAGCCTATACTAGTACTAGAGGTAGTAATAACAGATAATTTGCTAGGTAATAATCTAGCCTTTAAGCTAATCTAGATTAATTATAAAGATTAAGAGGTATATCTTCTAGAGAGTATTAAGGTAGAGAAGAAGAGTAATTAGCCTTTATATCTCTTTTAGCTCTTCTTTACTAACGAGCTATTTAAATATCTTACTAATTGTACTAATAAGTATACTACTTTAAGAGATACTAGAGTACTAACTACTTCTATAAAATCGCTACGAAAGTAGAAGCTAACTTCTAAGAGTAAACTAATAATCTAGTTAATATAAGTTATCTATTTTAACCTCTACTAATAGTTACTAATTACTAAGTATTAGAGTTATAATTCTTAAAGGCCTTAGTATAAAATAACTTAATATCTATTATTTAAGTACTTCTAGTAGTTAAAGTACTTCTTCTATATTTATAATAACCTTATACTAGCTAACTTACCTTAGTAGTAATCTATCTTTAATAAGGTAAAAAAGCTAGCTAAATACCTCTTAGAGAGGTAAAGGTACTATATTATACTAGCGAGTAAAGTTACTATTAATAAGGCTATAGTAAGGTTTACTAGTTAATTAAACTATACCTATCTAATAAAGAATAAGCTAATTACTTAAGGCTATAAGATCTTATTACTCTATAAAAGAGACTATACTTATATCTTCCTCTTTATAAGTTACTCTTCTTTGTACTTTAGTCTTCTAGCTAAGAGACTACTAGAGGTAAGAGATATAGAACTCTTATAAACCTTATAAGTAGTAATTTACCTTATATAATAATTGCTAAAGATTAACTAGAGATTTACTCTTTATTATAATAATCTCTTCTCTAATATTCTTCTCTTTATTAGTCTCTAGAGGCTTAGTATTAGTATAACTAGTACTATATAACCTACCTCGAAGTTTTATCTAAAGAAGTATAGCTAGATTAATAAGAAGAAGTTATACCTTAACTAGGAGAGATTAAGTATAATTATAAGCTCTTAAATAACCTTATAAACTACCTCTTTACTTCTCTAGATAGAGGACTTAGTTTACTTAATTCTATAGTAAGATTATTTTCTTATAAGGTTCCTTACTATCCTTTATAAGCCTCGTAATCTTATTAAGGCAATCCGCTAGTAGCTAGTAGTATATTACTAAGATAGGTAGTTTAAAGAGTAAGTTTAAAGTATATAGAGTAAGACTACTAAGAAGGTATTAAACTTACTAGTAGTAGTAGTTAGATATAACTACTTTATAGAAGTAGTAGATATTATTAACTAATATAGAGTATTATATTTGCTTTAATTAAGAGTCTTATATAACTAGATACTACTCTTCTTCTAGCTCTTAGAGTACTCTATTATTAATATCTTTTAGATATCTACTTAGCTCTATAGTAACGAAGTTAAGTATAGCTACTATACTATCTACTACTTCTTCTACTACTAATTAGCTTAGTCCTTACCTATAAAGAGTATAAAGCTAATAGATACTAAGTAACCTTCTAATCTAATATAGATATAAGTAAGAGCTAGAAAGGTTATAGTTAGTAATACTAAAAAAGTATACTACCGAGGCTATATTATAAAGAGTATAAAGCTACTACTAGAGTATCTCCTCTAACCTTATAGTTATTAATTAACTATAGTCTTAACTATTATATACTACTTTTACTATTACTATTTTTATATTAATAGTCTTAAAGAGTATATACGAAAGATAAATAGAGTTTGCTTAAGGTGTAATAAAGCGCTCTATATATAAGACAAGTGCTTTAAGCGATTTCACTAACCTTATACTAACTCATGATAAACTTCATTATTATTTATATTAATCTATAGCACTTAACTCTAGCTTTATCTTCCGATTATTCGTAGCTAAAAAGGGGATCATTTCGTAAAGTTATTACACCTTAAAGATTGCTCTTTGTCAAGCTTAGAGAGGCTGAAGTACTCCGCCAAGAGTGATCAACGAGGATCGGCGAAGTGCTCCACTGGCCAGAAACGCACGAGGGGATGACATGGAGTGGATGCGGGTCATGATTGGGCCTTGCTGCATGATGCAACAAAGGCGGGCCGGATTCAGACTCTCCTTTCAAATCTGGGATGGCTGTTCGCGTGATCCTTACCGCGCCGACCGTGTGCAGCCAGAAGCAGAGACAACAAGGAGAAGGATTCTGATAGGCTGACATGCACTAGGAGGAAACCTCGAATCGGGCCAATCAAAGACAGCGAGTCACTCCGCCAGTCGTCAATATTGCAGTCGTGGGTCTCAGCCACGTAGAAAGTCACATCCGGCCATGTGATGGACGATGGAAATTTGACCGAGATAGAGATTGTCAGGCGGGCCAAGTTTGACTGCAACTGCCTTTCCATGTACAGTCAAGGTACACTGTTGTCCCAACCCAGCCTCCATCAAAGCTGTTTACCGTCCCACGAGCTGAGAGCGCGTTTACTTTCGAGCGATTACAGCTGTAATCGTTTCTTGATTGTGGGGATAATCGCTGTAATCAAAACGCGTTTACGTCTGTAATCGGTTTACAGACTTGATCGACACGTTTACGTCCCTTTCTCGTAAGGTTAGCTTAGAAGCACGGAAGAATCTGTAAACATCTCTTGACACGATTACAGACCGATTACGAGCCACACCTGTAGCAAAATCGCCCTTTTCTTACGTTGAGCTACCTGCTTTTGAGCCGACCCACAACGGAGACTGTCGAACTCTATTCGACTGTCGATCATAAACGATTACACTGTAATCGGATTACAAAAGTAAACGCGCTCTGACTCATGTCGGCCTGTCAAGCTGAGACAAGCGGTGCATGGGCACGTAAACTACCAGGAGCATGCTTTTTTCTGCATGGTCCAGCCTTCCTACTGCGCCGCCAGGAGGCAGCTGAGCACGGAGAAGGCGGTGGCGGTCAATCCGCACTCCAGGCTGCAGAGTACGAAAACGACCATCCCACAACAAATGTCATACGACCATCCGGTGAATCATAGATGCAAATTTGCAAATCGGATCGTGTTTTTGTCGACAAGTGTCATGTATCCTTGAGAGGGTTTCCTGATGAACGAGCACTATGGAAACCTTGGCCGTCACAGAATTAGCGAAGCAAATGATCGACGGCCTCATTTGCGCTAAACCTGATTCAATAGATGACTGCTGCCGGCCAACCAGGCTGGAGTGGAAATTCCTTGACCTGCCGAGCGCCGCCTGTCATACTGTACGAGTGGCTGTCACTCGCTGGGGGAGATGGCGCAACAAGCCGGGGACGGTGTGTTGGGCCAGTTCGTGCGACGACCGCACCGGCCAGCTGACCGCATCGAATTTTCGTCAGGGGTTGGGTTTTCCTACCAGTGGTGTGAGCAAACGCTGGTGCATTGTCGATCACCAGCCGAGCTGCTTCTCTGCTTGTCTCGAATTCTGCCCTCTGCAGGTCGGAGGCAGGGGTTGCAGGGACTGTTGGCTCGCGCGCGTCACCTGTGGAGGGCGGGTCACACGACACGTCTCATGAGACTTGACGTCGGGCGGCATTGCAGATCTGATGCTGTTGTTCCATCGTCCACGAACTGGCTTCTAACGCTGTACGTTCAAAACGGCCGGGTTGGAGGAATGAGGCAGGCGGCAAAGCAGTACCGTGAGACTTGGTCAAAGCATTTGTTGTGGGTGCCAATTCACACTATCAACTACCAGGTTGTGCGGCAAGCTATCGGAGGCAAGTTCGTCTATCCTTGTTTGCAGGGTGTATGGAAGTCTCAATTCTTTACCTTGATGCTGGATGTGCATGGTCAATGTCTATGCTTGCCTTTCAAGACGCTTGTCCATGCAATAGATCCACTGCTCAAGTGCACGGCTTTCGTTGCTTCTGCGGTCCTGCATAAGGAATGCGATGGAGCATCCTAAAGCTTGCTGCATTCGCACTGTGGTAGTACGAAGGCGAGAACCGGCGATGATGCCGATGCTCAGTGTGCCGTGCCGTCCAGTCCAGCAGTCATTTTCGCCTCCTCGTGCTGTGTAACATCCCATGCGACTGTGCCACCATGTGTGCTCAGCCTGCAGTC
This sequence comes from Elsinoe arachidis, assembly GCA_013372555.1. NCBI lineage: Eukaryota > Fungi > Ascomycota > Dothideomycetes > Myriangiales > Elsinoaceae > Elsinoe > Elsinoe arachidis. Next base: position 3,406,829 of record JAAPAX010000001.1, read on the forward strand.
ATGGTGATGGGATGCTGCGTAGCCCGCAATGGGAGGCGGGGACGGCTCCCTCGGGTGTGCATAGTATCCACAGTAGCGGGCGGCTGAAATAGACAATGCGAGACAATTGGCAACGCTGTAAGAGCGTCGCAGACAAGCTCATTATTGAAGGGTGTGTGTGCGTTTGCGGGTTCGACAACGGTTATGGTGGAGTATGCGTGGCTATCCTTTCCACTCTATGTTCTGACCCTGGCCATCATCAGATGTTGCACAACTCCGAGCACTTGTGCCAATAGTGGTAGTGGTAGTATAGATCTTCTCGATGATCGGTTGCCTGGTGATCTTGTGTGAATGTTGGACACTGTACGTCTGGTATTCCAAAAATCGTTGCAATATCGAAGCTTTCTTCCCGTTGTCTCTCACCCAGGTTGTCAACGAGACATGGATGTTTTGATGTATGATGTATTTCCCTCGAGACGAGAGACATGACAGGTGTTACATCCAACAGTTCTATCGTGTGTTGGATGGATCAGAGTGTTGGCTTGATTCAGCTCTATTCGCTATAAGCATGTTCATTGAAGCCGTTGCCACATGAAACTACCAGTGGCTAATCGGCTCCGCTTGTTTCGTATGTCTCAATATCTGTATTCCCGACACAACCTGGTAACGTGCTCCGGATATGACAGCCTCTGTCTCAAGATGCGTATTGGTCGCCGTTTACGTCGAGCAATGCTGGTAGTGAAATGGTTTGTTTCCAACTCCCCTCGTTAGGAACTGCTGACCATGGATCTGTGGCGTTTTCGCCGTTTGTGGACATTACTCAGACATCATTGATCTGCTCAATCGTGAATATCAGTAGATCTACACCTCCTGTTGAGCGATTGTTGATGCGGCTGAAACGGCATTCGCGCTGTTCGGCACGTTTGCAGAGATGGTCTTGTACAGTACACCAAGTATGAACGACCCGGCATGAAACGTGGATACTCACCGTTGACACTACTGCATATCGCTTCCGATCATCTTGCCGAGAGACGCTCTGTTCCTCAAAGAAGGATTTGATCAGTCGATTGCCAATACGAGACCGGTATTTCATGCAAGAAAAGCTATGATATTCGTATGCGGTGGGTCAAGTAAACAGACTGATCATCAAGTATTGGTTTGTTTCATTCGTGAGCTTATGTGCCTGACTTATGCAGACCTGTTTGCCGCAAGATGTACAGACGGGCCACGTGTGTTTTCGTTCTTGCTGTCATCTTGATCCAGTCTTGATCCGGTGTTCCGTCTTATCTTGCCTTTGTGGGAGGCACGGGCTGTGCAGCAGATCGATTGATGAACCCGTGCCGGAGCGCCTCATTCGGACTGATTCTTCTCCCGGGGTCAACGGCAAGGCACTTCTCAAGAAGATCAGAGAAGAGGTTCAGCTCCTTGGTCTCCGCGATGCTGAGGTTCTTTGCACTTGCAAAGACTCGAGCCCTGATCTCCTTGTTCGGGACAGTGCGGACAATGTTCATGGGTCGAACAACGTCTTTGCGTGTGACAGGGTCATATTCCTGACTGAGGAAGGTGCCGTTTGGCTCGAAATGCTGGTCCCAGTACTCTGCCCTCTTCAGGACACGGTTCGGTATCTTTCCACGGCATTCCATGATGGACTTGAGCATCTGATTGTTACTACCTCCAGTGAATAGGATCCGTCCGGTGTAGAGCTCGAAGAGAGTACATCCAATGCTCCACATGTCCAATGCGTAATCACCTTTCAGACCCAACATGATCTCAGGACCCCGGTAGAAGCGTGACACCAATGTATCGGTGATTTCGCTGTCCTGTGCATCGAAAGCTGAGCCCAAGTCGGCGATCTTGAGCTGGGAACGATTTTCGTTGACCAGAACATTGTCAGGCTTCAGGTCGGCGTGTATGATCTCACACTTCTTGAGCAGACTGAGTCCAAGAAAGATCTGCTGTGCGTACGCTCGAACGGCTTTGATATTGATACCCACATCTCGACCAAACTTCTTGAGAACTTCACGCAGATTGATGCTCAGATTCTCGAAGACCATGCAGAGATGACCCTTGTGCATGAAGTGCCTCTCCAGACGGATGACATGGCGTTTGTCTTCCGGATCAGCTTCGGCCAGCTTCTCAAGAGTGTGGATCTCTTTGAGACCTGCTCGATACATCGATTCCTGCTTGCGAATGACCTTGATGGCCACAGTGTTGCCAGTACGGTTGTCTGTGGCACGTACGACAGCCGAGAATACACCTTTGCCGAGGTTGGAGTGGACTTGATAGCGCTTGTCGAGAAGTTCGCCGAGAATGATGCGGTAGTACCCTTCTGGATCATCCCAATCATCAAGCATACTCTGGTCCAGCTGCTTGCCATTCAGACCACTGACAGCCTGAATACCATCATCCTCTGGTTTAGACACGGCTGTGGGACTTTCAATCTCGACGTCATCGGCAAACATGTCGAAGCCGTCATCGTCATCTGCTTGCTTGACCGGTCGTTCTGTAGAACCATTGTTGACGTCTCTGGACCCTAGAGCAGTCTCGTTGGCGTGCTTCGAGAGGACACGATCTTCTTGCATGTCCATACTCGGGTCATAATCGGCCGCCGAAGGTCCTTCTTCCTCCTCCGTGCCAACATTGTGTTTCGAAGCATCGTTGGCAAGTTCAGCGTCGTCAAGGACAGCAATGTCAAACGGCGATCCTGGGGATTTCGCTTGTGGAGTGGACGGTGAAGTTGATTGCGGAGATGCAGGATTAGGAGATGAAGGGGTACCCGGGGTGGAAATCGTGCTATCCTTTGGTAGAATGGCCATATCGCTAGGCGTAGCTGTTGATTGCACTGTAGATGCATTGGCCTGCAAGACCTTCTGCACCAGTGGGGTATCTCGGTTGTGCTTCGCTCTCAATGCTTCTCTGCGTTTGCGACGTTCCTCAATCAACGTAGCTTCGTCCTTTGGCTGAGCCGGCTCGACGTCTTCGACGACATCCTGTTGTGCTCTTTGCATGGTTAGCTGTGGCTCAATCTTCCAAGGATGAATCTCATACCCATCTGCAGGTCCACCTCCTGACAGTGGTTTCTCGCCTCGAAGACTCAAGCCTGGGTCACTGCGAAAAGGTTCAGCGGTCTTCTGCTTTACCGCCGTTCGATCATGAGGGTCAAGCTTGGAACGTTCCTTACTTGCTGCCGAGTGGGAGTCGTACCCTCGAGCATCTCGATATCTTGTCGACGAGCCGTTGTGATCATCATAACTCTTTCGGCCGTATTTGTCGTTGTGGTTCGAGCCTCGGCGTCCGTCCCTGCGCGAATCATATTCACGACCGCCACTCCGCACTTCGCCGTCCTCATAATGGACCTTGAAGCGTCTTGGGTCAGAGTATTCACGATCTCTGTCGTCGTCTGGGTACCTCCTCTTCAGGCCTTGGGACCCTTGATCAAATCGTCTTCGGTCCGGACTGCCAGCTCTGCTAGAGGCGCTGCGATCGTCGTAGTCGAGTCCGTCGGAATCATGGTCGGAGTAAAGAGGTCTTGCTGACCCCGACTTGTGTGATCGAGGTCTGTCATGTCCGTTAATTTTTTGTTCTCTGCCAGACTTTTGCGTCGTAGTTGCCTTCGTCTCCACGATCTCGCCCTCAGATGCTGAGCTGTATCCCATGATCGATGCTCGGACACGGGATCTATAGGTCGAAGAAGGACACAATGTTAGCCTCAGGTTCTTCAATGTTGGTGTTGCTGATCGATTCGAGCCAGCAGAGCAGGTAGCGGTCTCACAGTATGAGTCCTTGCAGGAATTTGCAGGTTGAAGCTACTGCATCCCTGAATTGATCGCGGTCTGTACGACCAAGTATCGAGGTCGTTGCGAATTGCTACATCAAAGTTGTCGAAGTGAAGCGAAGACATGAAGTCACATCGAGGTCTGGGCATCCAGGACCCACTTTAACTTTTTGTGCTTGTTGCGGCCGAAGTTGTGGTCTTCCTCTCCCTTCACATGGCAGTTTCTCGGAGAGTGATCATGATACCTAGGAATCATCGTCCTACTATCAAAACGCTGTGCCATTCTGCGAGGATATCTCCTGGCAACGCGCATCGCAGTCGTGAATGGACCAGATGTCGAAGCACGTCCAGCAACAACAATACTGAACTTCGGCCCCAGCAGGTCCAAGGTCAACAGCCACGAAGTTTGACATACGATCAGATAGTGGAGCTTCAGAACACACCAACACCGCCACTCAAGGCAAGGGATCCGGCGAAGAATCCGCCTATCCTCGCCATCTTTTTTGCCTCCATAATTGGCATTCCGCCTCTAGTCTACTACTATTGGCAATATCGGGAGGAGCACATGAAGCAGAAGAAATTCGCCATGCTCAAGGATATTCAGGCACGTGCTGGCAAGGCTGGATGACATCGTGGTCAGCAGCATATCACATCTCGGAAGAAAACTCGACTTGTGTTCTTATCTCAGGATTTCTCAGACTTCCTACCATGTCTTACGACGAGTATGATACCTCCACTCCCACACCACCAAAAAGTCGATCCCTATTTCTCAGATCCAGTCTGCCGCCAATGCTCACCAGGAGCTCATTAATCCTACCCTCCCAAAGGACCCCAATTTTCCAATTCTGATCCACGTTCGCCTTCAACACGCTCTCGAACTCTTCAGTTGCCGTCGCAAAGTCATCACTGTGTCTGCGCCAGTCCGATCTCAGCAGTCTCCTAGCCCATGCGGTCTCAGCATCACCGAGCTTCCGTCGCCACAGCTCCATTCCTAATTGGACATCAGACTCGTAGCTGTAGAAGTTGAAGTTGAAGCGAGAACAGAAGGCGAGATCGTCAACAGCTTGAACGGCATACGATGAGGAAATGCTTCCCATCAACGGATTGAAGGTCAAGGTCATGATGTACGGGAAGCCAGGATGTGTCGGAAGGGTGGCGAAACGAATGGCGGTGGACATGCCGCCTGACTTGTTGAGTGGCGAGAAGTAGACCTCACCACCGGCACTTAGTCGGCCATGATGGTGGTCTGAACCGGAGAGCAATGGATGTTTCGAAGCAAACAGTGGGGTTTCCGCAGCCGCCGTGCCTGACGCGACGTTTCGAGGGTCGAAGCCAAAGTTGTACAAGCCTCTGAATCCCAGAAGCGAGCTGTCGGTACTGTAGAGCCACTCTGTCGAGTACTTGCCCCGGTCTTCTTGCAGGATAGCAAGCACGTTACCACCGTTCGGTAGATTGGCGTCCGATACACATGATAATCGCAGAAGACGAGTTGGCGTAATGCGGCGCAGATAGAGTGCATGAAGGGTAGATGCTGGCAGAAACAAACGTCCATAGAGCAATGTATCCTTCTTGTCGGTTGGCCTGTACCTTAACTTGTATGCTTCTCCAGGCTGTACGAGCTCTCGTAATCTGCGATATCCAGGTACCAGATGCCGCAAGTACACCTCGTGACTTTTTGATGGTATCCTCAAGGGGAGCGAAGAGTACAGGAACGAGACCGAGCCATCGACCACACCCTTGCTACCTAGCGCATATGAAGTGGCCAAGTTGGATGATGACAAAGAAGAAAGGTTCAACGTCAGTCCGTGTGGTGTTTGGAAGTCCAGAAGAGCATTTGCGGTCGCCGTGAGCGTGCCATAGAAGTTGTCGCGGTTCCATCTTGTCGTCCCGTAAAAGGCGTTCTGGACGTAGTCCATGTATTGGAGCATGTCGACTGATCAAGACCATTGTCATTGACACGACATGAGGTTCTTCATGCCGTCCACGTCAGCTGCAAAACCCAATCCAGTGTTGCAACCGCCATGTCGTCGCCAAGGATATCATACCCAAGCATGACTCGTTTTACCTTATCGATAGCGAGACCCGACTCAAGATCCATAATTTTTCTCTGCGCCGACAAACTCCGCAAGCAGATCGACCTCGCATTGGAACCGCTCACAACTCGCACCCTCCCTCGATCCGGACGACTTCTCAGCACACCTCATACACAGAGAAAAATCCATTTATAAACTCCGACACACCCAACACCTTGCTCTCCTCACCGCTAAAATGCCCAAATCCAAGCGCTCCAAAATCGTGCACCTCACCAAAGTCCAAAAAAAAGACAAAGACCAAAAAGCACTCCTCTACACCTCAATCCGCGAAGCAGTCGACACCTACGCCCGCATCTTCATCTTCTCCGTAGCCCACATGCGCAATACCTTCCTCAAAGACGTCCGGCAACACTTTTCCGACTCGCGCATCTTCTTCGGAAAGACGAAAGTCATGGCAAAAGCGCTGGGCTTAACCGTCGAGGAAGAAGCGGCGCCTGGGCTGGCAAAGTTGGCGGGGTTGGTGGATGGGAGTGTAGGGCTACTGCTCACGGATCGGTCGAAGGAGGAGGTGAGGGGGTTTTGTGAGGGGTTTGCGGAGATGGATTTTGCGAGGGCCGGGGTCAGGGCGACGAGGGAGGTGACGGTGCCGGGGGGCGTGGTGATGAGTAGGGTGGGAGAAGTGCCGGTCGAGGATGATGTGGCGGTACCGCATAGTTTGGAGGTGACGTTGAGGAAGTGGGGGATGCCGACGAGGTTGGACAAGGGGAAGGTGATGTTGGATCAGGAGTGGACGTTGTGTAAGGAGGGGGAGGTGTTGAATAGTCATCAGACGGCGTTGTTGAAGGTGTTTGGGATCACGATGGTGGAGTTCAAGGTGAGGATCAAGGCTGTGTGGGATAAGGAGACGGAGGAGGTGGAGGAGTTTGAGGATGAGGATGCGGTTATGGAGGAGGGTTGAGGGGAGACCTTGTATCAAGCGTTTCAAGATTCATCCACGGCATGGTATGGCTCGAGGAGAAGCGACAGGTCCTCGATTTCCAGGCTCAAAAGGGAACATGAGCTGAAGGAGCACTTCATGACCACAGCATAGCATATCGAAGCATTTGCAGCATAGAACATGGAGGGATAAAAAGTTGTCATGCAGAATCACTTCCATAGCTGTCTTATCTATGGCTACTTCATATGCCATGAAAAAACCGCAGTACGCCGACCCAGACCATGCTTTTCGCGCTCCATCTACGACTCGGTAGTGAGCTTGGCCTTGCCGTTCGTGACCTTCACACCCAACTGCTTCGCCTTTGAGACAATCTCGATCCTCTTTCGCGATGAGACGGCGCTGGCAATCCTGGTTTTCATTAGTGCTTGCCCTGACTGCAAAGATTGCGGTCCACGTACTCGGCGGCGAATGTGCGGTTGTGCATAAGGAGGAGCTCGACATCGCGGACGTTGTTGACGAGGAAAGCCTTGTGGCCGGAGGGCATAAGGTGGCGGGTCTTCTTGTTGGAGCCGTAACCGATCTAAGATCCATTCCGTCAGTCCTCGGTTCTTGTCCGTTCAATGTCCCACAATACAGTCCTCTTTCTCTTTCTCGTTCCGTAGATCTGGATGTACACACCTTTGGCATGACGGCTTGGCCCTTGAAACGTCTCCTAACCCTGTTGTCGATACCCTTGGGCTTCCTCCATGATGCTGGAACACATTTGAAGCGGTCGGACTGGTGACGCCAGAAGTGCGCAGTGCCTGTAATCGCAGAATGTCAACGTTTGACCTTTAAGCGCTTCCGTCCATTTTCTCATGCTGTTCGTGGTCGCTAGAGAATTTCGTGGTGCCTCGGAGACGGGATTGACGTACGCTTCTTGACGATGGGGACGTGTTTCTTTGCGACGGCCATCTTTGCGATATGTTAACTCGGGCTCGATTCAAGCGGTATCGAGAATAATACCTTTGTCGATTTGTCGTTGCGGTTCTACAGTGATGGCGCAAATCCTGTCGTTCGAGAAGATCTGAAGTTCAAAATCCAGACAAGCGGGTGTGGGCGCCAAGAATTATCACGCACGGACCTTTTCGCTGTCCCCATCACACAACTTCAATCCATGGTCTGGCAGGCTGGAGTGCAAGAAACGTACGCAAATTATCTATTTGTCATACCTGCTTTCGACTTGTAGAATTATCTTCGTTATTTGCTCCATGCCAGCTCGACGGCCTTGACCGGAGACAAAACCAACCTCCTCGCTATGCTAAAACGATTTCATGACGTCGTGAACACACGATCTCTCACTGCGCAGTCAATGCGGGCAGACCTCGTGTGAGCATCGCAGACCCCTTGCGTGACTTTGCTCGTGAGGTTCTCAGCATCTGCGGCGGCGGCGTTGCCGGCTGCTGCGGTCTCTGTTCCTCTTCGTCGTGGTTCTTCTCCGGCCTCTCTTGCCAATCGACATTGGCAGTACCTGTAGGAAGTACAGGTTGTGCTACTTCAGGCTGGTCCGACAATACCGTCACGATCTCATCGCGCTCCTTGTGCATCTTCGAGGCTACGGAGGTATCTGGTATTGGTACACGTTCGTCCTCTTCGATCTCTACGCCCTTCGTCGGTGTTGCGACTTCAACGCCAGCCCCAAGGACTTCCGTTGTGTCCTCTCGCTCAGGCAGTGGCATGTCAGATGCCGGGAGACGTTCATAGAAAAGCATGAAAACGCCACCCTGCTCCAAGACCTCATCCTCCGTCACTTGGGACACATCATCGTCGCTCAGTCGCCACCATTGTTCTGCCTTCTTGTGATGCTCCTCGTCTTGAGCAGCGTCGTCAGGATCGGCACGATGTTGTCGGTAACAGACATAATGTCCATTCTCGTGCCGACCGTAATGGGTCACAACAGCGCGGAGAACATAGTCAGGGGATGCTTTGGGAGGTAGACCGCGGTGTTGAGACACGAGAGACTGACCCGGTGTCAAAGGCCATGACTCGAAAGAGCCGGCTTCGGATGGTTGATCCTGTCCTAGTGTCCATGGTTTCAAAGAAATGTATTTTGGATAGTCGACACGTGCCATATTCTTTCTCAGAGCACCAGTCATCTCATCAAAGATACTGCGATTGACATGTATCGTGAGCGACTTCGGTGGCCGAGCCAGAACGACTTGTTTTGTCTTCGTACTCGACACCTTAGCATCCTTAGTGATTGCGCACCTCTTGACTGCTTGGTCCGAAAATTCGCCGTCCTCGATCGCCTGGCGGACAGCCTGTAGTCTCTCCGAGATTTGTTTTTGAACTGCGTCAGGCAGTATCGTCGACGGCTTCGCTGAGTCTCCATTGCCTGATGCCGCAGCGTTATCCGTTCCCAAAAGTGCTTGCAGTCGCTGCTCTTGACGCTTGAATGTGCAGCTCAGGCACTCCACTCCATCGATGTTCTCAAGGTTGGTATAATCGTCCAGAAGGTTCTCAAGTGAGAATCGGTATCCAGTACCAAGAGAAATAGTCAAACAATTAAATGGTAAGAGCGTGAGTCCTTCAGAATGGCCACAAGACGTGCACCCAACACGCTGCCCAAGTAATCCTTCCAGTGGATTTTCTGTGACCTTTTCAGGTATGTTGTCCTGCTTTCGCTCCCCCTGTGCGATTTCATTGACCACTTCCAATCCTGCGTTGTCGGTCTTCGAGCCAAGAACCTTCTTGAGATCCTTCTCAACGTCGTCTAGTATCCGAGAATAGTATTCTTGCGCATCTTGCTGTTGCCAACTTGACATGGACTTCAACTTTGCGGGCGTCCATATTCGCTTGCCATTATTTCCCAGTGAGGTAAGATCCTTTGTCAGCGTATGCAAAGAACCAGTCGTGCTTGTCGCGTCGTCGCTGAGGAGGGCCATCGATGTATTCAGGAATCTGGCGAAACTCGGAAGGGACGAAAGGCCCTGCAAAATACTGTTCTGATAGCAGGAATTGTCCCAGTTACCCAGACCGGGTGGCTTGTCTGATTTGGCCGGAGCACTCGCGTTGTGTAGACCTTTCAGGTTTTGGAGACCTATTGGCATGTTCGGCACGCCCGAGCCTAGTCGTAAGACCTGCCTCAACGCATCGCTCTTTATTGCCCTCATCTCACTTCTCGTTTCTGCCTGTGAAATACTGGTCTCGACATCGACTGCCATGCCAGTCGCTCGACCCAGTAATTGTATCAGCTGGATCGGGATGACATGGATCGTAGCATTCCAGAGCAGTTCGGCGGGAGACAGGATCGCCAGGTCGAAGTGCTTGACGAAAACGTGAAAGGCGTAGATGAGAGCAAATCCAAGGGCAGTCCAGGTCTGCAGCGAGTACCTCACTTCAGCATTATCATCGAGCCTGATATGCCGGAAGCCACGTTCTCCATCAAGGACACGGTAGCTGCTCATGGTTGTATGCGCATGCCTGCTTGCGCCGCTGAAACAAGTGGTTTCGGCGTTCTTGATATGCGTTCGATCTTGTTGTCCAAGTAGCTGTGTCAATATATGGCTGTACCGTTTCGCACAAGTCCAGTGACAGAGGCTTTCTACTGACAGGGTGATGTAAGGTGAGAATGATTTGAGATGGAGGAAGCAAGACGCTGGCAAATTGAAGAACAAAGCCGCGCGAACTGTCCGCGAGTCAGCGATCTGCCGCTAGAGGCGACGATCCGAGCTGTTGTACTTGGCAAATCAGATCGAGAGACGTGTGTTTCATTTAGAGAGTTATAATAACTGATTATCTACTATGCATATGCTAACTTATTAGTAGTAGTCCTTTAGTACTAGAGAAGCTATACTAGCCTTTAAGTTATAATACTCCCCCTCTAGTATAGATTATTAAAGCTAAAGAACTAGTCTATTATATATAACTAAAGTAATTAGGTTATTACTTTATTTTATATACTTGCTTATAATTGTTAGTTTAAGCTAATTATTAGTAATTGTTTACTATTAATTGCTTTACTAAGTTAGTAATAATAGTAACCTTTAATAATAGCTAGGTAGCTATTATTTATATAAATAGTTTAGCTTATAAATCTCTAATAAAGAAGATATAAGTAACTAGCTAGCTTCTTTATAATTTCTCTTTTCTTTATTATACTTATAATACTATCTCTTAAGTTATATTAACTTAATTACTATTAATATATCTATAATCTTCTTTAATTATACTTAGCTCTCTTATATATTAGTATAGAGTAATAGTATACTCCTTTCTAAGGCTTAGATTATAATTATCCTTACTATGTTAGATAGAGCTATTAAGTCTTTTAGCCTTTTAGTTACTATAAATAGTATTATTAGTATCTTCTTCTTTCTTTACTTACTAAAAAAGTCTAATACTCTTTATTGTCTTTCTAGACTAGTATAGATACTTTAAGTTAAAGCGTTTACTAATAGTAATAGTACTTATAATATAGTAGTTCTAGTTAATACTTTAATAGCTAATAAGACTATTAATATTATAACTTAATATACTATAAATACTAACTACCTCTCTATAATTTTAATATATTATATAAGAGGTAGAACTATTTATAATAGCCTAACCTACTATAATATTAAGAATATAAATAAGACTTACTTTAGAAAGAACTTTAATACTTATATTATCTTCTAGTAGATTAATAGTAAAGTTTATATTAACTATATCTATTCTAATAAGTACTCTAAGTATAACTTCTAATCTTAGATCTCTAATAATATCTTTTTAAAGAGCTAAAGTATTACTCTAAGAAAGATTAAATTATCTACTAGTTCTTTAACTTCTACTAGTTCTTCTTTAACTTTTACTAGTTTCTTTTATAAATGTTATTCTTTTACTACTAGTTTTATATCTAATATAACTAGTAAGATTATTATAGATCTAGTTAGGGATATTAATATTCTAAAGCTAAGATATACTAAAGATAAGTTCTTTATCTCTACTTTTACTTCTACTAGATTTAAGCTAAATAATTCTAGTACTTAAAATAGATATATAGATAAGTTTAGAAAGTATATAGATAACTATAATACTATCTAAAGAAGGTTATTATATAGTAATAGAACTAATAGACCTTAGCTATATAGGTAAGGTCTAGAGCTTAAGGATTAAGAGAGAATTCTAAAGAGTATATCTAATATAAGCTTATCTTTAACTCTTAAAGGAACTTTACTTATAACTAAGTTTAATAATAGTAAAAGAAAGAGAAAGAAAAGAAGTAGTTTAGAGTCTAACTCTAAGAGCTCTCTATAGAAGAAGAAGTAAGTTTATTTTATAAGTATTAGTAGATAAGGTAAAAGTAGCCTTAGTAGTATAGGATAGTAGATAGTAAAGGTATTAAGGTAAAGAATAGTAGGTTTTACTTAGGTTTAAGTAGCTAGTAATATAGTAGAAGTAGCTATTTCCTTTCTCTTTTTTTAATAATAAAGTAGTAAGGAGCTATAATAAGCTTTTAATAAATAAGATAGCTTAATAAGTATAGTAGTATAGTAATTATACTTTAAATAATAATTATAAATAAGATTCTAAATAAGTATATAGTATAGATATATACTAAATAATTAACCTTATAATAATTATTAAAGAATCTTATTAGAAGACTTAGGCTTAGTAAGTATATTAACTAATTACTAAGTTATATTAATATACTCTAGTTTAATAGTTCTAAGCTTATATTACTTCCTATAGTAATAATTTCTTAGATTAATATACTTTAATCTCCTTAAGTTAGTATAATCTCTAGCTAGCTTAATAGCTAACTTATTATTAACAAAGATCTTAACTAGACTAAGGTTAATATTAGTAAGGAGTCTTAGTTTAATAACTAGATTTCTTAGCTAATTTACTTCTCTATAGGTCTTAGTTAATACTAGATATTTTACCTTAGTACTTAATAATACTATAATCTTTTAGAGTCTTAACTTCTAGATAATAAATATATTAAGTATATAGATAATAATTCTAGTAATTAATTTTAATATTTTATTATTACTAGTAAAGTTAGAGTTAGAGTAGGTCTAGATAGTATCTCTAAGTAATCTATTAGTTCTTTTAAAAGTTAGACTATACTTAATAATTCTATTAATATATCTCTAGATCTACCTACCTATAATAATATAAGCTACTAAAGGGTTCTATAAGAATCTAGCTAAATAATTAGTAGTATAGCTAATATTAAGCCTAGTATTATTAGTAAGATACTAAAGCTTACTAATAATTATATTAAACTTCTAATAGTTATTAGTATTAACTTAGCTATAATTTAGTTTATAGATTATATTAATTAGATATTTAACTATCCTTATATAGAGAAGATTATAACCTTTATAATCACGACTAGTAAGATAAGAGGTTAATTACATCTATTCGTTAAGATATCGAGACTTAGAAGAAGAAGAAGAAGACTAAAGTACAAAGTATACGTAATATCGAGAGTAGAGCAGCTAGAAGCCCGGGCTGCGATACCGAGATTACGTAATTAATCTAATATAGATCTAAACTAAATCTAGTTCGTATCTATCTTGTATTACTACTCTCTCTCTTAAGCGCGTTTACTCTTAAACGCTATTATATAGGTCGCTTATTAATCTAGCTTAGCCTTAGCTTATTCTTGTATATATCTAAATAGTCGCGTAGTACATTAGCTACCTCTTTAAGATTATTAATTAGCTACTAAGTAAGGTCTTCTAGATAGCTCTTCTAGCTTACGCAAGTAATAAGTTTATTATATAGTATATATATATTAATAATATTATCTATCTTATATTCCTCTTTACTATTAACCTCTATTAGTAGTAGTTTCTCGAAGGCTTAACCTAGTAGAGAGTCGTTTAGATACTTAGTAAGGAGGTTAGTATAAAACATAGAGTATATACGCTATAGCGTAGTTAGTAGATTAAGCTTATATACTAGCGGTAAGCGTTTCTCTAATACCTTATAGAGACTAACTCTTTTCGGTAGTAGCTTAGAGTTACTATATAGGTAGAGGTTCTTTGTCGATAGCTATACTAGATCGCTAACTTTAAACTCTATTAGTAGCTAGTGCTTGTTAGCTTATTCTACTATACGTAATTAAGCAATAGCAAGGTTAGCCTTAGTAATAGCTAGTGCCTCCTCTAGCTACTTAGCTAGCGTATAGATGTTAGCCTTATTAATTTTAGCCTTCCTTAATAGTGTATTAGATAGTAGTTAGAAACTTATTCTTAGCTTATATTCTCTTATTACTTCGAATAGCGATAACTTAGTACTATCTAAGAGGTTAGCATTTGTAGAGAATTCTATAACCGGTAGAATAAGTATCTAGTTACTAAAGTGTGTTATATACGAGTAGATAATTCGTTCGAACTCTTAGTTTATAACTTCTAATTAGCTGTCTATCTAAGAGTAGCTAGCTATAGATAGCTTAGCTTTAATCTTTAGAATTTAGTAGAGCCTATTCTATACGTCGCTAACGAACTAAGGGCTATAGTTAGAGGTAATACTATTAGGTAGGCTATATAGCTTCTATACGTAGAAGAATAATAGCTTAGTAGTCTTAAATGCCGAGGTACCTCTATTACTAGAGAAGCAAGAGATAAAGTGTTATTCCTTAGTTAGGTAGTTAACGACATATAGTACTACGTTATAGCTATCTACTAGAGGTAGACTAGTAACGAAGTCTATAGTAACGTGTTACTAAGGCCTTTCCGGAATAGGTAGTAGTAATAGAAGGCTAGTAGGTAGACTATAGCGAGCTTTAGAACGTTTATAGTTATAGTAGTTAGCAACGAACCTCTTTATATTACTATTGTACTTAGGGATATAGAAGGTTATCTTAATTATAGTAGCCGTCTTAGTAGCTCCTCTATAGGCGTAATCTTTCGAGGCGTAGACTCCCTATATAACCTTCGTAGCTATATAATAGAGAACAATTAATCGGCTGTCGGTCTATAGTATCTCCTTCTCGATAGTAACGTCGGTCGATAGTAACTACTTCCTCTTTAGGAAGGCTTCTATTATATAGTAAACGCTACGGACTAACTTAAAGTTAGAGTCTCGTAGGTTAGCTTTAGCTACTTCGTTAAATAGAAGTAAGGTTTACTCTTTAGAGGCAGAGATAGATACTATATAGGCGTCTAGTTCGGTAGACGAACTAGATAGCGAACTAGATAGCAAACTAGATAGCGAACTAGATAGCGAACTAGATTTTAGTCCGATAGCTAAACTAGATTTTAGTTTAGCTTAGATTAGTAATCTAGTTCGAATGCGACCTAGATTTAGTTTATTAATAATATATAGATTAAGCACCTTATATAGTAATAGCGTCTAGTAGAGATTAGAGTTCTCTTTCGAGTATAGTATATTTCTATTCCTCCTCGTAAGTACGTTAGCCTTGCTATTAGTAGCACTAGGCCTATATATAATCTTAAAGTTAAACTATACGAGGTAAAGAGCCTAGCGAGCTTAATAGTGTAATAGTTTCTAGGTCCTTATAAAGTATATAAGTAATTAGTAATTAGTAAGGACGTAGATAGCCTTATTAGATTAAGTACTTATAAGCTCGAGGGCCTATTCCTTAAAGGCTTAGACGATAGCTAATAGCTCTTTATTATAGATAGTATAGTTACGTTTAGCTTTGTTTATTAACTTACTAAAAAAGGTAATAGACTAGAGAATGTCGGACTTATTATATTAGAAGAGAATTCTAGCTATAGTAGTGTCGGAGACATCTGTTTCGAGAACTATCTACTTCGAGTAGTCGAAGTATACGAGGATAGGCGCGCTAGTAATAGTATGCTTTATATAGTTAAATATAGTAGTATACCTATCGTTCTATAGTATAGTATCCTTCTTAAGTAGATCGTTTAATAGCTTAGCGATAGAGCTAAACCTCTTAATGAAATAGCGATAATAGCTATAGAAGCTAATAAAGCTCCTAATCTAAGTAGTGTTACTAGAGGCTAGTTACTTCTATACTCTAATAGCTTCTACTTTCCTAGAGTCTATCTTAACTCTATCTTAGCTAATAATAATACTAAGGTACTTTACTTCTGTTAGGTAGAACTTACTCTTTTTAATATCGGTATTTAGGCCTAATTCGCGAAGTTGCTAGAGTACTAGCTTAATATGCTCGGCGTGTTCTCGGCGAGTGCTATCGGTATAGATAAGAATATCGTCTAGGTAGATCGACATAAAGCGCTCTAGTATGTTAATAAAGTTGTAATTTATAAACCTCTACTATATAGTAGACGTATTAGTAAGGCCGAAAGGCATAGAGTAGTCGGTAGGTAGTAGGTTACCTACTGCAGGTAGGGTAGGGTATAGCTTCTTAGTGTAGTAGGTAAGAGTAGAGTAGAGTATTCTTAGTAGTAGGTATAGTAGAGTAGGGTAGTAGGTAATTTAGATAGTTAAATACTCTACCTACTATAACCTACGCTCGTGTATTAGTAGGTATTACGTAAGTAGTATAAGCTTATTACGATTCTGTACTATAAGATATAATACAGAATTTAGAATTAGATAGAATAGCAATAATTATAGTCTCTAATTATAGTATATTCTATACTTAATTATTGTGTTAAGGAATTGTACTATTCTATGCTCTTCTAGATAATCTTATATACTTTACTAGAGGCTTATTGTCGTTAATGTTATTGTCTTCCTTGTAATCGCTTAGACTAAAGATGTCCTCTTAAGAAGGTAGCTTAAGTAAGTTATCTACCTCGTCTATAGTAGTATCTTTATAATCGCTAGCAAGAATATCCTTATAACTACTAGTAAGAGTATTACTACTTAATAAAGACAAACTAGTTACAAGCTTTATAATAATAAGCTACTAAATAGTTTATATAGAGAGCTAGTGCCTTCTATTACTAATAATATTCTTTACTATATTAAAGACATATTCGACACTAACGCTAGCTATTAGTATAGCAAGAATATTGTAGGCGACTTTAGTAAGCTATAGGAACTCCTTCTTATTAGCCTTCTACTAATTAAGTAATGTATATCCTAGTTAACCTCGAACTAGAGGGATACTAAGGTAGTCCTTACTCTCTTAATACGTAGTTCGTAACTTCTTCTCTTGTTTCTGTTCTAGAGATATAGAGCTTATACTAGATTAGAAGCTAAAGCTAGTCTATAGGGAGGTAAGCTATATAGATAACTAAGGTTAACGGAACTAATCGTCTTTGTCTTTAAGTAGAGTTATAACGTTTAGAGCGTTAGGTAGACTTAAGAGTAATCTACTATCGTAATAACTAAGGTAGTTAAGGAACTACTTACGATACTTCCTCTTATTAGTCTTGTCCTAGGTCTCGTTCTATAATACTATTAGCTTTACTATATTAATATACATCTAAGCTACGAACCTCGTAGGGAGTTAGCTTTTGTATAAGGTCGAGAATAGTCCTATAATTAAAGAGGTAACCTCTCTTATTATTAGTGTAAGTATAGTACTTTAATAGTTTATCCTAACTACGTTATACTATACTTCTAACAACTATAGGCTAAGGCTCTTTATTATTCTTCTCCTCGTCTATAGTACTATTCTCTATCTTATTAAGGAAGTTAAATAGTTAGTTATATATTATCTAGATATATAAGATTTATAGGTAGCCGATAGTACTTAACTAAGTAGTTACTCTCTTAAAGTTCTCTAGTATATTTATAACTAGCTTAAGGTAATTCTATTCTATACTATTAAGACAAAGACGCTTTAGATCTTTATAGTCTAGATTACTAGTGTTATTACTAACTAAGTTAGATCCGGCACTAGTTAAGCCTTTTATTACAATTTCCTAATTAAGCTATTTATTAATAAATAGCCTAAGCTCGAGACTATACTTATATATATTAAACGTTAAGTTCTACTACGTCTTAACATCTCGAATAATAGCCTTATACTCTCGAGGTGTTATAGATTATTAAAGGTTAATAAACCTCTTAAAACATTAAGGCGATCGATCGATAGTAATATAGATTACACGAAGCTAGTAATTTATTAGACTATAATTAGAAACTATAATTAGAATACTAACCTTCCGAAGCAAGTTTAGTACTAAAAGTTTAGAAGAGATGTCTTTTAAGTGTTATCTTTTAAGCCTAGTAGCTTGTTTGTTCTCCTTAGTAGTCTCGAGATTAAGGTGCTTAATAATATCTTATATAACAAGGTTAATAATATATATAAGACATAGAATAGTGTTTTCTTATGTGTTCTATATAATACCTACCTATTCGAGAAGCTTATATATAGTCTTATATAACGTGTAATTATTACTTATATTATTAGTAGTAACTACTAGAAGCCGGTCCTAGAGATTATACTACTATAGTACCTATACAAGCTCGGTAGCTATATTATAGCCTATATATTAACTACGAAGTAGTACTATATCTAATAATTATTCCCGGAGCTACTATTAGTCGTTAATATAATAAGCTTTAATTATAATAAAGCCTAAATAATTGTTAGTAGACTAGCTATTAAGTACAATTAAAATCTTTATAGTCTTATTAAGATCTTATAATAAGCCTTAGTAGAGAGTCTTAAATTCGTCTACGAAGAGAGTAGCGAAATAAGTATAACTTAGAATAAGTACTTCTAGGTGTAAGAATTATATAAATCGTTAAAAGAATAGTTACTTAATAGTATAGAAAGACTAATTACAGTTAATAACTATTCGAACAAGCTTCGATTAGAAGCGAGTAGCTAAATATAATAGAACATTCTTCTAATTAATTGCTAGATAACCTCGAAGTTATATAAGTACTTAGACTACTAGTGCTTTCTTATAGACTAATCTTGTTACTTTACTATAAAAGTTTAAGTCTCTATACTTACTTATTATATTAGTACTAGTCTTTCTAAGTATAGAGTAAGAAAGAGCATTACTACACTATAAGTAGTAAATAAATAGATAGCTATCTAATATCTATATAGCTTCTCTAAAAAATCCCTATACTAGTCTAGTTCTTAGTATTAAGTTCTAGTATAGTAGGTAGTACTTATTAGAGTAACTATAGTAAGATACCTAAAGTGTTAACTTCTACTACTATAAAAAGCTTATAAGGTCTATTTATTCCTTAGGACATATTAAGGGATTAAGTATTAGACACTTTATAAGATACTATAGTATAGACTAACTACTCTTATTACGTTATTATATAGTAAAACGATAACTTAGTAGATCTTAAGGAAGAGGAACTACTATAGCTAATAGAGTTAATATAAGTAATAGTTATAAATCGATTAGATTATTAGAGTCTACTATAGTAGAGTAGAGGTTATATAGTATTATAGATAGTATAGGTATTTGTGATATTATACTTCTATAGCTATATAATTTTAAATAATTAGTAGATTTATATTTAGACTATTAGAAAGTCTCCTCTACTATTACTTTACGTAAGGTAATTTAAAATATACTAGTAGCTTCTATAAATTATAAATATTAATTATAACTAATAAATTTAATTCTAACCTTTAAAGTATATAATAAATAGAAAGAATTAAAGTATTATTATATTATATTATTATAGTAAAGAAATTCGTTACTCTATCTATACTATTCCTCTAGTATAAAGTACTACTACTGTTCCTAACTCTTATCTAATTACTAACTATAAACTTTATATAGTAGTGCTTAGTAAGGCTAGAGTTCTTATTCTAGATAGTAATATACTTAGTATAGATAGTATTAAGGTTTATGTCTATATATAGTATTAATTAAAAATTTAACACATATTAGATAAGCATATACCTTCTATATATCTAATAATAAATACCTTAGCTAATTCCTAGAGAGCTCTAATTATAGAAGGCTAGAAGTAGAGGTTAGATTAAAGTTCTAAGTAATCTTATAGATAAGGCAAGAAAAGAGAAGTTTATAAAATAATAGATTAATAGATTTCTATAAGTTACGAATCTTATAGAGAGTAACAGCTAGCTTCTATTAGTTCTATACTATAATTAAAGACTATAATAATTACTACTAGGCTTAAATCTCTACTTCTTTCTAGACTTATATAGCTACTTCTTTATAGTAGATATCTTCTTCTTTTCTTTATAACCTTTCTCTCTAGGACTAGTAGTAGCTTAAGGACAAGCCTTAGTATGTACTATAGTTAAAGTAAGAGGTAGTTTATATATAGCTAAGAAGGTAAAGTTTATATATAAAATTTTAGTATATATAAAATAATAAAAAGAAAAGCTAGAGTAAGGAATATAAAATCTATTATTATATATACTATTTACTATTAATAATAGAGAATAATAGGAGAATAGTAAATAACTTATATAATAATAGATTTCTTATTTCTTACTCTAGCTTTCTCTTTTATTATTTTATATATTTATAAATTATAAATTTTCGTCTTTAACTTTACCTTTATATCTTTATCTCTTTTACTTACCTTATGTATAATTTATATACTATAAGTACTCTTTTTATTATTCTTAATTAAATATCTATATCTATAGAAGACATTAAGATAGAGTAGGAAGAGTAGGTAGTAATTAAGTAGAAAGAAGACTCTAGGTAAGATACTCTAAGAGAATTATTAGAGATATTAATTATAGTTTCTTATTATAGACAGTTACTAATAATACTAGGGATTTAATTCTAAGTAGTAGGAAATTAAATACTAGATCTCTTAGTATAGTACTAGTTAATCTAGAAGAGGCTATAAGACTAGATATATTACTAGATATTCTAGACCTCTAAGTTAAAGCGCTTATACTATTAAGTAGAGAGATTATACTATATAGTACATATATAAGGAATAAGCTCTCGATATTACGAAAGTAGTAGACTATAAAGTACTTAGTACTTTACGTACTAAGATTAAAGGTTAAGATAGATAGGATTAGTTATCTAATAAAGAGTAGACTAGTAAGATAGATAATACTATCGAAGATATATAGTAGAAGCGCTTTAAAGGTTAGTAGAGTAGTAAGTATTATTATAGTATACTATTATAGTAGTACTAATTGTTATAGGCAAGTAGCTTAAATCTAAGTTTATATAGATCTATAAGAAATAGGCTAGTATTAGAAAGACTCTACACAAGTAAGAGTATAACAAGATTATTAAGCGTATTTAAGATAATATAGTAGTAAATTAGTAAGGCGAATAATAGCTAATATAAGTCTATAAGCATATTTACGATACTAGTAGTATTATCGAGAAGCTATAGTACTAGATCTATAAGGATAGCTATATAAGCCTTATTACTAACGACACTAATAATAAGTAGGTCTACTAGATTTAGTTTAAGTAGCTTAATAAGCTCCCTTCTATAGAATTAGTAGTCTTATAGAATCCTAACTAGTAGTAAGTTTATTATAGTCTTTAATTATAGTATATTCTAATAATTGTATAGGCTAGTTATTACTCTACCTCCTAAGTATAAACGTATCTCTAAGCTTAAACTCTGTAGTAATAGGCTATACTATAAAGAAGACAACGATAATAAGTATAAGGAGGAGGTTAAGAAGGATAAGGATAAGATCGAAAGGATGTTAGATAAGGAAGCTAGTAGTAAGGAGAATAATTATCTAGGTATTAAAGATAAGATTAAGTTAGATACTAAGGATAATAATAATAATAAGGTTATAAAGCACTTCGAGCCTAAGACTAATAGTAATAACGATAATAAGGATAAAGATAGTAAGGATAAGAATATAGAAAGTAAAGATACTACTAAGGTTAAGGTTAAGAATAAAGAGATATCTAGTTCCTAGATATAATAGAGATTAAGAGATTAATAGTGTAAAATCTATAAGTAGTAGCATTAGAGAATATAGTTTATAATTAGAATCTATAATTAGTAATCCTCTCTTATTAACTTTTAAAATTACTACTTAAACTTTTTAGATTACTAATACTCTACTAGGTATAAAATTAAATACCCTACTCTCCCCTATCTACCTCTTAGTATACTCTACTCTTCTCTACCTTAGCGTAGGTATACTAAGAGGTAGGTAGGGTATATATAAAGTAGAGTATATATATTCAAATTGTATACTCTACTCTATCTACTAACTACTCTAGAAAGGTATTACTAGCTACTTAAAGTTACCTATATATATAGAGAACATAGTAAGGTCCTTACTATTAATAGAGTTACGAAGGCGATAGAAGGCTTAATAGATATTAATCTTGCTAAACTACTTAGTCTTACTTATATACGTAAGTGTTTCTTCGATAAGTAGTAGTAGATAGATGTCTCGCTTAGTTACCTTATTAAGCTCTCGGTAATCGATATAGAGGCGAAGTCCTCTGCCTAGCTTATAGACGAATAGAATAGATAAGGAATAGCTCGTAGAGCTTAGTGTAATAAAGCTCTTATTAAGGTGCTCTCGGATAAACTATTCTACTATATTAAGCTCTTTAGGAGATAGGTAGCGTAGAGGTTCGGTACGTAGTAGCTTAGTGCTATCCTTAAGAGTAATATAGTTATTAAAGTCTAGTCGATATAGTAGGAGAGTATTAGATTACTCCTTAGAGAAGACGTTAGCGAACTTATATAGCTCTTCTAGGAGAATAACTATTAGGTCCGGCTCTAGCTTAGAGGCTATTTAGTAGTAGTCCTCGATGTCCTTTATAGAGATTATAAATACCTCGTTCTCTTAGTATTTAGCTACTAACGCGAAGGCGGTAGTACTAATAAAAGTAATTATAGATCTCTCTAGCTTAGTGTTATTTACGTAGGCTAGTACGTAAGAGAACTTATATATTAACTAAGTGCTATAGGAGGCTAGCTTAAACTCTCTCTAATTTAGCTTAAAGTTTAACCTAAGAGCTAGTAGGCGATATAGGCTAGAGTAGTCTATCTTAGTGTCTAAGCTAGAATCTAGTTCGCGAGTTAAACTAAATCCGAACTAGTTCTAAACTAGAGTAGGAGCTTTGCCGAGTTAGACTTCTAGATCCGAGCCTAGCTTAGATCTAGATTCTAGCCTTTTAATTAGCTATAGCTACTATTGTAGAGTAAGTTACTTCCTAGTATCGAGTAGAGATGTTCTACTCTTGTTACTACTATTATATTAAAGATACTAGTCTATTGCACTTGTAAAGCTATAATACTATATTAATTATCTATAATGCTATCTCTATATACTAATGTTACTTTATGATAATAGCTATAGGTTACCTAACCTACTTCCTAGTCTATAACAACTATCCCCTTTCTACTAGTATCTATCCTAGACACGAATAGTAACTATACTATATATCCTCTACATTAGATACTTACCTATCTAAATAGCCTTTCCTTAGAGACCTCGAATAAGACTACTCTTAACTATATAGACAATAGCTACCTCTATACTCTACTTCTATTTAATAACGAACACGACTATAGATGTTAGAAGACACTAGTATCTATTTGTAATTAATAGCTACCTCCTTAGCCTCCTTATATTACTACTATTAAATAGCTAACTCCTCTCTAGTAAGCTTCTTATCCTTATTATTAGATAAGTCTAATACTCTATTCTCTTCTTTATTGCTTTTATTATTATCTCTCTCTATACTCTTACTTTTACCTTCTACTATAGTAGTGTTCTTACTCTCTAGATCTAGATTATTATAAGGTATAGTCTTTATCTTCTATTTCTTGTATTAAAAGAACAAACGAGCTCTAGTATAATACTACTTCTTATACTCCTTAACCTTCTTCTAAGTAGTATATATAGCTTTCTAAATTTGCTCTCGAATCTCCTCTATATAAGTCTATATCTTCTTAAGGTTCTTAGATAGTAGAATCTATACTTTCTCGACTATAGTAGGATCGTTCTAATAGATATAACTAACTAAAGTATTACCTATAGAACTATTAATCTTAAGGTAGATAGCTATAGAGAAGGTAGTATATATAGACCTATATATATTAGACTTACTAGAAGAGGTAAGAGAAGTAGACTTCTTCTCTATATAAGCGTTTACTAAGAAAGAGTAGGTACTATCTTTATACTACTCTAAGGTCTTATAATTAGCGCTAATACTATAGTACTATAGTAAAAGAGTATAATAGACATTAGTAGTAGATCTAGTTAAGCTATAAGATATATAAGGTATTATAAGATAGACATCTCTAGCCTTATAAGGAAAGAGCTTTTACTTAGTATTATACTTCTTCTCGTTATTAGTAGTAAAGTATTATAGTAAGATATTAATAATAGATATATTATTAAGAACCTTACGCTACTTTAAATCCGTAACCTACTCCTTTATATAATAATATATCCTATAGATAATAATAGTGTAGTTACGTAGGCTCTTATTATCTAAGCTAAGAGAATCTTATATAGTATTAACTCCGTAACTAGCTATAAGAAGATAGGGATTAATATTAATATAATAGAACTAAGTATAATCTCTCTTTAGAGTGTACTTAGTATAGTAGAGATAGGAGATTAACTAGAGAAGCCTATTAAGATAATAAGCTATATAGAGATAGTAGTACTCTAAGTCTATACGTATAGCTTACTAAGCAAGGGAATAAAACATATTCCTTAACTAACTAAGCTACTCTTTACCTTTAGGGAAACTAAAGTAGTAGTAGTATATCTCTATCTCTTCTAGAAAGATATTAGAAAGACTCGTATCGAACTAGAACTTAAAGACGTCTATACTAATATTACTATTAGTTAACTACTTATTAGAAAGACTAGAGCGGAACCTATCTAGGATAAGCTTATAATACTACTTACTAATAGTTCTATTCGGGACTATAGTCTTATACTTAAAAGCGCCTCTCTTAGTTACTACGTACTTACGACAAGCCGAAGACACTAACTACTATAAAGTCTTCTAATATACTTCTATTATATCTAGAGTATTGCTAAGGAATGTGTTATACTAGTAGTTAATATAATTATATAAGAGATCCTAGAAGATATTAGAAAGTAGATAGAGGTAACAAGCTAAGACTTAGGTATATAGATAGTATATAGAACTCTATACACTACTATTCTTAATACGCTATTAGCTAACTACTATAGCTAGCTTAGTAGGTGTCGCTAGCTTCTAAGAAGATATAGATACCTTAAACTCTCTCGAAATACTCTTATACTTATACTTCTTCTTAGGCTTCTAATCTTTAGTAGAGATAGTAACGCTCTTACTCTTACTCTTATCGATAATAGGTATAGAGATAAAATAGTTAGCTAAGATAAACTCTCTATTATTTCTAACACGATACTTCTTTAATAGAGAACTAGTATAACTACTACCTTCTAGAACATTAGGAACCTTCTTAACTAACTTAATAAACTTAATAATCTCTTCTTCTTTACGTAACTACTATTATAGACATATATAGACGGACCTATACACTAAGTTCTTAGAGTAGATAGGAGAGGCTATATAAGATTCTAAATCTAAGCTAGGCTTAGATCTAGAAATACTAGAGTTTTACTAATTAGTAATATTACTCTTTAGCGTAACGCTAGTATACTAGGTAGTAATAGTAGTAATCCTTATATAGTTATATACTAATAAGCTATAGTCCTTATAGGAGGTAGTTAGTAGTATTACTACCTCCTTAATATAACTAATCTATAGCGGAGCTATACTCTTAACTAGGAACTCGAGGCTATCTTAGATATAGTACTTTATAAACCTTCTAGAGTAGTTAGTAATTAGCTCTTAAGGTATAAGGTTACTTA
The DNA here is from genome assembly GCA_013372555.1 of Elsinoe arachidis. Taxonomy (NCBI): domain Eukaryota; kingdom Fungi; phylum Ascomycota; class Dothideomycetes; order Myriangiales; family Elsinoaceae; genus Elsinoe; species Elsinoe arachidis. The sequence goes on from JAAPAX010000001.1 coordinate 3,432,226, forward strand.
TCTTAGGTAACTTACCTTAACGAAAGAGAGCGTAGGTAGTAGAGACGTTAACGAGCTATAACTTCTATCTAATAAGCTTACCTTATATACTTACATAGGTAATAGCTATATAGTATAGTATATTAATAGCTTTACGAATAGTCTTATCTTTAGCAATAAAGTTAAAGTTACTCTAGGTAGTGTTTCTTAGCCCTTAGTACTAGTCTAGGTATAGCTCTAGCTTCTCTAGATTATAAATAGTACTCCTAATACTCTTAAGGTGTTCCTTCTTATAGTTACGTCTACTTATAACTCTATTATAGGTGTTATATACTAAAGAGAAAGTCTCCTTCTACTCCTAAGCGCTTATATTAACGATCTTCTCTATATAGGACTTGTCGATAATAGTAAAGATTATGTCTTTAATATAGCTATATATAGCACTAATATAGTCGAAGGCGTAGCTATAGAACTATAGGTAATCCTCTAAGGCGAGAGTCTTTATATACTTAATAATATTATCTCTAGTCTTAAAGTTATAGTCTCTATATTAGAATAGAGCTTAGCTATTTCTATTAGTATAACTATTGCTATTAGCCTATCTATTAGCGTTAGTAGGGACAACTAACGAGCTAGAACTAGTACTAGGCTAGCTAGCGCTATCTACTATCTTGTTATATAAAAACGATATATAAAACTAGATATTCTATAAAACTAATATATAGTATATTATAATTATATATAGTAGCTATAAGCCGTCGTTGTCGCGTAAGAAGTGCTCTAGAAGTTTAAGAGAAGTGCTTAGTAGTTAAGTAGAAAGAGATATATATCTATAAAAGTATAGAAAGTAAAGTAAGAAGTAGAAAGGTATCTAAGGTTATTATTAATATAATATAAAAATTTTTAGTAGCTATAGTAAGTATACCTCTCGTAGTAACTACTATAACTTATATTATATTTACCTTATCTACTATACTCTCGTACTTATCCTTAGAGGTAAGTTATATCTTATCTCTTTTACGTCTCTATTCTATTCCTTTATTCTATACTCTTTACTACTTAAATTCCTCTATAACTAGTAAGTCTCTTCTTTATTGTTCCTACTATCTATTCTTTCTAAAAGTATATATCGACTAAAAACAAAACATCTATATAAAGAAGCTAAATAAAGATAATTTAAAAGTAATTAGAATAAGAAAATCTATTACTAAACCTTAGTAAATAACCTTTGCTTTGTTCTATCTTAATCTTTCCTTTATAGTAGCTCTATTACGCTTCTTATTAGGCGTATCCTTACTATCTATAGCCTATAGCTATAAAGGTCTCTTTAGGTTTCTTGTTTATATAGAGTAGAAGCTTACGAGCGTGCCTTACTTTAGACACTTTCTTCTTCTTCTCCTTCTTCTCTATAACTAATTTATAGCTACTACTAATCTAGATTAGAGGTATATAATAGAAGTTAGCTAAATAGCTACGTATATATAATTCTATCTACTACGTACGTGTCTATATATAGTAAATCTAGATTTAAGCTAGGTTTAGATATAAGAGCTTCTATTATCTCTTATAACCTTAGCTCTTTATATATATAGTATATATAATATACCTCCCCTACTAATACGTGTCTATCCTAGATACTAAAACTCTAAACTCTAAACAAAAGAGATTCTAATTACTTATGCTACTTGTACTTATCTAGATTAAAGTCCTCTAGCTAATCGATCTTAATAACTAGCTAGCGTAATAACTATCTAATAGCTATAGCTTTAACTTGTTATTTATCTATAGACTAATAGAGCTTTAGCTATTATTAGATATATATACTAGAAAGTATATATCTATATAGCTTAGCTAGTTCGTAACATCTAGAATTATAGATAGTAATAACTCTATATAGTCTACACTATCGATTATAGAGCTTATCTTACCGAACCTTCTTAAGATATATATTATATACTAGTACTATATCTCCGATCTTAAGCTATTTCTATTAGATGTTATAGCTTATGTCCTATACGTCTTTATACTTCTCTTATAATTATAGAATTCTTATATAAGTCTCTTCTAGGTTATTATCTCGTATCTAAAGCTATTAAGCGTACGTAGCTATTAGGTCCTTATAAGTATAAATAGCTCTCTAGTCTTAGGTTTACTAAGTACAAATATCGAACTTAACTAGAAGAACTATATCTATTCTATATATTAAGGTAGCTAGCATTTGCTCTATAATTTAGTTCGTAGTTGTCCTTTCTACCTAAAGGATAGTATATAGAAACTCTAACTAGCTACTATTGTTATTGTTAGTAAGCTTTATAAGACTATTTATAATATTTAGATAGCCTCGTTCTACCTTATTAGATTATAGATTATAGAAAGAGGTAACGACGTAGTTAATATCGAATTATATATAGGTAGTATATATAGCTTCCTTAAACTCGGACTCTCTATCGAAGATAATAGAACCTATAGTACTATACCTAGTAATAATATCTTCGAATAGGAACTTTACTATAGCTTTAGTGTTAGCTAAAGTTAGTTCTTATACTTCCGGCTAACTACTTATAGCTTCTTATATAACAACGAGATACTTCTTAGCTTATAATACTAGTATATATATAACATTAATATACTACTTTATATAAAGGGTAGGAACGCCTAAAGTCTTAAGCTCTTTAGCTATACGTTCCTAGGCTCTATATTAACACTTATTATATATCTCTATATAGTGCCGAATGTTAACGTACATTAGTAGCTACTAGTACCTATCTAAGACCTTTTACTATATTGTCTCTTGCCTCTTATAACTACTGTTATTGTATAGTATATATATAACCTATTCTTATTAAGCGCTATTATCTATAATACGCCTAAGGGGAGATCCTTTTTGTCCTCGTTAGAATAGATACTTATCTCGTACTAAGAAGTTTAAAGTATTATACTTAAATTAAATAAACTCCTTAGTATTTAGTTCTAGTAGATAGCGAAGTATAACGAGATAGATAGCTAGCTCTACTAACTCTTCTCTATAGCTAGGCTCGAGTATGTTATCTACTTACAAGGCATATACCTTAACTAGGAAGAACTTATTGTCGATAATATCGTTAATATCTATTTCGTATACTTCTTTCTAATTATCTAATAGAAACCTTAGCTATTATAATAAACTATTAGCTACTATATTTTTACTTCTAGGAATATATTAAACATCGAACATAAATAGATAGAGCTATATAATCTACTACGCTATTACTAATCTAGGAAGGTTAGTAGTAGACTAATTAAGTTATACTACTAGTATGTTAGTGTTCGTTTCTACTATAAAGCTTATGCTATATAGATAGAACTATACCTTTTATAAGGCCTTAAGTAACCTACGACATTCGCGCTTACTAGTATTATACTTATATTTAATATCTAACTATATACTAGATTCGAATTGAATAATATATCGTCTCTTAGGCTAGTTCTTGTTGACCTATATAAGAGCTACTCTCTATCTAGAAAGACTCGTATCTACTACTAAAACAATCTTATCTATACTATTCTTGTAGTTAATAGATATTAACGTAGAAGGCGAAGTTAAAGTAGTCTTTAACTTATCTATAGCTTCTTAGATATCTCTCTCCTAGAGAAAAGAGACATCTATATAAAGTAGATAATATAGAGGCTTTACTACAATAGTAAAGTCTCTTACCTATAGCCTATAGTAGACATAGACCTCTAAGAAAGAATAGACTTCTATAGAGTTAGTATATACTAGCTACTTAAGGATTTTAATAATCTTAGTATTATTAGAATATCGTTCTTAAGTATTATAAAGGAAACTAATAATACTTAAGCCTACCTATAAGAACTATAACTTAGTACTAGAGATTATATACCTAGTATACTCGATGTTAGCTAGAGTTTAATCTAAAGCTTAAATATGTTTAAGTATAAATCTCTAGATATCTAGCTTAGTCTCTTCTCTACTATAATTAGTTTATAGCTCTTTTACTCCGTTATTGTCTATAAATAGCTAAGCGTTATAAGGAATATAATTCTAGAGAATAGTATTATTTACACGGTAGAACTATACTACTAAATTAGTTACTCCCTAGAGAAGAGTTATCTAATATATAAGTCTAAGTAGTGTTATAAAGGAGGTAATATCTCTACTTGCCTTAGCTAGCGTAACTTGGTTATATCTAGAGAAGTAGTCGACAAGTAACGCTACTTATATACTTATAAAGGACTCTAAGAAATTGTTAACTAAAGGAGGAAGGTTTATATCCTATATAGTTACGGAGTTAATCTTTATAGCGGCGTTTACTATCTAATACTTGCTAGATTACTTCTTAGCTACTAGAAACTATAGGTTACGATAAGGTATATAGCTAGTTTCGAGTAACTTATTATCTATCTACTTCTTAACTATCCTAACGACCTTACTCCTAAGAGACTTAAGTACTAGAAAACCTAGTTCTTACTATAGTATATAGAGAACTATCTATATCTCTTATAGTAGTATAACTTTAGAATAGACCTAGTCTATCTTAGAGAAGTTCTAAGCTAGAGCTACTTCTTAATTTAATAACACTTATATAAATAGCTCTTTCTCTTATAGCTATATCTTAATTCTAATAATAAGCTTTACTTACTACTCTTTTATAAGCCTTAACCTTATAGGAATAGTAGAGAACTTAGGTATAAGGTATTAGTAGAAAGGTATATTAGTAAAGAGAAGAAGTACTTCTTGTTCTAAGTAGCACTTATACTAGTATAGATTACTACTTAGTATAGAGCTATTAGTATCGTGCGTGTCTATAGACTAGACCTTCTTATCTTTACGCTTATATAATGTTTCTACTTATACCTTAGGTACTTCTATATATCTCTAAAGGCCTAGCTTAACTACTAATAGCAAGGAGAACTAGTTATCCTTATATAAAGTTTAAAACTCGAGATTATAGCCTACTAGAGATAAAATAAACTAATAATATAATCTAGCTAATCTCGTACTTATTAATCTTAAGCTAGGCTTAAATTCGATAAGGCTTACTACCTAATAAATCCTTCTATCTTCTAGATCTAAGCTAGGCTTAAATCCGAGTAATTCTATAGAACTACTTAACTTTAACTAATTACTTCTCTACCTTTCGGCTAAGGCTATATTTTTAGGACCTACCTATAGATTATATTTTAGATTATATAATACTAACTCTATATATCTACTAACCTTAAACGCCTAAATAGAAACTCTATTAGAAGTAGAAAACAAAGGAAACTCCTCTAGCTATATATATATAACACCTAAGCTAGGAATAATACTACTTACTTGTTTAAAGCTTATAATATCTAGGTTAGCTTATAGAACGATTAATTCTTAGATTCTTTAGACTTAGCTCCTTAAAAGGTAACCTTATAAGTTCTATTATTAGACTAGATAGTACTCTACTAAGAACTATTATCTATATTTTAAAACAAGAGCTAGGCTTTATATTTATATAGGCGACTAAGAATAATATACTCTAACTTATAATCTATTAGTAGGAAATAGGTATTAGTAGTAACTTCTCTAACATTAATATAGACGTTTATATACGCTCTAGAGAAGTAACTAGTCTCTATAGCACTAAGTATCTTAATACTAAGCTCTTACACTAGTAACCTAAGTTCTATAGCTAGGTTTATAAATATTAAGTTATACTTTACCTTACTATCTAAAAGAGCTTATACTAAATATATATCGTGCCTAAGGCTAACTATAAGCTTTAGACTAGCTACTATTACTAGCTCTTCTAAGGAGCTTTATTATATAGCTTCTTACTTATTATCGAAAGCTACTAGTTCTTCTAGTTACTAAAGAAGATTTACCTTAGTATAGAAAGGATAGAATAACTCTAGAACCTTATTACTAAGAAGGTTAAAGTTATTAAACCTCTAGTAGAGAATATATAAAAGAGGTTAGGATATACTAAAGAGAGTACCTATATATAAGATAATATTTAAATCTAATAGAGATCTTATAGTATTCTAAGGATTAGTAGTTTACTAAAGAACCTTATTAAACCTTTAAGTCTTTAGTATCTTCTTTTAAGTAGAAATAGAATTATTTAATTAAGCCTCTATCTTAATATTTTAATCTCTCTTAGGCTTTATAGTAGTAAAGTAGCTCCTCTTTACGTTTATACTTATAGATATAACTATCTCGGAAGGATCTATTATAGGTTAGTAGTTCCTAGTATAAAGAGACTTTATAACTCTATAAGATAGATATTAAGCTCTAGGCTTCTAGATACTAGTAGTAGACGCTTTTATCTTACTAGTATAAGTAGAAGGAGATATCTATTAAGTAGTAGCTAAGATAGATACTTCTTAAGGGTTAGGAAACTCTTCTAATATAAAGTTAGTATACTAAATCGAGTTATTAGCTTCTTTGTTAAAGTTATCTTCTATATAGAAATACTAATAGTCTAAGTTTTATACTAAGAGTTTACTCTAAGTAATAAAATATTATTTAATTTATTCCTTCTAGAACTAGGTAGCTTCTTTATTATAACGAGCTAACTTTCTTATAGAGTTCTCTAGATTCTTAGCTAAGCTCTAGAATATATATAGACCTTAGAAATAAATTAAGCTATAATCTACTAGGTTAGTAATAGATAGGTAATTCCTATAGAAATATCTCTCTACCTTATAAAACTAATAACTACGAGAGTTTATAGGTGTAAGTCTAATAGTAGCTCTAGATATAGGATATATTCGAGAGGTTATATACTAGTTAGGCTAAGCAATAGGAATAGGTACTATAGAAGTAGACTTAATCTATAATAGCTATACTAATAGCTTTTTAATACTATAAACTAACTCTTATATACTTATTCTAAGTACTAAACTTTTGTTAGGCTATATCGCTAGTAAGCTATTTATCGTTAGCTAAGGATCTACTAATATCTTCTTTATAGAAGTCTTACTTATAGACTAAACTTTAGAGGTACTCTAGAAAGACTTAAAGTGTTATATCTTTAAAATCTTATCTTCTACTAGCTTCTAGATCTTATCGAAATACTCGAAGGTATCTAGATATTTAATATCTATACTACTCTTAGTATAAATATAGTTCTAAATATAAGCTAAAAGACCTTCTATAAACTAAATTCCTCTAGTAATTATATCTAATCTAGTCTCTCTAAGGAAGTCTATAGCTCTTCTAAATATATAACTATATTATATTATCTCTTAGAAGGATTAGTATAGAGTATCTCTTAGTCGTTCTAGATAAGTACGAGAAGTTATTTAGTAAGCTAAGTCTATTTCTTTAAAACTAAGCCTTATCTTCTTCTTTAAGCTCTCCTAGTTATATATAGCCTATTTAGTATATAACTTAATCTACTCTTAAATACTTACTAAATAATACTAAGGAAGGCGTCGAATAGTAATACTCTTAGTTAGCTAGTAAGTAGATATAAAGGTATTCTACTCTTTAAGAAACTTAGAGATATTAGAGCTATTAAAGAAGAGTACTCCTTATTAACTAGTATTAGAAGTAAGTATTATTACCTATACTATAAATAGATATATAGAGTATATAATTATTAAAGAGGCTAGTATCTATTAAGGTAGTAGAGGTAAGGAAGACAATAATAAAGAAGCTACCTATTTAGTCTTCTCTATAACTAGAGTATTATAAGTCTTTACTAGTTTCTCTTTATTATTGTCGCTACTAGCTAAGGTAGGAGAGAGTAGGTCTTAATACTTATTAAATAGAGTACTAGCTCTAAAATTGTTTATAGCTATAGTAGTCCGAAGGTTTATTCTTTAAGTTCTCTAGTTTCTCTCTTTTAGAAGTAATATTATATATATAATATACTCTTCTATTAGAATAAGAAGTAATACTTATATTCTCCTTAGATACTTAATAGTAGAGAACCTCTTATCTATATAACTCTTTATATAGTTCTAAGCCTTAAGGTATAAAAGTAAATCTCTATATCTCGGCTAATTATATAACTAGTATAGTCTTATCTATAACTTATATAGTGTTCTAGATTTAAGCTAGGCTCGAATCTAAGAGTAGTATTAATTATAATTGCCTATAGTAAGTTTTTAGAGTCTTTCTCTTTATAATCTATTAGAGTCTTTATAATCTCTACGTCCTATAGTTCTAGAAGAAGTCTTTTAAGTGTTCTAGTATACGTTAGTATACTAAAGATAGTACCTCTCTTAATATTTCTATATATAAATATAATATTATACTATAAAAACGACTATAGACTATAAACGTATATACTATATATAAGTCTATAAAACTCTATAGAAGCTAGAGTAACCCTTAACGTATATAACTAAAAATAAATAACACTTAATATGCTATTAACTACGAAATAGATAGCTCCTAGATAAGATTACTAATGTTATAGTATAGGTTACTTCCTAGTATTAAGTAGGAATATTCTACTCTTATTACTACTATTATATTAAAGATACTAGTCTATTATACTTATAAAGCTATAATACTATATTAATTGTCTATAATACTATCTCTATATACTAATGTTACTTTATAATAATAGCTATAGGTTACCTAACCTACTTCCTAGTCTATAATAATAGTAGAATTTACTTATATTTCTATATACTATTTAAGCTATACTCTTACTTAGAACTTATATAACCTTAAGATATTATAATTATATATATAGACTCTATAACTAAAGCATTAGATATATAATAGTAAGATAGGATTAGTAGTAACCTTTAGGTCTTTATAGAGAACCTAAAATAGAATCTTTTTAATTTTAATATAAGTAGTTCTATTAATAATATAAATAGTAAATTTAATAATTAGATTCTAGAATTCTAGAGGAATTCTATAGTTAATAAAGATATATCTTATTCTAATAGTAATTATCTTATTAGTTAATTCTACTCTACTATTCTAGTAATAAGTATATAATAATAAGATATTCTATTTCTAACTATAGGTCTAAATCTTTACTCTAAGTTTAAGACTAGAGAATTTACTACTACTATTTAAAATCTAGAAGAAGAATAATTTATTATATACTTTACTATTATATAAGGAAGTATACTTAATAAAGCTAAATACTTAATCCTTAGTAAGTAAAGCTCTCTAGCTTTTAAAGTTACTCTTATTATAGGTAGTAAATATACTATATCTATACTCTTTATATAATAGAGGTTTAATTAGCTCTATAAAGTTAATATATAGCTTATCTAGTAAGTAAAATAGAGGTATTCTTAGCTTCCTTAATATAACTTATTATACTTTTAATACTATATATAGTAGATAGTAACTAAGTTTAGATAATAAGAACTCTTCTATCTCTATAGTAAAGTTCTTTATATATATTATTACTATACTTCTAGAGTAACTAAGCCTTTAATACTATCTCTTAGATATTATTTTAGTAGTTCTAGCTATAGCTAGATTTACTATAATATAGCTTAAGTCTCTTTTAAAGGTAGTCTTCTTTAGATAATAGTTATTATTATTCTTATAAATCTTAAAGTTTTAAAGCTACTTAATATTACTATCTATCTTAAGTATTTTAACTTCTTTATTATACTTATTAAGGAGCTAGAGCTTAAATAGTTTAATACCTTCTACTCTAGTAATCTTCCTAGAAGAAATAAGGTTATAGAAGAATAATAAAGAGTAAATATAGCTCTTAAGGCTAAGAGTAGTCTTCTTACTAGCCTTATTTATAATAGTAAGAACTATAGTTCTAATTTCTATTTAAATAAGGCTTTAAGTTCTAAGTACTTAACTAATTTTAAGAAGCTTCTTTATAGTATAGATATCTATAAACTATAATTTATTATTAATAAAGTATTTTAATACTCTAGAATCTTAGATATATTTATTATAATTTATACTACTCTAAGATAAGAATATAATAACTACTCTTTTACTTATAATAGAGTCTTTATTATTATATTTATTAGATTCTAGACTCTTAGGTTTAGGTTCTTTATCTACTACTAAATAGCCTTTTACTTTATTTAACTTCTCTTTAGTCTTACCTTTAGAGTTATTCTTTATTCTTTTATTATTCTTTTTATTATCTTTATCTTTACTATTCTTCTTATTACTCTATCCTTTAGGAGCCTTCTTAGGATACTACTTAAAGTAGTTAGCATTTAAATAGGTATAATAGGTATACTATATATACTAGTTTTTAATATAACTAGTAGCTATAAGTATTAGGTTATTTCTCTTATTAAGGAGTAGTCTTTCTCTCCTTAGAGAGACTATTATTACCTTAAGTAGAGTATTAGGTTAGAAGGTTAATCTCTAGTTTCTAAGCTATTTAGCTCTCTTAGTATCTATTATAAAGAGTATTATAATATAAAGGCCTAGGAGGCTATAGAAATAAGCTTATTAACTAGTAGTAAGAGCCTTTTACTCTACTATAATATTATACTAATAAATATACTTCTAGAAGTTTTTATAGTATTTTAATATATTATTATTAAATAGAAGAACTACTTAGTAGAGCTTTCTAATAGATTAGTAAAGCTTATAAATTACTATTAGTCTAAATATAGCTTTAATAATTATTATAAAGTCCTTTATAGTCTTTAGAATAGTTCTATAGTAGGATCTAATAGACTTATAAAGCCTTAATATAATAATTCTATATATAATTTTATTATTCTTTTACTATTTCTTTATCTCTACTTTATAGAAGATACTATTAATACTCTCTAGATAGTTAGATAGTTAAGGAAGCTCTTACTTATTAATCTAGTTAAGGTTATTAAATATATAACTAATAATATTCTTCTTAATAAGGATAACTTCTAGAGTTACTCTCTAGACATTATAGTTACTTCCTCTCTTAAGAATTTAAGTTTTATAGATTTTATTTAAGCCTTCTAAGAATATATTAATTAGCTAAAAGACAATTAATAAATACTTTTAATTAGTTTATTAAGCTATTTAATAAAGGATAAATATAGGCTACTATAGGTATTTATCCTAATATAGCTAGTCTAGAAATCCGGTATAGGTAGCTTAGTAATCCTTTTAATAATAATATACTTAATTTACTATAGCTTTAAGTACTTCTTAAGAAGCGCTAGGCTTATAACCTATTATACTTAGCAAATTAGATCGAGAGATGTGTATTTTATTTAGAGAGTTATAATAACCAATTATCTACTGTGCGTATACTGACTTATTAGTACCTGTCCTTCAGTACTAGAGAAGCTGTACCAGCCTTTAAGTTACAACACGAGCAAGCCCGGCGTATTCCTTCACCTCCGCGGCCAAATTTATTCGACCAAGTGACCTGCAGCAGAAATTCTAATCACGGGCACATCAGTTGTCCGTAATTTCGCAGACCACATGGCGCGGGTCGCCAAGTCCAAGAAGAACCGAGGTGAGGCTTGTGCATGCTCAGAGATTGATTGCTTTGCTAACAGACCACTTAGACATCTCGGTCCATTCCAGAGCCGCACGACGTGCAGCTTCACCGTCACTCGATGTAGACAAATCTATTCTGGACACGAAGACCGAGAAGGAGTCTGGCGGACATGCGAGCACATACGGAGGCATACTCAAGAAGAAGAAACAGAAGCCATTGAGTCGTCAACAGCGACTCCGGCAAGAGAAGGGAATGGAGAGGGCAGAGCAGAACTTGGACAAGCTCTCCAAGAAAGTTGCAGACAGCCACTTCAGAGAGAAGAAGGTCAAGACAAGAAACGTAGGTGAACAACTAGGACTACCACGTATCGCACTGACCAATCTGGTCAGGCCGCCTGGGACGACTTGAACGAGAAGATTGTGGTCAAGCCAGTCACCACGAATGTCCGGACGCATACCGATGGTGACGCTGGTGAAGATGGAGCTGAGGAGGACTCGGTCGATGTAGATGATGTGGTAATTGGCAACCCGGAAGTGACTGCAGTCACGCCAGCAGATGGCGACCCAAAAGAGGTACCCGTTGACGAAGTCCTCTGAGCGCACTCTGCGACAGATGAAGATCGCGACAAATCGATCATCAAGTGTGCAGATGGCGGGACGGGATACGCACGTCCAGAGATGTCCTCGCTGGTGGTTCTCTGGAAATGACATCCATCTTCGCGTCGACCGATTGACTCTGTCAAGTCGAGGAGCTCCATAGTCGAAAGAGCGGCTCCATAGTTTGGGGCTGCAGGAAGATGCTCCATCAGATGAGCAACAGGCGAAGTATCGCATACTTAGGACTTAGATGGGCTTGGCGAAGAGCTCATGCTTGCCGGTAAGCTCGATTCAGCTCGGATCCAAGAGCTGGAGGGGACATGATTCGGGCAGCGAAATAAGGCTGATGCCATAGAGCTGGTGAAAACACTGGCGATGGAGCAAGATGATGTAGACCGATGACATGAAATGCTAGACGACATCGTGCGTGGAAGCATATTCCAGAATGCACTCCCCCGTACTAAAAAAAAGTGGCTCTGTGGTGCACGTGAGCCCTGCGCCGATCTCTTTGTGCTTTGATGCGAACCATAGATGCTCACCCCACCTGAAACCTTTCCAGCCCTGCACATGATACGGCTGCAGCAAAATCGCGTCTCACTCCGAGGATATACACAAGTGCAACGCGTCCGACTTGGTCTCATGGCTAGCAGATACTGGTCATCGATGCTGAAAACACCGCACAATCCACCGTAGACGGGGCGAACATCAGCATGGAACGGAGACTGACCGAGTCAACGACGTCTGGAAGGACATTTTCAAAGGCCACAACTGCGCGCCTTTCAGATGACTCCACCGACGAAGACATTTCGACAAAGCCGGAATCTATCTTGGACAAACTTCGCCGGAGATGGACGAAGACAAAACTGGATCTGCCTACCCTGCAGACCATGGCCAAAGGAGCACTCGCCCCAACGATTGCTTTGGCAGCATATCAGTCGCCTGCCTTTGCAGAAACATATACCACGTCTGGCTATCTAGTGGCACTAGCCGCTGTCCTCAGCTTTCCCATCCTACCTCGAGCTAAATTCGTGCAAAGTGTTATTATCTTGCTGTCTGCTATAGTGGTTTCCTTCGCTGGAAGTCTCTTTGCCATATTCTGCTGCGTACAAGCACGTTCACCGTCTTCAGGAGCACCACGCTCGGCAGTCCTCAATGGACCCAATACGAGGACATACGACTCTTCGGCTGCGGCGGTAGCTGGGCTATTTCTCTTCCTACAGATCTATACGCTTAATACTGTCCGTGCAATCTATCCTCAATTCAATGCGCCAGGAATATTGATTGGCATCTTCTGCAACATCACGATGGCATACGCGCCACAATTCCCGGATATGAGAGCTGGCATTACCTTCATCTATCGCCTTTTGCAAGCCATGCTCACTGGAACTGGCATCGCTTTCGCCGTGTCGATATTGGTCTTTCCGACGAACATGAGAGGTGTCGTTTTCAAGGAGATGACCTCTTACATCCAGACGATGCGTAGGCTGATGAAAGCCAATGTGGAATTCCTCCAGAGTTTAGAGCAGGGAGACATGTTCACGAGAACTCCGACCGGTAGACCTGACCGACCACGGACATCCGAAGCTCAACAGATCAAGGACATTCTAGCAGACCTCACGGCGGTTCATGCTAAGCTTGGCGTAGATCTTCCTTTCGCTAAGAGGGAAGTCGCTTATGGAAAACTTGGCCCGGACGACTTGAAAGACATCTTCCGCAAGCTGAGGACACTCATCTTCATCATGGTCGGATATAGCTCACTGAACGACGTCTTCGAGCGGACGACTGAGCAGCACGGCTGGCAGGATTTGGCCGATGAGACACCTCTGGTCGAGGATGCAGAAGATGCTGAACGACGCCGTGTTCAGTCTGTAGAAGACTGGCATCAGATATCAGGCATGCTCAAGGGACCTTTTCAACATATCACCGGCCATATCGACGACGGCTTTGCACATATCCTCATCACTCTTCAACTGCTCAAGAAGAAGAAAGCACTACCAGACCTTGAAAAGGGCGGAGATACTCCTACACCAGGCGAAGCAGGATTCACCGAGCTCTTTGGTAAGAAGGTGCAGGAATTCAAAGGCAAGAAAGTCTTCATCCTAAAACAATTTTGTGACTCTAGGGGCATCGAGCTCCCGCCAGACTTCTTCAAGGACCCGAAGATGGAAGATGTAGTGACACCAGAATGGTACAATAGCTTTCCAAGGACTCAAAATCGCCAGCGATATCGGCGACAACTGTACACGATTCTCTTCATGGATTTCCTTCTCGAGTCGATAGCTGACCGGGTCCACCAATTCTGTATCTACGCAGATGAGAAAGCGAACAGTGGTAAATTGAGCAGGAAGCGACTCGTGGTTCCTGGATACAAACGTCTTCGCAAATCAGTTCGCCAACTCATGAGCCATCGACAAGATAACTACCACGATGACACAAGTGGTCTGATGAACGAAGATGGGTCTCGAGCATCGAATGTGTATATGGGTGGAGCGAATCAAAGACGACATGACCCTGAGCATTTGCCACCAGAGACTGCTTGGGAAGTATTTGGCGACTTTGTAAGAAAGGTACCACATTTCTTGAGGTCGAAGGAGTCTGTCTTTGGATTGAGAGTGGCACTCGGCACGATGTGCCTGGCCGTCGTGGGGTATCTGTCTAACACAAGGACGTTCTATATCTATCATCGACTGTTCTGGGCCCAGACGATTGTTTCGATCTCCATGACTCCATCGGCTGCACAGTCACTCTTCGGCTTTGTGCTGAGGGTACTTGGCACTTTCGCAGCCATGTGCACGTCAATGGTTGCCTGGTATATCGCGAGAGGAGCGTTTGCAGGAGTGATTGTCTTTTACTGGTTCTTTATGCTCTGGGGATTCTTCATCATCTTAAAGTTCCCTAAGATCACCCCAGTCGGGCTGATTTACTCGATCACGAACACTCTCATCATTGCATACGAGATACAAGCAGTGACCTTGGGACTAGACCAAGCGACCTCGAGTGGACAAGCCTACTACCCGACCTACCTCCTCGCCCCATACCGTCTCGCAGCTGTCAGCGCCGGTCTCCTCCTCGCCTGGATCTGGACTATCTTCCCCTTCCCACTCTCCGAACACTCCGAACTCCGCCGCGACCTCGGCTCCGCCCTCTACCTCCTCGCCAACTACAACAGCGTCATGGACGAGACCGTCCGCGCCCGCGTCCATGGTGACGCCGACCTCTCCTCCCCATCCTCACCCTACTTCCAGCTCGAAAAAGCCCGCAACAAAGTCTACGCCAAATCCACCCTCACCCTCCAAACCCTCCGCATGCACACCAGCTTCCTCAAATTCGACGTCCCCATCGGCGGCCGCTTCCCCGTGGAAACCTACGCCCGCATCATCAACCGCGTACAGAGCATCTTCAACTTCATCGCCCTCGTAGTCCACGCCTCGCAAACCTTTGCCGACATGTGCAACATCTCCCCCACCTCACCGGACGCCGCCTCCCCCACGACCTCCAACCTCGACTCCGCCACCGAATGGCTCCATGACTTCCGCGCTCTCGTCGACGACGCCAACGTCAGCAGCAGGGAATGCACCACGCTGCTCTCCCTCCTCTCTGCGTCCGTGACGAGCGGGAATCCTCTCCCGCCTTACCTCCGTGCGCCACAGGCTTACTCCCTTGCTGCCCGCCTCGATGCTATGGACAGGGATATACTCAGTATTCGACACGTGGCGGAGCCTGGGTTCGCGGCGTTTGCGTGCGTCCAGATCGGGACGAAGTGTATCGAGGATGATGTGAGGGCGTTGTTGAGGGACGTGAGGACGTTGGTCGGAGAGATGGATTTTGGGTATAGAGCTGTGAACGCGGTGGCGAGGAGGGGGTCGAGGAGGAGGAGAAGGGAGAGGGTCAGGGAGGGGGATAGTGATGATGAGGAGGAGGTGGTGGGGACGGAGGGAGAGGAGAAGGCGGGGACGTTGAAGAGGGTGGGGACGAGGTTGGATAGGGTGGGGACGAGATTGGATAAGGTGGGGACGAGATTGGGGAGGGCGATGACGTGGGCTGAGGGGAGGGGGGAGAAGGGAGGGAGGGCCAAGGGGAAGGGAGAGTGACTACATTCGTACGAGCTGTTAGGTGGCATTGCAAGGTGTTTAGATGGTGTTACGACTCACGTCTTTGAACAAGGTTGATTCTGGAGTAAATATCCATTGCGCTCGATGATCACTTATGAACTTCTCAAGCTTCTCTCCTGTCCGCTCGACTCACTTGCGCCTTACTTCATCTTCCAGCGTCGCGGCCCCATCCCTCAGCCGAACTTTGCGGTTCTCTCCCTCCACCCTCCAGGTGCAGCTATTCTGCCGGCCACACTTCGCCACCCCAGGTTCTGGCCCATGCAAGTGCTTCTGCCGATGATGAAGAGGGGGATATGATGTTTATGTCCAATATGAACAGGGAGGTCACAGACTCGCGTCATCACTCAGCGTGATAGTCGTAACAACCACCTCTAGATGCTTGTTGGTCTGGTTGGCGACTTGCGGGGATGGTAGCCGTAGTCAGGCGGTGTATGAGCTAGGTATCGTGCCTTCTTTGTGCCACTCGTGGACTGCGTCGGCCGACTTGTGATTGTGCAGACAGAGGATCTTCAGAGGTAGTTGTACCTCAGGCGTACATTGATCAAGTAGTAGCCCAGAAGAAGTGCGAGCCAGGCGCTAAGGAATGCTGCAGAGACGAGGTACATCATGGTGATTCGAACAGACGTGTCTATGCTTGATGATACGGGAGGTAGATGTGGGATAACAGCTCGCTTAAGTAGGATCCTCCAAGGCTCTTGTATTTCCCGAGCCCAGAATGAGGCTTACCGATTCTTCTGATATTGATCACTGAACAATAGATACAGATAGACAAGCATTAGTAGGGCAAGTATCGGTACCTGCCGCACCACAAGCCGCGGTCTATGTGGTACGACCCGACAGTGGAGGGATTGCCTGACATGAGACGCCCGCTCCAACCTCGTCTAGACCACCTCACGACATAGCGCGCGGAGACAATGCCAACTAACCAGAAGACGCTAGCGGGCTCGTACGCGATTGGCATGCGGAGGTCGGGGAATGTGCATCCCAGGGACCGGTAATCAAAGACATAAATAGGCCAAGGAAGCTTTCGACGGCTTGAGTAGACTTGACTGAATACAAGCGAGGCTCGGCATGTCCGAGCAATATATTTCGGATATTTTATGCAACAGTAGAAGTCGTCCACTTCGGACTGGTTTCACGGGTCTCCGCAGGTCTTGCTGGGGTCGTACCTCTTCCAGATGATGGGCCGATGCCTAGATTAACTCGTCGATAAAGCAGTGTTACAGGATAGATTGCCAGAGAACGGCAAAACGACGAGGTCCGTGGAGGAGGACAGGAGCATAGGGATGTTGTGAGTAGGTCAGGTTGGATCCGAAGAGGTGAGGGCAAGACAGCACGTGGCCGAGGCAGAATGGCACGTGCAAGAGCGGACCCTGATCAGCTGATTGGCTCATGCTGTGTGGACCCCACGATCTGATAATCTGATCTGATAAGACCACCATCTTACATCACCTGCATCACCGTCACGCCACCATCTTTGACTTGTATACCGACTGGTGACGTCGCCGTGGTGCGAATTCATCACGAACCTGACTCCCTGGCTCGCTACTCCCTGTGCGAGGAACATGTCAGATCTGGAGCTAGCACGATTTGCCCTCAGGTTCGCTGGACAGGATGCCGCGTACTCGATCGCAGAGGAGAAGGAAAGAGAAGGAGATAGACCAAATTCTCGCAATATTGTGCGAGGTGTTCTGTACAGTCGGAGATTTGTAATATACTACAATGTGGTCGTCTTGGCCGTCATACTCGGATTCACCCTCTGGAATTGGACGAATCGAATAAGAGCACGAACAAACAAGACGACTTTACGAGACAATGATACACGAAAGACAGAGACCGCGCTGTCGGCAGACCAGCCAGGCACAGGGAATCGAATGGCCCACGAATCCAGTCCACTGCTTGGGCAACAAGAGAAAAGGTCTACAAGTCGTCCTTCACTGGTAACTCGCGTGAGATGGTCGTTCTCCAGCTGGCTGATGTACCAACCTCGACCCATACCCGTTGTCAACAAAACACTACCAGCCAACCTCACAAGCGTGGCCGTAGTACTGTTCATACTGTTCAACGCTTTCTTCTTCTTCTACAACATCCCGTTCGTCCACTGGGCAGTCTACGTCTTTGCCGACCGAGCTGGCTTACTATTCGTGGCGAATTTACCTCTGCTATACCTCTTCAGCGCAAAGAACTGCCCATTCAAATCTATGACTGGCTTCAG
The DNA here is from genome assembly GCA_013372555.1 of Elsinoe arachidis. NCBI lineage: Eukaryota > Fungi > Ascomycota > Dothideomycetes > Myriangiales > Elsinoaceae > Elsinoe > Elsinoe arachidis. The sequence continues at coordinate 3,450,503 of JAAPAX010000001.1, forward strand.
CTACGAGAATCTGAACATCCTTCACCGTCGATTAGGAGAGCTTCTTTGTTTATACGCCCTCATCCATGCCACCCTCTTCCTCTACATCTGGTACGACGAGCTCCGCCCAATGGGCTTCACCTTCTGGCAACTCCTCTCCTCGAACATCATCTGGCTCGGCTTCTCAGCCTTCGCCTGCTACGAAATCCTCTACCTCACCTCCCTCGCCAGCTTCCGTGCCGCATTCTACGAAATCTTCCTCGCCTCCCACATCCTCCTCCAAACAGGCGGTCTCTCCTTTCTCTTTTTCCACCACCACTTCACCCGCCCCTACGTCGCCGCCGCCCTCGCCATCTTCCTCACCGACCGCCTCCTCTACCGCCTCTTCCTCACCCGACACACCACAAAAGCTGACCTCACAATCCTCCCAGACAATCAAACCCTCCTCCTCTCCACATCCTTCCCTCTCGCCCCTGCCCACCCCTCCCTCCTCCACCGCTTCTGCAGTCTCAAACCAGACATCACCCCAGGCTGGTCCCCAGCAGACCACATCTTCATCTCCATCCCCTCCCTCCCCTTGCTCTCCGCGATACAATCCCACCCTTTCACCATCGCCTCCACCGCCCCTGGTGCAGCTCAGTCCCACGCCTGGCTAGATCTCATCATCCGCTCCCGGACCGGCTTCTCGCGTACCCTCCTGGAGCACGCCCGGAAACATCATAGGGTAGACGTGGCGATCGATGGGCCGTATGGCTCGCATCATGCCCTAGAGATGGCGAGAGCGTCGTCCACGGCTGTATTCGTGGCTGGCGGGAGCGGGATAGCGGTTGTGTTGCCTTTGGCTTGGGACCTGCTCACTTCCGCTTCCGCTTCCACTCCTGGCCAAGGTATGGAGGCAGGGGTAGGGAAGGGGAAAGGGAATAGGAGGGTGGTGCTCATCTGGGTTGTCCACGATGCCGCTCACATAGAATGGATCGGGCAGGAACGACTACGGGAGTTGAAAGAGAAGGGGTGCGAGGTGGTGGTGCCTGAGCCGACGAGCGAGAGGGGGAGGCCGGATATGGTGCGCTTGATGGCGGAGGGGGTAGGGGAGGCGAGAGGGGGAGTGGGAGTGGTGGTGTCGGGCCCGGATGGGATGAATAGGGAGGTGAACAACATCTGTGCGGCGATGAGGGGAAAGGGTGTGGGTGTGAGCGTGTCGGTGGAGAAGTTTGGGTGGTGATTGAGCTTAGGACATGGGAAGGAATAGGGGAAAGAGGGATGAGGAATAGACGGAGCATGGGAGGGGCGTTTGGAAATATGGTGCATATTTGGACATACAGACACATTGAACATACACAGTAGACGACTTACGAACTGGATTAGAAATTTCCATTAGACACACGCAAGCAATAGACGCCATCCCTCGCCAAGTCCCGATTTCTTGTCTCCTTCTCCCTGCGCCCGTCCCTACATCTTTGCAGGCCATCTCACCTAACATCAACAACAGGAAACTTCTCCGTAGCCTCATACCACATCAAAACAGCCGCAACGAAGAAACCCCAACACCCGATGAAGTTCGCCACCATACTTCCAAGGTACAAGACACCAAGCGGTTCTTTGGCCGCAAAACCCAATATACCCGAGATCAAGAACCCATATCCACCCGTGACGTTAAGCATACTGATCCACCACCCCACGACAGCAAAAGCCGGACGCCACCACCGAGTTTGTGTCTCCCTGACCAGAAGCAGAGAGGCGACCCACATTCCCAGGGAAGAGATGATTTGGAGGAACCAGTTGGCGTACCTGAAGTGCGTTGGAGACATCCTCGCCTCGACCGGCGGGAGAGACACGATGGTTGAGGGGAAGTAGATGAGGTTTCCCACTAGGTTGATCAATGCTGAGAGGAAAGCAAGCTGTTGTAGATGAGGCAGGAAGTGGTGTTTCCGTGGCAGAAGAGCAATGGGCTTGCTTGGGACGGCGGCAGTGACTGGTGCCGAGGGCGTGGCGACGGGAACGACGTCGACTGTTGTGAGTGACTTGTCTGCAACAGCGATCAGGGGCGTCGGGTCGCTGGGTGGGATTAGAGACGTGGTTCTGTCGCTGGCGAGGAGAGATGAGCGATTCTGATGGTGGTGATGACATTGAGAGAGGTCCGGGGCGACTGTCACAACCATAGCACCTGTCGAGTTGATTGTGTTGGTGACTGTGTATGCGCAGCAGGGATCGCTGGGGGCATTTAATGCTTCGAGGTAGGACAAGATCGCGACGAAGAGGAAGATGACGCTGCCGACTAAACCAGTGATTGGCCCTCCAAATACTGTTTGCCAGTGAGAGGCATGGACGTCCTCGGCTTTGACGGCAGGCAAAAGCAAGAAGAAGGCGTTGAAGATCTACACAACGCTGCCGATAAAGTAGAGAAATGCGATCAGGTAGGAGATATCGCATAGTGGTTGATGGAGACGGAACATGAGACGAATGTTGTGAAGAATACGTCTGGCTGTAGCATGGGACGAAGGAGTGTTGAATCGTAGGGTGTTGCCAGGAGATGATACTACTTGCTGCACCGTTGACTCCGCGAGTGTGGTGAGCTGGCCTTGTTTGGCTTCTTCCATCTCCTTCAGCATATTCGCATCGTCGGACATCTTCTCTGCCGTCAGGACAGTTCCGGGGAGAACCAGTAGGGTGTGTCGACCTTTGCGATTGTCCCGTGGAGTGACTTTGAGGGCGATCTGGTTCTCGAGGACAATCGGAGCTGCCACCGACGGACGGCCCGTCGCCTTGTCTGGGGATGCCATGATGATGGAACAGGCTGGGGAGTGGAATAGTAAGGAATAATCAGAGTCCTTAATGACGAGACGGAGAGATACATGGAGAGTTCGAGATTCATGTGTAAGGAGCATAGCACGTGGGAATCGCACCTTCCTATCGCGTGCTCCTGCCTAGTCAAGAAAAATGTACAAAGAAGATGAGGACAACAAAAGCACGAGACAACTATGTGGGGTTTCAAAGGAGTGTATGGTGTATTATGGTCTATCACAAAAGAGAGAGCCAAACACTTCATGAGTGCTGGCTTGACTTACAGCTGGTCTTTTCTGCCAACCTCGTCCTTCATAATACAAACCGGGGCGATCCAACCGATCATATCTCCATCCTTCCCTCTCAATACTACTTGCTGGGTTCGAAGATCTGCTTCATCAAGTTGACTCTGTAGATGAACATTTCCTGAGAACGCTGCGACTCCGTCTTGGTTACGTTTCCCCTGGGGATCCTGAAGTTAGTGTTCCTGAGATCTTGGGGACGCAGCGCATCCATGGGCATGTCATCGGGAGTATACTTATCTTCGGGAACGTCTTCGTCAACGGAACAGCCGCGCGATCCCCAAATGGTCTTGTGGGTGGTGAGGAGGGCGTAAACGTTGATGATGCCGTGGAGGTAACTGAAGAGAATACTCACCGGGATGAACACCATATCCTGAGGGTACTTGAGGAAATGCGGAACGAGCTTGACGATCTTGGTAAGGAAGATCCAGAAGGCAAACAAGAGGAATGCGTGGCACTTTGCGCTGGCGTTGACTTGAGCGGTAGCACGGTGCAGGAGCCAGAAGAGGGAGCCGTCAACCAGGAGAGCCGGGGTCTGAAATTGCGAGATGTAGGTGGAATACAGGGTCCAGGTGTGAGTCTTGTACCAGTACGACTCCTTGGCCATGACAATGAGGTTGCCGCGCCAGTGACCACGAGCCCAGCGAAGGCATTGGCCGATGAAGCCAAAGCCTGTCTCAAAGGTAGTCTCGATGGTGCACTCTTCGTGGAAGTTCAGTGCAATCTTCCAGCCGCGCGAGTAGATGAATCTTGTCAGAGCCTTGTCGTCGTCAACCGTCAGCTTGCGTCCGAGGAAGGAATCATTGCGAAAGTAGTGGTAGAATTCCTTGTTCTTGAGGATCGCAGTACGGACAGCCTGGGTGCGCCCGGAGAGGGTTGAGAGTCCACCGTCAATGCAGTTTGTAGAGCCTGTATTGAAGTTGCGGCGCTCGAGGTATGAGATTCCGAGAAAGTTCCAGATTGAGGGGTACGCTTCGCGACGAGCACGCTGACGAGGTCCAGCGGCACCAACTCTAGGGTCCTCGAAGCAGTTCAAGAGATGCTGTGGCAGGTTGACAGATGGATAGAAAACGTCGTCATCAACGCAGAAGGTGATATCGGTCTTGATGTGCTCGAGTCCAACCAGCATCTGGCGACGCTTATTGAGCTTGGAGACGCCTAGGACGACTGTGTTGATGATTCCAGCATCTGCGATAGCAGTCTTGACCGTCTCGAGCTTGGCATTGGAGGTGACAATGATGATGGCCGCGGGGTTGCACTTCTGAATGCCCTTGAGACACTTGATGACTTCTCCTGGGTCGGAAAAGGTCGTAGGCATCAAGAAGGTGACATCTTCAGGGGTAAAGCGAGGCTTACTAGGAGCGAAGCGAGGTTCGAAGCGGAAGAAAGCAGCAATGTTGACCAGCAGACGAAAGTAGCGGAACAACCTGTGAATGGTCAGCGTGGTCGACAATGGGGGAGATTCAGGGTACTTACCAGACCAGCAGAAAGAGGATGGTGTACAGAGCCTCGGGAGTAATGAATGACATGCTGGGCGAGTTTGCAGGACTCTCGCAGAGAGATCTTGCGTCTGAAAGGAACGACTGGTTTCTCGATGTCGAAGAAGTAAGGAGAGGATATGGGACCAACGAGCACAGCTTGTTGGAACCAAGGATGAAGATTAGCAGTGGGATGGGAAGGAAAGGACATCCAGGTCGCTTACTATGGCTGCATTATAAGTTGCGAATGAGACCAGTATCGTGAATGTGGATGGTGGTGCAAGACAAGGAACGATTTGGGTCAAACAAAGGGATAAAGGAGAAGTGGATGCAAAGTCTTTCACCTCTTGTGTGATTTTGTAAAAATTCTGAAATGAAGTGTTCATTGACAGCAGACTTCTACATGTGATTGTGGGTCTCTGTTTGGGTTACTAGGGATATGCGACGCCAGAACTGACGCTGTCGACCCAAGTACCTGGTTCTTGGAATCATGGTCTGCTGTGTGGGGCACATGTCGTCTCCGGAGCCAGTCGAACGATACGGTAGGATCCTTGAATGGGCGCCGTGCCTTGCCAATCTGGTCCATCGAGACAAGGGACGATCGAGAGTTGTGTCTGACAATGGCCTTGTCACTATGGCTTTATTCCTAGTGAGCTTTGCGCGGATTCCATTGTCCAAGCCTTCGCCACGCTTTGTAATTGTATAGTGGCGTTGAAGTCCTTCACAGACAACAAAGCGGAGAAACCCTTTGTTGTTGACACACTATCCTGTTCAGTGGAGTCCGTCGTGATGTTGCATGATTCTCGGGTGAGACTGTGCTTGGGGTATCATGTCGATAGCCAGTCGTGTCATCCTGCGGGCGAGATAGTCGGGCTCGATAGCGGACTTGACCAGGTCTTGATGTCCTGCAGTAGAAGTCGGGGAAGTCCTTGTATTTCTTGGGCCAGAAGGGATGCCTTATGTTGTGTCGCGGATGGATCCTGCACGTGCTGCAGAAGTTTGACAAATCTATGCACTTGGTCTCGAGATCCATGCGCTTGTAACACCTCTGATAATGTTAGGAGGAACCTCACGACCTTTGTTCCATAACGATCGTGCGTCGACTTGGCCTCCTCAAGGTCTAGTCTCGTCGCAATTTGTAAAGCCTTCTCCAGGTATGTGGCACCGAGGTATTGCAGACTCAGTCTTGCAACATCAATGGCATACGGCTCAAGGTCAGACTGCCTCCATGTCTGGAAGCTCTGCAAGAATCCAATCATCGAGTCCGAGTCCGTCGACGTACTCACTTGAGTATTTTGGCGTTTCAGCTCGCTCAACAGGAACACACCCGCTGCCCGAGTACTCTGAGACGGAAAGCTACCAGTATTGACCATACCGATAGCCTTGGTGAAAGCCTCAACTGCACTTTTGGGATCGTCTCTTCGAGCCTTCACTTTCCAGTAGATGAGCTGTCTCAGTATTAAAGACTGTGCACTGATTTGATCGCTACTGGATGCCGATGCCGCCTCCAGATGATGGTGGTCTGCCGTGACGAACCATTTCCAGATGGCCTCCTCTTTGCCCTCTCTTAGCAAGAGTGCCACAACAGAAGAGACTAGTCGCTGTCCAGATACAAGAGCCTCTGACTGTGCCATGCCAGTTGCCCAAAGCCATTGCAAGACCTTCGAGCCGGGCTGAAATTTGGCGATCTCTTCCCGTTTCTTTTCAGCTGTCAAAGGTTTGAGCAGACGATGAAAGGCGCTTATGCATTGCGAGGCAAGATCAAAAGTGGCTACTCCATTTGCAGCACAGTCGGTGAATATGTCGATAGGATGTCTTTTGTCATTAGAAGGTATCAGGGGCCGCGGGATCTGAGATGTGGCGAGAAGCGGGTTGGTCAGGACAGAGGCAACGTGCTTCTCGGTATGGTTCAGTGCACTTCCTCGAGAGACCGATGTTGCCTGCACATGATCGGGATTGTGCTCAGCGTCAAGCTGCTGTCGAAATGATGTCTTAAGCGAGTCCAGAAGACGCTTGGACTCGGTCCGAGTGAGGGCGACCTGAGGGTGTATCTTGCTTGCAAATTGGCTGATAGATCGCACCGAGGAGGACTTCATCGCCACGGATCCTCACTGCACAAGCGAGTGCAATAGGCGATGTGATGCTGTTGACATGTGAAGACTGAGGTGAATGAATCGATACGGTGACGTGCAGCATCGCATCACGACGCCAAGACGTTTCGACATTATCACGTGTCCAGACCCGCTTTTACGGGCAAAGCCGAGCCTGGGTCTTTGCTTGATGCTCTCGTCTCGTCTCGTGCAGCTGGGCCTCTTCAGTTTTGCGGCATCCTCTCTTACTTTTGACCACACATTCATCTCCCTCCACCTTTTTCTTCCTTGATCGCTTCTTCAATTGCGCGCTATACTTCATTACTCCTTGAGGACAACTCATCAAAGGCCAATTGCGCCTTCAGGTCTTCAAATCGGTTCCTGGTGAAGCTTTGCTCTCTGAAGCAGAGCCTCCTTGTAATCCAGGCAACTTCATCCACTGAAGTGCGCCTTTCGACCTTGGAACCCCCGCGACAGTTCTCAAATACCACCTACAAGCTCACAGTCCACACAACCCATAATGTCAGAAGTCGACTCTCGACCTGCTCCATCAAGGGGCAGGAGTTCATTTCGAGGAGGCAGAGGAGGCTTCGGCCGAGGAGGTCCTCGTGGTGGTCAAAGGCAGACTAATGGTACCTCTAATCATCAACAAGAGCAAGAGCCTTCGCTCGATGATCAGGGCGAGCTGGGCGACATGAAGAAACAGTACTCTTCGCAGCTATCGATGCTCAAGGATATGTTCCCCGACTGGACTGATGTCGATCTGGTCTTTGCCCTCAAAGAGACAGACGGAGACCTTGCGACCACTATCGACCGAATTACCGAAGGTATGATCGCTCCGTCCATGCTACATTTGGCTATGCTAATCCACACAGGTCATGTGTCGCAATTCTCTGAGATCAAGAAACCCAAGGATCGAGCTCGTTCAAAAGCAAAGGACGTCCCAGCCGAAAGTGCTTCAATTACACCAAGAGGTGGGCGCGGAAGGGGAGGCTTTGAGGGTACTCGTGGCGGTCGTGGCCGCGGTGATCGCGCAAGAGGTGTCTCACGTGGTGGCAGAGGAGGGGTGGTAAAGAGCGCGGACACTCATACCGATACTGCCACGTCGACCATCCCAGAAGCTAATGCCTGGGGTGCGCCTGCAGTCGATACCACACCGGCTGCTGAGCCAGCAGGTGATTCATCCTGGGGCAATGTCGTCACTGCGGAGGACACACCAAAGACTGCATCTGAGGGAGCGAAGCCATCTCTGTTGCCGGAAGGTCCCCCGAAGAAGACATGGGCCAGCATGTTCAGCCAGCCCAAACCAGCCCCAGCCCCTGCAGCACCGAAAGTCGCGCCTCCGCTTGAAGCTCCTGTCGAAGTGGAGCAACCAGCAGAACCAACACCAGAACCAACGGCTGTCGAACCTGAGCCGCCAGCGGTCTCAGAAGAGCCGTCGGTCGAACTTCCCGCTGAGCCTGCAGCTGAACCTGCCGCTGCGACGCCCGAAATAGTTGAACCTCCAGCTCCCCTCACCGAAGATAACCTTGAGAATCTACCTGACGTCTCTCATCCTCCCGCGACTCAGACCGTAGCCAGCAATGCGGGATCGGAAGTCCGCCAGACACCGGCGCAGCAGCAGCCAATTGGTCGCCCTTCGGCCTCAGTTGGAGGCTATGCTTCGACGGCACTGAGAGCTACCTCTGGTATCACCCCACGAAGCGCTAGTTTCCAGAGACGTGTGGCAGAGCAGCAAGAGGCGGTCGTCCTTCCAGGACACAATAATGTTGACAGAGCAGCTGTGCAGTTCGGTAGCATGGGTCTGAACGGCGACAGCGAGGACGTGGACGAAGAGCGCGAAGAACCAGAGACTCGCACTCAACCACCACAGCAGTCGCCTCAGGGTCAGCCTCGTGCCTCTCTGCCTCCTGCGCCGTTGCAGGCGAGCGCACCAGCGCAGGACGTTTTTGGAGGCCAATCTATGCCTACTCCGAAGCAGGCGCCCGGTCTTCCTCCTGCCAATCCTCAGCAAGCACAGGCTGCTCAGGCTGGTACTCCGGATGTCTCATCTTCTCTCCCTCAGCAGTCACAACAAGGCTACAACCAGTACGCGCGCTATGGACAGCAAGATGTGTCTGCGCCATCTCAGAAGTCATACGATCCGTTCAGCCACCAGACTCCCTCCGCTTTCGATCAATTCTCATCTCAGGGTCAGGGTCAGGGTGCGCAGCAGCAGAGCCAGCAGAGCCAGCCTGGACAACAGAGTCAACCAGGGCAGCAATCTCAACAGTCTCAACAAAGTGGCTACGGAGGGTACTCCGCTGCCCAGTCTGACTACTCGCAATACTACACATCTGATCAGCACCGCAATGCGTATCAGAACTACTACAACAGTGCTTACGGACAACAACAACCACAGTCGCAGCATGATCCGTCAGGTGCCCAACAGCGTGCCGGCAGCAGTCTCGGATCTGGTCAGGGAGATAGCTCTTATAGTGGTAACCAGAGCGCTCACCAGGTAAACCACTTTCTGCTTTCAAGTTTAGTTGTACATACTAACAATACTTACAGGGCCGCTACAACGATCCCCAAGGCTCCGGCCAGAATACTCCCAACCCTCTCGGCGGCCAGCAACAGCAGTCCGGACCTCCTCAACAAAGCCAGCAGCAACAACAGCATAGCGGATACGGAAGCTTCTACGGTCATCCCTCATACACCTCTCCATACCCGTATGCATACCAGCAGCAGTACGGCTACTCGGGCTATGGCGGTGCTCCATATGGTGGGAACCGTGGAGGCTACGGCATGAATGCTCCATCATCATACGACCACTCCGCCTCTCCAGCAAACACTGGATTCAACCAGCAGTCCTCTTCTCAGTCCCGGGATAGTGGTCTTGGGTCTGGTGCCGGCGAATACGGACGAGGCTCTGCCCAGCCATCTTCTCTGGGCAGTGGTGGATTTGGTGGTGTGTCCGACTACTCTCGTGGAGGCTCCAGCTACCAGGGTCATGGCTACGGCTCTCAGCAGGGCGCCAGCTCGGACGAGCTGAAATCTTTCGGCGGTGACTCCAAGTCCGGTCCATCCCCAGCAGTCAACCAGCCTGGTCGTCCAGGATCTGCTGCTAATAACGCTGGTCAAGGTCAAGGCCAGAGCGGTCTCCCACCTCCCCAATCCCACCAGCAGCAGGGCTTCGGAGGCTACCCAGGCTTCAACCAAAGCAGCCAGTACGGAGGTGGTCTAGGAGGCCTGGGCGGACAGCAGCACGCTGGAAACCAGGGCGGCTACAACCAATATGGCGGTGGGTTCAGCAACCAGTACAGCCAGTACGGTCGCGGCGGCTGGGGTGCCAGCTACGGGCACTAGGGGGAGTCCCAGAACCCGCCCGACTGGGAGGACGACCCTCTGGTGAAGCGCCGGAGGAGTTGACCTCGATCATAATCCAATCTTCACACAACAGCGACTCTCTCTCACGGATCACACACACTCACGAAATGGGAACATCACAAAAGGTCACGAATTGACTGGTCACCTCCGCTTACTCGTCGTTTCTCTTCTTTCGTTTCAGAGCTCTGATTTCATGGATGGGCGAACCAAAAAAATTGAGTATCAGCGGCGATGGGGTCCAGAATGGCGCTTGCAGATCGTTGCAGTCAAAATGGCAAGGGATGGGTGGGAGTGTAACTAGTAGTGACGTCGAATGGAAGGCTGGCTGATGTGTCGGCTTTGCAGTGATTCTATATGTGTCTAGTGCTGGGATCTCGTGACTATCTTGTGCCTCGTTACGCCTGTGAAGCCGGTCTCTGTGCTCGACGGGTCTTTGAGGTAGCCTGCCCATGACTTCCTCATCCAACCATTATTATCCGGGGTGAGAGAGAGACACCTGGTAGCCAGGTCAACATATCCCAGTGGCGTCTCCCTTGACCTCCTCCCTACCTGTAGCTCTCCGTCGTAGCCTTCCTTGATCGACTCCGCTCCTCAGCCCCCATGCAAAGTCGACACAAACACAACATTATTCCCATCCTTCAACTCATACGCCCCCTCCCCTTCCAACTCCCAGTCCGCATCGTTGATCAGGACCAATATCCCCGGCCGTCTAGGCACAGTCAGCAGGACAGTCTTTGCCACACCCATCTTGCTGTCATGTATTGCAGATGGCCCTCCATCTCCCGTTGATAGAGACTATAGAGACGGTGAGAACAATACTAAGCCCCTCTTTCACCGACCCGACTCCAAGAGCCAGAAAAGAACAAAGGATCCTTCTACCAGCTCCATCCCCGACTGGAAGTGGGAATTGCACCCCTCTGAAGGTTCCCGAAGCAGAAAACAAAGAAATCCAGCCCAGCGCAAAGAAATCAAACAAAGGGGGAAAAGAGAGACGTACACTGACTCCCCCAAAACAAACAACTCCTTCTTCTCCTGCTGCACTTCGTTGGCAGCAAGATGGCTTATCAGATCTGCGACGGTAGAGGGGGATCCTGAAGGAGAGGTGGCGGGGAGGGTGATTGTCTGCGTTTTGCGCGAGGAGAAGAGGGTTTCAAGGCCGCCTCTTTGTTCTTTGTTAGCTCACTTTTCCAAGAGGGTGGTGATTCGCCGTTGTATGAGGGTATGTTGATATCAGAAGAAATCAAAGAAAGGAGTGGAGTGGGATGGGGAGGAGGGTGCCAAGTCAGGTGGTGAGTGGAAAGGGCACAGCGGACGGAAGGAAGACGGGGATGAGAGGGGGACGTACGTGTATTCGACGTTTATTGTCAGTGTGGCCATGCCGACTGGATGTCGTTTTGGGAGCTTAGTGTGATTCTGTCTGTCTTCAAGGGAGTTTCGTAGGGAAATAATGTCCGATGTTGAAAGAGTGTGGTCGGTGATTTGGGGGATGAGGTAGAGGAGAGCAGACTATGCTTCATGCAAATTTGCCACGACTCTTCAGAAGGGATTCAACCATGAACGTACACATCGGAGACGGAAATGTCTTGGATATTGTTCTTATAATATTACGTTTAATCACTATCTGCACAATGCTCTGCAAAGACCTCTCTCATGCTGATCCTACTCCACCAATCGAAAGCATATGCCGGATCTCATCCGCCACCACAAGCGAATTGACATATGACTTTCTACTTATAGTACCCCGCTGCTCATCCTGATGTTCCCTATTCCACTCTAGAATTTCAAGCGCCATGCCGTCTAGCGTTGTTATGAGCCCTTCATACCCGAGCCCGCCCTCCTCCACGGCCTTCCGTGCTTCGGTGTCGATGCCAACTGCATGAGTGCAGATCGAGAAGAGGCCGGGCTGTAGATGCTTGAGATCGCCTTTGATGACAGGGAGAATGTGCTTGAGGAGAGGTATCCTATGTGGTAGCAGGGTGTAGAACTCGACTACGTAGGAGAGGGCGAACATTGGACCTGGAGGGAGGTACAGGCAGCGAAAGGGAAACCTGGAGAGAGTTTCGATTGCGGTGTACATATCCTGGTAACGGATTGGAGGGTTTGGGTCGGTGATCACGAATGGTCGTCCAGTCTGCGGAGCTGATGCATCCCTTGTTGCGAGTACGGCTTCGTGGTGGAGATGAGCTACTGAGATATTTGCTGCGTGGACGAAGCTCTGGACAATGTGTGGCACCCACCTGCGATGGTCAGTAACGTGAGCGATGTACTAGACATATATGGCTCCTTACGTTGGTAGCACAGACTTGGCTAGAGGCACTCCAAGCGTGTTGTCCACTGGATGGCCATATATGCCGTTCGCTGGTCGAATAGTCCCCGTCCGCAACAAGTCCGAATTCTCATCACATACCAACCTCTCCGCCACCGCTTTCGATATGGCATAGTTGCTGAAAAGTTGGCCGCGTGGTACTAAGGGCTTGAAGAAATCGCGTTCATCCAGCAACTGCCAGAAGTTTGGTAGTTGAGCCGCCCAAGGCCATGTTGGCTTCACAATACGGATGCCGATGGATGCTGATGAGGTGGCGCTGAAGACATCAGCACCTGCAGCTTTTGCCGCTGCCAATAGATTCTTGGTTCCCGTGACGTTTACTGCTTCCGAGAAACGATAGGTATGCTCCGAGTTCTCAGAGGCCAAGATGATAGCGGCGGTATGAAACACAGTCAATGGCAGCTTCTGTACAGAGGCTTCCCATGGCTTCTCAAAGGCTGCTTTCACGGATTCGGCAGAAGTAATGTCTGTCTTGACGAAGTCGACCTCGGCTGCTGAGCCATTGTTTATGTCGTCTCTCTGCGACTTTCGGATATCAAGGATTCGAATTCTCGCGGGAGGAGTGCCCCTTGCAAGAAGCTGCAGTACAATGTAGCCACCGACAAGACCTACCAAGATGCATCAGTCGTACGAGTCGCCTTTCACCTTCTCCAGCACTTACCATTTCCTCCACTGATGATGTACCGCCGATCGAGACGGGGAGGAAGCTTTGATAGGTAGTCAACGGGCTGTCGCTCGAGTCTATGGTACGTATCTCGAAGCAAATCTGGCGTCCATGGTGGCGACGTAAGTTTCCTGATCTCCGCTGGGACTAATCTGAGTTGGGAGTTGAGTCGGACCAGAAATGCTATTGCAACCGCAACCACAAGGCAAAGGGCTGCAGTAATCCAGTCATTCGTCAAGCCAAACATCTCTGCAAGGTCTTTGGCAGAAGAAGAGACACAGACACATATCTAAAAGAGCTATATTCATGACCTCGCTTACATCCATGACGAGGATTAAGGACTGCTCGCTACCACAGCCACCATTCGTGCTAGCGAGATGAGCAACTCTTAGCGGCGGGTCATAGGGTACGGGAATGTGCAGCCGAGCGGATGGCCAAGGCCGGTGGCTGCCCTCCTTGGCAAATGCTTGCCTCCGCCGACTCCACCGACCAAGATGGACCTCGTGTCTTCATATTCGAAATGTATACTGCGGTGTAAGCGTCTCTGATTTCGGAGAAGAGCCATACAGCACGACTGAGCGCAAGCAGCCGCGCAGGAATGATTTCGGCCCGAAAAGAGTAAGCCCCACTCGCAATCTCACTGCGCATTGTAGCAAATGTGACAGTACTGTCCAAAATTGGACATCATTGGGTCATTTCGACTGCTGTCGAGATCCCGCGGACATCATGAAGGATGCAAACACTTCCAGCAAAGCTCAGCAGCCTTCTCGGATCTCGGCAACAATTAGCCTGAATACATTCAAGACAACCCCCCCGGCACATACCTCCACCGGAGCCGCACGTCATGGCCAGTTCATGCAGGGCAGCTGATCTTCCCTCAAGCTTCGCAAGCTTTCATGTTGGTGTGGAGTCCTACCAGCATTTAGGCAATATACTTGGCTCCCGAACACGATACCCCATGGCATACCCAGGTAAGCCAACCAAGGCTTTTGCGGATCATCCGGAGTGCATGATCGGCAGCGGAGAAGTCGTTTCATTCATATAAGTACCTTGAGAAACCCTCGCACATCTAGTAAGTATACAAATCTCGCAGCTATGGCACCTGTTCCGTCAGCCGACATTGGCGGCCTTTCGGCCAAACGTCTCCAACATGCTGGTCCAGGCGGTATCAAGGGACTGCTTGCAAACACTCACGTCACTGCCATTGCAGTCTTTGCTTCCATGGGAGGCTTCGTCTATGGATGTGAGTACCGAGGAATACTAAATATTGGTAACATGCTCATGCATGTCAGACAATCAGGGAATGTTCGGACAGATCTTGAACATGACCTCATTCGCCAACACAGTACACCCCGAGTCCATCAGCAACGAGACAATCCGAGGCTTCCAGACTGCGTGAGTACTCCGATCTAAGGACTAATTCAACAATACTAAGAGGTGTGAACAGTATTCTCGAGCTCGGGGCCTGGTTCGGAGTCCTTGTCAACGGTATCATGGCCGATGCGCTTGGGCGAAAGATGGCCACACAGATGGGAGTCATCGTCTTCTGCATCGGTGTTATCGTCCAAGCTGCAGCGAAGAATGTCGACTACATTCTTGGTGGTCGCTTCACAACCGGTATCGGCGTTGGTTGGTCTACCTTGTGCCTCCTGATCAACATACGCTAACACAACCAGGCGTCTTGTCGATGATTGTGCCACTGTTGGTATAACAGGTAGCTCACAGACCCACCTGCTGACGATGTTAGATACAACGCTGAGCTTTCGCCTCCTGAGCTTCGTGGCGCTCTGGTTGCTCTCCAACAGTTGGCTATCTGTTTCGGAATCATGATCTCCTACTGGATTGGTAATGCGATTGCAAACGCTTCCCGTGGGCATCACTGATCTGTGTCAGGCTACGGAACGAACTTCATTGGCGGTACTGGTGCATCACAATCAAATGCAGCTTGGCTTATCCCCATTTGCATCCAGCTTCTTCCTGCTTTGATCCTCGGTATCGGCATCTTCTTCATGCCGCAAAGGTACTATTCATGATCTCACACCGGATTCAAGTATAAGCTGACCCTTTACCAGCCCCCGTTGGCTCATGTCCCACGACCGTGAGGAAGAATGTCTCCACGTCCTGGCGTCCCTCCGTCGGAAGGACGAGGACCATCCCGTGATCCACCTCGAGTGGCTGGAAATCAAGGCACAGCATCTCTTCGAGGTCGAGACATCACGTAGCAAATTCCCTCAATTCCAGGACGGCTCTCTTATGAGCAACATTCGTCTCGGCATGAGCGAGTATGCCAGTCTGCTGACCAACAAGTCTCTGTTCAAGCGAGTCATGGTCGCTGTCATGATCATGGTCTTCCAGCAATGTACGTCCTCATACACTTTTTGCTACAAACACGTTTTGCTACAAACACGCTCTATTTTAATGAGTTTTTCTGACAAAAACAACAGGGTCGGGCATCAATGCAATCCTCTACTATGCCGCTTTCATTTTCCAGGACCTTGGTCTCACAGGAAACACCACCTCTTTGCTAGCAAGTGGTGTAGGCGGTATTTTGCTCTTCCTCGCCACGATTCCAGCAGTATTGTACATTGATAGACTCGGCCGTAAGCCTGTCCTCATCGCTGGAGCAATCGGTATGGGCATCTCCCACTTCATCGTCGCCGCTCTGCAGGCCTCCTTCAGCTCCAACTGGGACGCACACAAAGCAGCAGGGTGGGTCGCTGTGGTATTCGTGTGGATCTATCAGATGAACTTTGGTTACTCGTGGGGTGTAAGTTGGCCAGTCCTTTACCTGGCCTTCATGCTGACATCAACAGCCTGCCGCCTGGGTGGTCGTCTCCGAGGTCTTCCCACTCGGCGTCCGCGCAAAGGGTGTTTCCATCGGTGCATCCTCCAACTGGCTTAACAACTTCGGCGTAAGCATTGACATCCCCCCTTCTCGCTCATCTTGACTGACAATGACTCGACAGATCGGTCTTGCAACCCCCGACATGGTCGGTGCAATGGGCTACGGTACTTTCGTATTCTTCGGCCTCGTCTGCATGATCGGCGCTGCATTTGTCTTCTTCATCGTGCCAGAGACAAAGAACCTCACCCTCGAAGAAATGGATGAAGTCTTTGGTGATGCTGCGGGTACTGGTCACGAGGACAGGGAGAGACTAGAGAGGGTTCATAGGTCCCTTGGATTGACTGGGTCCACGGAAGACTTTGTTGGGGAGAAGAAGGAGGTGGGGGAGAAGTTGTAAAGAAAAGCAGTTGTGAGGGGTGCATGGTTGGGGCCTATGTTGGCGGGAGATCGAATGAAGAGGTGTGAACGGACTCGTCCTTTAGCAAACAGCTTGCACCAAATGCTAAAGACGTCCTTCACATACAACTGAACGGCTATATTGGCGCTACTAGAGGCATAACATGTTGGCCCGAGGGTTCCAGCTCGGACTGATTGCTGAATCTGTCACGTGATCCGTTTAAGCTTTGGCTAGCCTAGTGTTGCCCCCAACCGCATCTCGACAAGAAGATCCCTCGACTGCCACCTTCTATCTTCTTAGAATCTTCATTCGGACTCTCGTCTGATCATCTGGACGACAGTGGCTTGCTGGCCCATCAGGTAAATGTGGCACCGAACTTGCTTTGCCGTGAGTGACGAAGCTGGAGATTGCGGTTCACAGATCGCAATAAGCATGTTTGCATCGCCTCAAGCATCACGACCTATATTGCTTGCAGCAGGGTAGCCTCCTAATATCGTTGGTTTACTCTCTGTCACAGCTACGGAGCCAATCAGCGAGATGCCCGCTCCTGCAGCTACAGCCACGATGGTGCGGCTGAGCACGCCGCGCCTGATTAGGTCAAGAAGGCACAACTTCCAGCATCATTCGTCTCGGTCAGTGTCACTTCAGTCGCCATGGAGGCTTTCGCGGCTGTCCCTCTAGCCTGCAATATCCTTCAGGTGCTTGATCTGTCCAAGAAGGCTCTCGACGTCTATCGTTCTGGCAAAGCTGGCAAAGATGTGACACAAGGGCTGAAAAGCCTCGCTAAGCAGATCACGGACGCCAATACGAAGCTTCAAACTGAGCTCTCTACCAGTAAAGGGGTTGCCACTGATCCGCTCGATAAAGATCTCATGGCCGCTTTGAGCCGCAGAGAACAGCACCTCAACAACGAGCTCATTGGCAAGCTCAGCCGCCGCCTGGACACAGTAGGGGTGAAGCTAGACCTACAAGCTGAGCAGAACGACTCCTTACAGCAAAAGTTGCAACAATGTCTGGATGATTTGGATGCCGCGAAGGTGGCCGCTGAAGCCAAAGCACAGGACGCTGTCTGGAAAGGATTGCAAGACCGGCTACTAGCAAGTCTCTGGTTTCCCGAGATGGACTCCCGTCGTCATATGATCGATCCGGCATTCAAGAAGACTTTTCAGTGGATCCTTGGCGAAGATCAAGATAGCAGCTCGACAGACTCCAGCAGCACTACAGACTCCGGCGATCAGGACAGGAATAGCACCTTGGCCGGATACGAGAGTGGAGAAGATGCCGAGGACAAGGCTCATGTAGCAACATCATTGCTAGACTGGTTGGAGAATGGGCAATCCGGAACTAAATTCTGGATATCGGGCAAGCCAGGTTCAGGCAAAAGCACTCTGATGAATTTCCTAGCGACGCATCCACGTCTTAGGCAGCTCCTGAGACACAGCTCTGTGCCTGCTCGAGATCCAATTGTGCTTTCGACCTATTTCTGGGTGTCGGGGAGCTCACCCTTGCAGCGAACCCTGGCTGGTTTTCTACGAACCCTACTGTATCAGATGATACACTATTCATTGAGCATCTTGCGCCGCGTCCTCGCCCCATCATTCTCGATTCCAGAGTGGATAGCCCCAAATTTGGTGGAATTGCTACATAAGATGCTCGAGGTAGCTGCGAAGGATCACAATATAATACTCCTCGTCGATGGACTGGACGAATGTTCTGACTCGGTCTTTGACCTTCGCAACATCCTGGATGAGCTTTCTGGTCGATCGGGCGTCAAAATCCTCGCAAGCAGTCGACCTGAGAAGCTGTTAGAGAACTACTTCGTTGAATCAAGCAGTATCAAACTCCAAGACCTGACGAAGACTGACGTTACCAAATACGTGTATGAACGCCTCACGAAAGGTCTGCCTATTGCTGCTTACATTGAGACTTCCGATCTGTGGCAGATCCAACAAGTAATAATCGATGGCGCCGAAGGTGTATTTCTCTGGGTCAGAATCTCCACAGATACAGTTCTGCAAGAGCTCGAGTACCAAGAGAGGCCAGAGCATATAATTGAACGACTTCAGGACTTGCCCACAGACCTTGACAAGATGTTTGAGACAATCATTTCGAGGCTCGACAAACGAACTTCAAAACGAGCTTTGCTCTATTGCGGCCTGCTTACTGCCGTCCGACGCCTGGCAACAGACACTGTTATAGGACACAGCGCCGAAAGGAGTACGTACTTAACGCTAGTCGAGATCGCGGCCATAGACATGAATTTCTCTGCAGGACTGGACGCTGACGGCAACTCCTTGTTGCGCAAAGTGGACGATGTGCGCAATTTCATCGCAGTACGATGCACGAATCTAATCACGATCGAGGGCAGCGGACTAGAAAGCACTGTTCAGTTTGTTCATCGATCCGCTGCAGACTTTTTCAGCGGTTCGCACCGTACTGGAACCTGTGGCGATGCTATGCTCGGTACGACGAAATACTATCTCCACCTCGGGAAGGCACATCTCATTCTCTTGAGACTCGCACCCGAGCTTCGTCTCTCCGACGGTTCGTTGGACTTGCACTATGGTAGATTCTTGTCGTACGACGAATCTCGACTAATTAATTTTCCACGAGCCTTACTTTTCCTTCAACACGTCGAATGTGGCGAAGAGACTGCACGATTGCTGAATGAGCTGGAACTATCTCTCACGGTGGGAGCTCTTACGAAAGGTGGTCAGAGATATCCCGTGCTCAGCCTTGAAGACTATTGCGGTGCCATCATGTTATCTGGCTTGGGACAGTACATCATCGAGGCAGCTTGTCGCCGCTTCCCAAATGCCTTGAGCTATTTCGCACTTTGCGTGCTCAGTGGCGATGCCTTACTTAGCCATGCTCGGGAAGTTTCTCCTTGCTCTTCCCATTGCACTATGCAAAGTCGTGAGGAGATTTTATTGAAGGTGATTGAGCACCAGCCAAGCGAGTTGCATCGAACGTGGCGAACGTGGGAGCCACATAGCCCTCGGGCAGACACACTCAAGGAACCCTTAATTCAACGCTTCCTACGTCATCTTCTTCGACAACCGTCGCCAGCGCTAGGCTGGACCATGCCTCGTTTGAACGGTGGGGAAGTTCCTGTCATTGCTGCAGAGCCAGTTGTCACCGAAGCAACCAACATTCTAGCTGTTCTGCTTGCCAATGGCGCCGACCTGCTATCGTTCCGGCTTCCCTTCCATCTGTACTTGCCAGCTCCTGACCCACGGGACCGTGATCTCCAAGACGAGGCACTGGTAATAGAATGTAACGCGACATACCTTGCATGTTTTCTAGCAGCACGCTGGAGGTCGTGGGGAAAGTTCGCGCGTTTATGCTACGAGTCTGATCCAGACGTACGCGCAACGGCCTTGGGAACGTTGGCTGTGGGATTTGGCTGGGGTGCCGGCCATCAGACCACGTTTCACATGTATGAGCGTTCGACTTCGTCGGTCAGGAAGAGCATCGACCCATTTCTCGTAAGTCTGATAAATCCAGATCGGGTACCATCTTGCCCGTGGCAGCCTGACGATGCTCAGCTCGCATTGTACAGTGGCTGGCGTCGTGTGTGTCAGCAACTAGACGAAGAACGCCGGCTTATGTACGATCATGCCTGGAGAACCACTCGGCGGGAAGAGGTAGCGCGTTATGACGGTCCCGTCGTCCGGGAAGAAGGGACATTGGTGCGAATCGGCGAGTCCGAGTGGATACAGACGAGAGAAGGCCCGACCAGGGGCCGTGGTCCAGAGTCTTGATGATACCGCATTCGTGTACTGGATGTCCATGATCTGATATCTTCTTTTCTGCTAGAACGCACCGGACCCCACCCTCCGCTCCCCTCTCTCCACCCTTCCCAACGCCTCCACCAGTCCCGTCTTCCCCCGCCTCACCTCCCCGTCCTCATACCCTCTCGCAACAACGCCCCCCTTGCTCATAGCTAACGACATCTCCACCAACTCTCTCGCCTGGACCGGATTGACCCCCTACTCAAAGTGCTTCTGCAACTTCTCCCTCGGGACACCGCGCACCTCGACCTTCTTACCCGTGAGCTCGCCCAGAGCCAGACCCACTTCGTCAGGGCTGTACAGGCGGGGACCGAAGAGCTTAGTCACGTAAGGCTTGCCGGGTGGGGGGTGTGGGGACAAGAGGAGGGTGGAGAGGAGAGCGCCGAGGTCGGAGAGGGAGACCTGGTTGTTGTCCGGGGTTTCTTTGGGTCGTGGTAGAAAGGAGCAAGACATGGGGCAGGCAAAGAGACAAGGGAAAGGAGAGGAAAGGGCAGGCGGAACGTACCATCGGTATCTTCGTGCTAGTCGGGTTGATGAACGAGTCCATGTGCGGCGTGTCAGAAGCGATGGTCTCGAGCGCACTGGCCCAGTTCTCCATGTACGCGCCAGCACGGCCGATGATTACTTCTGGAGCGGCAGTGGCGAGGAGGCGGTCGGTGATCGTATTGCCTATAAGAATGCCCCGTGCAAGTCGTCAGCTGCCAGGTCCGTACATGGATTTGAGGTAGGAAGGACGCACGTTGTTCTCATACTGTGCCCCTTCTGCGGAGAAGACGACGAGGCGCTTCACGGGATTCCGTTTCAGTGCCATGAGGATCCTCTCCGCTGAGGATCGAGTGAAGGCGGCGGTAGGGGTGCCATCGTAGTTGGCGGGCGGGGTGTAGAAGAGAGCATCGGTGGTGGAGAAGTCGAGGGTGAGATCGGGGGAGATGCCGCCTTTGACTGCAGTGAAGCGAGGGTTGGTGATGAATTCTGGAGAGGCCTTGGAGAGGTCGCGGTAGATGCCTGTGAGGTAGATGTCGGCGTCGGTTGCGAGGAGGGCACGGATGGTGGCGAGGCCGGCTTGGCTGGATGCTGGGACAATGGTGATGTGGAGGGTCATGGTGAAGTGGAATGTGTTACGAGTGAGGTATGGACTTGCGATGAAGAAGCAGTGGTGCTATGAGATGTTTCTTGCCTTCACTTACTGACTCGCTCTCCTTATAACAGACATACTTAACACAACATCGAGTGATGCATGCTTGGAGGACATGATTATGAATCTGACTGATTAATGCTGCTAAGCATGGTGGTGAAGCCAAGCAAGATGTGAGATCCTTTGGTGTAGTTTTCTCTGGGCAACTGGTGTCCTTGAATAGTCATCAGCAAACAAGGAATGAAGTTCTTCCACTCTGCCATCCTTCAATCTTGAAGTCGAAGAACCGGACCTCGGTAAGGCGCCGACTTGGGCCAAGGGTGGGTTCAAGTAGTCGTGGCACTGTATCAGCTGTGGTAGTTTTCAAGTCAGGTAGAACTACCAGCAATAACAATTAGCACCTGAAACTTCCTAGAGGTGTAGAGCAATACCTAGGAAATCAGAGACAGTTTTTAGAAATAATCTGTGGCCTCTACACGATAAATTATAGCTGTTTGAAATTCGTCGTCAAACAAGAGCCCCAGACTTTGGCAGTTCTGCGGTGCCTTGACTTCCCGAGCCCACCCTTGGGCACAGCTGTGGAACAACGTTAGATCCGCGAACACAAAGTTCCGAATCGTTCCCGGGCAGTCACCGGGAGAGTGAACATGCTTCGTACACAGCGAAGCTCGGTAGCATTTCGGGTGAGGATGCAAGCACGACGTCTATCTGTTCTTTGCTGGACAACAAGTTCGTAATGTACGCGACCCGTTCGACCGTTGAGGTGCAGCACGCGTTTTCACGCGGGCGGCGTGAGGGGGTCGGATGGGCGAGGACGGAATTGGTGACGGGATGGGGATGGAGGCTTGGGGGACTCTGCCCCAATGCCCAGCGTGGCTGCCCCCCAAGGAGATCCATATTGGTGTCAAGTGTCCGAGTCATCACGCGGAGTTTGCGGAATTGGGGGGCATTGGGACAGCGCCACTAGTGTCACCGTGACAAGTCGAGGCGAGCGATGATCCCTCTGCACGATCTGGTGCAGGCAACAAGAGTCAGACGTGTCCGAAATTACAGTACGTCGCGAGTGTCGCCTTGCTTATTTGACCGACTTGTCTTGGGGACATCTGACCGAGGAAAGGGCCTGCAGCAATCATATAATCAAAGTGTGACAGGTCTCCATAAGAGGTACGTAGCAAATTGCGGTGTCCAAGGTTTGCAGCAACTACCAGAAAAAGAGGAATCAGCTCGTCCGTGATTTGCCGAGCAGATTAATGAGAAGGGCCAGGAGCCACTTCTTCCGCGGTACACCTGACCACGATGACCACGGATCATGGCCAGGTACATGCTGTCAGAAAATGTGACGGGCAGATGTTAATTATGCAGTCACACACAGGAAGCAAGGCCTTGAGACTCCAGGCCTCCGTCAATCTCTCAGCCAAGCGAGGTGATTTCCAATCATAGAGCAGTCATCGCCGGCAGGAGAGAGGCCTGCCAGAGTGTCAGAGAGTGCGAAAAGAAGATGTCAGCTATTGCCGGGAAGGACCGAGATCGATGAAAAGGCTGTCGGACATGCATGATGAGCAGCTGCAAGGCTTGGGGGGTGGATTCATTTCCAAAGAACGTGACGCATGAAGAAGCAAAAGAGACTTGCGCTAGCAGCGAAAAAAGAGCCAAAGGGCACCGAGACACTGCCGGAGCGCGGCCTGAAGAAAAGAGAACCTCCTCACGCTGTGCGTCAGTGCATTTTCCCTGCCAACCCGGCTCTGGCTCTGGCTCTGCATTTCCATTTCCCACCGACCGCTTCTCTCTCTCCCATCTCCCACCACCACTTTCGTAGCCAGTCGCTTCTTGCATCAACTGGTTGGTGCAGACGACACAATCAAGACTCTCACGACCGTCAGACAATTCGTCAGCCAGTCGCATCCGGTTGAGCCAGGCCTTGCTCAATCTCTCGCCAGAGTGTAATTTCGGCTCGATTCGGTTTCGAGTGCTCTGATTTGCTGGCCAGAAACAGCAGCGAGAAATCCGGCACAAACAGCTGCAAACGACTTCTCAGGTCTCTCAGGTCTCTCAAACACACCTGATCGACCGTTTGTCGTGTAGCACCGGCCTTCGTTGTCGTCTTCGTTTGTTCGACACCGACATCTGCTGTTGCGCTTCCTGCATAACCACTCGCGGCCAGCTTACCCCGGCTGCACCTCACACGAACCATCACCAGCATCAGCCTCCCTGTCTTGCGACTACCAGCTTAGATCCCGTCAAAGGAATCTAGTTGCCTGTCCACGACACGCGCAACCGGCTTGCTTCACGCGCAATCCTCGCTGCTTGACCTGTTTGCTGTCCATCCTGGGATACACATCAACCAGCACACAAACACGAGCATTACCAAGCGCGACGACACGTCTCGACGACCTATTAATTTAGTCTCGTCCGCAGCCGTCGACAAGAGTAGAAAAATTTGCGTCACACCAAGTTTCACACTCCATCTGAGATCATCTCACTCCGCATAAAAATTCTGAGACATCTCGCAAAGATCTCTCAGAAGTGTCTCTGCACCATCAACACATCTCGCAGACTTCACCGCAGAAGTCCAACACATCGACTCATCACGACTTGACTGAGACGCATGAACGCATATTGAAAGAGGAGCCGCAGATCAAGCTCCTCGACCTTTCGGGGACAGGAGGACAGAAACGGTATGTCACACGCTGCTCCTGATCTCACATTTCACTAACACCATACAGGCCGTGTAACACGCCGTTTCTTCCAACCACCTCTCTTCATCCCATCATGCCTTCCTTCTACCCTCAGGCCGCACCTGGCCAACTTCCTCTCACGCCTCCCTACAACGCGCCCTACGAGCAGGCTCCATACCACCCCGACAGCTACGCCTCACAGCAGACTCTGCCGCCACGCCTCGACAGCGCGATGGACTACTCTCACAGGTATCCTCCGCCGCCGCAGTCGTCACAGCAGAATGCCTACCAGCGTAGTTCGTATTGTGGTCAAAGCCTTCCGCCAATCAGCAGCTACTATGAGCCCATCGGCGCGCCCATCCTGCCACCACTCCGCATCCAGGATGCCTACAGGTCAGCTGATCGCGAGTACTACCACTCGTACCAGCAGGGAGTCACAAGTCAAGTCGTCCAACAGCCGGCACAAGCACCAAAGGAGGAGCCCACCACGGGTGGAGTGTCGGCCAAGCTTGACTACGACATGGAACGCATGACGGATTTCGTGTCCGAGACGGCACAAGGAATGTATGCACTTCACTCGTCCAACATCTGCCTCGCAGATATTGACATTTGTCGAAGCATTTTACCGGGCACTACTGTCCAACCCCACTTCCGAAAGTGGGTCTCACAGGTTCTCACCGCCACTCGTCTGCCATCCGCGACCATCCTGCTCAGTCTGCACTACCTGACTGTGCGCATGCGCGATTATCCGACCAGCATCACAAAGTCTGAGCATGCCCTGTACCGTCTGCTGACCGTCTCCATGATTCTTGGTAGCAAATTTCTTGACGACAATACTTTCATCAACAGGTCATGGTCTGATGTGACCAGCATCAAGGTCACCGAGCTCAACACTCTTGAGATTGAGTGGCTTGCCACCATCGGCTTTGATCTCCATGCTGACTCCACTGACCCTAATGGTGTCTTACTCTGGATCCGAGCATGGAAGGACTATGATGCACGTGCAACGACCAAGGCCAGGAACTCGAGGCTTTCACCACTGAACACCAACATCCAGCGCCAGAAGTCCCTCCACTCCAGCCGATCCACCTTCCAGCCAGGCTATGCGAAGACCGCTCACGGGACCTACACGCCTTTGTCATCTGGATCCACCACTTCGTCCAACGGAACTCCTTACGTGTCATCCGACCCGTGGAATCGCCCTGAGCAGTCTCACTCCGACTACTACTCGTCACAGGCACGCTATCAGTCTATGGATGAGTTTGCCTACGCATCCGGATATGGCTCTCACGGTCGCAACAGCGCAGCTCCCTATTCTCAGTACTCGCTGCCACCTCTACACACTGTAGCACCCTCGTTCTATACTCCATGGAACCACAACGTGTGGGACAACCATCACGGCTACGGGTGCCACTGCGTCGGCTGCTCTCGTCAGAGTTCATCCTACATGCTGGGTTCGAGCTTCGCTCCCCAGACGGTCGTCGGCTGAACGCCATACCTTGTAGCGCAACCACCAGCGTTTGAGCCCTTTCCGCAATTTCATGTCTACAGCAGCGCTCCACAGCGCGCTTAATGAGCATCCCGGACCGGTCAACAAAAAAGTACTCCTACCAAGCGAGCGAGCTTTCTTACCAGCGCCTACACTTTACGACCTTTGCTTTCTCTACAATTCTTTCCCATCCAGCATCAGCCTATCATAGCTCGATGTCAGATGCGGCCCACATTTAGACATCTCTGTACCTTACGACACTACACACAAACACACCACACGATCTCGCTTTTTCACTCGACGAAAACACGGATACAGGCCTTGCTTTCTCTGCACGCTCGGACGGAACATACACCTCGATTCCCATCCAACATCCACCATCACGACTTTTTACGGCACGGCGCATCATCGGCACTATACACATCTATCGCTTTGTCTCTGCTTCTTCGCAAGCACAAATCTGCTTTTTTTTTCTCGTCGAATTTTCTTGCAAAGCGAAAGACGGAACTGGTCCCCGGAGCACAACAGGGTGGGACGGGGCATACAAAAAAGTTTTCCATTTTCTCTGGTCGCTATTTCGCGCATCGTTGGGGACGGGGTCAGGAGAGGGAGACAGAAAGGGGAGAACGTCTCTATTGTATCAAAAGTATCGGGTTGGGTTCGCAATGATATCATGGCATGGGCAGAGGTGCTTTTTCACTTGGGCAGGAGCGGGAGGGGTGTCAAGATGGGAAGGGAGAAGGGGCGTAATTCTAGATAGAGAAGAATGCATTGCCCTGTGATGGGGCATTGAGTGGTCCTGCATATCATATCGCTTCTGTTCATGTGGTGTAGTTTGAGTGAAGGTTGAAGTGTGTTCGTTACTAATCGTCCCATGTAGCAGCATCACTAAGCTGCTGTGTTACGGTCTTCATAAATCTACCAGGTATCCACCATGCAAGCCCCTTCCTTTCCCTGTCCCATCCCATTACCCTCATTTCCCCGAGCCAAGCCCTTCCCATGTCATCCCTTCTCATCCCGTCCTATCTTTCCCTCCTCTACCACATTCGCATACCTATTCCCTCGAAGCCCTCTAAACCGGAAACCCCGCATACCCAATCCCCAAGCTCCCCCTCAACCCATCGCTCCCCTCCCCCCTCCACCCCCCCTTCCACTCCCTCTCCGCCCTCACCGCCTCCTCAAACGCCTCCCTCATCTCAGCAGGCAACTCATCCACCACCTCCCCCGGCACGCCTGACAGTCCATTCGTGCCCACGTCCACCGCGTCGCCGTCTGGACCTGGGATGCCCAGTCCTAAATGCGGGGGTGGGACGAAGAGGGTGTCGACTGTTAGGTGGGTGTGGAGGAGGGACGGGGGGAGGGGGGGAAATGGGGAGGGGGCGGGTGCGGAGGCAGAAGGCGTCCATTTTGCGTGGGTTGGTTGGGTGATTTTCGGGGCGAGGAGGAGGTTGGTGTGGATGTCGTAGAGGCCGGGGAGGGTGGAGCGGCGGAGGGTGGCGAGGTGGGTGTTGAATTTACTGAAGGGGAGGGGTTAGTGCGGATAGGGAGGGAGTGGGTAGGGGGGAGTGGGTACCTTGCTTCTCGGGCGTGCTCGAGTTGCCAATTGCCTTCTGTGAGGTTGACTTTGCGTTGTTTTCCTTGGGTTTTGTTGCCCGTGGGGATGGTGTTGGATTGGGGTTGGGTGTGGTAGACTTGGCTGGCTCCGTGCCAGGCGACGTATTGGTTTTTGTTGTAGGGTTCGCCTTCTGGTGGGAGACGGTCGGTAGGGTCGGCAAGTTCGCCTTCGACGTCGCCTCGTTCTCGCGCGGCTTCTTCGTAGTAGTCGTCGATGACTTTCTTGCCGCCTATCACGATGCGGGCGCCAAATTCGCGGAAGACGGATCGGGCGGTGCAGATGCCTATGTTGCGGCCCTTGTAGCTGTGGGGAATGAGGTCGCGCTCGATGAGATCCATCTTTTCTTCATCGTTCAGGACGATTTTATGAAGGCTGAGATGCTTGTTGAAGAAGAGGTAGCTGTCGCGGAAACCGGTGCACCGAGCTGGTTCGGTAGACAGCATGTAGAGTCGCTGTTCTCTGCCTACGATTGTGAAGACACGGACGCGGTACTCTCGTCCTCCGAGCAGGTTACCATCCCTATCAACCTTCTTCTCTCCATCTTCGTCTTCTGGTAGATCTGCCTCGTCATTAACCACCATGACTGTGTTTCCTGCCTTGTCGATTGGAACCCTTTCCGGCTCCAGCTTTTTCTGCCATTTGGCGCGACCTCTGAAGCCTCCTCTGCCTGTAGTCGTTGGTCGTCCTGGACCACGTCTGCCCCTCCTCGGTGTGCCTGAGTCTGAAGCGTCGTCGTCTGGGCCGGGACTGTCAAAGTCTGGCCGTGAGTTGCGCGGCGGGCGTCCTGGACCTCTGCGCTTGCGGGGGATCGACTGTATTACTGGGCTACTAGGTTCGGCTTCCTCAAACTCCTCCTGCTTTGGTGATGTCGCGTCCTCCTCTTCCTCTTCAGGCGCAGGGGACGGAGCAGCGCTGTCGCCGTTGGGCAGAGATGCCGCGTCCTCTTCCGCGGGCTCTACATCCACCATCTCGGTGTCTGACTCGACATCGCGCGCTCGAGTGTTTCGTGGAGTCGATGTTCCTACAATGGCTGTTAGAAGGGGAGCTTTAGACATTGATTACAACTAACTTGTGTTGCGCGATGAGCGGCGATCACCTGGTGTGCCGATTGAAGGGCGGCCACGGCCTCGTCTGCGGCCCACCATCTCGCAATGGGCAGTTGTGGAGATGTTCTGGGGGAATGTTGATCAGGTTTGAATCAATCACGAAGCCACGCGAACCGCTGAAGGAAAGTCCTTCGGTTATCGCGGCTGATTCCGAACAGCCGAAGCCCAACCTTAAATCCGTCGATCGGAAAACGGGGACAAGGGACCCTTCACATGTCATTACCTCATGGACCAGAAGATCAGGATTCGAGAAGACGATGGTTTAGATCCCCGACTAGCATAGGAACGACCAGGACTAGACACCGCTAGGTTCCTGTACCTGAAAGTGTGCTCTAGTGGTAGAAGACAACATCACAATTGGATGTGCCTGGCAAGGAACGGCAAGAAGCGGTGATCTCGAGCAAGGCGGGCGATGCAAGGCAGATCGCATTTTGCATGGGCCACCGCTATCAAAGGTGGAGATTCTAGATGTTCTTGTTCCAGTCGAAAACAGCAACTTAGCCTTGTGTGTTGTAAGCATCTCGTGTCCAAGAGAACGCTCAACCTCGTTTCCCGCAATCTGCATCTTACATCGTCATCATTTCTTGGACACGAGCGAACGTTCACGGTCCGACAGTTGTAGGGTGACAGTTTTTGCGGTGCCATGAATTCTTCCGTCATCGGCAATGAGCCCGAAGCTCCAAAGGCATCCTCGACAACTCACACATATCCTCAACTCGACGTCACGAATACAACATACCACACAGCAGCGCACTCGAGAATCGCATCTGCTGACGCGCAAGATACTTCAATACCTCAGCCCACTGTACAAGCTCTGACGGGCTCGCCGACCGTGGCGAGCTACACGTCTTTTCCAGCTGGCTGTCAGCCACCGCCGCCCGCACCAGCTGCCAAAGCTCACACAGCTACAGCTTCACTTCCTCACCTCGAAGCCTCTCCTTCACAACACCGCAAACGACCACTTTCACGAGGCGGTCCAGACCCAGCACGACGACCGCGTCCTCCGCCGCTGAGCAGTAAGTCGTCCAGCGCGGTGCCGACGCTGTCAACGACATCTGTTTCGGCATCAACACCTTCGAGTCCAGTGCCGAAATCACCAGCGCTCGAGACGTCACCGCGCGGCTGGCTCAGTCGGAGCATAACTGCCACCTCGACGGCGACTCTTAAAGCACCTCAGACGGCGGCCGAGAGCCTGCGTCAATCCATCATGTTTGGGTAAGTCGACCTCTTTCCTCTTGAATTCGCATTTGTGTCCCTCTTTGAGTAATCCGGACGGCCGCGGTTGGGTGGATCTGCCTCTGGACAGCCTTCTGGACTAACCTCTGGACGCTGAACCTTGACTCTGGAACCCCCCCACGACTTGTCGCTGCATGAGAAAACCTTTTTTACCCCACCAAGCCCACGGCTATTGCCTCTCTGGAAAGCGGTTGGTCGCTCGGGCGCATTCGGGGCTGCCTTTTCAACAAAATGCAACGCGCCCATTTGCTGAGCCTGACGGTCCTGGCCCGGAGCCCTGCTGCACATGCCGTCAAAATCTCTGCATCATTTTGCATCTGCAGCCGCAAAGGACACAGACGCTCAGCCACGCGAGACACCACAACCACTCAACCACCCAAGACCAGATCCCCATACATGTCCCTTCTAATTTCAATCTGTCCCTTTCCCCATTACTAATGCTTCGATGACTCGAGCATTCTTTCAAAATGGCTCCCGCTGACGTCTCCGGATCTAACAGAAAACACGAAGACGATTCAGACCACATCGGCTCCGGTGCAAACACTCCACCAGGCAATGGTGGTACCGCGACACCGAGACCCGACCTGCACTCTGACAAACGCCTTCCGCAACTCTCAAATTTCTTTGCACAGGTTCGTGCCCAATCTTCTTTTTCCTTCTTGCCTTCTTCCAATTCTTCAAACGCCGTCGCGCCTGCCTCGAATTCTCGAACCACTCCCGCAATGTCGGGCCAGTCCCGCCAGTCTGGTCTACCCGTCTCGCAGCAGAAGCCGGACACGGCACCCTCTACGCCAGTAATTGGAGGTCAGCCCTCGACAAAGTTTATGGACGACATGGTGCACGTCGCGAAGAGGTCGTCGCACGCACAAGAGCATGGACAATACCCAACGCCGCCGCTGTCGTCATCATCTTCTACGACAAAGCTGTCCGAGGCTGTTCACAGTGGCAGACGTCTATCAGCTCAATCGTCGAGCGGCGCGCCGAACTCTGCGAGATCACCGCCACCTCCCTCTCGGCTGCGAAAGGAATCCCTGGCGACGACGACCTCGGTCACCGGACTTACGACTTCTGCTGTGACCGCCGAGATCTCCAACCCTGCGACATCTACCCCGGCCTCACCGACCTTTACGACTAATGTATCCTTTCCTACTCCTTCGCGGCGTTCTTCTGGCAATTCCACTAGCTCTAACAAGAGAAAGCGTGGGCTGACCAATGGCAATTCTCAACAGAACACTCCACCTCAGACGCCTAGAGCGTTATCGAGTGAGAGCAGGGCAGGGCAGCACAATGGCGGGCTCCAGACCGCACCCAAGACCAGCCGGTCGTCGTCTTCGACCTCGGCCAATGGTCCCGTCACACAGATCAGAGGGCAACTCCAGGTGTCCATTGTGCAGGGTCGTGGACTGAGACCAAGCACTGCACCATATGTTGTCTGTATCTTTCAGCTCAACGAAGACATCTCGGAGGGCGCACAAGCCGATGCTATGGACACTCGGCAGGATCAGGCTCCCGAGGAAGATCTGGCCAAGGGTGTTGCCATGAGACGCCTCGGCAGTGACCAAGGCAAGCCCTTGAGCATTCCTGGTCTGAGGAGCCGACAAAGCAGTCAGACAAATATTGCGCAACTACGAGCGAATGCAGCAAACGACGAAAGAGTGACAGATCCTGTGTGGAAGCACGAGGCGACCTTGTAAGTGATACATCCAATTGAATCGGGCGGAAGACTAACATTCATAAGTGACGTTGTGGGCGATCAATCCGAGTTGGACATCTCTATTTACGACAAGAGCCATAACGAGGCATTCCTCGGCCAAGTGCGATTCACTCCCAGTCTGGAAGCTTTCGAGACCGCCCACGAAGGCTGGTACAAGCTCCGTTCCCGAGAAGGCGAATCCGATCATGTCAGTGGCGAGGTTCGTCTTCGACTCCGATACAAGCATACCGACAAGAAGGTCTACGGACCAGAAGACTTTGAGATCCTCAAGCTCATCGGCAAGGGCACATTCGGTCAGGTCTTTCAGGTCAGGAAGAAGGACAACCGCCGTATCTACGCCATGAAAGTCCTTTCCAAGAAGGTTATTATTCAGAAGAAGGAAGTCCAACACACTATCGGCGAGCGCAACATTCTCGTCCGAACGGCTACGACCAATTCACCATTCATTGTCGGTCTCAAATTCTCTTTCCAGACCTCATCAGACCTCTACCTCGTTACAGATTACATGTCTGGCGGCGAGCTCTTCTGGCACCTGCAGCGCGAAGGTCGATTTTACGAAGAACGCGCCAAGTTCTATATTGCCGAACTCATCCTTGCCCTCCGTCACCTCCACCAACACGATATTGTTTACCGTGATCTCAAGCCGGAGAACATCCTTCTCGATGCCAATGGACATATTGCTCTTTGCGACTTTGGTCTCTCAAAGGCCAATCTATCCAAGGGTGACACAACCAACACTTTCTGCGGCACCACCGAGTATCTTGCTCCGGAAGTGCTTCTCGATGAGCAAGGATATACCAAAATGGTCGACTTCTGGTCTCTCGGTGTTCTCGTGTTCGAAATGTGCTGCGGATGGTCACCCTTCTACGCTGAGGACACCCAGCAGATGTACAAGAACATCGCTTTTGGCAAGGTCCGCTTCCCACGCGATGCACTCTCTGTCGAAGGTAGAAACTTCGTCAAGGGTCTGCTCAACCGCAACCCCAACCATCGTCTAGGTGCAAAGGGGGACGCTGACGAGTTGATGGCACATCCTTTCTTCTCCGACGTTGACTGGGCGGCTCTGGGCAGGAAGTCTCTCAAGCCGCCGTTCAAGCCTCAACTGAAAGGAGAGCTTGACACCAGCAATTTTGACCCCGAATTCACCAACGCGCTGAACAACGGCAATGCTTCTTCACTAAACGCAAGGGCTGCTGCGCTCGCCGCTGGCATCAACCCTGAGACTCCACTTTCTCCAACCCTGCAGACTGCATTCAAGGGCTTTACCTTCGTCGACGAGAGCAACCTTGATCGCCAATTTGGCAACAGCCTTAGCCGGGTTTCAACTCGCGAGGACGACAATGAGCTCCGTCGCACCATTAGCAAGGATGACCGTATGACTGGCATCGAGTCTAATGACCCGGAGAACATGTTTGCTGGTGGTATGCTGGACGACTGAGGAGGTTGTTCACGCTCACCAGAACTATTCTCGTCGTCTCTGTGACGTTGAATCGTCATGGACCAGCTCATCTTTCTCGCCCCTTCTCGATCTACAACTCAAACAGCTCCGGCCTCATAATCACGGTAGAGGACCGAATTACCATACTTAGCTGCTTCTCCATCCATCAGCAGCTCTCACTGTACAGCCCACGACCAAGACCAATTTGCATCAATGTCATTATCACCGGCGCATCATCCCTTACGACTCTGGATCACAACCAGCCTGGCGGATCTCGTCACAGACGTCCTGCGACAGAAGCGCCTCGATCACATCTGCACTAGCTTCTCGACGCCGAGCGTATACACAAAATGAGCTTTTTTCTGAGAGACGCCTTTGCGCGTCCGGCGTTTTGTTAATTACGGTGGACAGGGGGATTAGCATGAAGCATGAAGGGCCACGGGTGGTTTATGAATCAGATAGCGCAGTGAATGAATGTGATCAATCAAGAATGCACTCCAGTAGTGATCACTCATGTACATCTAAAAATGCCTCGGCTCTTCTCCAGAGCTTCCCCGGACCAACCCCGCAAAGCTCACATTACACCATCAACTCTCCTCTCCCAATTCATTCTCACAACCTCCATACCAAACCCACCAATCTCCCTCCCAACCATGTCATCCACCACCTCCTCCTCCCCCGGCGCAGGGCACACCTACCCCCCTCAACCCGTCTCCTGGACCACCCGCGACACCCTCCTCTTCGCCCTCTCCATCGGCTGCACCCCCTCCAGCGAACAACACTTCATCTACGAACTCCACCCCACCTTCACCCCCTTCCCCACCTACCCCATCATCCTCCCCTTCAAAGGCACATCAGGGGAAGTAATCGACTTCTACGCCTCGCAATCCTCCTCCGGCCGGTCCTCCATCCCCGGCGTCCCCCCGCTCGACTCCCGCCGCGTAGTCGACGGCGAGCGCCACATCGAGTTCCTCCTCCCCCTGCCCGCCTCCTCCGCCGGCCGCCACTTCGAAGTGAGGAGTAAAGTCCTGGGCGTATACGACAAGGGGAAACCCGGCACCGTAGTCGAGACAGAGCAATCCCTCGTCGACACCGCCACAGGAGAAATCTACACCCGCGCCGTAGGATCCGGCTTCTTCGTAGGCCAAGGCGGCTGGGGCGGACCCAAGGGCCCGAAGACGATCTCCTACCCCCCTCCTGCTGGGCGGGAGGGGACGCCGGATGTGGTCTTCGAGCATGCGACGGGGGACACGAGCGCGATGCTGTACAGGCTCAATGGGGACTATAACCCTTTGCACGCGACGCCTGAGCCGGGGCGGAAAATGGGGTTTGGAGGGGAGATTTTGCATGGGTTGTTTAGCTGGAATACCACTGCGAGAGGGCTGTTGAAGGGGTTGGGAGGGGGTCAGGCGGGGAATTTGAGGACGTTTGCGGCGAGGTTCGCGAGTCCGGTGCGCCCGGGGGATACACTGGTTACGAAGGTGTGGAGGGGGGAGAGGGATGGGGAGGGGTGGGAGGAGGTGAGGTTTCAGACTGAGGTGAAGGGGGGGAAGACGGTGTTGAGTAATGGGAGGGCGAGGATGAGGGTTGTGGAGGGTGGGGGGAAGGCGAAGTTGTAGATACGATATGTAGACGATCCATGTACTGTGTATACAAACGGCAGGGAGATGATTGTGACGATGATTGTATCATTCCAGACCGCAATGGTCGAGATATCTATGCTACACTACCTCTTGCCTCCACTCTAAGCGTACAGACTGATCACGTCCTTCTTCTTGCTTTGCACCTCGGCGATAGCATCCACGTAGTGTTCGTGGCTGACCTTGCTGTGTCCCGCCCTCAATGCAATCATACCAGCCTCCACACAGACAGCCTTGAGCATAGCACCACCAAACTCATCCGTGCTCCTTGCCAACTCCATCCAGTTGATCCCCTCGTCCACCGTCATCTTCCTCGAGTGAATCCTGAGAATCTGTGCTCTGCTCTCCTCGTTCGGCAAGGGGAACTCGATCTTCCGGTCCAGACGACCAGAACGGAGCAGTGCAGGGTCCAGTACGTCGACACGATTCGTGGCTGCAAGAACCTTGATACGCTCGTCGGACGCGAAGCCGTCCAGCTGGTTGAGAAGCTCCAACATGGTTCGCTGTACCTCACGATCACCGGACTTGTCGCTGTCGAAACGCTTCGTACCGACAGCATCCAGCTCGTCGATGAAGATGATGGAGGGAGCCTTCTCTTTCGCTAGAGCGAAGCAGTCGCGGACCAGCTTGGCACCATCACCTATGAACATTTGTACTAGTTGGGGTCCGGCGAGTTTGAGGAAGGTGGCTTCGGTTTGGGCGGCGCAGGCACGGGCGAGAAGAGTCTTGCCGGTGCCTGGTGGTCCGTACATGAGTGCTCCTGCAGCATAGTCAGTGTGTGTCCAGTTGTCCGTGTAGTGCAATCTCACCCTTTGGCGCCTTGATGCCAATCTTCTTGAACCGCTCCGCTTCCTTCATCGGCCATACAACAGCCTCCACCAGCTCTTCAATCTGCTTGTCCAGACCACCAACATCGGTGTACTTCTCCGTCGGCTTCTCATCAACCTCCATGGCTTTGACTCTGCTGTCGTATTCGGCTGGCAGAGTGTCCAGAATCAAATACGAATCCTTGTTCACACCAATCAGATCACCGGGCTTGAGCTTTTCGTGATCCACCAGACCGATCAGCGGTAGAAATATCGTCTGGCGCGTCGATGTCTTGATGACTGCACTCTTTCCCACTCGCGTCGCATCCAGATCGATATTTGCTCCCTCCTCTGCAGCCTCAGCGGCGACATCCAGGTCTAGGATCTCCACGACGTTGCCGACGAGGTACGGTAATTGCCTACAACCATCAGCTCTGTCCGTCCTCATCCATCACTAATACGCTCACCGGTTGTTCTCGATCTTGTCCAAATTGTCCTTGATCTTCTCGTGCATGGCCTGCTTCTCGTGTGTTAAGCGTTGAAACTCACTCCGCATGATGCGCGTGTCGTTCTCCAGTAGCCGGCGGCGGTTGATGATGTCTCTTGTGTTTGAGTTGAGAATGTCCATGTCGATCAGGTCATCTTCTTCCTTCTTCTCCGGCTCTTTTTTCGAATCGGCATCAGTCATATCTGCATCTCCTGATGATGGTTTCTTTGGGTCCTTGTCCCCGTCGTCCTTGCCATCCCGGTCCATGTTCTCAAGATCTTCTAGAGTCGCCATATTGACGGATGTGATGAAGCGCTGATGTGGGAGTGAAAGGTCGGAGAAGAGTCGTTGTCAAGACTAGATGGTCGGAGGGTGATGGCAAAATGAGAGGTGGACAGATGAGAAGAGTATTTGGACGATGTGTTTAGAAATCGTGAGCTCAGGCAGCTCGCGATGATGAAGCTTCGATGGACCGGCGACATGACTCGCGGGGCCGAACAAGCTGACTCAAGTCAGAGCTGAGGTTTCGTCTGGATGGCATCCATTCAACACTGTGCCAGGCATGTCCCAAGAGTGATAACGAGACAGAAATCATCATGTGCAGCTTCAGATTTCGACGACAGAATGGACCTCGGCTTCTTGGACCAGACTCCATGCATTTGGACTCAACTACATACGTGATATCAACCTCGAATCCCAACGCCATGCCTGTACAGGTGCAAGCTCAATCAGTGCAATGAAGCACATGCGTAGTCATTTTGTGTATGCGGCCGTCAAGAGCGTAAATCGGACTCATCCATCTATTCGTCTAACCAGAGACGGTGGCGGCAATCAGGTCTGCCTCGGAGTAGTTTGTCGTCTTGTACTTGGAGACGTAGTCGTCATGGTTGACTGTGAACGGTTAGCAACAGGGCATCAGCTTCGACGAAGGTTGATGACTTACTGTAGCCTCCGCAGACACGACGAAGGCCGGTGAATTCCGAGCGGCCATGAAGCAGACGCCAGTTGTCGAACACTAAAGAGGATCAGCATAAGCATGAGCAACGACGGACTGAATCTTACGCATAGGCGTTCCAGGCTTTAGCTGGAACCAGTATTGATTCTCCTTCCTGTCGAGAAGCTCTTGGAACTTGCTTGCTGCGTCGTACCAGAGATCCATCTTGTCCATTGGAGCGGCAACGCCAGCACGGTCAGCGTTGTTCCACCTGACCTGAAGAAGCTCTGTCTTCAGATGATCGTGTCGCAGGACGGGCACAGCATCGCAAGGCTGCATGTTGACGCCTTCATTGCCAGTAGCGTGAGCATAGATGCCATAGGTGGCAAGAGCTTGGTAGAGCTCTGGAGCCTCTTCGTAGAGCTGGTTGGCACACTTGAAGCCATCGATGAAGAGCGATTCGCCACCTCTCCCGTGCTCGTGGGAGAGGAGATGAAGCATTTGGAGACCAGCACCGTCGGAGAAGTATGTGGTGTCAGTGTGAGGCTCGAGGGCTTCGCTTGTGTACGCGGTATCTGTGATTGGTCAGCCTTGGTATCGTATATCCTTCAATCTTCTTACCTTTTGACATGAGATCCGAAGTCACAACATGGAAGCCACCAAAGTGTGTCTCGCGGATGGGACCAATGTCCTTCAGCATTGCTTCGCTTGCCTCAGGTGTAGCCGGAGTGCCAGGCACGAAGCAGAAACCATGGATTCGCTGGAGTATGGTCAGCCTGGCATCTGTCACGAAGGCTGACTGTTCTTACCATCTTCTCCATGAGCTCACCATACCTGCCTGCTTGAAGTTCCGAGTAGTGTACTTCGGGAGGTGACTGGGCAATCGATGCGCCCCAAAGCTTCAAGCTGTGAGGTGTTAGCCATGGCACAAGGCGTCACTGTTTAGGCTCTTACGGGGTGTTTCCACGGCGGACCGCCTCAAGTTCTGGTGACTGCTTGCGAGTTATAAAGTTCTGGTCGTAGATGCTTCGGTGACCATCGTTCCATTCGACCTCGACGACTTTGGCGGCAGCATCAACATTGGCCTTTCGAATACGAGGAGCATTAGACAGTCCTTTGAGGTGATTGACCTGTCTTTGTCTGGTGACTTGGTTCATGCAGATACTGCAGGGGCAGTGATCCCTCAACCACCATTGGCTTCTGGATTGAATGGTCAGACAACTTGGTCAAGTGTGGAGAGAGAGCCGTCATACACGGCGGTGTTTGTGTTGCTGCCAAACTTGGACAGAACGAGATTGCTCCCATCCCATGAGAGTGTATGGTCATTGTCGGATTGGAGTGGGCCAACATTGGTGGCACGTTTCTCGAATGGTGTCTATACATGGTCAGACAGTGAGTCTATGTAGTATGCAAGAGCCTTGCTAGGTATGGGAACATACGTATGTACGGTTGTATTGGGGACGAAGGTCGCGAAGGGTGACAGTGGGCGACCGCGAAGAAGTGGAAGAGGATGTTGAAGGTTGGTACAGGTCAGAGAAGGAAGGGTCCTCCCTAGCGACGGCACGCTCCTTCTTGACGGAAGCTTGGATGGACCGTCTTTGGACAGCCTGGCGGACTTGGTTGCGAAGAAGTGGAGCCCTTAGGATCTTTGTAGGAATCATTGTGAAAGAATGCTAGTAATGATGCGGTTCTGTCGATTCTGTCGAGGCAGAGAATAGGGAGTTAGGTTTGAGTATATATATACACAAGTCACCAAAGATGGAAGGAAGGATGGAGAGTCTTAGCACTCGCGTCTAGGAGGTCCCATCAACCTGTTCATAGCCCCGATTTCTATCCTCGTTCTGGATGGTCCGGCGAGGGTGACTGGGTCCTCGCAACGCGGGCGTGGGTTTCTCCACTTTGAGCAGCAGGCTGGCGTTTGGAGGCGTAGTCGAGTGGTGTGATGTCCTTAGACCAGGAGTCCTGTTTCGGAGTAGTATAGGGTGAGAGGGCAGAGTAAAAGTTCTGGATCATCTGGCATGAAGACGAATTTCCGGCATGCCCCGCTACACGTCCCCACGTTGGCGACCTTTGGTGACCTCGGTGGGATGTTTTTTGGTCCGGCGAACGGGCCGGTACTTGGGCATGGCGCCAGTAATCGTGCTTGAAACAGACGGCGAGCCATGTTTTGGCTTACCTAGCCGAGCAGTACCGACTCTATGGCATGCAGGTGCATGTGACGGAAAGGCCAGCCTCCATCCTAAATCCCGCCCTCACGTCTCGATGAATGTGGTTTAATTTCGATATAGGCCCTGGCTGGACTCGAGGATATCGTAGCAGAGATCTGGTACGGAAATATAAGGGCTCTGTACCGGTACCAAATAATGGTCTGAAACAGTGTGATCCCAAGTACGCTCATAGCCAGTAGCCGTTCAGACTATGCCCGCGATCCCAACGAACATCATGCATGTGTACATGCAGAGACATGCAAGGTCTACTGAATATGATTTGAGGTAGTATAATGCGGTGAAGCCATGGCACGCGAGTGAGAGTGACTTCCCGGAGGCATTACGTACGGTGAGTGGCCAGAACGCTCTGCCTGGGCGCTTTGCTCCAGCGCCAGCCAATTGACTACTATTGACTGCATGCACATGTCCGAGCAGGATCTCGCATGAGCTCCTGAGCATGCATAACGCATGGCACCAATGCATTGATGATGAGGTGGCCTTCTGACGATTCGGCACTTGATGCTGCGTCCTCTGAAGCGCTCACCACGCCCTAGTACTCGGTCGATTGTCCCATCTCGGCCAATTCGGTCTTGAGGAAGAGTAGTGCGTGGTTCTAGAGGACCGAGGACGGCCAACCCTCTTGCAGTACTGACCGCATCTTTCACGGCATCTCATGGGTCGCCAACGTTGACTGTTCAGAGGAGGGGATCCCGCGCGTACATACAGGGACGAGTCCTTGTGCTGAAGTCGTACGATCACATCTTGCTGACCTTGCGGGACTAGATGCGCATCGAAAACGGCATCGTCTCAGGTCGTGTTGCTGGTGCTTCGTTTAAACGATTGAAGGGCAGAGAATCGTCAAAATCCCCAGCAGACTTGCCTCTGCGCGAAGGACGCTGTCCATCTCAACCAGGTACTCGATGAACTGCACCAGCACGACCAATCGATACATGAAAGGACGGAAGCACTAGAGACGCTGGAGTCCAATGGTTTCCGCCTCCTGGCAAGGCGCGATTGTTCCTGAAAACAGGACAGAGACAAAAGACAGCACCTTGGTCCTTGGGCGGTTTCCCCGTCCATCGCGATCTGCGCTAGTTCCCGATTAGGCAATTAGCTCACTGCAGCTGCCCTCGAGGGTCAATAATCCAGTCGCGCATTTCAGGACAATTGCAGACGGACACTGGGACAGAAGTTGTCAGGTCCGACGTTCATATTAGTCGATGGACCTTGTCCAAAACGAATCGTGTCCATGTTGCGACATCAAAGCGTCTGTTCGTCCACAAATGCTGACGGATGAACAGGGCAGGGTGAGACCAGTGACGCGAGCGTGAGCTGTGAGAGCCTGCCCTGAGCCCGTCGAGCTTGCGCTTTCTCCAGCCCCCAACTTCCTGGCTGCGGGCTCCCTCGTTCGCAGGGAAAGCGAAAGCTGGTGGTTGCGGATCTCTAGGTCCGATCGCATTCCCATTCCGAAGCACCTCACCTCTCCTCCCTCCTCTCTTTCCTCCTTCAAACCACTCCCAACTTTCCAATTCTTACCCTCTGACACACACAATCGCGGTCGCATAGCTCTCGCGCAGCTCCCAGTCCGCGCAAATTAGCCGCAGCCTTTGCGCTTCGCTCAAGAACCGCGACTCGATTCTTACGTCATCGTTTCGACAGCAATGGCTGACAAGGACATCAAGGAAGGCGACCAGGGTAAGTGCCTATCCTTCTACACGTCCGCGCGATCTTTTCAAGTACTTGAACATGTTTATACATGACCTTGTTGCGAATGCGCGACCTGCTTTGTCACGTCTTGGCAACCTGTCGGAGCTCCTCCGTGCACGTGCCAGCCCCCTCTATAAGAATAGTAATATCCTGACTCGACCATATAGTCTCCTGGCAATGGTCTGGCAGCCGTCCTGGCGGCAAAGTAGACGAAGTCAAGGATAAAGGCGAGGTCTCCATCACCTCGCATCGCGGCAACGAGATCAAGAAGAAGGCTGAACCCAGCAATCCCGCCGTCAAGGTCAGTCGCTCGGGCAATGATGTTGTCAAGAAGGCGTCCGAACTCGATGTCGAGAAGCCTGGTGACAAGCACGCCGAAAAGGCTGGCGAGCACAAGGAAGTGACTGAAGAGGACACCAAGAAGGGCAAGGGCAAGAAGGACGAGAAGAAGGACGATGATGCCAAGGAGAACGGCGACGCCAAAGCTGGCGACAAGCGCTCCAAGGATGAAGCCGAGAAGGATCAGGAGAAGGACGAAGAGAAGAAGGAGGACGAGGAAGAGGAGAAGGAAGATGAGGAGCCCGAGACTAAGAAGCAAAAGACCAACGGTAGCAAGGCAAAGGCCAATGGCGAGAGCAAGAAGGCAGGCCGTCCCAAGAAGAGCGACAGCACTTCTTCCAAGCCCAAGAAGGAGCCAAAGAAGGCCGCCACCGAGTCCGGCGAACCACGCAGGTCGGGCCGCAACAAGGCCTAATCAGCAATGGCACCTAGAGCCAACCCTGGCTGACTGAGTGAGGTGCGGTAGTCGATCAGTCTTTGTGCGAATCTATGGAATTGCGATGAGAGGGTGATGGTACAAAAGGAGTCTGTATTGAAAAGCTTTCTGTACTTCTTCGGTATGGCGCGCAGACAGCG
Source organism: Elsinoe arachidis (assembly GCA_013372555.1). NCBI lineage: Eukaryota > Fungi > Ascomycota > Dothideomycetes > Myriangiales > Elsinoaceae > Elsinoe > Elsinoe arachidis. The sequence goes on from JAAPAX010000001.1 coordinate 3,491,632, forward strand.
TGCTGCATTTACCGTCCACAGCACTGGTTGGGCAAGATAGTCTCTTGAGCGGAATGGATCTGATTTACTTGTTCGCCCCTTTCAGCAACCATTAAAATGACCGTCAGCTTTTGCGTTCCAGACAACTTCCATGAAGTGATAGACGCAGGGGGAAAGAAGGAGCAGTGTTGATCATTGGGGGTTTCAACAAGACCCCGCGTCAAGTCCGGTCCCTGTTTAACAAAAAGTTTAACAAACTTCTACCGCAAGACTTTCTCTTCGACATCCAATCCAAGATCAATTGCTGCATCGTACCGACCAAACCACATGCGCAAGACGCGACCTGTACCTCTCGACAATCATCAAAGCACACCATGGCTTGATCTAGGCAACATCAACCAAATTCCCCGCGGCCAGAGAGGCATCTCTACCCGTACTGACAGCTCCAACACCCTACCACCACAATGCCTCAGGTCAAGCGCATCACAAACCAACACGTCGCCGATTGGGAAGCCGCCAAAACCACCCCTCCCAAACCCTTCACCAAAGCGCCCCAACGCCTCACCCCCTTCCTCGACTCCCTCGACACCAAAAACGTCTACATCACGCACATCGACCGCTTCCCCGCCGTCTTCAAGCGACGCATCTTCCTCGTCCCCGTGATCCTCAACCTCTCCATCTTCCTCCTGCTGCTATGGCGCATCTACAGCATTTTCCCCTTCTACATGGGGCTTCTCAATACGATACTAGGCTACGCTAGCCCGCTCACGGTGGATCGCTCCAAGTACACCACTAAAGGGCTCGTGTGGATCGTGGTCAAGCGTGCGTTGACGTTTGGGCTGGATTTCGTGCTGTTCCGATTTGTGCTGCCGTGGCCGATCACGTTCTTCCTGGAGCAGCCTAGTAATCCGGCGCATTGGAGATGGACGATTGGGTTCCGGGACGACGAGGTGGTGGTGCGGGAGTCGCGGCGGTGGGGGGCGAAAGAGCTGGTGGGGAGCAGCAAAGCAGGGGAGGAGAGTCCATTCTGGAAGACAAGAGTGTTGACGGGTGTGGACAGGCAGTATTGCAGGGAAAAGAGCGGGTACATGATGATGGGCAAGGACTGGGATCTGGATTTCTTTGGCATGGTCAAGGCGCATGAGCTGGTGGACAAGAAGACGCTTGTGGTGGGGGACTTTGAGAAACAGGTTCTGGCGCACAAGGACGGGGTGGGTTGGATGGTGTGGAGAGTACATGAGAAGGATCGGAATCAGGAGGAGGAGGAGCAGAGGAAGAAGATTGTGGCGTTGAAGGATAGGTTGACTGGGATGGGTAAGGAGAGTTTGTTCTTCAGATGGATTGAGATTGTGCAGTATGAGAGCAGTCAGCCTGGTGGGTTTGATAGGAAGAGGCAGGAGCAGACGATGGAGAAGATCAAGGCGGAGTTTACGAAGCAGGGGGTGGATTTCGATCAGATAGTGAAGGAAGTGGGTGGGCTTGAAGGCACGCCAGGGATGTGATTGTATGGTATGTATATATAAGTAATGGAGAAAATCACCCTTATCAGAGGTCGGGGTGAAATAGTCCTTTGCAGGCTTGACGGCACTCTAAACTGCCGGTCGTCCAGTCTCTGGTCTTGATTTGCTATATACAAGTGTTCGGGTATGAACAGCTAATCATTCAGGTATGCTCTCTCCCCCCTCGACTTCGACCAGACAGCTGCCCTTGCCAGGCTTGCTCACCACGATAGCCTCACTCAGCTTCTCCTCGCTGATATCCGGGAATCGCTTCTTGTAGAACTTCTCCGTCCATGCCTTCTTGACAGCGTCGACCTTGTCTGCAGGTACAAGATGGACACTGCAGCCTCCCCATCCAGCTCCAGTCAATCTACTTCCCACCGCGCCTGCCGATCTTGCTAGAGCGCAAAGATCGTCCAGCTCTGGACAACTGCACTCGAATACGTCCCTGCAGCTGTCTTGCGTCTGGTTGAGCAAGTCTCCGAGATCTTTGACAAGCTCTCTGCCTTCCTCGTCAGTCTTAGGCGTCGATCCTTCAACCAGGGCCAGGAAGTTCATGACCCGTAATGCTTCCGAGAAGACGTGTATCGCCCTATGCCTCAACTTGAACCGGTCTGCTCGCACCGGAAACTTTGTCATATACTTCTCCTCCAACTCCTTGATCGGCGTGCCCAAGATGTCCGAGATCTGTTCTCTCGTATATCCTTCCTCCTGTGGCAGATAGTCATCCACCAACTTGAGCAGCTGCTCCAATTGCTTCTTCTCCCCCTCTGTCCCCTGCTCCTTCTCCTTTCCATCAAAGAATGCATCATGAAACGTCCTCAACGCCATCCCAAGCGGACTCTTATCCCCCTTCATCTTCCCCTGCACCCCCGTGATCTTCCCCAACACCAAACTCGCCAACGTACACTCCACCACCCTCAAATTATAACACACCGGCGCACTCACATGCTTATCCGCCGCCACCAAACTCTGCGCCACCACAAACGTCAACGGCTCCTTCAAATCCGGAAACCCCACCGCCCTAGCCTCCAACTCCGGCACAAACTTGACATACAACGCACTCCCCCTCTCCCCAAACACCGACGCGCTCTGATCCATGCCCCCCGAATTCACCCCCACCGACCGCTCCGACACAACTGCCGTCTCAACCAACGCCTTCTTATCCACCCCCTCCACGCTCGCAGCCCGCACGACAGCCAACGCAGCAGCGCATACAAACGCGGCAGACGAACTCATCCCGCCACCAGCGGGCACCGTGCCGGTGGCGAGGACATCGAGATCCACGCCCGACAAGCCCTTGTGTCCGAGTTTGCCCAGCAGTTCCAACGCCCCGCGCATCCCGGCTTTGAAGTAATTACTCCACTCGAGTTTCGAGGAGTCAATCGCCACTGTGCCATCACTTCCGACCTCGAAATCATGGGGCGCGAACCTTTCTCCGTCTAGATTTCGCAGGCGGATCCTCACCCCCTTCTGGTTTCCATCTCCGTGCGGCGTGATCCCTACAGCTAGAAGTACATCCTGCTCCACAGCCATCGGAATGACGGGGTAGAGGGAGTAATCAATGTGCTCCCCGATCAAATTGACACGTCCAGGGGAGCGCGCGACGAAGGTCGCGGGGCGCGAGAAGGTGGTGGTGAAGGTGGAGAGGAGGCGGGACCAGCGCGGGGATTGGAAGGGGAGGGCGGAGGGGGGGTAGATGTCCGAGAGGGAGGGGGCGGTGGGGATTGTGGCCATTTTGGCTCGGAATACGATTATACAAGGGGGAGTGGGTGGTACCAGGGGGCCTGTGGTGTTGGTGGATAGCAATCGGATGTTGTGGAGGTGGTGGATGGGGTTGGTGTTGTGAGGCGAAAAGAACATGCAAGTCTCGTGAGTGAGGTTGGTTGCCCCGCTATATATTTTTCGTGGTGGGGATCAACACCCCACCGGCACACGACCACTTTCCAGCTTTGCAGGCATGGTGAATTTAGTCTGGCAGTGATTTCGTGTTTGCATATGCTTTGTTTCTATTCTGTACATGAATGTGTTTCCTCTGTCGTGCATTGGAATCCTGACAATGGCCGATCCATATGTTACACAAAAATGCTCACCCTGAATCGTCTAGGTCATCGAGTATTTTGGTCCTTCACCTCCCTGTGGCGTCTTCCATGTGATGTCCTGAGTGGGCACTTTGATGTCGCAAGTCTTGCAGTGGATGCAGCTGAACATCGAGTCAGTATTTCGGTTGTTCAATTGCAATAATCATGAACTTACTTCTGGGAATTGATCTGGAATCTCACTCCCAGTGGCTTGCTCTCGTCCTCGACATATTCGTACACACCCGCAGGACAAAAGCGGTTCTCGACACCCTTGTACTTCGGATAGGCCTCCTCAGTATGCTTGTCCCAGTCCTTGACATACAGGTGGCACGGTTCATCTTCTTCGTGGATCGTGCCTGTCCGGCTCACACTGGTCAGGATGTCGAAGCTGATTTTGTTGTCTGGCTTGGGGTATTCAATCTTCTTGTGGCTGTCGGCCGGCTCTGTCGCAGCCGCATCGGTGCCGCCGTGCTTGAAGGTCCACGGTTCCTTCCCTCGAAGAATGAATGCTTCAAGTCCAGAATACATGACACCACCGTAGAGTCCAAGAGGAGAATGGAAAGATGGCCGCATGTTGCGGACCTCCTTGAGCTCCTTCCAGATAGTAGAGCTGCGGAGCTTGTCTTCATAGTCGTATAAGAAAACAGAACTCTCCTTGTCAGCTTCGGCGAGCGCAGTGTATGCTGCTTCAGCTGCAAGCATGCCTGATCGCATGGCTGTGTGGGTGCCCTTGATCTTTGGCACGTTGAGGAATCCAGCCGTGTCGCCAATGAGCGCTCCACCAGGGAAAGCGCATTTCGGTATCGATTGGAAGCCGCCCTCATTGAGTGTACGCGCCGCGTACGATAGCACCTTGCCTCCTTCCAAATACTGTGAGTACATCGGGTGATGCTTCATCTTCTGGAATTCACCGTATGGAGCCAGCCACGGGTTCTTGTAGTCAAGACCAACAACAAGACCAATACTGACCAGATTCTCGCCAAAGTGATACATCCATCCTCCACCGTAGACGTCCTTCGGAAGTGGGTAACCCATAGAGTGTGCTACCAAACCCTTCTTCCACTTGGCAGGATCAATCTCCCATACCTCCTTAATACCTAGACCGTATGTTTGTGGCTCGCTATCTCTTCGCAGGTCGAACTTCTTGATCACTTGCTTCGTCAAGCTACCGTGGCAACCTTCTGCCAGTAGTGTCACTCGAGCGTGAAACTCCATTCCCCGCTCAAAAGAGTCTTTGGGCTTGCCATCCCTGCCAACTCCCAAATCGTTCGTGGCCACACCCCGCACTGATCCATCAGGGGTGTAAAGTACCTCTGATGCGGCGAAGCCAGGATAGATCTCCACTCCAACTTCTTCTGCTCTTTCGCCGAGCCACTTTGAGAATTGGTTGAGCGAGATGATGTAGTTACCATGGTTGTTCATCTGTGGCGGCGTGGGTAGCCAGAATGATTTGTTCTTGGTCAAGAAGCGCATACGATCCTCGGTTGCCGGTGTGATGTTCTCGAATCGATTTGGATTGTCCTCGCTGTTCCAGTCGGGTAAGAGCTCGTTCAGAGCTGATGGCTCAACCACGTTGCCAGAGACGATGTGATCACCCAGCTCGCCCGCCTTCTCCAGTAACAGCACCCGGAAGTCCTCGTTGCCAGCATCATTGGCAAGCTGCTTCAGTCGGATTGCTGCACTCAGTCCGGCTGGTCCACCACCAACGATGCAGACGTCTACTTGGTCGCTCTCCCGTTCTATCGAGTTTGGATCGAAGCTGTCGTCTACTGATGCCAATCGTCTCCTGCTTGACTGTGTGAACGCCCTTCGTTGTCCTGCTCTTACGACAGCCGGTCGAAATGTTTGGGTTGATCGAAGTCGTGCTTGAACGCCACTGACGAGACGGGATTGAGAGCATCGTGGAGCTGCTGGTCGTGCAGGTAATCGAAGGCTCTGCAGGACACGAGCCGTGGGATGTCGGGCGGCCATGCTGGAACTCAAGCTGGTTTGAATTAAAATAACGAAGAGAAGACCTGTGAAGCAACCAGGACCGAGGTGGCAGAAGAAGAACACATCCAGGAGTGAAATAAATCCATGGACGATTCCCCCACACAAAAGGCCGATGCAATGCGTTCCTCGGCAACATGTGAGAAGTCAATGACGGAGCCTCTTCTCTTCACTTGATTGGCTGAAAGCTCCCACTGCGCACGGGCCCATCTTTCTCCAGCTTCCTCTCGCGAGCTTCCAGTTTTTCATCGCGCTCCGCTGTCACTCACCACCTCACCTTCACCCATCCATACTTTATCGCTTCGGCCCCAAGACTGCCTCTATCACGATCGCAAGGATCACTGCTATTTGACCGACCGGGTATTGGACATAGGAGCAGCTTCATCTCTGGCAGGACGCCGGACCCTCCATCATGGGTGACGTCTCTGCTACCAGGCTCTACTTGGGCAACCTTCCACGTAACGGTATGCTACACCTTCTGATCTTGGAATGAGGAATCTTTCTGCACAACATGGCCATGCTGTCTGGACTGGCGCTCCATTGGATTTCCACCATGGTTCAGCTTGACCCGGGACAATTGGACTGACTGGATTCCTTAGCCACAAAATCGGATGTCGCTGCACATTTCGCGACTCATGGAACAGGAGAGATTGTTGAGATCAAGCTCATGAATGGCTTCGGCTTCGTCGAGTATAAGGATTCTATGGACGCTCGTGATGTCGTCCCTGGTGAGCCTCATCCCTGTATTACTACTCGCACCTTGCCGTCGGCTGACATGTACTGACTCGATGCAGCATTCCGTACGTCTCGCGAGAACTCCTACCTCTATTCCCACTCACCTAAACACAGATGGATCCGACTTCATGGGTGAGCGCTTGGTCGTGCAATTCGCGCGCGGCGGAAATAAGCCTGCTCGCGAGTACGATGGTCCTTCCCACAGGGCTCCTCCTCGACCTCGCCGCACCGTTCACCGCATGACCATCCACGGACTGCCCCCTGAGACCAGCTGGCAGGTGAGTCGAAAAAGATCTTATCGTCGGCGTTACAGACATACGGTTGCACGGCCCCCAAGCACAATTCCTTCTGCTTATCTGCCTTTTCTGTTCATGGACATGTTGACTGACTATGACAGGACCTCAAGGACTTTGCGCGTCAGCCAGGTCTGGATGTTGTGTACTCAGAAGTCGGTCGCGACCGCGACAACCCTAACAACGCAAGGGGCTTTGTCGAGTACGAGACCGCCGACGACCTTGCGAACGCTGTGGAGAAGCTTGACAACACTGACTTCAAGGGCGGTCCAGTAAACTGCGTTTCCGACACTCAGTCAGAGATTCCCCGTGGACCACCACCTCCACCACGCGACCGCTTTAGGTCTCGCTCGCCGCCACCTCGCCGTGGGTATGGGGGACCTCCACCGGATGACTACTACTACGACCGTCGTCCTCCTCCTCGCGGTTACAGCCCTCGCCGCGACGACTATCGCCGTCGCACTCCGCCTCGTGACTACTACTACGACCGCCGCGCCCCGGATCCGTACCCGCCACGCTCGCCTCCCCGTGCTCGTGGACCTCCCCCTGTCGACGACTACCCCCCACCAGCTCGTGGCGGCAGATACCCGCCTGATGATCCCTACGGCGCTCCTCCCGCCCCACGTGGCGGTGGACGCTACCCTCCAGACGACCCATACGCCAACGGACATGGTCGTGAGCCATACGGCGGTCCTCCACGCAGTCCACCTCGCAGAGACCGTGGGTATGGCGGCGGTGGTGGAGGTTCTTATGGAGGAAGGGACTACTGGTGAATACTGCTGTTCCGATCCAGGAGCAAGAACCCCTTCTTACGATTAATAGAGAACCTCGAGCATTTCAGAGCATCGACATTGACAGATCTGAGTAGTCGAGGTGAGATAGGTTTGCAACAGTGCTGAGCAGGTCCTCACGAGGAGGTCGAAACTTTCTACAGACAAGCATTGTCCACACAGCATGCATGGTCTAGAAGGTCAATGGTTTCTACAGACAGGCATTGTTCACACAGCGTGCAGGGTCTAGAGGGTCAATGTTTTCCGCAGGGGTCAATGTCTTCGGCAGACATGCATTGTTCACACAGCATGCATGATTTCAGTCGGCAATGATGACATTGACTCCATCATGAATCACTTTCAGTTCGCGTATCATGCGACGACTAACACAGAAAATTCAGTCGTCCAAGTCTCTATTAGACACCAAAAGTAGCTGTACAACATACCACCAGGAATCAAACACTTCAATTCACCAGTCTCCCTTGTTCTTTCTCCTTTTCCTCCGCTGGTATGACTCTCACCGTCCTTGCCACCGTCCCCTCTGCTCCCTTGACCCCAATCTCCACCTTGAACTGCCCCAACGTCTTAACCTTCCCGCCCTCTGCCTCTATATCCACAAACTTTACATCCTCCTCCCCAATCACAATCCTACTCGCCTCCTCATTCCCACCCAACACATCCCTCACGCGCTCCACCACATCCCCCACCGAAACAGACCCGAATATCCCCCTTCCCCCCTCCTGCACCTGCCTCCTAAAATCCATCCGTCCCGGCACAAGCACAGACATGAGCTCCAAAGCCCTCTTAGCAGGCACAGTCTGCACCTGCGCTTGCCCCGCTCCCCTTGCAAGTCCACCCTCTACCCCCTCCTTGACCCCATCCCCCTCCCCTGCACCAGAGCTGATTGTACCGCCAGCCCTAACAGCAGCATCAATAGCCGCCTGTCTCCGCTTCGACATCCCGCCTGACGCGGCCATTGCTTCGGCCATGAAAAGCACGTCGCGTTGCACGGGTATGTTGCGGGTAACGATGGAGGAGCGTTCGGCGGGGGAGAGGTACGAGGCGATGGAGGTGCGGTGCCAGGTGTTGCGCATGTGGCCTTGGGAGATGGGGACGTAGGCGCCTTTGGTTCGAGGTTAGCAAAGGGACCAGCCAGGAGGGAGGATGGGGGGGATGGGGGAGGGATTGGGGAAAGGGCTAGAGCTGGGCAGGGACGGGGTAGAGGCTGATGATGGAGGTGGAGGGTGGGCGGGGCAAGAGGAAAGGGTCAGAGGGGGAGGTGAGGATGGGAGGGAGCGGGAGACAAGCGTACCTTTTCGTCCAAACCCAGGCACGTCCCGGTTGAGACGAACAGTGATGTGGTCCGGTCCTTTTACGGAGCGCTTTTTGGAGGATTTATGCCGGGTTTGTTGCGTCCATGGCTGGGATGAGGCGGGAGATATCGAGGTGAGGATGCGGCGTGTACATGATGAACAGACAGGGTTCCGCATTGAGGGTGTGAGGAGTGACATGCTGGCGATTGATGAGCTGTGTGAGAGCTTTGGGGTCGTTGCGCTGCTTGGATGTGAGGATGGAGATTTTGAACCCTAACCCTGGGAATGCGCTGGTCGGGCAAAGCTACAGGCTATTCAGGAGGGCAAGGGGTTGATACGCTTGTGGGAAATGCTTGATTCGATATTTTCGATTCGTCAAACGAGTTACTATAAGAATACAGGAGGGTATCGACCCTGCGACAAGACCCTTGTCCTTTCCAGAGCCTGTCGCCCTCCTCGCGCCGCAACGCCGTCGCTGATGCAATATCAATCGTGGAGAACATCAAACTACTCATGTCCGGGTCAATCACTCTTCCACCTCTCCCTCCTCACTCGCATCGTCTTTTTCCTGTCTCGCCTGCTTCTCCTTCCCATTCAACCCTCCATTTGCACCATTCACATGCTCGTCCACCTTTCTCTTCTTCACCTCCCTCTCCCCGTTCACCTCATCCTCTCTCGCCCTCTTCACGCTGCCTGCGCTTGCCGTGCTTCCTCGTCGCTCAAAGTCCGGCACAAGCGCCATTGGGCTCCCGATACCCTGCGCAGCTTCAGCATCGTCTTCTCTCGACCGGGTAAGATCCCATGGCATTTCCTCGTCGCCATCTGTAGACCCGTCCAGCTCGGTGAAAAGACCTACGTAGATGCTTGCGTTGCCCGCCCCACCTGTTGCATTTGTCGTGCCGTCCCCCTTTTGTGGTGGTGTCTCGTAATTTTGTGACATGTAGTTCGCGGCTTTGATCATTTCGCGCAAAGGGACGCCTTGTTCTTCCCACCATGGTCGGGAGTGTGTGTCCGGCAGTTTGACGCTACAGAGACGAGCACCAGCGTAGAGTGCTGCAGCAGCTATCGTTCGACTGGTGCAAAGAAGGCAGAGTTGTGTCATGTTGGAGTCGGTGACGAATGCCCAAGCAGCATTGCGGAGAGCTTTATTGTGCTCGACTCGGTAGTGTTTGAGCATTTCGAAGAGTTGTTTGTGTGGCGCTTCGATGGTGAGGTCGAAGCAGAGGGTTTCGAGAAGGACATCTTCGTTGAGTAAGATTGTGTCGCGCCATTTCCAGAAGTCTTTGCTTTGTTCGTCGATGATGAGGTTTGGGTTCTTTTGCGCAACTCGGCAGCAGGCGATGACCATGTCTTTCATCTTGCGGCATGATTCTTCGACCTTGGTGGCGAGGAATAGGCAGGTTGCGCCAAGGGTCTTGCAGTATTAGCATGTGATGTATTGTCTGGGATGAACATGCGTGTAGAAGAGCAAAGTCCAGTATTCGAATGCGTTTCATGAAGCCAAAGGTAGACTCACGTAGTGATGCAACGCCTTCATCCCCGGCTTATCCACCAAGCTCATCCTCATCAAATACCGATTGAAAAAGATAGCTCCGGTACTCAGGGTCAACTCCGGCAGCTTCAGCATAATGCCCACCTGCCGTATAAAATTGATCCCCTTCGCGCGCAACTCCTTCTCCTTCTCAATCGACATGCCATCCTGTATCGAAGGCGTCCGCGCCAGCTCTCCCTCATCGAATATCCACTGCTCTTCCGCCTCGGCCAGTACCCTGTTGGGACTCTTCGGTCGATGCCTCAGCGCCGGCTGAGCTGCGTGGATCCGCGAGTCCAGCGCTGGAGGCGGCATGACTGCGCGACGGCAGGACTGGACTCGTGGGAGGATTATCTAGGGGCCTAAAAGCCTGATTATCCTGCTTGTAAGGTGGTGAAGGATGTGAGGTCGTGGATGGCGCACATTGGGGTGGAAGTGAGGAGGTGACCGTCGCGCGATGGATTTTTAATGTCACAGACAATAGTTGATGATGTCTACGGCATTGACGGGAGGCGAATTCACTTTTGACCAGTGTTGAACAGCCGCGCAAACCGCGATCGCGAGAGCAGTTTGGCCCTGGCGGAGTGATCTGGAGGTCGGGCGCCAAGTCTTGACTTTGCGAACAACCAGGATCTGATCGTCGCTGGAAGGCGGTGAGGCTGGTTCTGCCGGCGGATCCGCATCTCATGAACATGGCAGATCATATTTCGTATTGACAGCAACGAGGTTCTCAATAGAAGACACTTGATCAAATCAGTAAACATGCCATCCGGTCAGGGCGGTGAGTAGGATCTGTCATACCTCCTGGACGGCGGCTTATATCAAATTAGCGGGTACCAACCCCATCCACAACAAGAAACCAAAGAAGGCAAAGACTGAGGGTATGTCTGTTTGTATATAATCCTCCTACAGTATACTCATGTTCTACAGAGGACGAAGAAGACAAGGCTTTTAAGGCCAAGCAACAAGCCGGTAAGCGACGACAAGGGTTGTGGCAAATTGAGATGCTGACTCAGCAAAGACAAGAAGGCGAGGGAGGAGATGGCCAAGAAGGCATCTGGCAAGGGTCCGCTAAGTGGAGGTGGCATCAAGAAGAGCGGCAAGAAATGAGCAAGCCTAAAGGCTAGGTTATCGTGGTGGTCAGTGGAGGATGGAAGCAGCAGGCAGTGGCTTCACCATGAATATTGGTCTCAGGGATCATGCGTGGCGTTATCGACATTGGATACAGTGTCATTATACTAGCGCTACAAGTCGTTATGTGAATCGATGCGCGCCGGGCGCTTTCAGCCTGTTCCCCCATCCTGGACGCCTCCTTATTAGCATACCCAGGTCACGTGACCAAACAGGTATTTGTCGCTGCTACAATTCCGAAAGGACTCATGATGAATCACCCTGTAATCTTCCTCACCCAAAGTCCGCTCTCGATACCATCGTCACGCTCGGCCTTTCTCCTTGCCCTTGCGATGCTCAGACCCAACTCATGCTGTTCCCTTTCCAAATCAGCTAGCTGTGTCTGATGCTCCTCCAGCTTCTTCTTGTTCGCCTTGACCGTCTTCCAATCCACGTCCAATGGGCTGGCACTGTCGATTTGCTGCAGCTCTTTGATGATTTTGACCACATTGCGTCTTCGCATGGCCAAATCATTCTCTTGGGCGAGCAGAACTTCTATATGGCTCATGGCTTTGGATACTCCAGGGGCTGGGGGCAGTGATTTTGTGCTTGTTTGCTTTTCGTCCCCATGCGGAGGAGGTGTAGGAGGCTTTTCTGCTTTGGCTGACACGCCGACATTCCGCCATGCCTGACGGTCTAAAGGAGGTACTGGAGCTCGAGGCGGACTTGGTGGCGGACTATCCTGTTGGTATGTTGTCGTCGTATTCACTGTTGTCCAGCTGAAGCGACTGACAGGATCTTCCTGGAGCTCTTGTTGTGGAGGGCGGCCATAGCCCGTCAAAGATGCCCAAAAGCCCCCTGCTTGCGCCTGCTGTGGCGTATCTTGTGGTGAAGTCGCTGGTTGCGGCGTTTGCGGTGATCTATTCTCCTTGTCCATTGATCGAGGTCCGACTGGTTTTCGCGTGACCTTGCTAGGAGCAGGCGAAGGTACAGAGTTAGAGACTTCCCGAATTTGCGGAGTCTGAGCTTGTTGTTGGGGCGTGAAGTAGCTCTTCGCAGTCGTAGCAATTGGAGAGACGTTTTGCGTCGAATCCTCGCGTTTGACCTGATTCTCATCGTCATATCTCCCACCAAGCTCAGACACTGGAGACATGTTCCGTTCCGACCTCTTTGTCGTCGCCACTGAGCTGGCGCTCTCGCTTTCTTGCAGACCGGGCTTCGAAACATCTCGACTGGCAGTAAATTTCGGCGACGACCGAGGTACTTCGGTGTCCTTGACAGGGTCGACGATAGCAGTCCTTCCACCGCCACCTTTCCAAGGTGGTCTCGCATCGAATGTGTCCTTTGTCAGCTTCGCCGCTCGCTCTCCCCAGGTCGGCTTCTTAGGCTTCTCGGCTTGTGTCCCACCCGTTACCGATACTTCATAGCGCTCGTCCCCTCGCAATTTCTTCTCAAAAGAAGCTGGCCGCACTGATCCTTCCTTGCCCCGCCCATTCCGGACAGGTTCCCCACGATATGGATCCCATTTTGTTGTCCCTTCTGATGGTGCAGCCCATCTCTTCTCTATAGGCTTCGACTTGCCTAGTTGTGGTATGTGACTTGCGACTGGTTTCATTCCTGGCGCTGCTGACGATTTCGTGGATGAAGACATTGTACCACTGTCTGGCGTTCGTATTGATGGTAGATCGGAATATGGCTGACTCAAAGTTGCGGACATGGTACGGATGGACGATTCCGAGGATGAGGCGGGCGGTGCAGGCGCGTAGTCAGAGAAGTCGTGCTGCGCTTCATGAGACGGCCGGGAGTAGACAGATGACACGTCCCGATGATGGCCAGGCTTGAAGACGTCGCCAGTGTCGAGGGAGGAGTCAAATCGCCTGTAACGAAATAAGCTAGACGGCAGATGGTCAACGGGTGTACTAAAGTACTCTGACGGGGCATTGGAAGCTGTCAGACCAGATGAAGTCGGAAGAAGATTATTCTGGTCATAGGTGGTATGAAGCAGTTGCGGCTGCCCAATCTGCCTTTTCTGCTCCTGCTGGGGCTGAGGCACCCGGCGTTTGAACATTTCGTGTTGCAGTGACCACCGCGGTCAAGAGCTTGTCCTCCTGTAATCTGGTTAGACTGGACGATAAGAATGGTTCGCGATCGTGACGTGTACCGTACCTACCAGACGCGCATGTATTTAAGTGCAGATGGGGACGTGTGCATGCGACGTGGACGTCATGCGACACATATAGTCAGCCGCAGGGGTATAGGATGTGTCGTATAATTTGCGAATGACGGGCTAGTCGGGAGACGCGCAGGATAGAGGCAACGGTCTAGCTTCCCCCACAAGAAACGTTGTTTGATGATACACAAAAGAGATGGAGGTCGTTAAAGATCGTGCAGGAAGAGAAGGACAGTTCATGTCAGGATGCGGCGTAGATCTCGGTCCCGCTGAACAGGAACAGCCCTCAGGATCTTCCTCTCGAGTGGAAATTATCATCTGCGGGTGGAATGAGCCTAGCCGCCCAAAGTTTTGGGTGCTTTCGGTCTCTTGATGATTCGTTTCATGCCAGTCCGTTTCAACCACCCGCGCGGCCCGCTGCAGGTACACAAGCCCGGACTCAAGCTATTTGTCCATCACTGCTCCTTTTCACCTTGACATGTGCTTTAAAGCCGAGCTTCGTGGAGTCTAGCTGCAGACACATTCTATTGAGGCTGAACCCTGACGAAAGGCCACAAAATGAGCTTGGATGCCTCACTTGACCCGCCGATGATCCAGCGATCGACTTTGCCAACTTTCTGACTGTGTTGCTCTGCGAACTGCTCGGACCAGGCACGGGCATATTAGCCTCCTGGTCACATCACTCTCGGTCACTGGCGACAGTGTGGTATATGATATTTGAAGCAAAATAGATATTGCCCAATTATGGTTCCTGTTCCGCGACTCGCCCCAAGATGACCCGCTGCAGGATCTCCATGGCTTCCGCTCTGTCCCGCTCGAGCTTGACGAGTGGAGAGCGGCTTGTTGGAGAACTGCGGCCTTGGCAACTCACGTCAGATTGCCGGCGTACTTGAAAGGTAAAGACAAATCTGCACATCACGCAAGTCGACTCTCTGTCTTTTCTACGTCGGCACATTGATCATTACGACAAATTGCCAGAGCTCATATCACTCAAGATGAGCACCTCGAACTGTAGGTCACCGTTGATATATCATCTGAACGCATCCACTGACCCCGCTAGCCTCGGAAGCTCTCCAAGTCGCCGAAGTGTAAGTCAAGAAGAAGGAACAGCATGAGCCCTCTCTAACTCTCTCAGTGCGACCATAGCGACACCCCTCAATTTTGTCCTTCTCGCACTCTTCATCGTCGCCGTCTGGACCCGGCTGCGTCCCGCAGCAGCACAAACCCTTCCGCCTCCACCTCCGCCCACAGTCTTCAAGACCTTCACTCCTCCTACGCTACTCCCGTACAACGGCAATGATCGTCCAGAGGTCTATCTTGCTGTCCGAGGGCGCGTATTCGATGTCTCGTCAGGCAGGAATTTCTACGGCCCTGGAGGACCGTACCAGAACTTCGCAGGAAGAGACGCGAGCAGAGGATTGGCATGCGGCAGCTTCGACGAGGATATGTTGACAAAGGATTTGGAAGGGCCGCTGGATGACCTCAAGGGACTTGGGGATGAAGAGATGGAGGCTATGAGAGGGTGGGAGGAGAGGTTCAGTGAGAAGTATCTGGTTGTCGGGAAGTTGGTACCGGTTGGCAGCAAGGAGGCTCAAGAGGCGGAGTCGTAAGACGCAGCGCTCAGGACGGACGAAAGTCGAGAATAGAATTTGAGACGAAGGTGATGGTTCTGAAGACACGACCTGGCATTAGCGATCAAAGAGGAACAGATGCATTTCTGAGGTTTATGAACGAGTGTCTGAAGTGATAGCATGCGCTACCTCCGGGTCTTTGGCCGATTGCCAGCTGTCGCGCCAACAGTTGCACTGCTAAATGTCAAGCTCGCAGGTGTCGGCAATGGAGCTGGCGTTGGAGCAGGAATCACCTTTGCCGCTGGCGATGCTACCGATTTCGGTGCTGGGGAACCAGCGAGCTCTGCCCAGTGGAATTCGGGAATGATTTCATCGTCATACTCATCGTCGTTAGTGTCTGCTTCATCAAGATATCCGAAAGAAGCCTCGCCATCATCCTCTCCTCGCCGGAATAGCTCGTGGATCACATCGTGCTCGTCTTCCTCTGGGACGTACACACTCCGTACTCGCTGTGAGTTGAGGAACGTAGGCTCGTACTCGGCGATCCAGTCGTCGTCATCATCGTCGAAGAAGTCGTCCTCTTCCTCATCCTCATACTCCTCTGGGTAGTCCGCAGATCGAGCGTAGAGTGGCGAGTAGTCGTCGTCATGGTCTCCTTCGTCTTCGTCCTCGTAGTAGTCTAATCCGTCATAGTCTGCCTCGAATAATGTATCGTCCTCAAGCCCAGGAACATAATCAATTGCCGAAGAATGCACTGCTGTTGGGTGAGCCGCGGCGAGGGCGGAAGCTGCCAGCGAGGTAAGAAGAATTATGGGGAACAACATTTTCCAGCCTCGTGTGTGAAATTTTTATGGGCAATAGCATTGTGCTGTACCATCCTGAAGAACATATACAAACCTATTGATCACCTATAGCAGACTTCAACGTGTCGAGCTGGGTTCTTTGTCTTCAAATGAAATGTCCGGTTTCAGCCACCGATCTCACGTATCTCACTGGCAGAGAGTCAAAATGCACAGGACTTCGACAGCATGACGTCTCCATCTGCCATCACTCCAATGCCAATTTGTGTTTGACAATGGTATTGGATGCGCAAGACGAGCGAAAGACGGGAGAGTGGCAAGCTACGGTTTGCCACATCGAGCAGCACGCAGCACGGAGCCGCATTCCTCACCACCTGGATCATGAGAACTTCCGTCCTCTATCTGCAACATTCAACCACGACACATTTCTGCAGGACATCAGAAACTTCTCGGCCTGGTATTCTGTGCGCGAGGAATCGTGAAGCGATGTCAGTCCACGATGACAGCAACTGGAAATTATGACACGCAAGTCCGAGTCACGGGAAGAGACTTCAAGTACGTTCGACAATCCAAACCGCAGTCTGGTGATACTCGTGACTGGATTCCAATTCTGATGATGTGACGCAATAGTCCTGTCCACTTGTTTGCCAAAGTGAAGCATAAACAGCGGCCTCTTTATGGTAGGTAGCCATTTCTCTTTTGTCCTTGATTTTTTTGTCTGATGGAGATACAGTATGCGCGCCAATGGTCAGGTGAGAACCAAATACTTCTCCTACCACAACATTTCTGACGCAGAACAGATACAGCAAGTTGCCCTTCCGTCTGCTGATACAGGACTATGGTGTCGATATCACGTGGACGCCGATGATTCTGGCCCATGAGTATGAAATCAAGCAAGTCGATGCTATGTTCAATAATGACAGAATCAGATTCATTCGACACCCCGTGGCTCGAGACTCGGACTTTACAACACATACATCAGAAGGGCCATTGGTAGCTCAATTCGCCTCGTCTGACCCAGAGGAATTCGCCAGAGCTGCGACCCTAATCGGACCATGGGTGAACGGCATAGATCTCAATTGCGGGTGTCCCCAGTCCTGGGCCATCAAAGAAGGCATTGGGTGTAGTCTCATGTCCAGGCCTGAGCTGGTCCGCGATATTGTCTCTGCCGCCAAAGCCGTCTACGGAGAGAAGAAGAGTGTCAGCATCAAGATACGCATCCATAAAGACATCAACGAAACGATTCGGTTCCTCAACATTGTCCGGCCTGCTGGATTTGACTGGGTCACAGTACATGCCCGGACGAAGAACCAACGGTCAAGCACACCACCTGATCTGGAAGCTCTAAAGACGCTCAAACAAGCCTTTCCGGACCTCCCAATGATCGCAAACGGAGACGTGTATAGTAAGTCAGACGCGGACGAGATCGTTGCGAAGACGGGCGTAGAAGGTGCCATGGCAGCGCGAGGCATTCTTGAGAATCCTTGTCTGTTTCGCTGGTCACAAGACGACACCGCTTTCAGCTGTAGGCGAGTTTCTGGCTCACGTTGCACGATCAGGGCTTCGGTTTGAGTTGGTGCTGTACCATGTTAACGAGATGCTATTGAAAGCACTGTCGAAGAGGGAACGGAAAAGCTTGATGGAGTGCAAAGATATGGTTGATCTTACAGATTGGTTGGAATCAAAGATTGATCTGCACCGGAAATGCGAGGCAATTTGAGGGCTGCTGCGATAGCATGCAGGGCAATTACTTGCCAGAGATATGTCGCTGGACATCGCACTAGGAAGACCTGCAGTCTCCGGGGCAATCCCGTCAAATGATCATGCACATACTTAAGTATGTTTCTCTTCCTTCATGTCCGTCCTATTCCCATCGCCGCGTCGCCTTCACATGTGCCTGATCTGCATGACCCAATAAGGCACGGCCCGTCTCCGCTGAACAAGCTTTCCGAAAGCAGCCGAGCAAATCGGATCTGCATGTGATGGCATGCCTCGGCGTCATACTTCGTTATCATTTCGTGTTCTACACCTCGACTCTTGTGCATTTTCTTGAACGATCAAATAGAGTCTCCCTGCCCTACTGCACCGAGGTACCTTGAAGCATTCATGCATGAACATTCGCTTCCCCCAACTGCAGGCAAGCTCCAGCTGAAGACTTCGCCATTAGGGTACAAAGGATAGATAGACACGTTTGCTTACCTTTCTTCATACCTCCTGATTACAATACTTGTCTTCACTACAGCGCATTCGATTCGTAGTTCCACGTCATTCTCATTACCAGGCCTTCGACATGCCTTTCATCAATGACAGCACCTCATCACTGCTCCGCCTTCCTCTCGAACTCCGTCTCCAGATCTACTCTTACCTCTTACCCTCCCGGAATGACAAAGAATCTACCGAATGTCTCTGGAGCATCACCAAGGCTGGCATCTCACAACAAGATGTACAACATCGCTCGTCATCAGTCCTGCACATTCGCACCATGGAACCAAAATACTTCTGCACGCTATCACCTAAACTATCACATCGATATCTAGTCCGTGACTTCCGTGGTCGGGCAGCCTACACCACATTCGAGCTCAGTCCGCGACCGTCGTTACATCCGAATGTCCTCGCGACCTCCAGAGCATTACACGCTGAGACCGCACCTCTGCTATATTCGCACCCAATCTTTGACTTTGAGACCTGCATCGAAGCAGTCGTACCGTTTTTCTCCAGCTTACGCTCCGAAACGAGAGGTCTCATACGGAACGTACGGGTGACCAAGACCCCTCAATGTTACGACAAGGAGTTCGACAGAGCAGAATGGGACGCAGCTATGGAGGGACTGGCAACCTTGAGTCTGGAGCGGCTGGAACTGGTAGTGATAGCAGGAAAGCCAGTAAGGATGCCCGGCGTGAGAGGGGTGTTCGAGGGGCAAGAAGAAGAGATCAAGCCCTACGATGACGAAGAATGGCCTGGGTTGATGGAGGCGGAGGGGTTCGAGTGGGTGCGGGGTCTGGTTGGGATTAAGGGACTGAAGGAGGTCCGGATCATCAAAGCTGAGGGGCATGCGCCTCCGGCTGTCAGCAAGGGGCTGGAGAGGTGGGTGAGATTCTCGGCGAGCGTCGAGGGGAGCTTTGCGAGGTTCTTGCAGAGGAAGATGGTCGGTGAGGTGTAAAGGGGTTTGGAGTGGAGCTCTGGACAGGCGATGTCTGAAGGTAGCGCCTGAATGCCTATATCCTACCAGGTACAAGCCTGTTAGTGAGCACAGGTAGGCTATGCGCCACGTTCTGGTAGTTACAGCATGGCATATAGCCGACCAGGTACAAGCCTGTGAGTGGACACAGGCTGGCTATGCGCCACGGTCTGGTAGTTACCAGCGGTCAGTGACATCTGCCAAATAAGACCAGTAGGACTCACACATTTTCGTCAAACCATCTACAATCTACTATACTACCAGAACTGAGACCGCGCAAACAGGAGAATCGTATGATACCGGCTTGTCAATTTGTCATGGTGTTTAGGTGCTTCGCTCATATCGTGTACACGTAAGATTGTACTACCAGATGAATCGCAACTGTTTGCATCCTACTTGCCGGCAGCACGATCTGTTCTTGAATTCGCCCATTGATTCTTACCAGCCGATTTTGGATCTGGTAGTTGAGAGAGGCCTGACTTGAGCTCCCTCATCGGCGAATCCGCATATGACTTCCATCCATACTGCACCTCGCCAGCACAACACATCCAGGGGCAAGTTGTGGTAGTAATCAGAATTGTGCCGTACAGAACAGTAATGTATTGACTCCTTGCTTTTCCTCAAGGTAGCATGCCTGATATGAAGATACTACCAGCCGATGCCCCAATGCCGACTCTCAAAGTGCCTACCAGGCCTTCCACCACCACAAGCCCTTGATGGTGGCACCCTCAAGCACTCGCTCTCAAAATAAAGACGCTGAAGACATGTCTGGTAGTCTTGACGATGCCAAAACAAGCATTGTGCTTTATTGAATCGCTGCCTGAAAGGCCGGAATTGGTTCAACACGGTTGAATTTGAGCTATTATCACTACTCCTTGCTATGATACTTGTCTGCTAAGATACTCTTCAACGATGCTGTTGCTGATCAATCGAGCCATTACCAACCACACTCATCCCCAGAATAGAGCCTGCTTGATAATATACATTTCAACCGGGTTGATGTTGAGCAATAGCATGCAAACACTCCCAGCATCCACCAGACCCGCTTGATGAGACAGCTTTCAACGCTGTTGAAACGGAGCATTTTGAGCCGTCATACCGACCAGGTATCGCCCGAAAATAGCGGAAACACTCGTCCAGGTATGTTCAGGCCGAGTCGGTCCCTCATGTCTTTGCCGATTGCTTCCCCTTCGATCTACGATTCGCATCGAGCTCCTCAAGTGGCTCCCTACCAGACTGCTTGCGGCGTTTTGCCCTTCCTTCTGGCTCTGACGACTGTTCCGACACTGCCGTACCGGACGACTTGACCTCAAGACCATGCTCCTTCGTGAGATGGTCAGCCAGCTTAGCAGGGGAGAAGCTTGTTGAGTTGGAGCATGGAGGTAAGCCGTCCAGAGTCGAGACAGCCATGGGGCAACGAGCAGGGCCATCCAGCTTCTTGAGGTGGCCCTCGATATGACTGAGCAGGAATCGCTGCTCGGAGAATACGTACATACGATGGGCCGCATCCAGCTCAGCATCGCATGCGCAGAATGGACAGAATCCTGGGTGAGACCAGCGACCCATGGTAAAGCTTCTAGCCCAACCGTTCGACTGCACTGTAACTACCAGGTCCTGGTAGTGAGTGGACATGTGCTGTTCTTGGAACTCCTCACCTCTCGGGATCCAGACCTGACAGAAGGGGCAAAAGTAGACCAACTCGTCCCTGCAGACACTTCTGCCCGGTGAGTGCCCTTTCAACAGCGTCGAAAGAGCGTTGTGGTCATTGATGGCGTGAATGCGTAGATCTGCCATGCTGCCGAACTTTTGAGGCGGCTGATGACTATAGCACAGGAATCTTGGATGCTCGTCTGTGCTCTTGTGGTACGATTTGACGTGGTCCCAGAAGGGGTGTGGTGTTGTGATCTTGTACCAGCACGAGGCCATCTGTTGATGCCTGTCCAGTCTTCCAAGCGGGCAGGTCGGTTCAGCGGCGTCGTCTTTGGCGCGCATGGCGGCAAGTAAGCTCTCAGCCAGTGAATCTCCGTAGCAAATGTCGGCATGGAGATGTGCCCTGCCCGCAGCATCTCCATTCATGACGTCCATGAAATGCTCTCCGCAGAATCGGCATTCGAATGTTCCAGGAAATGGCTCTTGGTCAGGGTAAAACTTATCGGCGCTGTGTAGATGGTTGAAGACGTCGACGAATGTAGCTGCTAGAGAGGCATGAGTGGTACCCTCCTTCTGGTTGTACAGTAGATCGGGGACGGGGTCGAGAAGACTGAACCTGGAGACCGCCCGGGGTGCGAAGGAGCGGACTGAGCTGCTCTCCCCACCGGACTGTGTGCTGTCTTCCGGCGTTGCCGATTCATCTACCTCAACGTCACCTTCTTCAAGATCATCAACAAGACCAGTCATGGCAGCGGTCGCGACCGCCTCCTCAGCTTCAATTTCGGCAGTGTCGAAGTCCTCGTCTACGTCATCCATACCGGCGGTGGTCTGCCCAAGATGTGTCTCCACGAGCCGCTCTGGCGATATCGCGAGTGTCGGAAGGCTGCGCTCGGGTACCGTCACGCCCTCTGCTGCGAAGAATGCGCGATACTCCTTCCTGAAAGTGGACTCGGTCAGGTGAGAGATGCGCTTATGGTATTGATCGCGGAGATGCATGTACTGCTGGTAGTCGGTCGGGCTGATGACTCGAGCACGATCCAATGATCCATGTTGGGTGACGAGCTGATCTGCCATTTCCGATTGTCGTGCCAGTAAATCCACAGCTGTTTCATCTTGCTTGATTTTAGTCATTCCGGCGGCAGAGACGCGGTCTGGAGGCTGCCGATTTCCGGCCTCCAAGAAGATGCTGGACATTCTGGAGACGTCTTCTGTAGCTATGCCGTGGCGCAGACCTTGCACATCCGTTGTGGATGTGGTGTTGCGATAGTGAAACCAGTAAACGCTGTCGGATGTGCCATGACCCATGCGTGCACGCCGTTCTTCCGCTGATGTAGTCGTTGCCAGTATGTACGCGCTCGAACGTCTCAACACATTCGGCAACATGGCATGCTTGAGACCGCAGAATCGACTGAGGTTGTGAAGGTGGGTTACCATGCTCTGACTTCCCATCTGCTCACTGCTGATGAGCTCGTCCGACGAAGTCTTCAAATCACGGTTTGGAGCTCGGAGAACCTGTGGAGCTCGTCAGTATACGGGGCTTTCAACCGTGTTGAAATTGATGCTATAGGTATACGGTGTTCTTCGACAGTGTCGGAAGAGAGGCTGTGAATGCAAGGGAGTTTCAACTGGGTTGAAATCGACATACAGGTACTTTCTCCATGTCCGCCTTGATGGGAATCTTCACTCCGTTGGGACCCGGCTGTAGGCGATCGAAGTCTGACCAAGTCTCGACTCCAACAAAGACCTTGTCGATGAGGCCAAGTATAATGAGCCAGAAGAGAGTGTCCTCACTCGCCATATCGACAGGAAGGTTCCTCAAGGGAATAGTCTTGCTGTGGCGGCGATTCGGGCGAGTGGTGTTCTTGACGTCTCTAAAGGTTAGCCTCGCTTGGAGGTAGACTGCACCAGTATCTTGGCTCTTGAATGCGAAGAGCTCGACGCACGACCAGGTGAAGAACTTCTCCGGATGTTCCTGCTTGTATAGGACCAGGTTCGTTGCAGACATGCTCGGTCGCAATAGTTCACTGACTCTCGTTGAGCAGTCTACTGTGAGGCAGATGAAGAGCGCAATCAGGAGCACATCTCGAGTTGAGGCTAGTGTCGTCATGTAATGAACGTCGAACAATTTCTTCAGGAATGTGGTAATGTCTTGAGGTATCGGTGTCGGCTTCGCTCTAGGGGTAGCATGAGCCAGACCACGGCTGATCAGCTCGTTGTCAACCCATAACAGAGCGTTGGTGCGAATGGCAGACTCGACAGGATTGCCAGCGTTTCTGGCAGCGCCGAAAAGGTAGGTGAGTAGTCTGATGAGCGAGTGACGCGATTGCACTTCTTCGATGGTCCCAGATCGGCTAAGGGCAGATGCTTCGATGAAAGTACGAAGGACTTTGCAGGTGAAAGGTGTTCCGCCAGGCTGGAAGTACTTCTCGGCCTCCTCGGTAGAAGAGCATATCATCACTGACGATGCAACCGCTGTCTCGATGAAAGCTCGTTTGGCATTTGCGTGGGCCTGCCTGGTGAGTACGCCGACTCTTGTTGCGATATGCTTGTCCCAGTCCGTGCGATTCATGATGCGTTCTGGTGGCGGCAAACTCGCCTGTTGGGCATTCAACTTTGCAATTCGACGGGCGCCGTAGTCTATAGCGCCTCTCGGCATTGTCGAATGGCCATATCACAAAGTATGGTTATCGTTCTGTTGCTGGTTAGTCGATTCAACAAGGTTGAATTGCTTGCATTCTGCGTACCGGCATTGTCGAAGTAGTTTAAAACTTCCTCTTCTCTAGGTAATGGCGAGATCAAGATCAGGAATACGAGACGTGACCTTTCGGCAGTGTCGGAATGCTGGATCAGGGCCGACTCTGCCTCCAGATCAACAAGGTTGAAATGATCAATCGATCAGTTGCTCGCAAGACTGGTAGGTATAAGGGCGTAGACTGCGATGGTTGGCCGTCAAAGATCTTGGAGATCATCAAGGGTTCGAAAAAGAAAAGAAGCTGTTCGGCATGGGCTTGCAACACGGTGCGTCCTGGACGGCAGGCACGATGGTGCTGGCTCGGCTGGACGACATCGCTGACTTCGAGCGATCTTCTACCTGACCGAAATTACTGGAGAGGGACATGATTGGCATTTACATAGAGCAGACACGCATGCATCAGCATACGAGATAGTATGGGCCTATGTCTGGAAGGATATCAACTTTTGTTGATGTTGTGAACGAAGCTATTAGCGTTTGGGACAGAGTTGTGCGGCGGAGTGCCTTCGGACTTCGTCACCGATCACGTGACTCAAAATGCAGCAGATCATCAGGGGCAAACAACATCGGCACTGGAAAGTAGCTCTGTTTGGCCAGCAGTAGCCAGCTAGGGTAATGAAAAAGTGACTCGGCCATATCACGTGAATAGGTCGCTGCATGTGCTTTGCTTTGTCTTCATGTGTGCTTCAGATCGCACAATCTCTTGCTCGATACAAGCTCTGACGACAGCCAGGACCAAAGGAATGCGACTCAGGATGTGAGTTGTTTTACATTCGTGTGATTGTGCGCTGCCTGATATCAAAATGCTTCCGCCCGATCCCTGGCGCCAACCCCCGAAGTGCCCACCAGAACTCCTATACCAGCCCCTCAGCACCACCACCTCAGACCTTCAACCACAGATTCAAGACCCCCCGAGCATACTCAACCACCTCTTCTCCACCAAGCTTGGAATCTCCCCATATTCGATCGACGAAACTTATGGGAACCTCAGCGACCTTGAAACCCATCGCCTTCGCCCTAACCATCATCTCCATCTGAAACGTATACCCCTTACTCTCCGTACTCTGAATGACCTTCTGCAACACCTCCTTCTTATACAACCTGAAGCTACCCGTAAGATCACTCACCCCCGGCCTGAGCAACGTATCCGCGAACAGATTCGCGCCCCTCGAGACCAACTTCCTCTTCAGATCCCACCCGTACACACCCCCATTCCCCGCATACCTCGTCCCAGTCACAATATCATAATTCCAGTCGGCCTGCACCTTGATCATCTCGGCAATAAACTTGGGATGATGCGAAAAGTCCGCGTCCATGATAATGACATAGTTCCCCGTTGCGTACTGCAACCCGTGGACGTACGCCGTGCCCAGACCTAGTTTCCCTGCTCGTGGTTGGAGCTTTACTTTTGACGCGGAGTAGGCGTTGATGAGTTGTTTGGCGACTTCTTGCGTGCCGTCGGGGGAGGCGTCGTCCACGATGATGAGCTCCCAGTCGAGTGAGTGTTCCGTGAAGGTCTTGTTCAGGAGCCAGGTTATGATGGGGAGGTTTTTGCGTTCGTTGTAGGTCGGGAGCAGGATAGAGTATTTGTTTTTGGGGGCCATGGTGGGAGGGGAGCTTGGAGATCGCTGCGAGATGGGTTTGCGAGGCCAATGGACGGAAGAGGTGGTGGAGGTGAGGTCGAGGTGCGGGAAGCTCCTGGTTGGAGCTCGAGGAAAGGTGGTTGCTCGGAAGCAGATATGGGCCACCGGAGCCACAGTAATAATACCTTGGTGACACTTTTGACCCGACTTTCCATTTGTATCGAGACCTCAACTCTTGCATCCACACCTCATCCATCACTAGGGTCCTGATGACAAGGCTGAACGATCGAGGTCTTACCGTATCTGCGTATTGATACTAGCATTTGCTTCTTCTCTGGAAGACCTTGAGTGAAAGCAGAGCAGACCATTCGAGTCATCGGGATCATGGTCAATAGTTTGTTAATTTGGTGTAGGGAGAGAAAGAGATTTATTACTGCCTGATCCACCCAAATTAGGTGGATTGTAACTATATATATACTTAACCTGATGAACTAAGAGATAGCTAAATTGAGAGAACTCCTTAATAGTACTAGAATAAGACAATAATTATCTAATTTAATTATAGATTAGTAGAGTAGTAAATAAGTGCTTAGTTTAACTATAGGTAAACTAAATTAGAGTCCTTCTTAGCGCCTTAGCCTATACCTCGGTTAACATACCTCTTCACTAAATAGCTATAAGGCTGTTATAGCTAGTTAGTAGACTACTAACTCGAGAGATAGCTATTATAAGAAGGCCTTATTATAAGGGTAGATATATAGCAACGTATAGAACTACTAGTATCTACTAATTAGATAGGTAGATAAACTAATAGCTACCTTTGTTTAATAAGGCCGGAAGTCTTATAGAAGGTAGCTAGAGAGAGTCCGTTATGTAATAGGCTTAGCTAAAGCTATAATACTAAGTCTCCTCTATAATTATCCCTCTCTCTATATTTAATTACTCTTAATTAAACTGTATTCTTCGTAGGCCTTATATTTGTGCTTATAGGCCTCCTCTATAAGAGTAGGTTAGTGCTCTTAAGTATAGAGGAAGTACTTAGCTTCTTTATCTATACTCTATATCTGTTATGCCTTTATTTGCTACTAATAGTAATATATTATAGTAAATATAGCCTCTCGTCTAGTTCTCTATTGCTAAAACATTTATTATAGTAAAATAACTAGTGCTTTAGTAAATATATATAATTTGTTATTTACTACTATAGAACTCTCTTAAAGGCTCCTAGTAAGTATTCTATTTCGACACTTTATAACGTTAAGTACCTAGATAATACTAATATCTTCTAGAGAATAGCGATATATATAGATCTACTTCTTATGTTTATTATATTATATAATAAACAGACTACGCCTATATAGGCATATCTCTTGCTACTAAATACTTTGCTTCTTCTACTATACTACTTCTATATAAGTCGCTACTTTCTAATATACTTATAAGCTATTATATCTCCTAAGCGTGTTTAGGCTAGTCTACTATATATCTCTCCTTACTTTCTCTATAGCACTTATACTAGAGATCTTATTAGTAAGTATCTAGAGTCTTACTAGTATCCTGTTAGAAGTATAGCTAATACTACTAGAAAACTCCTATAACTACGACACTAGCCTTACTAGGTCTTACGCTTACTATAAGAAGGCTAAGAGTGCCTATTGTACTATTATAGACAACGTCCTTTTAGATCTAGTTAATAACGCCTATACTACTATATAGAGGCGCGCTAATATCTACCTAGATCCCGCTAACTCTATATTTATCTAGAAGTAGCATAAGTACACTAACGAGCTAACCGCTACTATATCTAAGGTTACCGACTATAAGTAGGCCGTTAGCGTCTAGGAAGCTTACTCTAGTACTAATATTGCTTCTCTCTCTAGTAAGGAACTAGAGTATACTAAGGTTACTAAACTTCGTAGTCTTCGTGTTACTACTAAGGACCTTATAGGTATTCTCTATGCTATAAGTAGTCTTCCTTCGGGTCTTAATATCGCTAACTTAGCTATAGCACTATACTAGGGAGGCTATCTCTATAGCTTCGACTCTCTTCTACGCTAACGTCTATAGTAGAAAGCGCCTTACTAAGGAGTCTATAGAGTCTCTAGAGCTTAAGAAGACACCTAAGGCCGTCGCTACCCCTAGTAAGACAACTTCTAAGAAGCCTAAGACACCTAAGCCTACTACTTCTATTAAAAAGGCTACGACTCTATCTAGTAAGGTTACTAAGTCTACTATATAGGCTACTCCTAGTTACTACTCGTCTCGCCTTAACTATAATACTACTATAACCGACACTAACGGTAAGGACAAGCTTAACCTTAGTAATCTCCCTAGGTATACTCTCGCTAAGAAGAGTAACTCCTCTATAAAGGCAAGTCCGGCCTTCTACTATATAGCTCCCGAGATCCCTACTAACAACTTCTATGCCTTAGAGGTCTATACTACGTCTAGGCTTAACACTAGCTAGGCTCGTAACTACTATAACGCTATTATAGATAGACTTAACGCTTCTTCTATTAGTAGCTCTACCTGCAATAAGGCTAGGCTTTATTATTAGGCCGTTAGAGAGTATCTTACTACTATTCTTTCTCCTAGAGACCTTAGTACCTTCTCTACTACTACCTACCCCGATCTAGACTTTACTAGCTAGAGAGATAGAGATTTAGAGCTAGCTAAGCTTAACGCCTAGAATAGGACTAGTACTAAGGATCTAGTCTTAGCTAATTACTAGAATAGGTATACTATAGCTCTTGCTATAGTATTATCTTATAGTCGTAACTAAGTAGATATAGTTAAGACTAGTAGATAAGGTTAATAGCGTCTAAGTAGATAGATTCTTAAGAATGTAATAACTATACTTTTACTACTTATCTCTATACTCTCTTCGTAACTCTATTATTAGTCTTCTAGCTAACGTCTATCTAATACTTAGTTACTACTTCGGAGGTATTCTCTAATGCCTTCTCTAGTTCCTAGGTTACCTCTACTAAGGTATAGCTCTTCTAGAGCACCTTTAGGAATATACTTTCTTTCTGCTAACTATAGTCTAAGATTCTCTCTACCTTATATTCTATACTATTATTTACCTTGACTAGCCTAGGATCTACCTCGGTACTCTCTTAGAGGCTATATAGCTTAAGTAAGGAGATATAGAATATATTATAGATATAGGACTTATCCGGTAACTACAATTAGTAAGCCTAGGCTTCTATAGTATCTATAATCTTAAATAGTCTAAAGTACTTTAGCGCTAGCTTATGCTTTACTACCTTTAACCTTAGGTTCTTAGTAGATAGAAGAACTCTATCTTCTACCTTAAAGGATATTAGCCTATACTACTTGTCGTAAGTGTTCTTCTACTATACCTAAGCTTGCTTCTAGCGCTTCTATAAGCCTTGCCTTATAGAAACTAGAGCTACTATATAATCTCGTATAGCTAGTACTTCTCTCTAAGGAGAATACTCTTAGTCTCTATCTAGATCCTCCTCGGTATCCTTGCTAGTATATATCTCGAATAGCGACATTTAAAGCGTCTTATTCTAGAAGATATTAGCTACGTAAGTAGCTATTTTTAGCTAGTATAACTAATCCGATTAGTCTTAAGCTCTATAGTAACGGAGGTACTAGATAAGAGATTAGTTCTACTATTCTATCTATCTATCTATTTAAGAGTAGAACGTAGTTAATAAACGCCTTACAAGCTTTAGTTCGTAGGCAATCGTTTACTAATAGGCCGTAGTAAAGACTATACTATAGTTAGATACTATACCTTCTAGAACTCTATACTCTAGTATAATCTAGTCGAAAAATAGCTTAGCTAACTACTAGGCTATTATCGTCTTCTAGCATGAGATATACTTTACTATTTTAGTAAGGCAATCTACTACTATAAGTACTATATTATAGACTACGCTATTAAGCTTACTTAGTAGCATATCCGTAATAAAGTCTATAGTAAGCTCTTTCTATAGCGCTTTAGGCATTAGTAGGTTTATAAGCTTGCTATAAGACACATAGGTCCGAGTCTTTATAGTCTAGTAAACGTAGTAAGTTTTTATATAGTCGTTAATATTATAATATATACTAGGCTAGAAGTACTTTCTAGCTAGGAGCTTATAGGTCTTGTTATAAGCGAAGTGCTCTCTATTAAACTCGTTATAGTACTAGCGTAGTAGCTCTATATAGAGCGCTATATCTTCTAGTATATATATAGTATCGTTCTTATATAGAAGGTTCTCCTTCTAATGCTATACTAGAGGCTCTCTATTAGGTCTCTACTTAGGGAGATTTACGCGCCTCTATATAAGCAAATCCTACTACTATAGACTATAGATTACTTCGAGAAGCTAGTCTATAGAACTCTCTCTCTATAGATTTTCCTCTACTATTACTACTACTATAGCGACTTAAGGTATTAATCTTAGTATTATACTAACTTAGATTAAATCTGCCTTCCTTTGCTTTAACTATTTACTTTATAGCTAGTTAAGCTAGTTAGCTTCTAGAGAACTATCTCTAGCGTCCTTAGTATGTTTCTTATTATTAGACTAGTTATTAGAAACCTCCTTAGAGGTCTACTAGTTCTCGTTCGTGTCTAAATAATTACTTTATACTATATAGATACTCGTATCTACGTCTTCTTCGAAGGTAGCACTTCTTAGGCGTTCTAATAAGGATATATAAATCTACTATACTATGCCTCTAATAGCTAGTCGGCTAGTCTCTAGCTTTAACTATAAGGTTAGTAAGCTATTTATAAGGCTTGTGTAGGGTAGTTATTAGGCAGGGGGTGCCTCGCGTTAGGTAGGAGCTAGGTACCTTTCTTGGCGAGTAGAGGCAGGTTAGGGGCTAGGTACTAATGCTAAGTAGGTAGGTATAGAGTTAGGCCTTAGGTAGGCTAGTAGGTATACTAACCTAACCTAGAGCTACTCTTAGGGTACTTATTAGGCACGCCTGTTAATAGTAGCTAATAAGCGTACTACTAATATTTGTTATTTATTAAGTTATGCTCTTACTAAAGCGCCTTAAGTACTATAAGTTATAAATTATTATATCTAATTATTATAGTTAGGGAATAAAAAGTAGCCTTTATATCGAAACTATTAACTCTTATAGATAATCCGCCTTTACTTTCTTATAGAATACCGAGCTACTACCTCTTCTTCCTTAATACTAGTAACACTAATTGCTTCTATTATATAATTAGAGAAGTTTATATCTATCCGAGCTAGTAAGTTAAGAGTATTATTAAACTCTATATCTAGTTACTACTCTAAATCTTCTATTCTATTATCTATTCTATCTAATAATAATACTACTTTAATCTTGTACTTTATTACTATTAATTGTTAAATAGTTTAGAGAGTAAATATATACCTTTGCGAACTAATAATATCTTTTATAATATTAAATACTTACTTAACTCTAACCCT
Source organism: Elsinoe arachidis (assembly GCA_013372555.1). NCBI lineage: Eukaryota > Fungi > Ascomycota > Dothideomycetes > Myriangiales > Elsinoaceae > Elsinoe > Elsinoe arachidis. Next base: position 3,522,068 of record JAAPAX010000001.1, read on the forward strand.
AGCGATAGAAACTACTAGAATATTACAAGTAACACACGAGAGTAGTAGATAACTATCTTAGTTATCTCTTTACTACTATAGGATATTAAAATCCTTTTATAAACGGAGTAGAGGTATTACTAGATAGTTCTTACCTTTCTACTTTATAGTATAATATATACTACTTATAGCCTATAAGCTTATTGACTATTAGCTATCTATAAATGACTATTATTAATTATAGTTAGATACTATCGGACATTCCTACTAATTAAGCTAAGGCTCGCCTACTAGTTTAGATTTGCTATTAGTAGTAGTATCTATAGAACGATTACTATTATACTATTCGAGATACTTAAGAAAGTCGTTTTAATACTAGGATTTAAAATAAGGTTTCTATATCTTAACGTCCTACCTATGTTAGTATACTCCTTAACTATAATAAACATCCGAAATAAACTAACGTTATATATCTATAACTTCTTTATTAGATCTAGAATGTTTATATAGTTATATAGATAGCTATACTCCTTTTCTGTCTAGGTATAGTACTTCCTTAATTTCGTTTATCTCTAAGCTACTACTCTTTTAATAACATCTAGCTAGTTTGCTAATATACTTATAGGATTATAATATCCTTATATAAGCTTACGTTCTATAATATCTAGGAAATTAAAGAGCTTATTATACATTCTCTATATATAGTAGATTAGTAGCTGTCTAGTAGTACTTAATAAGGTAGTAGCCTTCTTAAAATCTTAGAGCATCTTAGCTACTAACTCTAGGTGCTGCTATTTATATAGACTAAGTACAAGTCTTAAAAGATCTTTACTATTTATATTAGCTAATAGTTGTTTATTATTTGTCCCCTATCTAGTTAAATTTAAAAAGCCTATTTATATAATTTCGTTCTTAAGCTACTCCTTAATAAATAGTTTTAGATTAAGAGCTCGTTAATATATATTATATATCGAGTTCTACTAGGTCTTAATATCGCAAATAACTTATAAGCACTTCCTTAGGAGTAAGTCTTTTTAGAGAAGAGTAAACTACTTAAATCTCTATAGGGAATTATTAATTATAATATAGATTACGTAGATCTAAATAATATTAGTCTATAATAAAGCGCTATAATAATTATTATACTTTTCGTAATGTATTCGAGATAGAAATAGTATACTAGATATCCTTTATATATCTCTATTATAGCCTTAGAGTATTCTTAATCTCTTCGCTAGTATTAAGCTTTAGGTATAAGATAATATCCTATATAACAAGATTAATAATATATATAAGGCAAGGGATAGTGTTTTCCTTAGTGCTCTATTTAATATTAAGCTTCCTAAGGTTCCTTTCTAGAGTCTCTCGTAATATCCTATTATTACTAGTATTATTAGCTATTATAGCTAGAAGTCGTTTCTTAACATCTATATCTTTAACTACTTAAAGAACCTTATTTACTATTACTTTACTAGTATATTAACCCCGAAGTAGTACTATATTAAGTAATCTCTCCTATATCTTCTATTAGTTATTAATAAAATAGACTTTAATTGTAATAAAGCTAAGATAGTTATTTACTAACTAACTATTAAGTATAATTAAAAGCTTTATTATAATACTAAGATTACGTAGTAATAATTTCTAAAGCTTATTAAATTAGCTATTAAGGTATATCTAGAATAATAACTAGCTCGGTATTACTATATTAGAATAAAGAAAGTAAAGGAATTGTCTAAAGATAGAACGCTCGACTATACGGAATAACTAGTTATAATTAGTAATAATATATATAAGTTCCTCGTAAAAGTAGTTACGATTATAGCTTAGGACAGTATCGAGATTAACTACTAGTTACTTATATAGTTATTCTAGCGCTTGCTATACTTAGCTCTAACCGTGTCGAAAAGTTAGAGTATAAGTATACTTTTAGCTCTTAAGATATCTACTTACTACTTTATTTCTAGAGGAGCTATATATAGGATATACTAGAGTATTACTATATTAATAATAGATAAGATAAGGTATACTAGTTAAGAGTTTAGTAGCTTCTATAAAGAAGGCCTAGATTCTTCTAGTCTATTTCTTTAAGTTCTGTATTAGACTCCTCTTTATACTAGATTTGTATATTAAAGTAGTAATAGTCCGGTCCTACTAGAGATTCTAGCTTTACTATAGTAGTTGCTCTAATTTTAGAATATTAAGAAGTAGCAGAGGGCATCTTATAAGCTATCGTATTAATATAACTCCTCGTTAGTTAGTATACTACACTTGTAGTTTAAAGTTAGATAGCTAGGCTAGAAGGTTAAGTAATAGTATAACTACTTCTCGAAGTTAAGGATCGATATTATTATCTAAGTCGGATATTATAGTCTCTAGATAATTTCTATTACTTAGACGTAATAATATACTAAAAGAAATATACATCTCCTAAAGTAGATATTTCTATTACTAATACTTAGTATTTTGTCTATAGGTAATTATTAGTAGATTCTTAAGGATAATTAAACTATTAGTTAGCCTATTCTATAGTAGTTACTACTCTAATCTTTAAACCTATTCTACTCCTCCTCGGTATTAATATTAGCTATCTCTATATCCTTAGCTTTCTTATTTCTAGTCCTCTACTTAATCTCTCTATTATTATTATTATTATCCTTATTATTATCCTTATCCTCCTTAGTATTACTAGCCTCCTTAATACTAGTATCTTCTTCTTTACTGTCCTTATTCTTAAGAAATCTAGCCTAGATAGTAATATACTAGTTGTCTATCTTATACTTATTAGGAAGCTTATTAAGTAATTTTTTAATTATATCGTTATTATTAGTATCGATTACTTCCTTATACTTATTATTATTGTCTAGCTTATAGTATTTACTAGTATCGGAAAGCTTAAGTTCTTCCTAGAGAGTATACTTAGGAGAGAAAGTAGAGTTATAGGATCTATATATTATTAGATATATACTATAATAAAAGGACGTAATAAATAACTTATACCTAGTTAGGATTTATAACTATTGCTATTTCTTTAGTAGACATGTCCTTAATAAACTTAAAGAATTTATTCTCTATTTACTAGCTTATACCTTTATTAATAGTAAGCTTAGTAGCGCTAGACTAGTAGATTTAGTAGGTAAGCTTCTTAATAATACTACTAGAGTTAAAGAGCTACTTATAGCCCCTAGTAGAGTACTAGTTAACTTTGTCGAGGTTAGTATTATAGACTTTTTTAAGAGTAGCTTTATAGTCTCAATAGCTAATAAACTTATAGATCTTCTACTATTTAATATAGACTTCTCTAAACTTTCTAAATAGCTATTCTTCTATACTTAATTAGTTCTATATGTAATAATATAGTATAATAATATAGTACTAAAGCTAATACTTATAACTCTACTAACTATTAAAACGCTTCTATTTAAGAGCTTTAAGCCTCTTTATAAAGACCTTGTCTCTAGTATCTCTCTTAAGAAAGTTTATAGACTTATCTATATTAAATTTCTTAAATAGTTAGGACTTTACTCTATAATTAGTAGCTCTAGTATTACTAAGAGCTTTCTCTTTAGTAGTATACTAAGCATCTTTATCTCTGCGCTAGATGTTATAGTAATTAAGCTTAAGGGTATAGATAGACTAGACTAAAAGATTAATAGAGCAACTATAGCTTATAGTTACTTAACTACGCTAACCGATCTAGTATATAATTTCTACTTCTTTAGAAGTAAATCCCTAGTACTATTAGTATATTACTATAATAATATACTATAAGAAATATCTCTATTATTTCCTCTAGCTCCTTATTAACTTTAGTCTTAATTTCTACCTCTAACTCTTCTTTCTACTCTATTATATTCTTATTAACAATATCTAGATTACTATAGGTGTCTTCTACTATATCTACTAGTATATTATATAGTTATATCTTATAGTAAGTAATATAATATTAGAAAGATAAGAGTTAAATATAAGAATTAGTAGAAGGAGATTATAATAAAGAAGAAGAAGAAAAGATAAAGAGAAGAAGTATAATATATTAGCATAAATAATAATAGCTTATGTATAATTATATAATAGAGGTAGCTAGGGTAAGATATAAAATATAGTATATAAAATATAGTATATAAAATATAGTATATAAAATATAGTATATAAAATATAGTATATAAAATATAGTATATAAAATATAGTATATAAAATATAGTATATAAAATATAGTATATAAAATATAGTATATAAAATATAGTATATAAAATATAGTATATAAAATATAGTATATAAAATATAAAGTATATAGTATATACTAATTATTTGTTTATTATAGCTTATTATTATAGAGTAGCGATATATAGCTAATACTAAATAATCTATATAATCTAGAACAAAGATAGTAGCCTAGTAAGGCACTACTACTCTAAATTTAGTATATATAGTATTAAAGCTATCTAAGGTTATAAGATAGGCAAAAATCCTATCTATAACTAAGTACCTAGGCTAGCGAGGAATTAGTTTAGTAATGGTAGTAATAGTAGTAATAGCTATAGAGATAGAATAATAAGATTATAGTGCTTTTGCTTAGTTAATGTAATAATGTACTATAATAATAATCTTTTTTCCTTTCTAAAATTTGCTCTATCTACTCTACTATTACTTATAGTGTTAACAGGTTCTAGTATATATGTTATAAGCCTATTAGGCACCCTCGGGTAGGGGCAGGTAGGTACCTAGTACTAGCCCCTACCTAACGTAAAAATAGCCTAGCCTAAGCTTAGCGAGTAGAGGCTAGGTTAGTATAGGCTATAGATAGAGTCGGGTCTAGGTTATAGTTAGCATTTTAGGTACCTAACCTAGCCTAACGACCGCTCTACTCCTAGTTATAGTATAAGGCTTTAGTGCTAATGTCGAGAGCGCTATATACGATAGCGGCGACAGCACTATAGGCGGAACTAGAGGTATTACCTATAGACCTACACCTGTAGCGTATACTACTATTAACTATGCTCCGCCTAAAGGAGTTACTCTAGTATGCGGAGCTTTAAGCTATTAGAGACACTAGAGACTAAAGATTACACCTTAAGGCGCCGCTATATAAACTAGAGATTAACACTACTAAACTTATGCTCTCTAGACTTCCCTCTCTAGAAGACTACGTTACTAAGGCTATCGACCTATAGTAGGTGCCTCTAAGTACTTATATTACTAACATAGTTAAGAATGCTATTCGCAAACATAACGAAGTAGTATAGAATAGTAGAGGTAACCCTAGCTATATTATCGCGTACTCTAATAGCTCTAAGATATAAGGCAAGGTAGGAGCTATAGCCTAGATCCCCGTAAGGGGATAGCTTAGTAAATACTATATAGGCACGAACTAAAGTAGCAACGTCTACGTAGCGGAGCTATAAGGTATCTACCTCGCACTAGGACTAATAGTTAAGGTTAACCGACTCCCGGTGCATAGGGTTAATAGGATTACTATCTTTACTAATAACTAGGCTACTATATAGTTAATCGAGAGGCCTAGGCAAAAGATAGTATAGTACCTAATTAGGAGGATTATTAGACTATACTAGTACCTTACATAGCACGGCGTAGAGGTAGACATCTACTAGATACTAGAATATAAGAGTATTAAAGGCAACGAAGCTGTTAATAAGCTAGCTAAAGAAGTAGCTCTCGACTCTAATAGCCTAAAGACTTACTAGCTACGCACTCTTATTACTGCGTTAATAAGGACCTTTAACTAAGCTATTAAGGACAAATAGTAGCACCTCTAGAATACTAGCGATATAGAGAGAGTGTTATATCGAGTGCTTAGCACGATTAATAGTAAGCAAAGTCTCTCTCTATATACTAGTCTCTCTAAACCTCTCTCTTTAGTTAGAATTTAACTATATACTAGGTATATCGGGCTAAATAAGTATCTTTTTTCTATTAAAAAAGCGAGTTCTAAAGCCTATAAATGTAGTAGAGCTTCGTAGTTAGTATAGTATATACTTACTAAGTGCCGCAATTATAGAGATATCTACGTAGATATCTAAAGTACTACTATATAGCCTCTAGACTAGCAAGAGTTAGTAGGTATAAAGGCTTACTTCTATAGGGCTATTTAATTTATAAGGAGATTAAACCTTCTAAGTTAATTTAGAGTAGTCGATACGGTACTATTTATACAACAATTTAAGGTATAAGACGGAGTATATAGCATAAATCATTAGTCACATTAGATAGTTTCTTCTATACTGTTAAGGACTAGATTAGGGCCTAGCAAGAAGGTAAAAGGGAGGTCCTCCTAGCTCTTCTTTACTGACTACTAGATTACGCAATCTAGAGGCAGCAAAAGGCCTTAATTACTAGTGTATATTATAGTATATAGTACACGCTACGTGGCGTCTAACAGTAGCCGGTCGGCTTAATGGAATTCAAAAAAAGAAAAAAAAAAGAACCGCGCTTGGAACCATCTAACGTTGCCACGAAAACACATCTGATTAGCAATTCCACATCTCTGATCATTTGTAATTCACTTTTGACGAAAGCCAAGTCTCTGCCACACTGCAATGGAACCAAAGCTGCCGTCCTTGCCATGGGAAATTCTATTCATGATCATCGACGAAGTCCGTTGCCAACATTGTCAATCAGTGTTGTCCAGGGCCTGCAAGCCTTTTCACTCGCGCCTTGCGACTCGCGTATGGGAGACGCTACAAATAGTGGAGCTGCTTGATAACGGACAACACTGGCAAATGAATGCGAAAGAACGATGTACTGAAGGACATAGCCCAGGTCTGCTGGTGACACAAACCAATGAGCATGCAAGTTCGGACCCTCCAAGGCTGCCTGACCGGTTGTATGACAATGGTCCGCAAGTGATCTTCCCTCACCTCTTCGGTGTATTGTCGACAATGATCAGAAGACCAGAGCTGCGTCAACATGTCAAACACCTTCGAATCCGCAGGACCTACTGGAGGGGGAAGCCACCATATCCTTCGGAAACACACCGTCTGACCGAACCTCATAACATTGCTGGTAGGTATACCGAACTAGCCAGCACTGTGCGAGGCACTGTGAGAGACGTTGCCGGGAAATCTATGGGTGCCGTTAGATGGAACAGAGATCTGTGCTGTACGTACTCTGGGAACGCATATTTGGCTGTGCTGCTCTCGATGCTATCAGACAGCCTCCTATCGCTAGACGTCCTCGAGGGAGGTGCTCTTGAGGCAGAGCGTCCACAGGATACTCGAAGTCTCATGTTCGAATGGCTCCGCTACCAAGATTCTGCCCAGAAGGTCAACACCTCTCGTTTCTCATCTTTGGAGTGCCTTATCATTCGATATCACCCTGAATACTGGCAGTCGCAGATCACGAATCCGCAGGCTCCATTCAAGTTCATCAGTCGGTTTTCTAACGCTCACGATCTCACGATTCACGGAGGCAACTTTCAAAACCCTCCACAAGGCTTTACTTTCAACTCTTGTCCGTCGATTCGCCGCCTGAAGCTTGATAGCTGCGTTTTCGATGACGGGTTTTCTGATCTAGAAATGATCTTGAATCACCTCCCTATGCTGGTTACTCTATGCATTGTGCTCGATCGGCGAACGTATGTCGATCATGAAGACGTCGGCACAATAGTGCGGCCTACGGCTTTACTGCCCGATATGCTCATGGACGTGCTCGCAATCCGAGTTGACACCTTGCAGAACCTGACCATCGGCTTGAAGAAACCAGAGGGTGTTTCATGGTTTCCTGTCGACGAATATGCGAACGAAAATCTCAAAGACTTCACGAAACTCAAACGACTACACATCGATGACGGCTTGTATTCGGCGTGCAATGGTGACGACTTTGAATTCGACTGTCAGCTCACGAACGCACTACCACCGCAACTCGAAGAGCTTCGTTTGATGATCGATTCTGAATTCTCGTCAAGACCTCACGAAACCATGATACATCTGCTCAAACGCAAGCGGAGCCATGTCCCCGGATTACAGCGGTTGATTGTCGATGCGGACTGGAAATGGCTTCGGAAGAATGCAGAGACATTATTGGAGCTGGAAGAACTCTGTGAAGGGCAAGATGTGGAATGCATCGTGCTGAGAAATGGAGTACAGGGATCTTATGTGCCTGCCGATGCTCCTCTAGAAGACTTGCAGCCGTGGCAGAGGACCGCCGCGAGGACTCGGAAAGACTGGCGTGACTTGCTTGTCATGTAATGTCATGACTGTGGGACGTCGGGAGTGATATTCTTTCGGTCACACCAGCACGATAGAGAGTCAGGAAAGACTGTAGTTCTTTCACTCGACATAACGACGTTTGCGTCTCCTCACCTCCGTGGCTGTGGCAAATCGCAACGAGACTGTTGAGGATGACCGAGCCAGCCAAGGAAACAGTCAAGACTTTGGCTCGTCAAGATTGATTGGGTCGCGGAGACTCCGAGCGCAGGGCAAGTTTAGTGGAATGAGTGGACCGCTGGAGATCTTGCTGTAGATGCATTAGTAACGCCCCCGAGCATGAACATTGTTGGGTTTGTACGGGTCTCTTGTAGGTATATATGTACACTACACCTTCCTATCGGATGAACTGGAACCACAAATCAACCTTCCACGCCGTCGCCGTCGCTAGTGATTTGCCAGAGAATCATGCTTGCATCTTTCCCAGCGGTCACTTGAGTGTGCGCCGATTACACGAGACCACAACATCAGACATACTGCCAGCAGCTTCATCCAATAAAACGAGCTATGTGCACCTACACACGACTGGTCAGACAGACTTTTTTGTAGGATTATTTCAGGTAAGTTAAATCGCCCAGAGTCGACAATAAATTGCTGTTCAGCCCTAACCAGGGCCTACTCTTGGTCGACCCTGGCTGCAGATCATTATCATACACAATCGATATATTTCAAAACCTGCTACATCGCAGACTGTCCTGCGAGACCAGCATCCAATATTTCCATTTCATTGTCTTTCGTTCAGCAACCTCATTCATTCACTCGCTAGAAAAGATATTCACCGCCATCACGATGTTTCTCCACACTCCCTTGACCATCCTCACCATCCTTACCCCTGTCCTCGCCATCCCCAAAATCCGCGGCTTCGACCTCACCTGGTCCGATGACTTCAACGGCCCCTTCGGCACCCTCCCCAACAAAGACGACTGGATCATCGACATCGGCACCAGCTACCCCGGCGGCCCTCCCAACTGGGGCAACGGCGAAGCCCAATACTACACCGACCACCCGGCCAACCTCCGCCTAACAGGCGACGGCAACCTCCAGATCACCCCGCTCCGCTCCCCCAACGGCACCTGGACATCCGCCCGCATCGAGACCCAACGCACCAACTTCAAAGCCCGCAGGGGAGGCAAGATGCGCATCCAAGCCCGGATCAAGGTCCCTGACGTCTCCGGCCGCGAAGCACTTGGGTACTGGGCCGCGTTCTGGACTCTCGGCCAGGACCTGCGCGGGAATTACCAGAACTGGCCATCGATAGGTGAATTAGACATCATGGAAAACCTGAATGGGGAGAATCGACACTTCGGCGTCATGCACTGCGGCATCAACCCCGGCGGACCCTGCAACGAACCCAGCGGCCTGGGCGCCAATCAAGCCTGTCCCAACTCGCCCTGCCCAGGGAACTGGCATCTTTACGCTATCGAGGTGGACCGCACTCGCAGACCGGAGATTGTGCGGTGGTTCGTGGATGGCGAGTATTACCATAATGTCACGGAGACGGTGGTGGGGAGGGAAACGTGGGAGCAGGCTATTCATAATGGCCATTTTATTTTGCTGAATTTGGCCATGGGAGGCGGGTTTCCGAATGCGTTGACGAACGTGTCGACGCCGACGAATGGGACGGTGCCGGGGAGGCCGATGTTGGTGGATTATGTGGCGGTGTACAATTCGTAGATAGGTGGTGGTGGCAGTGGCGGCGTAGGTTCGGGTCCGCTTCTTTGGTAATGTAGGGATAGAGTCGTGGCCTTGATTGCATACATCTCTCTTGTCGGTGATGTGTTGTTTAGAGCCGCAGTGTGGTAGTTGAAGCGGGGCATGCCACCTTGTGCTACGCGGTGTGCTGTCCTCGGTCGGGTGCAGGTCGTACAAGCGCCTCGGAGGAAGTCCACTCAATTTCGCATAGATTCCGACTCTGCTCTCTCTCTTCAACCTTTCGCACATCTCAGCGATAACCATGAGTCCAAGTCTGATTTTCGACCTACCTTGGGATGTCCTCTACTGTGTCTTCGACTCGCTGGAGTGCAATCGATGCCTGTCCGCAGTCTCTCGAACCTCGAAACTACTAAAGGCTCGGTACCAGCGTCGAGCCTGGGAAACGCTGGACATCAAGAGCAAGACTAGATTGATGCTTCCGACCGACCAAATGCAATGTGCTTGCTACGAAGTAGACGAAGCCACGACGGCGCATACACGAAAGCGGCCTCGCACGCCACCAAGCCGTGACTGGCCACACCTCATCCACATTGTGAGAACGCTGGTTGCACGTCCGGATCTGCGCAGGCAGGTCAAGCACTTACGGATCGTCGCCTATCTTCCCAGCGCAAGGACTCGTCGCAAGACTGGCTTCCAGCCACACGCAATCCCGGACCAGGTCAGTGAGGCAGTCGATGAAGCGATAGATGGTGTCGTCGGTGGCCATCATAACCCATCTTGGAAATCTTCGCTTGCCTTTGCCGACACCTATGGTAGCGCGTACTCCGCTGTCGTACTCGCGCTGGTCGCAAGCACAGTCGTTCGATTGTCCATTTACGAGTCACGATCCAGTCAGTCGCTGAACCTTGAGTCTTTTCATAAAGGTAGCCTAGTGTGGACGATGACAGCACTGAGCGGCCACGTGCGTGACAAAATGTTGCGTTCGAGGAGTGTCCTGATGTGTGGCATATCAGAGAGTCGGCTACAGCGCTGGGACAATTTGACCACTCTAGCGGTGAAAGGCGCGGTGCTGTCGCAGCTTGTGTACGAAATTCGCGGTCTGAGCAATTTGCAGGATCTCAAATTACTCTGCGGACAAGTAAGCGATGACCGTGTCCAATATGATCTCATCTCTTTGCGTCGTCTGGAGCTCGATCGTTGTGAGTTTGGAAACCGAGTGCGCGAGGCCCTTGAGGACTCGCTCGCTCACATGCCGAAGCTCACCACGTTCATTCTCAAGGTCGACCAGTCAGTCAAATTCGAGGAGGACCGAGACGTTCCGCTACACGCAGTATTGGAGGCTTTAAGCTCTTCTCCTGGCGTAGAATCCGTAAACATAACATTCTACATTCGAAATGCGTGGTCAGCTTGGACTACAGTTGGGACTCGCCAAGGAGATACCAGTGGCTGGTCATGCACAAGGCTGCACATGGACACTTGGTCGCTGTCCAAATGGTGGAAGGCGTGTTTTTGGCACAGCGGTATCCTGATGCCGCGCTCGACGATCCTTCCAGAGACTAATAAAATGCCCATGTACCGGCTAGCTGACATGCTATCAGCCAATCTAGAGCAGCTTTGGTTACACGTATATCCAGAGGCGTTTCCCAGGCTGGTCATAGAGCTGATACATCTGATTGATGCGCAGAAGGACCGGTTCCAAACTCTGGAGCTGCTTGTCTTGGAATCCACGGAGGATTGGTTCGAGTGTGAGAGGCGGGCTGTAATGGAGCTTGCTGGTCGGTGTACGATCGCAGGGGTGGATTGTATACTGCTCGTCAACGGTGCGCAATTGCGGTTCCTCGAGTCGAGAGATCGGAGGCTGCAGGTATGGCAACAATGTAGACCTCCGCCTCGGAATTGGAGGGCGTCACTGGTCATGTGACATTGCCGGCCCAGGACATGTCTGGTTGGTACGAGTAGCGAGATTTATCACTGAATCTCGTTCATAGAGTCGTTCGAAGCGTCTATGTCTGTTCCAGCCACGTTAGTTTGACATGCCCTCGCATGACCAGAGTGCTCAAAGATGGTGTCCGCATCCAGGAAGTGCAGATTTTGGAATGCGGCTCTTGGGACCAATCACAGAATGCCATGTCAGGCAGTGGGTGTCCTTCCCGTGACGATCTTGGTTCGGCGCAAATCGGGAAATCCGGTTCGCCGATCTTGACCACGTTTTCACCTCTGTCACTTTTTCCCAACACACCCATCTCACGTCTTTCTTGGGTAGCATCGCACCTGCGTGCAACGGGATCGAAAGTTCTTGTTTCCGAAAAGGAGGGTACGCCTTGATGATGCAAGGTTGAGCTAGCGGGATCCGGAAGGGCACTCCTCGTGCGGCTGCAAAACCTCAGCCTACTGCCGCGTACCCCTCAGCCCTGGCCCCCTCCCCTAGAACGACAGACAATCTTCGTGAAGCTCGACCAGACTGGCTTGATGACTCGCAGCCTACTTGATGTCAGAGGGTCTTGTCGAAGCCGCTTGCGCCGAAGACTCAACAAGTGGAAATCTCAGACATTCGGCACGGCTGCGATGACAAAGTCTTCAAGCCCACTCGACCCACAAATCCAGTTCAACATACCATACTGGATGGAAAAGACGTCTCCGGACATCCTGGTAAGTTAGTGGACCAAGAACAATTTCCCCACCACACCTTGATGTGCTGAGGTCTTACTGCAAACGATGCCACGTCAACCCACCACTTGGTATGCCTCCTGAAGCGGCCAGGTACCGACCAATGATAGCTTCGACGTACCTGGCGCTGTCTGCCATGCGTGTAGATCATAGCCTCTCACGTCACCCTGCATTCTCTGCTTGCTCATGGTTGCCCGCCGACGCTGGACTTCAGCCGACCCTCGTTGATCCCGCAGGCCGTAAGCATCCCGTAGCACATGGCAAGCATGTCGCTTTGTATATGGAAACTTATTGTGGGTCGATCATGTTGGATCGAAAAATACATAAAGCCTCTTGTCCTTGCATGGTTTGTATTGAGTTCATAGATTCATTCCTTTCTTTTCCACTACCCAGTATCGATCTGGACCACAGTCTCTACGTCTTTCTTGTCTTTATCACTCCTTCAACGGATCCTACCACAGTCTTTACAGAGATGAACTCTCTACTCGTTGCCCTCAGCGGGCTCATCACCTTCACAACCGCCACTATGCAGACAGTCACAGGCCATGTAGAATACCGCTCCACCATCGGGGTCCTTGGCTGCAAAATCAACACCAATGCCGTCGCATACTGGCCGAGCACTGGAGACTGCGACAGTGTCTGCGCCAAGGTCAGGAACCCCGCGACTGGCATCGAGAGGACTGTCCTTACCATTGGCACATCATCTGCCGCGTCCGTATACGACATCAGCTGGAAGCGATACGTCGAGCTCAAAGGTCAGCCCGACACGCCAGAAGGCAACGCCGCTGCCTACGACGGTGGTACCCCGATGGAGGTCTTCCCCGTCACCATGGACCAGTGCGAGGACCTTATCTACTACGAAGAAGACGGTCAGAAGAAGCTTCCCTTCCTCGCCCTCAGCCCCAACTTCCTCAACGAGTGCCAGGCGAGTTCGCCAAACTCCTGGGTCGCGCAGAACGGTGTTCTTCTCGACTTTGTCAACGACTGCTGCACCATGGGCAAGGACCAGAAGTGTACTGGACCAAACCCCGTCTACTGCGCCGATGGAGCGCTGGCAGGGTATTCTCAGGTGAAGACCAACCTCGCTGTCATGAACGTCAAGCTGGATGGAAGCGAGCAGGCTTGCCTTGGTTGAGCTGTGCTCGACTATGATTTGACGATCAGCTCTGGAAAGCTATGAACATGCTCAGTGAGCTATGATCAATGACGGGCATATGCAGTACATAAGACTGCCGTCATGACTGTACATGACCTCTTTCCATATTTTCAAATAGATACTTATGACATTCATTCATGGTGGATGGAAATGCAATGTGATATTCACCCATGTCCACTCCCCTCACCTGCTGTCACATGCCGCCAAGTCCCCTCACAATAAGACTAACTATATATTGTCACCTTTGCGGTCCCTACCCCAGCGAAAGCGTGTGAGCTGTGGCTCAGTGGTTAGTAGCGAAAACCAAGTCTCTGCCCTCAAAAGCAGTTGACCGAGTTAAGAATATCTCCTATTCTCGGCGCAGCTCTGACCCAGAGCGGAGGCCTCGGGTTCAAATCAAGTTCTCCTCGGAATGAGTTGAGAAGCCCTGGTACACCGGTCATAGTTGAGTTAGGTGATAGTCTTTTTGCTGGTCGTCGTCGCTGATCACGTGATTCCAGAGCCTCATTGCTTGGTTTCTGGGCAAGGCCACCCACTTGGCTCATCAATCCACATCTTCAATCCTTTATCCAGGTCACTCATTTCATCTTTTGCTGTATGCAATGAACGTAGAATGATTCATCATGCGATCCAAGATCAAAATCCAGCCTGCAAGCCTCATCGTCACCCCTCAACCGGCGAAACTCTATTCTGACGTAAGCCCAACTACATCGCCCGCAAGCACCAGGCCACAAATGCAAGTATCCCATCCTCCTCGACCAGTGTCACCTTCTCCTTTCCTCTATCATCCTTCTGTCTACAGTAAGCTCTTGACCTCAATTGCCATCCCATCATGTCCCCCTCCCCCCAAACAGCCATCATAATCGGCATCGGCCCCTTCATCTCGCGCTCCCTCGCCCTGCACCTGGCCAGCCAATCCTACACCCTCGGCCTCATCACCCGCAACAGCGACACCCTCGCCTCCCTCTCTGCAGAAATCACCTCGCTCCACCCCTCCACCAAAGTGCACACCCACCCCGCCGACGCCGCTGACCCCAAAAGCCTCACCACCGCCCTCGACGCCCTCAAGGCCAGACTCACCCACGTCGACGTCCTCATCTACAATGCCGCCCGCGTCCAGCCCGCCTCTCTCCTGGGCACAGACCCCGAGGTCTTCGTGCAGGATTTCCGCGTCGCTGCTGTCGGGACGCTGGTCGCGGGGCAATGGTTCGCGGTCAACGCCTCTGCCCCTGCGAGCGGGGGACTCAAGCCGTTGTTCCTCGTGACTGGAGGCGTGCTGGACAAGGAACCCAATGCGTACGTCGCGAGTCTCACGGCGGCCAAAGCGGCGAGTCAGGCGGTGAGTAGGATGTTCGTTGATGTGCTCGGGGAGAAGGGGATTCTGGTTGGTATGCCGCTTGTTGTGGAGGCGATCATGCCCAAGGAGGGAGGGGGTTGGCAGACGAAGAGTGATCCTGAGGTGATTGTGAGGGAGATCTTCAGGCCGTTTTTGGAGGGGAGGCAGGGAGGGGAGGGCTGGGTTGTGGAGAGGGTTTGGTAGAATGGGGGAGGGGATGGATTGTATTATAATGTCTGCTTAGTGGCTATAGTTGCAAAATATGAGGCGAGTGTGGTATTTCCTTCATGCTCTGCGACTTCTCGTGGGTCGCGGCCGTTGTTGTCTTTGCTGGTGAGGCTGGCTCCCTTTGAGATCAGGTAGCTTGCCATGTCGGAGGTGGGCAGGCGAGCGGCGTAATGTAAAGGACTTCCGATCCCTTTCTCCCTGGTAGTTTCCGCATAATAGTATGGGTCGAAGTCTTCTCCATTGACATCCGCCCCGAACTCTTCGATCAGAGCTTTAGCCCAGGTGATCTTCCCATCCATGGCAGCCTTGTGCAACGCTTTGGACTGATCAACATTCGCTCCAGCTCCTACCAGCATTCTTGCCACTGGCGAGACAGCATCTGTCTGTGATCGCTCCACGAGGAGTCGCAAAGGCGTGCCGGTATAGTCGATGCCAAAGTTGGCATCGACATTGGGATCGGAGCCGTGTCCGAGAAGCCACTGGATATAGTCGGGTGAGGAGCGGAAGAAGATCGAGAGGGTGAGTGGAGAGCCCCAGTAATTCCCAAGATTCTCATTGATATCGAAGCCGGCATCTAGCAGAAGCTGAAGCTTGGAGGTGTCCCGCTTTTTGATGAGATTCCAGAAGGGCATGTAGCGATGTAGCGGAGTGGCGGGATTTTCTCGGATGAGGTGATGAAAGAACTCGTCGTTGTCCAGGCGCACGGCGATATCCATAAGGTCGGCGAGACTGGAGGAAGGATGAGATTCACTTAATCGACGGAGTGCCTCTTGGAATGGGTTGACCCTGAAGTCTTCTAGGATCTTCTCTTGATCCTGTGAGAGAGCAGACATTGTAGTTTGGGAGCGTTGTGGTGTTTGTGACAGAAGAGATTTCTTTTCCTCGTGACTGAAAGTGCGAAGTTAGGTGATCGAATTCTTCTTCACATGTGATGCAAAGGCAAGCACCACACGTGTCACCATCTCGAGAGGGTCTGGCGAAGTGAGGGAGAATATGGAGTGTTTCTGGAGAATGCTCAGGGACGCTCTGATGATCGAGATACAACAGAGCTGTTGATAGCTGACTGTGTGTTGATTAATCTGTGCTTTGCGACTGCAGCAAATACGTCCACTCGGTATCCGTCAAAGCCACGAAGTCCTACCGGAATTCGGGCTTCTCAATGAATGTTCAATATGACCGCGCTACTCCTCGGCACTTCGACCTCCACCTTGCCATCTCCACCGACCCTCAATTCCTCTCCAATCGTCACGTTCTCAAGCCTGACAGGCTTTCCCTGTTGGAGCTCATAATTGAAGCTCAGTCCATCGAACGTGATGCCAGAGATCGAATCACTACCAGCAGCCAGCAATCGTTGAGTAGTGACCTTCTTACACCCTTTCGGAAGCTGAAACGTATAACGTTCCACTGGTCTAGTGTAATTGTTGACGAAAGCGTTGTCCGCAGATGTGTTGTACGTAGCAAGACTGATGACAATGATTTTCGAAAGCTTGTTACGACGATAAAGGGCGTACGATGCTTCGTCAGACCGCGGGAGATTGAGGTCCTTGATTCGGGGAAGCTGTCGGGAATTGGTCAGGTCGCCCAGAAATGCGGTTACTGCAAGTGATTCATAGTCAGCCTGATTCGTTCCCAGACAGGATGCTTTGAACGAAACACCTACCAGCGATGTTCCCATAATATGGAGCTTTGGTCCCAATTGTAGTGTTGCGCGTCGCGATTGGTTGCCAGGCTTGATACCTGTAGTTGGTACCTTGATGCATGTGCCATCTACCGATACCGCGAGTGATGAGCTGCAGCGCCCAGTCGAGTCCCCATAAAGCAGCTCCAAAAGAGTTTGAGACGCCTCCTATACCTTGTCGAGCAAGAGAGTTGCCTTCCCCAAGGACGATCTCGGCTTGAAGAGCATTGTTGGGTGGTGGAAGTTGTCTGATCGGATAGCCGAGAGCATTCAATCGCTGAGCCAACTCCTTCACGAACGTGTGGTTCATGAGAGTACCTTGTAAAGTAATGCCAGGGGAGCCTCGAGATCCCATATAACTATCAAAGTCAGCGATGCTGATGGGTATTGTGGCTAATGAAGCTTACTTGTGAAGCGAGACATAGTTGATATTGTCCTCTCTATTCAAGCCTTCCTGGAAAGCCTTGAGGGGAGTGAAAGGCGCCCGCAAAGCAAGCGCCGGGGTGCGAGAATTAGCAAAAGACGGAGCCATCCATTTCAGTCGGTCGCCTCTGGCCATGTCCGGGCACGACTTTTCCATTACAACTCGAATACGTTCCGTCCAATCTAGCCATTGCGGGACGTAGGTAGTCTCATTCCAGACAGAGTAGTCTCCACGAGGTGGTGTGGTCGTTGAAATGTTGTTGCCGTACAGATCTGGCTCGTTTCCCAGCTCCCACGTGAAAGCCTTCCCCCTTAACGCATTGCATGCGAAAGGGATGGACTCTAGAAGGGCTTTCTGGAATTCTGGATACTGTATTTCGGCAAGGTTGAAACCATGGGAGTACTTCACGCCTCGGAAGGTCTGGTAGGACTCGAAGAACTTTGGACCAATAGTCTGATTAGCTGGGTAGTCCGGGTTGGCCTCAGAGAATTGCTGAACAACCGCAAGCTCTTGAGAACTGTTGAAAAGTGTGAGATCCTGTATCCTGATAATTAGTGACCGGAGGCTATGAGGCTGCAAACAAGGCTGGCTGACTAACCTGAGTGTTTCCTCCGACTCTGATTAGAGGTTTGCTGCCTTGGTATCGGGCAAGATTGTCTAGTAATTGGTCACTGTATCGATTCGGTCTCGACAAGTTCCCCGCAAAGTCGGCAAAAGATGAGAACTCGATGGAGTAGGATATGAAGTGTTCCAGAGGGCTCAGAGCATCAGCAGGTGGCTTCGCCTCTATCCGGATTGACTGAGAGGTTCCTCTGCCTACAATGGCGGCGTAGGTGCCCACCGCAAAGAATGAGAGCTGAATGACCTTCATCACAATACCAGCCTGACTGATGGCGCTTACTCTCTCGTGTCTGGTAGGACCGTCCCCAGAGCATTGTATAGAGACGTCGGCATTTGGCCAAGTTTCCGGCCAAGTATTTCTCCGTGTAGGGAGCAAATACCGTGCCCTCTTGTGCGGATCGGAGGATGATGCATTGTCGAATCAAATCTCTTTTGCGCATCAATGTGGCCTTACGGTCGACGATAGTGTACAAATGACGGTGCCAAACCGTGCGGTGGTAGCGATACCCCACAAAGACCCCGCACCCCGGGATGTGGGCAATCCCGACAGAACGAGGGGCTGCTGCAGGTTTTCAATCGCCGGCTCCGCTTCCTTGACATTTATCACGAAGCTCCTCCACATCTCTTCAATAATCCTGCTGAAGGGTTTCTCAAGATCGACACTCGCTTAGCAGCATCGGCTATTGGCTGCGATGTGGCGATTCGGACCGATAACAGCCAAGAAGATATGCCAAGTTTGCAATGCTCGCCGCGACGTCAATAGCACATCTGGTAGTGAGAAAGATGAGTGCAACGATGATGACAAGAATGAATACTGAAAAGGGGGGTGCATATAAAGAGCACTCACCATACTCACTATTCTGTAACCAGGTCCGGAGTCCGGACGCTTGTGTGTCGTACGAGTGTGCATCATCGGGTTCGGAGAATGTATTGTACCTCTGGATAGCGACATTGGTCGACACATTCGGGTGGAATTGGTCGCAGCATTACGTCTGCTTTCGGTTCTCCTTGATTTCCTTCCACTCCCTCGCCAGCATTCCCAACTGAATGTCATCCCAATACCGTCCATCGTGCCACAGGTACTCTTTCCACCTCCCCTCTCTAGTGAATCCAATCCGCTCATAAAGCCGGATAGCACCTTCGTTATATTCGAAAGCCCGGATCATGACTTTGTGCAGATTGAGCCGATCGAACGCCCAATCAAGCACCCAGCTGATCGCCTCTCCGCCATAGCCTTTGCCTTGCCACTCTGGCAGGATGTCGATGCCGATTTCTGTGTGGCGGTGGTGGGCCATTTCTGGACTTGACGGTTGGAGATGGATGCAACCTATCGGCGTAGGCTTGGGATTCTCTTGTGTTCCTTCTTTGGTATCTGGCGGTGTAACAGCGTCGGATGATGAGGTCGGTGGGAGACAGATGACTGCGCCGAGAAGAGCTTTGCCGGAGACGTAGTCCTGAAATCGCTTGGCATTGGCATTGTTGGAGAGGAGAGCATTGGCTCCATTGCTGTTCATATAGCCGACTCTGTCATTGTTGATCGTCTGAAAGAAGGTGTCATCCTGTGGCGATTCTGCTGGCCTGTACACGAGGCGAGCAGATTTGGCAGGATCCTGGGCTGGCGGCATGATTGGGACCAATGATGGGAATGAAATTTGTTGCGCAAACGCGTTCGATTGTAGACCAGGAGGGGATTGTCCTCAATTATATGGTGGTTATGGTTTAGTCAGCACGGTGTCGTTTCGGACTCACCGCAATCTGTTGGTGGCCTTGAACTTAGCTGTTCACTAGCAATGTCACCTGGGACTGCAATTGTGGTAGTACTCGGCGATACTTGGTCCGCCCACCGATATCCAGCTATATATCCCCTGAAATCGAGAATCAGGTCATGAGCGTAAACGCCAGAAAAGAAGCGCCGCAGAGCTGAGGTAGAAGTGGGATTGCGGCTCTGCGACAAGCTCGCCAAGCATTCGGACACCCTCGGCAGCCGAGGAAGTAGAGGCGGAGCCGCGTGTGGGCTGGACCCGATCCTTTTTCGATAGGTGGATGGACACCATCAACGTCAGCATACACAAGTCTAACGTCCTAAATCCCCTCTTTTCCTTTTCGTGCAGCTTGCTTTGACGCTCTCCCTACAATTCAGACCTATTCGATCTTTGACTTTGCACGTGAAAGAGCAAATGCTGCAGAGCAAAATTCAACTGCGCAAGACTATTTAAGAGCCGGCGCCCGGCCGTCGGCATCGTCGTCATGAATAAGACATCCAGGACAGACGAACCCCTCGAGGGAGACGGCTACAATCAAAGTCCGAATCGATTCTCTAATGATCTGACGACAAATGAAGACATGAATGGTGTTAGCAATACCCGCACACATCGACAACTTGACGATCGGATAGACGATGACTCCGACATACCGGACGCGGGTCTAGCGACTTCGAGCTCACGGGAGGATAAGGGGCGTGATACGATGCTGCAGCATATAGCTGGTACGGGAGCCTCACTCAGGAGACCTTCGAGTAGCAAGGTGGCTCAGTCGTCAAGCCGTAGTCCCACCAGTCAAGGAAGGATGAACAGGGGAACGCCCTTTGCCAGGACCCTCAAGGCAATCAGGACCTTTGGGAGATTCATCGGCCCTGGATTTCTCATCTCTGTAGCGTACAGTGAGTAGTGCATTGTTGGAAACTACCAGATGAGAGGCTGACCTTCGTAGTTGATCCGGGTAACTACGCTACCGCCATCGAAGCAGGCTCATCGTACCGCTTCCGGCTGCTATTCATCGTCCTGATCAGCAATCTGTTCGCCATCATGCTACAGAGCCTATCGATCAAACTTGGAAGCGTCACGGGCCTGAACCTGGCCGAAGCAAATCGAGCTTTCCTTCCACGTTGGCTCAACTACATTCTGTACGGAATGGCCGAGGCTGCCATCATAGCTACAGACATCGCCGAAGTCATTGGTACAGCTATCGCACTAAACCTGCTCTGCCCGAAGATCCCGCTCGTCGCCGGGTGCGCTCTATCGATCCTCGATGTCATGCTCATTCTGCTATTCTACCGACCAGACGGTTCCATGAAAGCTTTACGAGGCTTCGAGTTCTTTGTCGCCGCACTTGTCCTGGGTGTGGTTGTCTGCTTCTGTATCCAACTGTCGCTCATTGAAGGTGTCACGGCAGGCGAGGTCTTCAAGGGCTATATCCCGAACAGCGCTGTGACCGAGTCCAAAGGTCTGTACCAAGCGTGCGGTATTTTAGGAGCCACTGTCATGCCGCATTCCCTCTACCTTGGCTCAGGCATGGTGCAGAGCCGACTCCGGGACTATGACGAAAAGAAGGGGCTGTTGCCAGACCCACCTCAAGAGGACTCGAATTCGACCAATCTCAAGGAGTACGACAAGGTCTTTTACATTCCGAGCCTACGAGCAATCAAGCACTCGCTCAAGTACTCCTACGCCGAGCTCGCCATATCGCTATTCACTTTCGCACTCTTCGTCAACAGCGCCATCCTCATCGTCGCTGGAGCCAGTCTGTACAACAACGACAAGGCATTGGGGTCTGACATTTTCGGCATTCACGACCTTCTGGTTATGAGCATTAGCAAGAATGCTGGCACTTTGTTCGCGCTGGCGCTGCTATTCTCTGGAGTATCAGCTGGCATCATCTGCACCATCTCTGGTCAGATGGTGGCAGAAGGTGCTCTGAAGTGGCGGATTAAGCCTTGGCTACGACGGCTGGTCACCCGCAGCATCAGTATAACGCCGAGCATCATCATTGCCGGTGCCGCAGGTCGGGAGAAACTCAATGATGCCCTGACTGGCAGCCAAGTAGCTCTGAGCGTTGTCTTACCGTTTGTATCGGCTCCCTTGATCTGGTATACCTGTTTCAACAAATACATGACGGTCAATTCTGGACGGGCAAGCTACCACGTCGAAGGACGGGGATCTCTGGAGCAGCGAGGCTCGAGCGACACGAGTGCAGAGAGCGGAGATGGCGACCATCAAGTCAAGATGGCTAATTCGTGGTGGGTTGCGGCACTTGCAGGGGTAATTTGGCTGATTATTGTCATCATGAACGTAGCGAACCTGGTGTTGCTCGGACTTGGCAGAGCATGAGGTGGCCAAGCATTCCTGGGCGCGCAACTTCTTATATGCCCTTTGCAGGAACAAGCATATGCTAGCCGGATAAATTATGACAGGCGGATGGAAAAATGAAGTTCTTGCATCAAGTAAGGCCGGCCGAAGTCGGGATGCCCCGGTTTCCCTTCATCCATGGCTTTCCCCCACTTTCACTCCGAGCTCACCCCCGCACTGCCCGCGGACAAGACACGGGCCATCCAGGGCTCCCTCAAACTTGGCTTGGAAATTGACGGCAATATAAAACTTTGCGTAATGATCGCCGTGCTTATCCAGGTCTTGGTCCCTGGGGGATCTGGAGAGAAACAACCCGTCTCAATCTCTCGCCCCGCTTGTTTCCTGACCATAGCGCACCGTGGAGCCCCAGTTCCACCAGTGATGTACCTTTTACACCGCCCGCTGACCACGATTCGGGAGGCGAAATGCTGTTAGCCCCAAGGCCGAAGAAGGGCCATCTGCCGAATGGCTCTGCTCTTACTACCAGCCGCATTAGGAACTTGAGAATATGGTTTTCACGTGTCTCCGGTGGGTGATTGACCACCTCAATGGCGACTGGGTTTGTATAAAATGGCCTACAGCTCGTCCTTAGTTCCCCTGAGCACACGCCTCTTGACTGCTACACAATGGTCAAGCTCACACAAGCTGTCGCCGCGCTTGGCTGCGCCGCGTCCGTCGCTGCCATCGATATCGCTGTTCAAGGCACGGGTGGCAACCTGACTGGCAAGTTCGGACACCCTTATGGCTACGGATTCCTTCACGAGGTTTGATTCGCTCCACCAAACATCATGTATCATGCTGACCGTACCAGGACATCAACAACTCCGGTGATGGCGGCATCTACGCTGAGCTGGTTCAGAACCGGGCCTTCCAATTCAGCCGGGCATTCCCTGTCTCTACCGCCCATTACTTCCCCATCAATGGCGCCAACCTGAGCATCCAGTTCCTCGAGGCTCCCCTGTCCGAGGCACTCCCCGCCTCGATGCGTGTTAGCGCCACCGCCACCAACGGCACTGGCAAGATCGGTTTCAAGAACGAGGGCTACTGGGGCATGGACATCCGGCCGCAGACCTACACCGGATCGTTCTGGGTCAAGGGTGCTTATGAGGGCTCCTTCACTGCGGCAATTCAATCCAACCTCACTGACGAGATCTTTGCTTCCGTTGAGGTCGAGTCCAAGTCGGTCGAGGATGAGTGGACCGAGCATACTTTCGAGCTCGTTCCTGACGCGATTGCGCCCAACTCCAACAACACCCTCGCCATCACCTTCGACGCTGGTGCATCGCTTGACTTCAACTTGATCAGTCTATTCCCACCTACCTACAAGAACAGGAAGAATGGTCTCCGCGTCGACATTGCTCAGGCTCTTGCGGACATGAACCCCGTATGTGACCACATTGCCTATTGGGTACTGTCACTGACTGTCATTAGACCTTCCTTCGCTTCCCTGGCGGCAACATGCTCGAGGGTCTCGAGAACTCCACCTACTGGGACTGGAAAGACACCCTTGGTCCACTCAAGGAGCGTCCAGGCTTCCAAGGTGTGTGGGGCTACCAGCAGACCCATGGTCTCGGTATGCTTGAGTATCTCGAGTGGGCAGAAGACATGGGTCTGCAAATCGTCATCGGCGTGTGGGCTGGTCTCGCGCTCAATGGCGACGTGACCCCTCAGGCAGATCTTCAGCCATTCATCGATGATGCTCTCAACGAGATTGAATTCGTCAATGGCCCGGCTGATTCGACTTGGGGAGCCCGTCGCGCTGAGCTGGGCCATCCCGAACCCTTCGAGCTCAACTACGTCGAGATCGGCAACGAGGACTGGCTTGCTGGGTACCCTGGCGGATGGGAATCTTACCGCCAGTACCGCTTCCAGATGTTCCACGACGCCATCAAGGCCAAGCACCCCGACATCCAGATCATCGCTTCCTCCGCAACCAGCGACCCTGCTCCAGAAGGCGAGACATTCGGCCCCAACACCGTCAACGGCCTAGACTTCTCCAAGACCCCTGGTGCCATTGGCGACTACCACCCCTACCGCCGTCCAGATGAGCTCGTCGGTGAGTTCGACCGCTTCGACAATGACATCGGCCACATCATCGGTGAAGTCGCCGCCACCCATGTCAACGGCGGCCAGACTCCCCGCTGGGAAGGCCCACTCTACAAGTACCCCTGGTGGCAAGGCGCCGTCGGCGAAGCCGTCTCCCTCATCGGCTACGAGCGCAACTCCGACCGCATTCCCGGCACCTTCTACGCCCCCGTCCTCAAGAACGAGAACCGCTTCCAGTGGCCAATCACCTTGATCCAGTATACCGCCGACTCCAGCCAGACTACCCGCGCCGTGACCTGGTACTGCTGGTCTCTCTTCGCTCACCACCCCATCACCCACACCCTTCCCACGACCAGCGACTCCGCCTACGGCCCTGTCTACTGGGGTGCCGGCAAGGACGAGAACCGCAACGACGCTCTCGTCTGGAAGGGCGCAGTCTACAACACCACCGACGGTGCCGATGTGCCCATCACTGTTGCCTTTGACGGTGTTGCCGCTGGCACAAAGGCCAACCTGACTGTCTTGACGAACAAGGTCGAAGATAACTACGCCTACAACGACCCCTTCACCGGCGTGAATATCGTCAATACCGAGTCGACGGAGGTGACGGCCGATGATAGTGGTGTTTTCGCTTTCAGCTTGCCGCAGTTGAGTGTGGCTGTCTTGGATACTTTCCAGGGTGGTAATGTCACTGGTGGATACAAGAGGAAGTACAGGCGCTTTTAGATAACGAAGAGTGTATCAGTATGCAGTCTGTACACAATGCTAGCGATCAAGCATTATGAAATGTTACTCAACGTTCTGCCAGTACCCTCACATCATCGATTTTGTCCTTGCCTGAGTCGAACCACAGAACTGACCTTCAAGTGAAACATACAGGGCCAAAAACCTTCACAGTCTCGATCACGTGCAACACCTTTCTTCTTCCACAATTCATGAGTCAGAACCAAGGGTTTGCATGCGATATCCCTACCTTATTCTTTTACCGCACCACCTCCAGGCCCATCCCTCTGCACTCACCTCGCACTCCCGATAGCACCATGGCGTTCGACCTCCTCGCCGTTCCCCCAGAAGTTCGCATGATGATTTACCAGCAGATCGCCGATTCGCAACACCTCCAGTACAGCCTCCACCTGGACCCCCACTCTGAGAAAGTCTGGCGTCTCAAAGGACCTGATGACACTGTCCCGAACCTCTGGGCAGTCGCATCAGGGTCCAAGACTACTTACCGCGAAGCACTCACCATGTTGTATGGATCTCTTGAGATCTACATCTTCCTACCGCACGGGGCTTATCAGGTCGACCTCTACACCAGCGCCTTTTCTTGCTTTCCTTCGGCCGTGTCTATGAAGGATTTGAGATGCTTAGCCATTGATTTGCCCGTTGATGGCGAGGTCGTGCAGAAGCTCGAAGGAATGATGCAGGTTTTCGAATACGGCAAGCATCTCAGTGATTTCAGTGTCGACTTTCACCAGACCACTGCGAACCCTGAAGAGCTATGGAGACTAGAACTATCGGAGAAGGATGAATTCGTCGCCTTGCTCCACAAGCTCGAGTATTCATTCCCCGTGGACTTGATTCGTGCAGGCTGGAACGGGGTAATGGCGACGGAAGTACAATGGAAATCACTGTTGCAGAGTGAGGCCTCCTTATCGTCTGACAACGAGAAAGCTCAGTTGACTTTGACAGAGACTAATATTCAGCTCTGGAAAGCAGAGAAGGCCAAGTATCGGGATGATTTTGGGCAAAGGCGCGTTTGGGCCCCTGGAATAAGAGAGGATCCGAAATATCGGATGGATCTGACATGGTTGAAAGATCCCGATGATCCTGGCGCCAAAACTCCTCCTCAAATCATGTATTATTACAATTTTCCGGATTATGGGCCTACCCTAGCTACGATCCGAGCTGGTAGGCACTAAGTCATTGTGTGGCATCACTACCAGCGAAGTAGAATGATTTCAATGCAGTGTTGAGGACTCAACAATCGCGGTCGTGAAACGTCGTCATCAAGCAGAATGATATCTGCATAGCTCCTGGAGATGATAGGGGATTAATCTCGGCGGCTCGCTGACGGTCTCGTGACCTTGGGCGTTATTCAGCTATAACGAGAAGACTGCAAGGGCACATCAGCGGAGTGATGCTTTGATGGACAAGGACACTAACAGTGGTTAGTATACGTGACAGATCACTGTGCTGGTAGTCACTGCAGACGACTTCATTCGGCCCTGTCGAGACTGGAGAGGCACATCCTCAGCCGTGCGAAAAGCATGACAGACTGTGGAAATAGAATGTCGCAGCGAAACAGTGTACCTGTTGAACGACGCATGGAGTTCGGTCGATGTACGTGGGCGGCTGCAGCGGATTGCCTCGTTTGACAGTGTGTTGACTTGGTGTGGGGAGAGAAAGAGATTTATTACTGCCTGATCCACCCAAATTAGGTGGATTATAACTATATATATACTTAACCTGATAAACTAAGAGATAGCTAAATCGAGAGAACTCCTTAATAGTACTAGAATAAGACAATAATTATCTAATTTAATTATAGATTAGTAGAGTAGTAAATAAGTACTTAGTTTAACTATAGGTTAAACTAAATTAGAGTTCCTCTTAGTACTTTAGCTTCTACCTTAGTTAACACACCTCTTTACTAAATAGCTATAAGCTTATTATTACTAATTAGTAGACTATAAGCTTAAGGGAGAGCTACTATAGGAATACTTTATATCTACTAGGTAGTAGTAACTTAGTAAGTCTATTAGCTAGAGTATCTACTAAAGGAGTCTAGTTTATAGAGATAGAGCTATCTAGAGTATTTTCTTGCCTTAGCTAGTAATAATAGATATCTATATAGCGTAGACAAGTATTAAGCTTCTTAATTAGATTAGTTATAAGGCTAATAGTCTACTAGTTGTTACACTAAATAGTAACATAATTTAGTAGATAGATAGAGGCTATTAGCCTCCTCTACTATATAGCTTACTTAGTAGTCTCTATAAGAGTAAGTAGCTTAGCTTCTATACTAGAAGTAGTAATAGTTAGCTACTTAGTAGTCTTCTAATCTATAGAGCCTTAGAATAGCTTAAATAGATACCTCTAAAGGCTCTTCCTTAAAGAGTAACTTCTAAAGCTAGTATTAGATAAGGCTTTAAAGGTAGGTAGTAGTAGTAACCTATTAAAGCTAAGAGTAAGATCTCTAGTCTTATAGAGATACTAGATTACTCTATTTGCTAGCCTCTAGTGTGTTAGTAAAGAGTTAGTTAGATATTCTAATAGCCTAGAGACTATAAAGGCTATATTAGGCTTAGTAATAACTATTATAAAGTTAATAGATTCTATCTTCTACTAATATAGATAAATCTCTTAGAGTAATACTTAGCCTTTATTTAGTTATAACATCTCTACTAGTAAAGGTAATAACATTAGCCTTATAGACTTAGTAATAAATCTGCTATATATTTACTATAAATACTAGGCTTAGCTTAGCTATAGCTTCTTAGCTAGTCTATCCCTTATAACCTATATAGTAAGGAACTAGCTAAGATTCCTAAGTATCTTTATCTTATACTTAGTATAGAGAGCTATAATAATAGTATTAGCCTTATACTTATACTTATTAAGGTATATAAGAGTAATATTATCTATAAAGAAGAAGATTATTACTTTAGGAGTTAGCTAAATATATAGAGCCTTAGGGGCCTAAGTAAATCTAAAGCTCTTTAGAGTAGTAGTAAATTCTATATACTAGAGAGCTAGAGCTTGTTTAAGGCTATATAGAGCCTTATTAAGTAAGAGAATAGCATTAGGTAATACAATTCTAGAGTAGTCCTTCCTAAGCTCTTCTAGAATAAGCTTAAATCTAGAAGGAATAGTGTAGTAGATAGTCTTATTAATAAAGCTATTAATATAGGCATTAATAATATCTATCTAAATAGCCTCTATATTCTTATAAGCAAGGAGAGCTATAAGCATTCTAAAGATCTTAGCTACTAGTATAGCTATATAAGTCTTAGATTCTATAGATTAGAGGTTATCTCTAATATAAAGCCTAGTCTTATACTTAATAACCTTATCTCTATTATTAACTTTATATATAAATACCTAAGTTAGTAGAACTAGCTTCTCTAAAGCTTATAAGGCTAGTATAATAGTCTATATATACTTAGAGTATAAGGTAAGCAATTTAGCTCTTATAGCTTATTAGAATTACTCTCTATAAGGATAAGCCTAAAGCTTCTTAAGGTTTATAGGTAGAGGAGGAAGATTATCCTTTAGCTCTAGTTAAGGCTATATTAGCTTTATTAGTAGATAAGCATTAAATACTTAATAATAACTAAGAGCTTTATAAGGCTAAGTAAGTATAGTAATATATACTTACCTTCTTAGCTTCCTAATTCTCCTTATAGTAATAATATACTTAGGTAATAGGTTAGCTAACTTAGTAGTAATTCTCCTTAACTACTAGTTAGGCTAAACTTTAGGCACCTCTTTAGGTTAAACTTCTACTCTATTACCTTTATTAGTCTTAGCTTAACGCTCTAGTAAAGGTAATAGCTATATAGCTATAGATAGTAGAGAAGCTAGAGTATTATAGAATTACTCTAGTAAGGTAATATTCTTAATTTAAGCTAGACTTAGATCTAGGATTAGTAACTATAATAATACACTATAATTATCTAGTAGAGGTAATAGAGCTTATTAAGCTAATTATAAGGAGTTATCTTCTTAAGTCTTTAACTATAATAATATACTATAATTGTTTAGTTTCTAAATTAAGACTTACTAAACTAAATTTAAAGCCTTAGTTAGATACTAAACTAGTTTCTTAGTTAGAGTCTAGTTTAGCTACTAAACTAAATTCTAAACTAGATTCTAACCTAGATTCTAAACTGTAGTTACCCCTTTAGCTTAAGCTTTATACTTATTAACTTCCTATAGAAGCCTTAGTAGATTAAGTAGTCTAATTAGCTAAGGCTAAGGCTACTCCTCTAGCTTATAGAATTAGGTTTTATTAAACCTGACATTCCTTGTTCTAATTATCTTCTTAGTAGAGAGTATAAAGATCCTAAAGATATTAGTAGAGTTATAATCTACTAGATAGCCTATATAAGCTCTTAGTATAAGCTTATCTCTAGCTATTATATAGTTATCTAAGGTATAAGCCTTATAACTAATTAGCCTAAGGTAGGAGATTAATAGAGAGTAACTATAAACTAACTTAAAGAGAGTCTTCTAGTTTAGCTTCTTTAAAGAAGTCCTATTTATAAGATAGACTACTATTCTATATAGCTTAGAGTATAGTTCTCTTAGTAGATTAGTAAAGATAGATATTACTCTTAATCTCCTTAATAGTATAGCTCCTAGCCTTTTACTATAGCTATTCTAGGCCTATATATATAGAGTACTTTACTTATAGTAAATCCCCTTACTATCTAGAAAGATAGTAAATCTAAAGCTAAATACTTACTTATTGTTACTTCTAATAAATCTAATCTTAAAGCTAAGATTACTCTTAATATAGATAATTATCTTAATAGTAATCTTATTAAGATTATATCTATAAGTATAATTAGCTACTAGTTAATAGTTAGTAGACCTATATCTAAAATAGCTAGTATATCTAGTCTTATTATAGCTAGTAAATCTGTTAGTAATAATGTTAAAGATAGTTCTTTTAAAGAGCTTATTAGTTACTAGTTTAGTATTAGAGCTCCTTAATATAAGCTACTAAGTATTTAATAGCTTACAAGTCTAATATAGTAATCTAAGATAGATTAGCTAAACTAAGCTAGATTTAGTTAGAGTTAGGTCACTACTAACTATACTAGTTAGAAGATAATTAACTAATTCTATACTTAGATACTCTATAACTTTATACTAAGATTAGTTAGTCCTTATAATAACTAAGATAAAGACTAAAGGATAAAGATCTATATAATCTTCTACTATAATAGTAGTAGTATAAGGAGCTTTAGAGTTATTCTTAAGTATATATTAGTTATACTTAGGAGTAACTAAGAAGAGCACTTCTTTCTTTATAGTTAATCTCTATAGTCTAAGTGTTCTAATAGACTCTACTCTTAAGGAATCTCCTAAGGCTAACTAGATTAGTTATTATTAATAGTATATAAGCTACTTATATAAGCTAAATACTTACTAGCTGTCTCTTATAGATAGCTATAATAGTAATTAATCCCTAACTCTCTATAGTAAGAGAGGTGTTACTATAGTATATTTACTTATAGAGCTCTATAAGCCTAGTAACCTTATATCTATCCTTTATAGTGTAATTATAGATGTAATTAGTTACTCTAGAATCGAGAATCTATAAGCTAGAGATGTTACTAGTAGCTAAGATAAATACTAAGTATAATCTAATAGTTATAGCTATATTAATTAGCACTAGTAGGAATAACCTCTTCTAAAGGTTAGCCTCCTTAGTAAGAGTAATATTAACTTTATCTCTTAAGGCCTTATTATTAAGCCTTTACTTAACCTCCTTAAGAGTCTATTAGTTTAGTAACTACCTCTCTAGCCTAAGGTGCTTATTTAGATAGTAACACTTACTCTACTTATGCCTCTTCTAGTATATATATCTAGGCTTTCTAGAGAAACTAGACTTCTCTTACTAAGAATCCTTAATAGCTATAGAGAATACTATTACTCCCTTACTAGCCTTTGTAGTACTATATAGCTTATGTAGCTTATAGAACTATCTAAACTTAGTAATTAGTTTAAGTAGTGTTAGTAGAGTTAGTAAATCTAGATTAATAAGATATTTGTTAGTAAATACTAGCTTAGTCCTTAAGATAGAGAGTAAGAAGTCTCTTTATAGCCTTAAGCCTTAAGCCTCTAGTAATATATAGGTTATAGCCTTATCTATAACCTTTTCCTATTACTATAACTAATAGTCTATATTCTATAGGCTTAGGCCTAAGAGTTACTTCTTCTATAGAGCTTCTATCTTAAGCTAAATAGTAGTATTAGATAGTATAAATCTATTCTTTAGTACTCTAAGGATAGCCTATAGATGATACAAGATGGATTATAAGCTAGATTTAGTTACTATCTAGGTCGAAGAGGTCACGTGATCTTAGCTTATAGTCTAGACTTCCGGCTACTTCGCCCTTAATATCTTATATACTTTGTAGACTAGCTTCTCTTCTTCTTTTCTAACTCTCGATATCTTAATAAATAGACGTAATTAACCTCTTATCTTGCTAGTCGTAATTACTATATCGAGAGTTCGACTTACTATAATTAAGTAATAGAGCTATTAAATTATCTAGCTCTTCTACTACTTGTATAATCTATAATAACTACTACTTACGAAGAATTAAAGAATTAAAGAAGAAGCTATTATAACTATAGTTCTCGCGTACACTACTATAGATCCTCGCTGCTACTATATAGGTTAATACTATAAATAAGAAGAAAGTAATAAGTTAAGTTATAGACGACTCTTGAAGAAAGTAAGCTACTAGCTAAATTTTTAATATTCTCTTTGTTACGTATTAACTTTTTACACTACGAATTATAACTAACCTTACCGAGTATAGCTCGATCTAACCCTAGCGATAATCGCTACTTAAGTAAGATAAACTTCTCTACTAATAACAATAACGAAGCTATCTAGTTAGCCTATTATAACCTCTTTATTCTATTCGATACTAACCTCCGAAAGAAGCTCTAAGAGATAGATAGTATAAGTACTCTACGCGAGGCCTTTAAGTTTATTAAGTTTACCTTCGATAAGTAGGTTAAAGTATATAATACTACTTGTTCCGATACTCTCGATCTATATAGCTAACTCGACACTACTTAAGCTAAGCTAGCTATAGCTAATAGCACTATAGATAACCTTACTATCTAAGCTACGTACTACCTCGCTAAAGTTAGTAATCTTAGATCTAAGCTAGCGTAGCTAAGAGCTAAGATAGAGTATACTATACTAGCTCCTTTCGT
Organism: Elsinoe arachidis; assembly: GCA_013372555.1. Lineage (NCBI taxonomy): Eukaryota > Fungi > Ascomycota > Dothideomycetes > Myriangiales > Elsinoaceae > Elsinoe > Elsinoe arachidis. The sequence goes on from JAAPAX010000001.1 coordinate 3,554,170, forward strand.
GCGAGGTACTACCTTATTAGAGAGAATACTAGACCTTGCTATATTTAGTAGCGGCACTCTAGAGTAGTTCGAGGTTTTTAAATATTAGATAAAGAACAAGATACGCGCTAACGCTAACTACTATCTAACTAAGGTAACTCGATTCGTATATCTCTACTCTCGCCTCTCTAGAGAAGCTTATACCCTTATTATAGACTCCGCTAGAGACAATACCCTCGACGTTAGTACTAGTCTAGCTCTATTAGTCTAGTACTTCGAGGATCCTAACTATAAAGCTACTACGCGCGCTTAGTTTACTAGTCTCTTCTAGTATAATACCTCTTTTAACTTCTTTATTAACGAGTTTAATAAGTATACTCTTTACACTAAGATCGCTAACAACGAGTAGCTCTACTAGTTATACTAGAAGATCTCTAGCGAATTATATACTACTCTTGTTAACTTTAACACTAATAACCTTACTACCTTTATTACTAAGGCTTACGCTACTAATTATAACATCTAATAGAGTAACCTTATTACTAAGCGTACTTAGACTCTACGCTCTATGCTAGCTATAAGCTACACTACTAGCGCTCTTACTTACGCTCCTTACTCTACCTCTACTCTCGCTACCTCTCTTGCTACCTTTCGCTCTATAGCTAGAGGTACTCTATAGCTTTTCTACTCTCCTTAGCCTCTTACCTATTACGCTTGCGGAAAGCTAGATTATATCTCTACTAAGTATATAGCTAGCGCTATAGAGAAGACTACTTATACTACTACTCGCCTCTCTTATATAGTTAGTACTATAGAGGCCGCTGAGATCTAATAGCTCTAGGACTATCTAGCTAAGTTAAATAGCTATATTAATACTAACTCGGCTTACGACATAGATCTAGTTTAGCCTTAGTTTAACCCCGAGATAGATTACGAGTTAGCTAACCTATCTAGCTAGGGAAATAACTAGCTAGAGGACAAGTTCTATTCTCTAGTAGAAGAAGAGTAATTCGAGATAAATCCGGAGTTATATAGTTGCTAAATAGCATTATTAGCTACTACATCCCTACTATTATAACTTCTATTACTATCTACGACCTATACAATTATAACTATACTACTACTCTTTAAGCCTTTATTAACACTAGCGCGCTTATTAGCGCTATAGCTAACTATAAGGTTCTTAACAAGCTTAAAGGTTTCGGCTGCTCTATAGCATTACCTAACTCTATTTAGCTTAACATATATAATAGTGTTCCTATAGAGCAAGTTATCTATAATATCCCCCTTACTACTACTATCTCTAGCAAGCTTAATAGTCTTATAACCTTCCGTATTATAGATATCGGCCGTTTCGATATTATTCTTAGCCTCGGTTAGCTTAAGGCTAATAGGGCTAATATCGACTATAAGCTTAGCTAGGTTACCTACAAAGAAGAGTCCTTACTAACTATCGTTAAGTAGTAGCTCCTATAGCTAATTAGAAGGCTAGGTTCTAGATCTAAGCCTAGCTTAGATCTAGAAACTAATCTAGTTTAGATCTAGTTTAGCTATAGTTTAGCTCGCGAACTAAAATCTAGTTTAGCTACCGAGTTAGAACCTATTAGTCTATCTTAGCTACTAGCTCTTAGGTCGAATTTTAAGCCGGATTAGAAGGAGTTTAGGCTAATCTCTTATAGCTCTCTATTAATAAATAAGTTCTCTTATATACCTGCCTACGTAAGTAACATAAATAACTACACGATAGCCTTTATTAGTGCTATAGCCTTCGTATCTTAAGCTAGACACTATAGCTACGAGATATTTGCTATCTTTATAAAGGATATCGAAGATTACTACTGCTTAGTCTCTAAGCTAGAACTAGACCTTATAGAGGTTCTACTACTAGAGCTATATAAGTTTATAGATGTTTTCTCTAAGGAGTAATCTAATACTTTACTATTGTACTAGCTAGAGTTCGATAACTATATTACTCTTAAGGATAGCACTAAGCTACTACGTACCGAGCCTCTATGTCGCTTAGTACTAGAAGAGCTTAATATAGTAGAGTAGTTCATTTGCGAACACCTCGATAAGAGTTTTATTACTTCGAGCTTAGCGAGCTACTTATTATCTATCCTCTTCGTCCGTAAGCCTAATAGAGAACTTCGTCTTTATATCGATTACTATAGCTTAAACGAGGTTACTAAGCGTAATGTCTATTCTCTACTACTTATCGAAGAAACGCTTTACTACATTAGTAAGGCTAAGTAGTTTAGTAAGATTGACATTTGCTAGGCCTTCTATCGCCTCTATAATTCTATTAACTATAAAGACCTTACTACGTTCTCTACACGAATAGGCAACTTTAAGTAGCTAGTAATACTATTTAGCCTTACTAACGCCCTAGCTATATAGTAGAGGTTTATAAATTATAGCTTCGTTAATATATTAGAACGCTTTATATCGATTTATCTTAATAATATTCTTATCTATACCGACGGCATCTGTCGTAAGTATACTAAGTATATAAAGCTAGTACTCTAGTGTCTCTACGAGCTTAGCCTTAATGCCGACATTAAGAAGAGCAAGTTCTACTTAATAGAAGTAAAGTATCTTAGTATTATTATTAGCCGAGATAGAATCTATATAGACTCTAAGAAGGTAGAAGCTGTTAGAGCTTAGAAGTAGCTAGCTCCTAGTAATACTACTTAGGTTAGAAGCTTTATTAGCTTCTATAGCTATTACTACTGTTTTATTAAGGGATTTAGCACTATCGCTAAGCTACTAAATAATCTACTTAAGAAGGATATAGCTCTATAGAACAACAAGTGTATAGTAGTCTTTAATTGCATAAAGTATACTATTACTAGCGCACTAGTCCTTGCGTACTTCGACTAGACTAAGCAAATCGTACTTAAGACTAACGCTTCCGATACTACTACCGCTAGCGTCTTATTATAGTATAATAAGTCCGACGTGCTCTACTCTATTACTTTCTTTAGTAAATCTATAAGCGAGGCTAAATATAATTACGCTATCTATAACAAGGAGCTTCTAGTAATTGTTTAAGCCTTTGAGAAGTAGGCTCCTAAGCTAATAAGCGCTTAGCCTAATAAAACTATCTAAGTCCTTACTAATTATTAGTCGCTAATGCACTTTATAAGGACTTAAAAGTTATTATATTATTAGGCTAGATAAGCTCTCTACCTCGTATAGTTTAACTTTAAGATTATATATAGGCCTAGAGTAGCTAATAGCAAAGCTAACGCTCTTACTAGGAGGAATAGAGATATACTACGCTCTAAAGAACACTCTAACCTCTATTAGACGTTACTACTATCGAAGGTGCTTAATTAGCGAATTATTAACGAACTAGATCTAGGTCGTATCTGACCTAGATTAGCTACTTAAGCTAAACTAAGGTCGAATAAATCTAGTTTAGCTACTAAACTAAAATCTAGTTCGTAATCTAGTCTACTACCTAGCTCGCTATCTATCTTAGCTACTAAGCTAGATATCTATATAGTATCTATTTTAGCCTTAGAGAATAAGCAATTCTTGCCTCTTTTCGATAAGGTAGCTAAAGCTAACCTATATAATAGCGAATTCGAGTCTACGCGTAGCATTTACTATATAACTAGTGCCTTCCCTAAATAGAAGTAGCTACTATAGACGGACGTTAAGATTAACAAGAGTATACTATAGGTTGCTAGCCGACTATTTATGCCGGAATCGATAGTTACGGAGGTAATCTAACAAGTGTATAGCTTAAAGAACTATACTTACGCTAGTGCTATAAAGACGGCTACTATAATTAAGACTATCTTTTATATTCTCTAGTATAATAGCCTCGTTAAGAGGTTCGTTACTAATTACTATAACTATAAGCGCTCTAAGGCTCGTTATAGCCTACCTACTAGACTCTTATCTCTACTCCTAATACCTAAGAGGCCTTAGTAGTATATTATAATAGACTTCGTTACTAGCTTACTACTTGTCGACAGCTATAATACTATACTCTACGTAGTTAACTACCTATCTAAGGAGTACTACCTTATTCTCTATTTCTCTAGAGACGAAGGCACCTTAGCCTTTAAAACTACTAAGCTACTATTCCTATACATATAGAAGCTATATAGCCTACTTAATACTATTACCTCCGACTATAGTTCTTAATTCGTAAGTAACGTATAGAAGAGACTCTATTAGATCCTAAAGATTATATCTAAGCTATCTATAGCTATATACCTATAGATAGACGAATAGTTAGAAGTAGCTAACTATAATTTTAAGTAAGTTATTCGTGTGTACGCTACCCGGTATAACAATTAGCTACTAATTCTTTCTATAGTCGAGTTCTCCGCTAACGTTAACTCCTTAGAGAGTACTAAACTATTGCTATTCGAAGTTATAAGGGAGTATAACCTATAAATAAGCTTTTAGCCTCTAGCTAAACTAGAGTCGACAAGAGCTAAACTAAATAAGGCTACTATCCGAGCACTAGCTAAGTAAATAGAGAACAGCTATAAGATTACTAGAGCGAACCTAGTAAGGGCTTAATTACGTATAGTAGAGTAAGCTAATAGAAAGTAACTACCTATAGAGTTCGAAGTTAGCGACTAAGTATAGTTATTAACGAAGAACCTCCGCCTCTATAGTAACTCTAAGCTACTACCAAAAAGAGTTAGTCTATATAAGATTCTTAAGAAGCACTCGGCGCTATTATATAAGCTCGAGCTACTAACTACTCTATAACAGATTTACTCTATGTTTTACACTAACCTCCTTACTAAGTACTCTAATAACTCTCTACTAGGCTAGGCCTTTAAGGAGCCTCCTCCTATAGAAGTTAAAGGTAAGGAGAAGTATAAGATCGATAACGTTATCGATATAAAGAAGCTACGAAATAGACTAGTTGCTCGTGTAAGCTAGAAGAGCTATCTAGAGGACCTAATATAGTATCTAATCGATAACCTTAAAGGAGCAGCTAATGTGCTACGTAATTACCTAGACTCCTATATAGATAAGTCTTATCTAAGCTAGATTAACTAATCTATAATATAAGCGTTTAAGAGTAAACGCGCTTAAGAGAGAGAGTAGTAATGCGAGATAGATTATAAGCTAGATTTAGTTACTATCTAGGTCGAAGAGGTTATATAATCTCGACTTATAGCCTAGGCTTCTAGCTACTTTACTCTCGATATCTTATATACTTTGTAGACTAGCTTCTCTTCTTCTTTTCTAACTCTTAATATCTTAATAAATAGACGTAATTAACCTCTTATCTTGCTAGTCGTAATCAATAGATAAGAATCTCTCTCTAGCTAAATAACTATAAAGACTTAGAGAGTAATAGATAACTAGATTAGGCTTATTAGATTAGCTAAGGCCTTATACTACTTGTTATACTAAGCTTACTTCTCCTTATAGATCTAGAAGAGTACTAAGAAGTTAGTATTTACTATATCTAGCCTCTAAGACTTAGGAAGCTCTTCTAGTTTAACTATTTCCTAGAGGTTAATAAGGTACTAGATTTTAGTATTTAAAGCTCTTGTCTTAATAATATATAGCTAGCTAGCCTATTTAGCTATTATAGCTAAGATAATAGAGGTTCTAGCTGTTAAGGTGTTAGTGTCTATAGTTGTTTATCTCTTTATTAATACCTAAATCTAATAGATGTAGATAAGATAGTTCTTAATAGATTCTAGTACTAGAAATGCGAGATAATAGAGAATAAACTAATAAACTAAGTAGAGACGCTACTAAATAAAGTACTTATATAGGGGTAGTTATACTAGGCTTATAACTGTTAACTTAGTATAGGGAGAGAAAGAGATTTATTACTACCTAATCTACCTAAATTAGATAGATTATAACTATATATATACTTAACCTAATAAACTAAGAGATAGCTAAATCGAGAGAACTCCTTAATAGTACTAGAATAAGACAATAATTATCTAATTTAATCATAGATTAGTAGAGTAGTGAATAAGTACTTAGTTCAACTATGGGTTGAACTGAATCAGGGTCCCTCTTGGCACTTCAGCTTCTACCTCGGTTGACACAGTGGTACGATCACGTGACATCTGACGTATCGTATTGTGCAATATGCCACAGCACGCACCATCTTGCTGACCATTACAGAATAATTGAACATTTGATAGTTTCGCATCCTGTGCGCACTCAGTCATCAGATAGACAAATAAACTTGTTCCCACCGGGACAATTTTACGACGTGGTTCAATACATCGACCTCTCAAGCACTTTTTTGCAGCAGGCGAGGATCTGCAGATCTCTAGACTTGGCAATCTCCAAAAGCCTTCACCCCCGCCGGCGGGCCAAGTCATGTCAACCAAGGGTAGTGGCGGTGTTTAGAAAGAGCAGGTCGTATAAGAAGAGGAAGGGCGGCAGATATGGCGGCGGCCGATATCTGTCCTACCCTCGAGGCGACTCGTCGACATGCATTTCTCCTGGCCATCACTCCTCACGTTCTCCTTACTGGGCGGCATAGCGTCTGGTAGGCCGTACTCGCAACTCACCACAAGCGTGTCAAATACGACACAGTATGAGGCATACCTTTTCGCATACTTCACCGGCGACACTATTGATGGAGAAAAGATCTACTTTGCAGTCAGCAACGGCAACAATGCACTGGATTGGACTGAGCTGAATGACGGCCAACCTTCGATCGCATCGACGCAAGGTACCCGTGGTCTACGGGATCCTTTTATAATTCGTTCACAAGACGGATCCAAAGCATGGCTAGTAGCGACTGATTTGTCGATCGGATCTGGAACGACTTGGCCCGAGTCTTACACCTTCGGTAGCAGGTATCTGGAGATCTGGGAGTCGACAGATCTCGTCAACTGGGGCGAGCAACGCCATGTGCTTGTGTCTCCTGCCTCCGCTGGTATGACTTGGGCGCCCGAAGCCTACTTCGACGACACGATTGGTGAATACGTCGTGTACTGGTCATCCAGGACGTATCCCGAGTCGGACACGAATCGCACTGGGCCTGCATATTCTCGCATCTGGTACGCGACCACTGCCGATTTTGCGACCTTCAGTGAGCCACAGCTATGGCAAGATGAGGGCGGTCCGACCAGGGAGCGTATCGATTCAACTGTCGTGAGAGATGAGACTGGTAGTTATCACCGTTTCACCAAGTCTATTGGCGGTGCTGGTCCGGGTGGGTGCGTCGACATTGTTCATGAGAAGAGCACAAACCTGAGAGCTACTCTGCAAGATTGGGAGGTGGTAGTTACATGCATCGGCAGGAGCAACGGGTTCGCGGATATCGAAGGTCCTGATGCATTTCACACCAACCCAGGAGATGTCAATGGGGATAAGTGGTACCTGTTTGTCGACGAATTCGGTGGTCGAGGTTACTTACCATTGGAGACGACCGACATCAATAATCCGGAGTGGAAGCTCGCTCCGTCCTACAACCTGCCTCGGTCACCTCGCCATGGAACCGTCTTACCCATCACAAAGGAAGAGCTAGCACGTCTTCAAGGGTATTGAGCTCCGCCATCCAAGGAGGACACACTATAGAAAATGCATTGCCCTCAACGCAGAGCAGCAAAGCCGCAGGAGAAGTGGGCAGATACCCCTTATGGAAGGGCAGTAGCCAGCTTACAACTACCAGGCCGAAAACCATCCCGCTCGGATGGATTCGGCCCTTTTCGCCAAGCGGGTACTGCTAGACCGCTGATGGTAAAAGGTAGCATAGCTGCATGACGAATGAGAACATGACCTTCATTCCATACCCGGGCACGCGGAAGCATCCTGCGAGGGGAGAAAAAGCTTGTTGACTTGTTGGGACCCGTCAGACTATCACCGTGAAGCAGATGTTGATGTTTGGTACTGGACCTTTCCACATTGTGAAACAGCCCCGCATGCAAATCGATCCTGCCTACCGAATGTGTGGTGTTGAAAAATGTCCGCATGTGATCAATTGAGTCAATGAAGAATAGAAAAGTGCCTTGTTACGATGACGACTGATGAAATCTCAGTACTGACCAGTATGAGATCTGATATTGATGGCTGTGTCAGAATGATGCCAAACGAGCAGATGGCCTGTGAATGACTTCCCACACGGGAGCCGCAGATTGTTCGCGACCCGAAACAGCAAGCACTGTGGGGGATCTGCAAATAGTTCCCGAGTGGTTCCTGCGTCAAGGGACGATCTCCACGATTCTGTTGGACGGAAAGAAGAGTCGTGATTTCTTGGGCATCACACCAATTCCTCAGCCGTGGGACTGGTAGGCTTCCCCCTGACTGAATGAGTCGTCACATGGACGGAGACGACTCCTTGCCAACAGTCTGAGCACATATTCTTCTCTTTCCTACCAGAAGCTCTTTTCCACGTGAGGGAAAGATAAGCTTAATTTGCTGACCACTCAGGGCACCGTGCCGCGCGCGACATCCTGACACGGACCCCTTCAGGTCCTACCAGGGCTAGTAGCTGCCTCGTCTCGTCGTCTTTTTTCCAATCTCACCAACACAAGAAGTAGCCTTGTCACTGCAACATTCTTCCGTGTCGGCCCACAATGGCGGAACCTCAACCTGCCTCGTCAAATGACAAGGCTCCCTTGTCCATCGACACAACTTCTTCAACTACCAGCAGGGACGACACTCCTTCTACACCTTCTCCCATGGCGCGTCCTCCAACGCCTGGCGGTGGTCCGCTGTCGTCCCATCCCGCTACACCGGTCCCGACGAACGATCGTTTCCAACCGCCTCAACTACCAGAGAGTGACGAACTTGTGAGTGAGCCGGTCAAGGCCGATAGCGTCACGGCCACGACACCGCTCGAGAACACCACCCCAACCAAGACGCCAAAATCGATCCCCGTCACCGAAGCTGCAGCCATTGCCTCTGCAGCTACTTCTCGTCCGTCCTCGTCACACCTCAAGACATCCTCGACGACCACTACGCCGATTAAGTCGTCTATTCCTCGCAAGCCACTGACACCCGCGTCGGCTAACGCGTCGACGAAGCCTCAACGTCGTAATAGCACCGGTGTCCGCAAGCTCTTGTCTTTGACATCGCTTCGCTCCTCGTTCAGCTCTTCTCGCACCTCTCTCAATCAGGCAAGTCCAGAGCCAAAGCCTGTCATCAGTCATCCTACCTCGGGGATCCCTCGCCCATCACCCGGCCTGAAACGCCCATCCTCGCCAAGCGTCTCGTCCACCCTATCGCCGACCCCATCAACAGGGACATGGCAGACCTACACCGCCTCCGTGTCGGGGGGCAACACACCCGCTCCATCGCCCGGTAATGAGCATAGCTCGCCTCGTCTTAGGAAGCGCAAGAGCGGGAATTGGTTCAGGAGAGCAAGCGTCATGTGGGGCAACGAAGAGTTGGAGAACGTACCTGAAGGCAGAGAGAACTACACAACCAAGAGCGGTAGTGCAGGCAGTCAGGGCAAGGATAGGGACCCGAGAAGCCCTGGTGTGCCCGTGCTGCCGGAGATCAAAGCGCTTGACAGCCCGAGAGAAGGTCAGACCTGGGGAGACGGCATGTTTGCCGGCATTGGACGATGAGCTACACGACCATTTGCAGGTCGACATGACCATCCCCCGGTCGCAAGTTGATGGAGTCAGACCGTGTACAGGAGCGACGCCAGAAGAGCAGGAGCATACTCAACGTCAAAAATTCACATTCGTGTATGATACTGCACAGCCACCATAGCTTTCGTTTTCTCTTTCAGCAAGCGTCCGGCGCAAACTTCCAGAGCAGGGCTCTTTTCCTTTAACGGCCAGAAGAAGGGAGTAAAAGTGTATGATATACCTATAGCAGCAGCGAGCAAATCTCAATTATTCAAAACAGTCAAGCCAAGTGCAAAGGAGACTCAAGGTGATGGTGGAGACATGCATTACTTGAACATTCTTTAAACACTAATCCAACAACCCAAACGCCACAGCTTGTCCCGCTGTATCCAATCTACAAGGGTATCCCAATCTATATACTCCAAACTCCAAAACACAAAAATCCATCCAACTAGCTCTGCATAATAACCCTAGTCCCCAAACTCCTCTGCCCCTTACCAAGCACACTCATCTCCACCTCCTGCCCCTCATCATCCTCCCCTTTCCTAGCCATCACCTGCGTGGCAGCCCCCTTGCACTTCACCACCTGATTGCGAAAGAACCCTTTGAAATCCGTCCGGAGTGGGGCGTTGCCAGCCGACGTCCCAATCACGACAGCCTTGGGGGAGAAGGTGACTTTGACCTCGGGCTTGGGATGCACGATAACCGTGGCGGTGCGCGAGAGAGAGAGCAGGCTTGGGCCGAGGGAGAATTCTGGGATATCCTCGTCGTCGTCGGAGGGGATGGAGGGGCGGATGGAGGCGGGAGGGGGGGAGGTGGCGTCTGAGGTGGGAGGGGCATCGTCCGAGGTGAGGGAGGGGGTTGTGGCGTCGGAGATAGTTGTGTCGGAGATAGTAGACCTGGAGATGAAGAGCGGAGCCGGACGGTAGGTCTTGGGCTTCTCTGGGGAGACGTTGCCGCTGTCGTCGTGTGCGTGGACGCGGTGCAGGGGGTAGAAGCCCATGGCGTCGACTTCGTGGGGGCGGGCGCGGCGGATGGAGGGCGGCAAGGAGGGGCCGGCGGTGGGAGAGGGGGAGACGGAGCGTCTGGAGAAAGGGCTCATCTTGGTGGTGGGTTTGTGGTAGTTTAGTGGTGGGTAAAACTACCAGGTTTTTGTTGAGAGGTAGAGGTGGTGGTAAAGGTGGAAAGGGGTTGTGGTAGGATCTGGCGTGTTGAAACTACCAGATAGTGTGGCAGGAGGGACAGAGGCCAGGTTCTGTCGAGGTTTGTGGTAGGAGGTATTGTGTTGGTACTACCAGAATTCTGTTTCGCAGAGCAGTGGTAAATAAAATTGTAATTTGTGGTAGTTTGTAAAACAGTGTGAGAGTGATGGAGACAGACAGGAAGTACGCGGTATATGAATTGAAAGAGCGTGTTCCCAGATCAATCTGCCTTTACTTTTTCGCGGAAAAAGCACAACTCGCAATGAATTCCATCCTGCCATACGCCTTCAAAGTTCGTGATCCTGCTTTTTGCCGTCCAGATTTGTCAGAAGGGTGATCTCGAGAAGAGTGATCTGAAAAAAGAAGAGAAGCTCGAAATGATATTAGCAATACTGTGCGTCCCGATACCATGTACATTTCACAGAAGTCCCACAACACATACATTTCCAACCAAATAAAACCACGACACCACACATCGGCCAACATGTATCGTCCCAGCCCTAGCAATAGGATGATCGACAATTTTGAGACCAGCATGCATCGTGAACATATTATAGCAAAGCGCTCCAAGGACCTGACCGAGCTTTACACCTGTTGCGCGGCTCTATATAGCTCTGACGTGCAGCGAGGGGTGTGGGCTGTGCGTGACAGAAGCTGGACCCACCTCAAAATACGTCTAGAGACGATCGAAGATGAAGAGACAATGGATGTTAATGAGCAGAACTTCCTCGAAGCGTGGCGTCGCAGGCTTAACCATGTTGAGCAATTTCGAGGGATTGATGGAGAGTACCGACCGGAATACGCCATGGAGATGGTCAAATTCTGGAACATGAACAGACCGCACAACCTTCCCCGAATGAGCCTCTTCACGCTCGAGTTGTTCGTTCCGGAGAAGCTAGACGAGACTTTGCGTGACATCAAGAGACATCCTGACTGGGAATGGGAAATGGTCGACAAGAGGCGCCTGAATTTCGCGGAGGTCGATTATGACCGCCTCATGAATTCTGTGGCACAATTCAGTCCGATGGAGATGGATCCCACGCCGCCAGATGTCGCAAGCTCTCGTACGTTGCGTCAAGCTTTTCAGCACTGCTCTTCACTGATCGAAAGCAGCAAAGGAGCATTGCGACCGCTCAGAAGGGTTCACAAAACAACCAAGCTGATTCAGATCTGGCTTCATCGGAAAAAGATCGAATGTGTGATCAGATTATGGAGGATGGAAATTATCTGAATGTCAATTCAACAGGTGAAGTCGAAGAGATCAACGCCGTCGACGTCATCGGGAACTCGTTTTGAGCCCTGACACTTTTCCCACGTGGGCGGGCCAGACATCAACAGACGTGCTTCCCTACTGGTAAACATCATCCGACCATGTCAATTGCAAAGCCACTATCAGCACCAGCTGTACGAGTACTCAACTCGAGTCAAATCTCACATCTCCCTCGACAGTGGCGACGATGTATCTCAGCATACGGATATGAGCAAGCTAAAGCTCTGACCTTTCCAAAATATGGCGAGCCTCAGGATGTGCTCAAACTTCACTCACACTCGATTTCGCCGGCGCATGGAGATCTTTTGACAGTTCGATACCTGTGCTCGCCCATCAATCCAGCCGACATCAACCAAATACAAGGAGTCTACCCAACCAAGCCAACCTTTACGACCAGTCTTTCGACGGCGGATCCGATAGCAGTGGCCGGCAATGAAGGTGTCGCAGAGGTCATCAGCGTTGGTGGAAGCGTCAAGGATCTTAAGAAGGGAGATTGGGTGGTGATGAAGGCACCTGGCTTCGGCACATGGCGGACCCATGCACAAACGACGAGAGACAAGTTTCTACCAATACGAAATACGGATAACATCACCGCGCTTCAGGCTGGCACAGTTAGTGTCAATCCGTGTACCGCGTACAGGATGCTCAAAGACTTTTCGAGTCTGAAAGAGGGCGAATGGTTCATACAAAACGGAGCAAACTCGGGCGTGGGTCGGGCAGCGATCCAACTAGGCAGAGAATGGGGCTACAAGAGCATCAATGTTGTCCGAAAACGAGAACAAGGACACGAAGAGCTTGTGAATGAGCTCAGAGCTCTCGGCGCTGAAATCGTGGTCACGGATGAAGAGGTGGCCGACAAAGGCTTCTCGCAAAGAGTCAAGGAGTGGACGACTGGGGGTCGAGAGCCAGTCCGACTTGGTCTGAACTGTGTGGGAGGCAAGCTGGTCAACAACATGGCCAAAGTCCTGTCACCGTACGCCCACATGGTAACTTATGGTGGCATGTCGAAGCAGCCCGTCACTCTTCCGACGGCCATGCTCATCTTCAAGAACATCTCGTTCGACGGCTTCTGGGTCAGCAAATGGAGCGACGAGAATCCAGAAGAGAAGCTACGGACAGTAGAGCATGTACTAGATCTGACAAGAGAGGGCAAGTTCAAGGACATTCCTGTGCAAGAGGTGGAGTGGACGAGGAACACAACAGAAGAGACTCTCATCGGAGCTGTCGAGGGTACACTAGGAGGCTTCAGAGCCGGCAAGGGTGTATTCATGTTTAGAGATACCTGATATATAATGAATTATATACAATTTAATTATCATCGGCTCTGAAAGTTGCCACAACGTAAAGCCGGTCCCACTATAGCTATCTATGCGGTGACGTCAAGCTGCAGTGGTAGATTTTGAACTCCATCACAAACAGCTTTTGCTCGTCCTTCACCAAAACACTCAAGATGCGAACAATCGTAGCGCGGTCCCTTGGCCGCGCAGAATCGCTTCTGGATATACATTCAAGACCTACTCTACGATCACCAAATCCCTCCCTGCTCGTCAATCGCACGATAAGACCCGGCTTCCAGCGCCGTCACCGCAACACCAAAGCAGATCCCACCCAGAAGATTCCCCTGGAAGGCTACTACGCCGACATCCTCTCGCGACCTTCACGTTCGACTTCCGACTCCAAGCCTTCCACGCCCGTCGCGACCAGCGAGACTTCCCCCCAGCCCACCTCCCAGTCCGCGTCAACCACACCTCCACCGCCCACCACATCCTCCTCCGCAGCGCCCGCGCCGGCGTCCGAAAGAGAATCCCTCGAAGCCCGCGCTCGCGTCGTCTTCGGCTCCCGCCTCGCCGGCCCTGAACGCAAACGCGAGCTGGACAAAGGCGCGACATACATCGCGGGTGTCAAGATCCCCGCGCGACCCGAAGAGCCGGACAACTGCTGCATGAGCGGCTGCGTGAATTGTGTATGGGATCTATACCGTGACGAGCTGGAAGAATGGGCAGCGGCGAATGCAGAAGCGAAGGCGAAGTTGGCTGCTATGAAGGCTGAGAAGCAGGAGGGGGCAGGGGCAGCAGGGATCGGGATGGGGAAAGGGGAAGAGGGTCGAGAGGAGGTCATGGGTGAGGGGCTGAGGACGGGGATTGGGAAGGTGCCGACGCATGTGGCTGTTAGTATGGATGATGATGGTGGTGGGAGTGAGACGAATTGGACGTTGAGTAGTGGGGAGGAGGATCTGTTTGGTGGTATACCGGTGGGGATCAGGGAGTTTATGCGGACGGAGAAGATGTTGAAGCAGAGGCATGCCGGGGAGAAGAGCTTGGGGGCTTGAGGTGCGGACAAGGAGACACGTCGAGTGGGATCAATCGATGGCAGGAGTAACACACCACTGGACCAAGGACAATGACTTTTGAAAAGCTCGACACGTGATCGTTCAGCAGCAGCTTGGTATACCGATTTCTCACACCAAAGACTCATAGGGCTCCCAGGTCTACTCCTTGCGGACTGCGGCTGATGGCTTTGTTGTGTCCTGAGCCTCTGGCCAGTACTTGTGGAAAATGCTCATCATGGTCTTGGTGCTGACCTCGGTGTCGATGTGGACGCTCACGTTGACCCTGACTTCTGGGCAGGTCTGTGGTTTCAGATTGTGGTTCACGCGTAGCCTCACCTTGTACTATGTACTTCTCAATAGAAGTCATGAAGGCGAGGCTCGCTTGGGGGGGATTAGCAGCTGCGAAGCCATAGCAGACAAAGGCTCCACCGTCGTCATGGGTGACGTCCATGCCAATAGTGTCGAATGGATTCATGCTAAGAACCCACTGCTGGTCTTTTCCCATTCGTTCAATGTGAGACCAGTCGTTGCCTTCAAGTACGTCTCCGGCAACGCCTCAGCACGATCTGACATGCGGCTAACCTTCTCTTCTGGTACGCGGTCGTTGCACCGAACAATGACTCGCGTGCTCCGAGGATATGTGATCTGGTCGTAAATCTTGACGACAGAAGAAGGCAGGTATTCGGTATAAAATATTACATTAACAAGAATAAGACTATATGAGAAGATCCCCGTCCAAGGGCGTATCGTGTCTGTGACACTACTACAAGATATACTAAGAAAATGTCCGGGTATCAATGAGAATAGTAAATGTCTAAAGAAATGAGTCTGTCCTTTCTGACAGCTTAGCGGAGGACACCAGGGACCACCTTGCCACCCAACAGACCGCCAGCCGCCGTTGTTGTCGGTGTGATTGTCGTAGTGGTTGTCCGTGGAGCGGCGACTACAGGTGCAGCTGTTGTTGTAGGTACTACCACTACAGGCGCCGCGGTGGTGGTGGGGGCCACTACTATAGGTGCTGCGGTCGACGTTGGTGCCACTATTGGGGCTACTGTTGTGGTATGGATCACAGTTGGTGGTGTGGTTGTGGGTTGACCTGCAATCGGGGCCACTGTTGTCGTAGGAGCGACTACCGGTGCCACTGTCGTAGTAAGGGCTACAATTGGCGCTTGCGTGGTGGTAGGGATCGCAATCGGTGTTGTTAACGTCGTAGGGGGCGCCATCGGCTGCTGAGTTGTCGTTGTAACCACTATCGGTGCTTGTGTCGTTGTACTTAGAGCCAAAATTGGTGCCTGTGTCGTAGATGTGGTCAGAGGAAGGACAACAGGAGCAAGTGTGGTAGTCGGGACGATAGCAGGTGCCTGCGAGGTAGTAGTCGGGATGATGACGGGTGCCTGCGTGGTGGTAGTAGACGTGATTACAGGTACCAGCGTGGTAGTTGTGGTGGGCAGGGACGCAGGCACAACAATCGGAGCTTGACTAGTTGTCGTTGTGGTCGTTGGAAGTATCACGATAGGCTGAGTCGCTGTTGTCGATGTGACTGGTGGTGGCGCAGGCTGTTGAGTCGTGGTTGTCGTGTGAAGAGAGGCGACTTCGAGGATTGAGCTTACGATATTGACCGGAGTCTGGCTCGTGGTTGTGGTCGGCACAATCACTGCAGCCGGGCTTGTTGTGCTCGTCGTGGTCGGAATAGCAGCTGGAGGCTGTTGTGTTGTCGTGGTCGATGTGGTAGTCAAAGGTGCCGGCGCCAACGTTGTGGTTGTTGTGTGTTGAGAAGCAGCGTCAATGACTTGGCTGGTCACAATCAAGGGTGCTTGGCTCATCGTCGTCGTCGATGGAGTAAGTAAAGGCACCGGCGCGAGCGTTGTGGTTATTGTGTGAAGTGAAGCAGCGTCAATGACTTGGCTAGTCACGATCAGAGGCGCTTGGCTCGTTGTAGTCGGTAGGATCGCCGGCGCTTGGCTCGTCGTCGTGGTCGGCAAGATTGCTAGTATCTGACTCGTGGTTGTCATCGTCAGGTGAACGACAGCAGGTATGTCATTTGTCGTCGTGGTTGACGAACTGACTTGAGGCTGAGAAGAAGCAACCGGGAGAATAACGGCCGCCTGGCTACTGGTCGTAGACGGCAAGATAATCTGGGCCGGCGTAGTAGTCGTTGATAGTAGTGATGGCAGCTGACTACTTGAAGAAGCCGGCAAGATATCAGGAATCTGGCTCGACGTCAAGTGCAAGATCAGAGTCGTCTGGCTGCTTGTCGTTGTTGTCGTTGCAATTGCCGCTGCCTGACTTGTCGTGGTCGTATGCAGTGTGGTTGGTATGTCGCTCGTAGTTGTCGGCTGATTTGACTGCGCCAGAGTCGACGTCAAAGGAAGGGCAGCCGGTATCTGACTGGATGTTGTAGCTATCGGGTTCGCTTGAATGGGAGCTGTGCTGAGCTGGACAGGCACGTTCTCACTACTGCTTGTCGTTGTAGAACCCACGCGTACCTCATTGGCTGTAGTGGTAGTCGGCTGAGAGGCACTGACGCTCTGTGGCGGTACTATCGGACTTGAGGATGGAGCGGCAGAAGAGATGATCTCGGCCGAGGTTTGTTGAACAACAGAGCTGACAATGTTGGCTTGTGGTGACTGAGAAATAGCTGGTACGAGGGCGGATGTTTGACTGGACGCGGAGCTGACCGTTTGGGATAGCGACTGCGATGCGACACTCGTTTGCGTGGTCGATACAATATCGGAGCTCACAAGCGATGTGGTGCTCGAAGTCGTGGTCTGAGCCGGGGTGGCGGGGCTGGTAGCGATAGCTTGTGACGTAAGAACAATACTAGGAGTCTGTGCGACATTCGTGACGGGTTCCTTAGCAGAAGAGGTTGTCAAGATGCTGTAGCTAGCCGAGTGAAGCAAGTCCACGCTATTCGGTGCAGATGCAACACCACTCGACAAGCTGGCAGATGGTAACACGCTTGAGGTGGCTTGATTGATTGCCGAGATGACAGGAGTGAGAAGAGGTGTACTCAAAATCGTCGATATCAAGCTGGACGGTGTAGCGATCGCCGCTGAGGTCGTAGACTGTGAGAGTATCGCTGCTACAGGAGACTCAGACTGGGTCGGGACGATGGTTGTACTCGAAGATGTTAAGACCGCACTGGTACCGAGCGACGCCGTCACTGGCGCTGAAGATGTCTCGTGTGGGAACAGGCTGCTCATATCCGGCGCAGTATGTACCACGGGTGGGCTCGAGTAGGACGAAATTGAGGTCGACGTATCCATAGGCGCGCTTGAGACGATGATCGCGGTTTGACTTGAGCTCTGAAGGCCAGAGGATGACGAAGTAGGCTGAGAGCTAGGAATGGCAATGTTGAGTTGCGTGCCAGCGATCGATATGGAGCTTGGCAGGTCTTGGGTACTGCTGCTCAAAGACGTCGAGGTCAACAGAGAGGATGTGACAACTGGCGTCGAAGTTGCGAGCTGGGTCTGTGATGTTGCACTCGAAGCATCAGCATGACTAAGATCGATGTGGATCAATGTCGATGAAGTCAACGCCACGGAGCTCTCTGCATGGATGACGGATGTTGAAACCTGCGATGATGTCAAGGGCATCGGCGCGACCAATTGAGCTGTCGTTGTTGGGTCGATATTGACCGCCCCGGAGCTGACGATGATGCTGCTGCTTGCGATTGATGTCAAGTCTAAGATTGATGCAGCTGTGACAGAGGTGCTAGACAGGTGGATGTCGCTCGTCTCGAGGCCCGGCTGACTAGGCAGAGAGATTGTGCTGGTCGTCGTCGGTATACGCATGCTGGTGAGAGTGGATTGCATGGGGGTAGACGAGGCAGCATTGATGGCTGGCGAGACAGAGCTAAGATCATCCAAGATACTGCTCGGGCCCAATAAGGCGGACGTCGGGTTCTGGCTGGGAATCTGACTAGTATATCCAGACACAGCAATGCCGGACTGAGAAGACCCATGGTAAGAAGAAGACTGCAAGCTCAGCGGTGCGAGTACCTGGGTCGCAAGTGACGGACTCAAGTCTGTGCTTGTCAAGCTTGGACTTGTCAGACTGGGCAAAGGTTGACTCTGCTGCCAGGATGTCTCGGAGGTGGGAGACTGTTGACTACCACTGGAAGACGACGAGGGGGCCAATTCAACCGGTAAGGAGCCGACTGACGTGCTCAAGCTGATTGGATCTTCCGTCGCGAGACTTGCAATGCTTGACGTTGCGGTTGGAGGACTTAATGTCATCGGGACTGGAATTTCCTGGAGGGTACTGTCCAACAAGTGATCGGTCGAGGACGAAGACATGTGATCTGTCGATGTCGTCGACGTGACATAGCTCAAGGTTGAAGTCAACGTAGCGGATTGACTAGGTACTGGATCTAGTCTGGAAGGCGTGGCGATTTGTGGCAGTGCAACGACGCTGGAGGGCAAATCTTCGAGTGAAGAGGTGTGAATCGATGATGTCTGCTGCTCCGACGAAGGGAGGCTGAAGCTAGGGACGCTCGTAATTTGAGACTCGGGGATGGTAGTGCTGGACTGGAGCTGCAGTGAGGTCTCGACCAGCGAAGCTACGTCTGACGCTGGAGTGAACGGTGTCAGGCTTGAGAATGTACTGCTGTGCGAGCTAGTCTCCACGATCGTGATGGATGGCGAAGTCATCATGCTCGAGCGAGTACTTGTCGTAGATGAGGAGCCTTCATCGGAAATTTGACTAGCCGCATTGAGTGCCGGGACCGAAACAATGTTTGTTGCTGATACGATCTCGCTAGTCTGAATCTGTAATATCGTGGTCTGCAAATCGAGGCTGGAAATTGTCGACAGGGAAGATTGGTCGATGATTGATGTCTGGACGACCTCTGACGACTCTGAGACTGACTGTATGACTGACAGAACAGCGGACGTTTGGATGTCAAGTGACTGCTCCGACAGCATCAATGAAGATGTATGAGGCTGATCGGAAGCCTGCTCCGAAGAAGTCTGTAGACCAAGATTCACAGGATCGGAGGCAAGAATCGAGGTAGTGCTGATTGACAACTCTGTCTCTAGCTCCGTGGACGGGGCCACCGAAATGGACGACAAGATTTGACCGACCTCAGGTGTTCCAGATGGAATGTCAGATGAGATCATGGTAGTGAAGCCACTTGGTGTGGAGATCGTTATTGAAGCCTCTTCTGCTGACTCGCTCGAGAATCTAGAGGTTGCTGAAGATGACGACATAGTGGAAGCAAGATCCGTCAATGGTGCCACCAGGTCTGTCGAGATTGGATTTGTGCCAGGGCTGGCTACAGGGCCGCTCGGAACTTCGATCGACGAATCGCGGATGTAGCTTGTCATGAATGTGGTCGGGAAGACGCTTGTCAAGTCTGAGGTGAGAGTCACTTCCGAAGTAGCAGGGCTGGACCCTGATTGTCCAGGTGAGGTGCTCAAGTCCAAGCCGACTATGGTGTCGGCGGGTGTCGATGGAAGACTGATCAGCGTCGAGGAAATAGTGGTAGGATCATCTGATGACACTACTAGGACGGGGGTCTGATGTGGGGCAGCAATATCGGAAAGATCTGAAGTCTGACTCGTCGCTGCCTCGATACTTTCGGAGCTGGTCGAGAGAACACCTAGATTGACAGGTTCTAGTGTGCTGAAGGAAGTCGATGAAGCTTGCGCCAGTGCATCTGCGCTGAGAATAGACAGACTGGTACTGGTCGCTACTGGCTCGATCGATATCTCGCTTGGAGCAAAAGACTGTTGAGAGGACAAGGTTGTGAGAGTTGTCTCAGCACCAGGGACCAAGCTGACCAAGCTGGCCAAACTTGTCGACTCCAACAAGGAGTCGGACGTTGTGATATCCGCAAGGGTGTCCGTCGAGATAGTTGGAGCAGTATACCAGTCGCTCAACGCAGAAGAGGTAAGAGCTTCTAGCGATGTCTCTTGCGTGGTGAGAGTGGGGGCCGTATAGCTTGAAGCGACCTGCGCGACAGGCTCGTATGTTGAGCTGAGTTCCAAGTCACTGCTGGACCGATACAAGTCGGGAATCGAGGTCTCCAACGAATCAGTCTGTGACGACTCGGTCTGGGGGAGCAAAATGGATGCGCTGACGTGGTCGAGACTGGATGAGACCACCTCCGTAGGCTCTGGCGGTGATGCGAGGGACGTCGTTACGGTAACAGTCGGTGCTGGAAAGCCGCTTGTTACTCCAGGCGATGCGACAGCCTCATTGGTACTCAGGCTTGGTGCAGTGACGATGAGTGTCTCGCTGGGGTAGCTCTGAACTTCAGAGAGTCCGAAGCTTGAGGTCATATGATCCTGTGGAGAATCCGCCACTGATGTCGACAGGCTGTCCAAATCTTCGGAACTAATCAGGGAGGGTTCGGAAAGCCACGAAGTCTGCATGGCAGTGCTCGTGGATGGAGAAACTGTGTCCAGAGTATTGGTCTCCGAGTGAGATTCTTGTAGCGTGACAGGTACAGCAATTCCAAGGTTAGAGGTCGAAGGAACAGATACACCAAGATCTGTGCTTGAGGTCTCATCCGGCGAGACACTGGATATCTCAAGTTCGAACGATGTCAGAATGCTCGAAGGTAGCTCAAAGCTCTGGATGGATGAGGTACTGGGCATAATGTCACCCAAATAGCTTGTGACAGCCTCTGTCTCCACAATCGTGCTACTGCTGGCATAGTCGATCCCGGCCGGGCTGGGTTGCGGCAGATCCGACGTCAGTATATCACTGGTCGAGCTGGAGCTGTCAACACTGGTCGAAGGTAGCCCTAGTCCGATCGGCTCCTCCTCGTTGGCTGGTAGACTGGTGACGAGTGCTGCGACACTAGTAGGCTGACCTTCACTCGAAGTGGTGGACAATGGATCCATGTTGACGATGGCGCTGGTGCTCTGAATGGGCATGCTTGTAGGACCGATCTCAGGCTGGTCACTCGACGTAGGTAAGGGCAGTCCGGACGATTGACTATCGTTCATCGAGCTAGTCAACAGATCAAGGCCGACAACAGTGGTACTTCCACTGGGAAGCTCGCTTGAATCGGGCGAACTGAGTGTGGTCGGCATCGGTGAGCCTGCTTCGCTTGTTGGCAATGACTCCAATAGTGATGAGCTTGTTGGAAGTGGCGAAGGAGTGGAAAACGCCAAACTCGGCTCTGAGGTAAATGTGTCTACGATGGTGGACGGAGCATTACCATTCATTGGTAGATCAACAGAGCTGCTTGGTATGTAATTACTGCTCGCGGAGCTCACGTCCTCGGTAGCTTCTGGAATCTCCTGCGGTAACACTGGCTGTGAGAGCGAAGAGATCACCAGTGAGGATGTGGACGACAATGCATCAATGTCGAGACTAGTAGAGGGCCGCTCTGTGATAGCCGGGCTTTGTATAGAGCTACTAGGAGTCGAAGCATCCAGACCTGGAGTTGTGAAGTCGAGGACAGGCTGCGGTGTCTCCAAAGGCACTTCAGAGCTCGAAGCAGAGAGCGGCGTTGAGGTGATAATTCCAATGTCAGCATCCATGCTCGAGGAGATGATATCTGAGCTTCCAAGAGTTGTTTGCGAGCTGGCGCTGGGTAGAGTCAATGTCTCCACCGCTGAGCTTGAGAACAGCTGCTCTATGGCCGTTGTCATGCTGCTGATCTGCTCTACCGAGTTGCTCGCCGAAGGTAAAATCGTCTCGCTTGCACTAGGAAAAGCCTCGATGACGGACGGCGAGTCCGCCGACGAGACCGAGCTATGTGTGAGATCCAGAGTGCTTATTGTCTCCAATGGTATATCTTGCGACGTTCCGCTGGAGGACTGCTCGGTGACTCCGGGGATAGACTCTCCGGTTAACGACAAGCTGGTGCTTGCAGCTTGGATGACCGGACTTGGCAGGGACATCGAGGAGCTCTCCAAAGGTTCAAGATCTGGCAAGAGTGTAGAGGTCTCTACCGCAGCGTCGGGAGTGCTTACCAAACTCAAGAAGCTCGACTCTGACAGGCTTGTCGCTGAAGTGTCGAGACCGCTGCTGACCTCTGAAAGGGCCGGCGTAGGTTGCTGGTCAATAACAGCTGACGATGAGCTCTCCAGCATCGCTGGAGCAGTGATGATCGGCGCAAGGGAGTCCAGACTGGAAGAGGCAGCATTGGCGCTGATCGAGCTTGACATCCAAGCGAGCATGTCAGTAGGTGAGGCAAACCCGGGTGTAGATAGACTCGAGACCTGGGTCACTTCGGCGGAGTTGGTTGGTTCGTCAGCGCTAAGCGTGGATAAGGACAATTCAGATTGGCTCGTCGTCGTCGGTACTTCTGTGCCCAAGTCGAATGGTGTAATACTATTGCCACTCAAAGTGGCCGGGGCGACTTCGGATTGGATCTCCGTGACAATACTAGCATCTAGGCTCTGCGGAGTGCTCGAAGACTGCGGCACTTGATCGACTGGGTTCAAGGGCGTGCCACTAAGTGAAAAAGGTGCCACTGACAGCGTACCTGAGGGTGTGCCCACAGATTGCGAGCTTGCTGTCGTTACTATCGCCTGTTCCAATTGTGATGAGATTGGCGAGGACAAGGGCTGCGGCAAATCTGCGTCAAGAGTAGGTTCAAGCATAGTCGTCTGGCTAGACTCTTGTGGTGGCTCGGATGCAGCAGTCGATATTGGCTGCGTTGTCTGGTCTGCTGTGTTTGTGACTAAAAAGCCCTCGTCTGAGCCACTTGTTGCGACCAAGGAGATTGAGGACAGACCCAGTACATCCGGGGATTCAGAATGGACCGTAGGCGTAGTAAAAGACGTGCTTGAGCTAGCGGTCGCGTCTGTTACGCTCGTACTGAGTGGAATGGAATACGTCACTGCATGGTACACAGCAGTGCTTGCCAGCGCCTCGGACTCTGGGAACAAATTCAGCGACGCACTGCTAGTTGGTTCTGCCAACCCCTCGCTAGAGACCAGATCCGGACCTTGTTGCGAGGTACCAAGACTGGGCAAGGAATTCAGACTTGTGCTAGGAAGTTGGGCTTCATCAGTCGTTTGACTGTCCAGGGAGCTCTCCGTTGTGATGATGTACAGGTCAGTCGATTGTGCCAGTACTTGTGTGGGCACCGCGATAGAGGTCACCTCAGTTCCATCAACACTGGCGCTTGGCGTTGTGTACATAGAGCTTTGTACTGTAACATCGGAGCTCACGATTTCCGCTAGAGATGTCGCCTCGATCATACTCGACTGAGGCCCATCCGTAATAGGGAAGCTCGTACTAGGTCCAGCTCCAATGTCAGATAGGACGCTGCTGGGTGCGTCCAAAGACACTGATGAGTCGAGACTACTGAGCCCCGTAGGATCTGAAGACAGCTGACTGGTCGGTGCAAAAGGTATTGCTGTCGAAGGGACAGACTCTTCGATCGTGCCAGTAGCAGACGCAATGCCGGCATCAGGGATTACCGTCGTTGAAAAGCCATTCAAGGCATCTGGCTGCGTCGACTCGGCATCATAGGAGATGGTCGAGCTTGCAGCAGCGGTCAGAGAACTGCTCATGAAAGCGGCCAAGTCAGTAATGGTCGTTGGCTCAGTCGGCAATGTTTGCTGGGGTGCGACAGCAGTCTGATCTGCAAATTCGCTGATGGATACGGGTTGCGATGAAGATCCGGTCTCGAACTGTCCAAGAAGCCCACTACTTGTGAGCAAGCCGGTCGCAGATGGAGGACTAACCTGCTGAGCGGTGGTCACTGGTGCGCCAACGGGTTCGGGCGAGACGACTTGACCAAGTATCGGTTCTGCAGTAGATCCACTACCACTCGCGTCAAGAGTCGTGCTCTCCTGCGGGAATTCTACTGCGAGGGGCTCGCTAACGACTGGGAGAGCGGATGATTGCGGCTCGAAAATGTCGACCGAGTAGGACGTAGTGACTAGCGGCTCCAAGCTGGACAGGCTTGTCTCAGGTTCCAGGTCCAAGGACTGTGTTGGCATCGTCTGCGAGGGACCATCCAAGCTGGTTGTGATCTCGCTCAGTATCGGACTGTCGGGTGTCTGGGATATGCTGGGAACGCTCGGATTTGATGTCAAAGGCGGCTCCGTAGAATCGCTAGAAGACCAATCCAGAGTTCTCGTGGAAGTCTCCGAAGTATCGACAACAACATCACTGTACTGGCTAGTGACGGCCGAAGTGGTGATTTGAACCATGTCTACCGGACTCTGAGAAGGTAACGCCAGATGTTCCTGAGTCGGAAGCACGGGACCTGGAAAACTTATACTCGGTGCAGGCGTCGTGTATGAGGATCTCGGTAGATCAGCCGCTTGCGTGGACTGCGTCGCGAGATTTGGCAGGGTTGGCTCGATAGCAGGCATCTCTGTGGTGGGGCTTACAAGTATGGAGAAACTACCAGGCGGAGATGAAAATGCAGCTGCCTGTTCTGAATACCCAGTGGATATGTCATCGGGAAGCACGAAAGACTGTGCTGTTGGCGCTTGTGGTAGGTTGTCCGACGTGATGGTGATGAAGAGGCCACTCAACATTGTGTCGGAGGTAGCAGAGGACGACTGAGAATCGAGAGTGGTAGTCGGCTGTAGAGGGAGACTGCTCAAATCCACCGTCAGACTCGACAGAGACAACTGAGCATCACTACGCGCTGGAGTCGAAACAACACCCACGCGTGTCCCAGGAGTGGAAACCAGATCTCCATCATCATGTGAAGTGTGTGAAGTCGTTGACATGAGGCTTGGGTGATGCGAGCTCAGTCCAGATGTAGTCGATGATGCTATGATCTGGGAAGAGTCGGTTCCCCGGTCGGTGCTACTCTGAGTGGAAGCTGGTAGGACGGCAGTACTGCTCTCGGGGGTTCGTATAGCGGTGGAACCGGTGCTTGGGTTCGAGACGCCAGCAAGGGTTACCAATCCAGTCAAAGACGCGCTACTGGATGTCTGTGCCGTTGAAATGGGGGGCGTCTCTTGCGAAGTAGTCATTCCACTGGACAATGACACTCCCTTGGAGAGCATCGAAGACGTTGTCTGCGGTGAAATCCCGTCGGAACGTGAAACTTGAATCGAGGCCGCTGCATTCTGCGAGATCTTGATGGCAGCACCAGCGGTGCTATGACCGCTCGAAGGGTTGCTGCGGCCGGTCGATGTGGAAGATTGAACTTGCTGCGGTATGGAGACGCCAATGGTCGAAGACGGAAGAAGAATGTCGTTGTTCTTCTTAGCACTCTTTGAGGGTGAGCGCGAAATGGTCGCGGGCGACAGCGAACCTGACGAAGTGGCACCTTTAGTCGTAGATTTTGCCTCCACGCTCGACGATCTGGCCCCTGTCGTAGGTGCCTTTCTCGATGATGAGCTTGTCAGGGAGTCACCAGTGCTCTTCTTAGACGCTGGCTGAGCTTGCGGCCGGCTAGAGGCTTTGGAAGACGCGGTAGCTGAAGATACTTTTCTCGTTGTGGTCAAGACGACCTTTTGCTTCTTGCCGGGCGTAGATATGGCCGTCCTTGTTGAAGACCGCTTTTTAGACTTTGGCTTCTTCGATTTTCGATTAGGTTTCTTCTTGGACTTCAACTTTGACTTCGTCTTCGTTGCAATCTTGCTAGCTTTCCCCTTAACGCTTGTCGCTTTTCGAGTCTTTGATTTAGTAGGGTTGGACTTATGGGTCGATTTGGCCTTGTTGACTGAGTCAGTGGGGTCACGTGCTTGACTCTTGCGAGCCGCAGCTGGGGTCAGCTGCAGTGCAGGCCTGGTGGATTTCGACTTCGTTCCAGCCCTCCCTGGGCTAGCGGTACTGGTCTGGAAGGCCGGTGTTTCCTCGGAGACAGGTGAAGCTGCATACTCAACCGGGTCGGTAGTGATTGGTCTATGCTGGTTGGCAATACTCGTCCGTCCTCGCGCTACGGGAGAAAGCTGCAAGGCAGGGCGCTTCTGAGTGCCAGCTTGCCTCCGCTCCAAGTCTGCACCCTGCTCCCGCGCGGGATGATTGGTATTGAAAGATGCAGGGTCAGAGGACCCGAAAAGCCAGTCCCATGTAGAAGTGCCCTTGTTCACCTGACGATTGACTTCAGGAACTTCATCAGTCACGACGCTCCTTTTACCAGGTGATTCACTTTTGTGTGTAGCCGTCCAGCGGTGTTGTGGGAGGAATCGTATTCCACGTAATTTGTCAGCGAGGCTGCTGAGATAAGATCCATCCTGATCAAGTGGGTTATGTCCTCTAGTAGTATCGTTATCCTCAGCATCAAGCTGGTGGGCACTCGCCTCTGTCGAGTCGTACGGCGTCGAGCCTGTCGCACCGGAGCCTAATTTGGAGTCTTGAGGATAGGCGGTTGTGCTTGCTACAAGTAGCACCAGCGGGGCTAGGTAGAGTTGAAGTCGCATTGAGGCAAATCACTGCTGCACGAAGCCCCTGGTAGTATTAAAGCATCACGGTCAATATCCTAGCGAATTAGATAGCGAGACGCCTCCAGAGACGAGATCCAGTTTGGACAGGTGCGTAAGGAGAGGTATCATACCTCTAATCTGACTTACGGAGCACTGTGGCGTCTTACCTGAGGAGCCTCATGGCTCGTATGGGCCGGCTGGTTCCCTTGCCAGCCATTCTGGGACAAATCGACTGCGATTGAGAGATAGGCGAAAAACCGTTTTGTGTTCGACAGGTGTCCAGGTTCTTGCGGCGTCTTGTCATGGTTGTTTGCGGGATGTTCGATGCCACTTTGAGGTAGATAGGTACAACCGTACGGCACGGTCCAGCACCGTTGCGTGCCAATCTGAACCGTTGACTAAGGGCGAGGAGATTGATCCGAGGGACATGGGTGGTCTTTCCAAGTATGGACAGTCATTCTGGTAGTTATAGTGGGTTGACAGGACTGTACAGGTGTACGCATTTCGCCTGAAATTATCCAGCTGGCTGGAAATGTCTTCTAGATCACGGATGGCCAACCTTGAGCGATGATGGTTCGGATCAAGGGGATCTAGAGTCAAGATCAAATAAAGTAGTTCCGACGTTACGCCGTTGAGCCTAGATTGTCTCCAAGAGCAATGTAGTCGATATTCTGCCTACCAGGATGTGGGGGGCCCCGATGGAAAATCTGCACTGCAGCCGACATGCTCTATTTCCTGGTAGTATTCGTATAGGAACCTCACCATCCTAGTGACAAGCTTGTCAGGGACTTTTCCTAAAGTGAGATCAATGTGCACTTTCATCAAATGCTTTACTGCGGCACATGATGAACGATAAGCCGTCCGAAGACTCTCGAGACTTGTGGAGAATTGAAAGTATGATCTGTCGTTGTCCAGAACGTGCCTCGGAGGGTCAGGGGTGGGTTTAATCAGTTGTGGCACTGCATCAGCTGTGGTAGTTTTTAACCCAAGTAGAACTACCAGCAACAGCGATCAGCATCTAAAACTTCATAGAGGTGTAGAACAATACCTAATAGATAAGATGTAGCTTTTGAACATTACCTGTAGCCTCTATGCGGTGAATTGTAGCTGTTCGAAATTCATCATTAAACAGAAGCTCCAGATTCAGGCAGTTCTGCGGTGCCATGACCTTTCGAGCCCACCCTTGGGCGAGCCCCTAGGGCTCCTGTCAAGACGTTGCCATCGTTATAAGATGGCATGAGATCCGCGTATTGATGCTCGCCAGACCGCAGTCACGAGTCCAAGAGTGCGATCATAGACATGATTTGGTCGAGGCTGGGCTACTTAGTCGTGCCTGGACCGTCCATTCATCGAAAACAACGCCCTTTCACTGCAGTCGAGTGACGAGAATCGTAGCGAGATGAACATCGAGTCACCGAGGACATAGAATGTCGCTAGCGTAGGTAAGGTGTAATAATCAGCGTGTACTGAGGGGCACGGTGCGGTGTGAAATGCCCGAGGAAACCAAGCCGGCGGAATTGCTCAGAATAGGCGAGAGACGGGATCGCCCGGGCCCCTCCGTGCCCTGCGTCCCAGATTCCGGGGCTGCAGACCTGCAGCAAATCATCAGCGGCGCTGGGAAAAAGGCTTGGGATGGTGATCATGGCTTCATCAGCTGACTCGACGTCGGTGCATGTGTGAGGCCACTGTGACTTAACGTTCGCGGTGGGGATCTGGCCATGGTCAGGAACTGGCCACTTTAGGGTTAACCCTAATTTTGGCCAATCGGAGGGTCTGATTCTACACCGACGCTAAGCTCGATTAGTGCTCTAGAATTGCTACCTTCTTCTTTATTTTACTCTACCTAAACACTACCTTTACTAATGGTCTAATCTAAGTTAATTAAATGTGAAAAGTAGCTATAAGCTACTATAAGTGAATATTAATAAGCAAAAGGCAAGATATCTAAGAAAGAGCTCTCCTAGCGTTTTCCTCTTGTTACTAGATAAACTCTTCGTTAGCGAATTAAGAGTATATACAAATTATATATATTAGTACATTCTTACTAATAACGACTTACTACTACTTAAGAAAGCGCCTTAGTCGATTTTATTCGCTTCCTTACATACGACAGCTATAATCTAAACAATTACTAACTTAATCTATATACTAGATATCTCTTAGGTACTATAGTAAATTAACTAAATTATATATAACTAGCGCCTATCGGTTAGTGCTAGTATTGCCGCTTTAAAGCATATCATCTAGAGATTAATCTCTAGAGAAGGCTAGCTATAGATAGCAATCGGTTAGAAGAGCTTAGAGATACTATAATAATAGAGATATAGTTTAACTTTATATCTTATACCTTTAAGGTTTATAATATTAAGCTATAGAACGTCTATAATATAGATAAGATTAGTTATATACTCGGTCAATTGCTTCACAAGTAGGTCTAGATAAGGAGCGAGGATAAGCGCTAGGCTTTTCATCGGTAAAGTAGTAACTATAAGTAGGTAACTACTATTAAGACTCTTAGTATAGTTAGCCGAGTTATACTACTAGTCTTTATTATAAAAGGCTAGACGATTTAAGATAGCTAGTTTAACGACTTAGTGCTTCTCCTAGAGAATTTAATATACACTAATACTACTATTAAGACTTCTTCGACTAGCTAGACTAATAACAAGGTTACTCTAAAGTAGTTAAAAGAGCACTTTAATTCTTATACTTAGCTATTAGATAACGCTAGAGCAAAGGTAAAAGACCTCGATTAACACTAGCGGTTGCTTCTATATAATAGCTATTACTTATATCTTATACTAGAGTTTGTAAAAGAGACCTTTCGTAATTAAATTACTTTACTAAAGTTGCTAGCTTATACCTTACACTTCCTCTAGCCTCTTGATGTCGCTATCTTCGCTAATCTAAAGCGCCTTTATAGAGAGGAGATACGCTAGATTATTTACAAGAGCGTTATCTAGATAAGTAAGTACTACTTTATTAAGACTTATATTAATAGTTACGATAAAGCCTTCGGTAGTAACTATTAGATAAGAGCCTTTAAAGTTACTAGTATCTAGCTAGTAGATATAGCACTAGTTCTCTATCGAATTTAGCGCTATCTATCTCCTTAATTCGCCTCTTAATTTACCTCCTAATTGACCTCTTAGTCTACCTCTTAACCTCTAGAATTAGAGACTAATTTAGCTTCTTAATTAAGTACTTAATCTCTTCCAAATTTGACTATAAATTTGTAGTTAAACTTTGTAGAGACTTTAACCTTCTTCTCTATAGCCTCTATATCTCTTCTAGCTACCTCTTTATAGCGCTCTAACCCCTTGTTAAGTAATAGTATACTAATTAAGTTAGCCTAGCACTTTAATAAGAGGCTTAAAGGCCTTCTCGATAATTAGTAGTATACTAAATGTAGTTTAGCTAGCTATTAGTAAGCTTCTTAATTCTTATTTAAGACAGCAAAAGCAATAGAGGAGAAGGCTAATATTACTAGAGAGGAGATAAAGTTACTAAAGAGGAAACTCTTAGCTATCGATAAGTGTACTAAGAAGGAGAATAAACACAAGCGTAATAGCGCTAGTAGTTATCTATCTAGTAGCGCTCTAATAAGCTATAAGAAGGTACTTAAATAGAGAGATACTAATAAGAAGGTAGAGGAGACTAACTGCCTTAAAGTAATTACTTACAAGTATAGAGTTAACCTTAGTAAGTAAGTTCAAGTCTTAAAGAAGTCTTTAAAGTACCTTTTAGCTAAGCATCTAGAGCGCCTCTACCTCTCTAAGCTTAAAGAGGAACACGAGTAATCTAAGCTAGATTATAACGCTACTAAAAAGAAACACTTAGAGTTATAATAATACTATAAAAGTGTTAAAAGTAGCAAGAGTAAGAGACCTCTTATACTTAAGTATAATAGCTTAGAGATTAACGAGGCTAATACTACTATATAGCTTAATAAGCTACTACTAGAGTTGCTACTAGAACTGCCGCCGGAGGTAAAGAAGGAGGTAGAGAAGGAGAGCTAAGCTATTAATAATATCTTCTATAATAGCTAGTTTTAGTAAATTGTTATAAATCTAGTTTAAGAAGTTAGTAATAGCTAGAGCACTTAGCACACGGTGCTATGTGACTAAAGGACATAAGGAAGCAATTTTGCACTATATAATAGGTTATTTAGCGCTTTCTGAGGTCTTAATTACAAGCTAAAAACACTAACTCTAAGCCTTAGCCTTAAAAGCCTCTATACTATCGACATGAACTGATGAAGAAGTACAAGTTTAAAAGCTTAAAGGTACGCCAAGAAATACGTCAGTCACCAAAAATGGCAGGTCGGTGTATCTCCGGCGATATCTCACCGCTTTCCGAAAGCTGAGGGTGGCCAGTTCCTGACCATGGCCAGATCCCCACCGCGAACGTTAATCCTTATTCTTTTTCCTGGCCTTGTTTCTTGGTGCCTTTGAGCTCATATCCGCCAGTCCGGTATACAGCACAAAAGACTGGCGAGAGAAAGCTCAAACACATCTCCTCACCTTGATTAATTACGGGATCGTCAAAGAGGTTTCGTTTGTTTACAGCGTTTCCTTCCAACTCCGGTCGAGCATCACTCCGCCCGCCGTCTACCACAACACGTGCACAGCGCTCGCTGCACAGCACCACCGTCCGTTTGGCCCGTTGCCATTTCTTTATTTGCTTACTTTGCGTTTATCCCCCGCCGACAGTTGTTGATAATCGCAAACCATCTGCGCACAGGTCCAACTTCATCTAGTCGCAGATCCTCGGAGTATGAAATTGGACACCAGGCGAAGAGCAAGGACAGCCGACCCTGAAACGTACCGCATTCACTGCCACAGCTCTGCCTCAAGCTGAACGCCTCCAACGCACAGAGCCTGTGCTGCCGTGAGCAGTCAAAAGCAACTCTAGGCGTTGTTGCGTCTGATCACCCTCACCCCACGGTCCCCACGTCTTATCGATGTCGAAGACGGTGGCAGCACTTGCTTCAGCGGCGACCACCGCGACTGCTGTAGGCGCCCCTCACCACCCCGTGTCTACGTCGCTGGAGGCAAAGGTGGTGGTGCTCGGCTCTCAAAATGTCGGCAAGACTTCGCTAGTGCATCGCTATGTTCACTCGTCCTTCCTACCAGCCAATATGACTCCCAGCACGGTCGGAGCGTCCTTCCTCACCACGCGGGTACATGACCCAGAAACCGACTCGACGATCCGCTTGCAAATATGGGATACTGCCGGACAAGAACGATTTCGATCGATATCAAAGCTCTACTACCGCGGAGCGCATGCTGCAGTACTTTGCTACGACATCACATCACGGAAGTCCTTTGAAGAGATGGGAGTCTGGTTGCGAGAATTGAAAGAGAAAGGGAGTGCATTGAATACATCGGAAGACCAAACAATTTTACACATTGTTGGAACAAAGTCGGATATTGTCGCGGAAGATCCTTCGAAGCGAGAGGTCCCATTTGAGCGCTGTATAGACTTTGTCGCACAAGAGCTATACCCAGAGTCTTCGCTACCTGTAATCCAGACTTCCCAGAACTCGTCAAATGGCAGGCCGGGGTCAGCTCACATGAAACCGGCATCGCCTCCAGTGGTCAACAACTTGCAGACAACAGCGACATTGTCGCCGAACAGCAATCGCTCGTCGGTCCTTTGGGGGGCTCCTGATCAAGTTTGGGATTGCTGCCACGAAATCAGTGCAAAGGATGGAGAAGGCATTGAAGAGGTCTTCCGGGTAATTACAAGAAAGCTGATCGAGCAACATCACAATAACCTGGAGAAACAACGCGCGCTGGACGCGAGTATGGGCCGAACTCCAGGCATGACCTCTATCTATGGTCTTGCATCAAGCCGTGGTCCTGGTGGTGGAGCCGACTACTTCGATTACAGACATGGCAATTCTCAGAACAATGCGTTCCTAAGCCCGAATGGTGCCACACAAGGCGGTAGCTTCAGGCTCGGACACGGAGACAAACGACGAAGCTGGCTAGGCCTGGGTCCCGCCAGTATGACTACGACTCCCGGTTTCGCGGGGCTCAGCGTGGAGGAAGAAGAGAGGTTGAAAATGCTCGAGAATCGGCGGGGCCGCTGCTGTTGACATTTCCCACATCCCGGACTGCATTTACACGGCGTCACCTCCCAAGTCTCCTTATACCCGGCGTTGCATCTGTTCGGGCTTGTCAGACGACTATCGATGACCAGCTCTCACGCGACCATCTCTTCACGGCTGATTTCGACCGCTCATGCTCACGACACCACGTCTACATACCCCTAACGCACAGCGACAGCATATTTGATGTAAAGAAATGCTTCTGGATCGACTCGTACATACTG
Organism: Elsinoe arachidis; assembly: GCA_013372555.1. Taxonomy (NCBI): domain Eukaryota; kingdom Fungi; phylum Ascomycota; class Dothideomycetes; order Myriangiales; family Elsinoaceae; genus Elsinoe; species Elsinoe arachidis. The sequence continues at coordinate 3,587,133 of JAAPAX010000001.1, forward strand.
CTTATGCTGGATTTATGGCGCATAGTATTCCTGGTCGATTGTGATACCACTACTGTTCGCCTCACTCTTGCTTCATGTACACTTAGATACACTTCCTTGTACTTAGCTTACACCTAGACTCTTGCAATGCATCTCACGATGCGCCTTACGCTCAGAACAAATTAAATGGTACACGTGAGAAAGCCGACAGTAGCTATATTACATACTACCAGGCACAGTCCCTGTGATTTGTGTATCTAGCTTGACCTTCGAATAGCTGGTAGTACTATCTGCTATACTACCAGATATTAGAAGCATCTCTAGCGGTATAGTAGGAGATATGCCCTTGTCAAGTTCTGGTAATTCTGGTGGTGTGTACCGCTTAATTTGTCCCGAATGTGGCCTCTGTTGATAACCTTGCTCTCAGCAAAGCTAGGAACCCATGTTCCTTGCATAAGTGGGACAAATATGTACAGCGGGCGTCAAATGCTCACCCTGACGTTTGAAAAATAGACAGACTACCAGAATAGGCAAACTCTAAACATGAACAGTCCGGAGACGCTTGGTCAGACCGTCATTGATGCAAGAGACCCACCTGGCATCCCACTTTCCACCTGCGGGATGACTTGCTTGACTCGCGCGCGCTATAGGCCACGCCGTCAGGAGACCCTCCACAAAAATTTGCAAGCGAGTCGTTCTTGTGTGCAAGTCTGCAAGATAGAACCTACCAGGGTCTTGATTGAGGTGGTGCTGAAAGAATAGCGCGGACATTTCCGACAAACTAATGCATGAAAGAATTGCTCCCAGTCCAGAAGTGGGAAGCCCAGCCGAACCTTGGAACTGGGTTTTCCTCATGAGAAAGACACTCGATCAGCCACTGAACATCACAGAACCAAGGGAAGAAGCAGGGAAGCAGAACAGCTCTCGCTTGTTTGTTCCAAGTCATGCTGTGAGATCTGATGGTCACGGGCGAGACACTGGACGGTTGCTGGGCGAGGATCAGATACGGTTCTGGCGGACTTTGGCCTGCATCCTCGATCTCCAGTCCTTCTTATGTGACGCCAATCGGTACGTGGGCCACACATCTTCTCCTTCAGATCGCGCTTCTGCCCGCAATGATTTCCATCCGCCTTGCTCATCGGGTTCACTCTTCGGACGTGGGCGCCGTTTCAGCAGCCAATCGAAGCCATCAATCGACTGCCTGCGGTCCTTGTCTCGCTGCAAACACGCGATCACCAGCGCATTTCGCAAAAGGCTGACACGATACGGCTCATCCCAGTTGAGTTATTGTCTGTTTCTGCTCGGGTTCGGCAACCTTGTTCACCGTTGCTCTGATCAGTCACGACATATGTATAGCAATACTTGAAGTGTGCATCCAGGCTGGTCGAATTGCAAGTCGGCTGCTCAACAGCTTCACAAGCGCGCGGCGGTAGAACCTACCACCACGGGTCCAGACCAGAAAGACGGATCCAGCTCCGCAAATCCAGAAACAAATTGCCCATTCGCCGGGCTGTCAAGTAACCATTGCAGGGTCCTTAACTCGGGCTTTCAAAAAGCGTGGCGGCACACTTGCGACGGGGCCTTCCAGTTTCCACACCACCCTAGCGTAGACGTCATCATCTGAACTGTACGCATCACTCCACCAGCAAAACTTCTCTACAACACCGTTTGCCGAATAGCCCTGCAGAGACAATTTCACTCATTTAACAACTCTGTCGCATCATATTATCACTGTATGGAGCGTCATTACCGCCCTCGACGACACCAATAGATGAACTCGGTCCAAGCAACGCAATCACCTTCGTCTGACTCTGGAGGCCATCAGTCTAGCCTGGCGCACGCGCAAGCGCAGGCTCCGGCCGGCTTGATGCAACAAGACTTTCAATCCCACCCTGAGCGGTCGCAGGCGTCTGGTTTAAAGGCACACGAGCAGGCTCGCGCACTGGTACGACTCATACAATGTCCGAAATGCTCGAAACCATTCAGCACGCCCGTCACACTACCATGTGGTCGCTCGGTCTGTCGATCTTGTCTACCCGAATCTCATGAGCGAGAAAGAATAACATGGCCGGACTTGCCGGATCGGAGGCGGGCTGTCAAATGTCCATTCACGACATGTGGGGAGGAACATACTGTTGCGGACTGCTGTCTCGATGTGGTTCTGACAAAGGTCATGGATTCGGTGGCAGAAGTGGTAGCGAAACAAAACTCTCTTTCGGACATGCAGAACATCACGGAACATCTATCTTCGGATATCATGCAATACCACTCGTCGCAAGGTGAACCTGGGGTCGCTATCAGATCACATGGAAGGTTGGTCGCTACATATAACGCTGCGGCTTCTGGACAGCTTCTGTATGATGCGGACATCTCTTACGAGTCTCTGACTGGCAGCACCGATGAAGACAAGATGGCGGACGACCTTGTACTCGCGCACCTTCTTGACACATGTCACCGGGAACTCGACTGTCAAGTTTGCTACAACCTGATGTTGGACCCGGTCACGACCTCATGCGGCCACACTTTATGTCGCAAATGTCTTGTGCGATCTCTCGATCACTCTTTACATTGTCCTGTCTGTCGAAGGATCGTTCTGATCCCGCCTTCGCTTCAATCTCATCCATCGAACAAGACACTCGGTGATCTCCTGGAAGGCTTGGTGCCAGACCTCGTAGCGGCTCGACGGGAGGCTATGACCAGTGAAGAGACATCAGCTATGGGCGAATTCGACACGCCACTCTTCGTCGTCACAATTGGATTTCCTGGGTGTCCCACATTTCTTCGCGTTTTCGAGCCTCGCTACAGATTGATGCTCAGGCGAGCACTTGAAGGCAACCGGACCTTTGGTATCGTCATGTACAACCAAGTCAATACACCTCAGGGCGAATTAGGGCGTTCACACTTCATGCAGTACGGAACACTGCTTCGGATAGAAAATGCACAATTGATGCCGGATGGTACCAGCATAATAGAGACACGCGGTGTGTCACGGTTTAAGATTCTTGCGGCTGGGACCTTGGACGGGTACTCAGTCGGCAGGGTAGAGAGGGTGGAAGACGTGCCACTGTCGGAAGAGGAGGCTATCGAGACGCAAGAGACCTCGCTGCCACCTGCTGCAGAGAACGATGTCGAAGGTCTGATCACTCGCATGTCGACCCAGCAATTACTGGATCTTGGGCATGACTTTATCCGACGGATGCAGGCGCGGAGCGCACCCTGGCTGCATGAAGGCATCTTACAAGCATACGGCGGACCTCCGGACGACGCTTCGGTCTTTCCGTATTGGTTCGCAAGCATACTCCCGATCAACGACGTTGCCAAATACCAAATGCTGCAGACAAACAGCGTGCGACAACGGCTGAAGATTACAGCGCGATGGATCAAATTGATGGAATCGCAAAGATGGTAAGCATTCAATCCTCCCAGATACACTCGTCCCGACCAACAAAGAAGCAGAACGGGCTTCACCACATGATCCCTGCGTTTCCACCTGCACGCACGGTGATTCCTAACAGCGACTCCACACGCACCGCTCCGTCTTCAACAGCCGAAGCTGACTGCTCCCTCTCAGGTACCACTCCAACACGTGCACCGTCTTATGACTCCTCGTCCGACGCATCCTGCCTGTCCTTCTCCTCATCATCGCCGTCGCCAACGGCTACCACGGTCGACCACCAGTAGCGTTCTTCCACAGCCTCCGCGACCTCTTGCGCAACTAGACCCGACGACTTGCATTTTCAGCGTGCCTTTCACATTACATTCCGCCACGACATCAAGCGACTTCTTCACAGTCTACACCCAATATACCCCAGCTTCACTATCCATATACCACCCCATTTTATTTCGCATCGTCGAGCCCCGTCATGCCATGTCCATACCCGCGCCTCTCTCACGACAACTTCTTCTTGTTCGCCTGCTCAGATCGAGTTCGGGGCGGTTTTCCCCAAACCTGTAATTAGATGCATCGAGCGGGAGGAGTATATAGCCTATCGAATGAGATGGGTCTCGAGGCTATCAGGCTTCAATTGATGAATGAATGGATGCTTAGATTGCTCACTCGAATGCTCATGGGATATCTATGTGAATGCTTCGTTGTTCATCCTCCGCGTCAACAGCCCCAAAATCGTCTACAATGCCACCGATCTGCCTACCCTGCTTCCTACACATTGAGATCCCAGCCTACGCCTCTTCACCATCTCCCTCCGCTAGCCCCGCATCTATCCCCATCCACAATTCGCACAATTTCCCCTTCCACCTTCCCTCTCCACCCTACTTCTCCCCTCCCCCACCCCCGGCCACCACCTGAATCACCAAAAATATCCCAATCGCCCACCAATACTTCTGCAAAAACGTCTTCTCCGGCTCCTGCCCCTCCACCCTCCCATCCCTGTTCACCACCACAGGCTTATTCAACACCGGCCCAGGCCCAGGCTGAATCTGCTCCACCGCCACCTTGATACCCCCCTCCACCGGCTTTGGGTTGCGTTTCCGTCGCGCCTCCACCATTGGGTCGTCGCTGGGCGGCGGCACCGCGGGGACGGACGAGAAGGCGAGGTGGTACGGTGTGCCGGAGCGGTCGACGAGGAGGGTGAGGGTTCTGTCGCGGTAGGAGGAGAAGGCGGAGGGGGGGAGGAGGATGGAGGTGTAGGCTTGGGATTTGGAGGAAGGGGAGAGGGCGAGGAGGTCGGGGCGGTGGAAGCCGAGGGTGAGGAGGGGGTGGGTGGGGATGGAGGGGGAGTGGGATCTGAGGAGCGTTGCGGTGAGGGAGGATGGGTCGTAGTGGATGTCGATGTAGGGTGTTGTGGTGGTTGTGTCGGGGGTGGAGAGGGAGATGGTGAGGGTTTGTGGGGAGAGGGTGGCGGTTAGGGCGGGGAGGGGGGAGGAGAGGAGGAGTGTGAGGGTTGTGAGGAGGTGCATGGTTGTGGTTGTTGTGCTGGTTTAAGGCGCGATGAGGGTGAAGCTGGGTTGAATGGATGGGATAGCTTTGACGGCCGGGGTTCAGCCGGGGAGGTGATGGAGCCGCAGCGTGGGAGAGATGGACCCTGAGATGAGAAGGCCCCCACGCTTCGGAATTGGTGCGGAAGGACCGACGAGATCGACGTCATTTTTTACTCGACGAGGGGCAGATCAGCTAGAGAGCCGCGTCGAAAACAGAGGCAAAAGCCAGAGCCACGCTCGGGACAAATTAAATGGTACACGTAAGAAAGCCGACGGTAGTTGTATGACATACTACCAGACGCTCTCTGTAGGAATTCATGTATCTGGCTTAATAGTCATGTAGCTGGTAGTACTAGATATCATACTACCAGGTATGAAAGCATTACTAGGTACATAGAAGGAGATATGCCACTGTCAAGTTCTGGTAGTTTGGGAGGTGTGTACCGCTTAATTTGTCCCGAGCGTGGAGCTTCAATTTAGAGCTGGAAGGGTCAGTTTTTTGGTGCCTGGATTGGGGATAGAGGGGTCACGGCGATGGAGGGGCAGCTTCATCCCAAGGTCGTGGCTGAAGCTCTCAATCGGTTCCCCGTATGTTTGCCCGCAGTGAAGCATCCCTGGTGCAGTCTGCATTTCGTTGAATGTTCTACTCTCAATGCTCCTGCTGTGATCACTGCCTTGCCCCACAGCGGTGCGAGCCCGACCAAAGCAAAAAATCCAGAGCTCGAAGATCTGCAACGTCACAGGTGAGAGGCGGTGGGAGCAGCGGAAAATTATCTGGTTGAGCTGCTTCCCAGGTCTGTTTCTACACAATTCGATCTGATCTCCTCCTCCTCACATTGTAGCTACTTGCCCCTCCTCATTCCAACACCCAAGACTTGTTCGTCACAAGCCACGCACCACAGCTAGTAATCCCCCCTCTCGTGCCTTGCATCCTACGGCACAGACGCCGCTTGATTCGCAGCAAGGGACCACCAGATTTAAGAGAGCAAAGTCGCCCGCCATGGCACCTTCAATGCCAATTCGTCAGCCGTACAGGCAAGCCAGCAGACAGCAATCGAGGCAAATGTCTGTCGATCCTCACAATGAGCTCCGAGTGCACCAGGAGCACTACATTGGTATCGATGTGGGGACGGGAAGTGCGAGAGCATGCATCATGAACGACAAAGGAGACATTGTTGGGCTTGCCAGTGAGAACATTGGTCTGTGGCAGCCAAAGCCGGGATACTACGTGAGCACGCCATGGACTCGAGAGACGGGATGAGATACTGACCCGACCAGGAACAATCCACCACCGACATTTGGCGATGCATCTGTAACTCTGTCCAGCGAGCTATGCAACAGCACAACATTGACGGATCCACCATTCGTGGCATTGGCTTCGACGCAACTTGTTCATTGGCCGTCTTCTCTCACGACACTGACGAGCCAGTCCCGGTCACAGGACCAAAGTTCGACAACGCGGACGGCAACGACAGGAACGTGATTCTATGGCTGGACCACAGACCTGAGAAGGAGACTGAGAAGATTAATGCCACAAACCACAACCTCCTTCGCTATGTTGGTGGACAGATGAGCATAGAGATGGAGATTCCAAAGGTCCTCTGGTTGAAGAACAATATGCCCAAGGAGCTCTTCGAGCGTTGCAAGTTTTACGATCTCGGAGATGCTCTTACACACATCGCAACCGGTAATGAGACGAGGAGTTTGTGCTCGGTCGTCTGCAAGCAGGGCTATGTACCTGTTGGTGTAGATGGCAGCGTCAAGGGATGGCAGGAGGACTTCCTTAAGGAGATCGGTCTCGAAGACCTGGTCAAAGATGACTTCCTGCGCATGGGCGGCGTCGACGGGGTGGTACTCCTCCTTATCGATGTCTGCATGAAGAGCATTATACTGACACTTGACAGAACGGCAAATACGCATCAGCAGGAGAGCGCATCGGCACCCTTTGCGAGCGTGCAGCAGCCGACATGGGCCTTCCTCCCGGAATTGCTATCGGCTCCGGTGTGATTGACGCATATGCTGGCTGGATCGGCACAGTCGGTGCAAAGGTTCGTCTAGGCGAAGATGAGCTCGACCCATCAGTCCCGAAGAACGATGTCTCTCAAGCCTTTACCCGTCTTGCAGCGGTCGCAGGTACATCCACCTGCCACATCGCCATGTCCGAGAAGCCAGTCTTCGTGAACGGCGTGTGGGGTCCGTACCGCGACGTGCTCATCCCAGACTACTGGCTCGCAGAAGGCGGTCAATCAGCCACTGGCGAACTCCTCAAGTTCATGCTTGAGACCCATCCTGCATTCCAAGAAGCCATGTCCGTGGCCGAGACCTTCAACGCCAACATCTACGACTACCTCAATGAGCACCTCCGCGAGCTGCAAGAGAAGCAAGATGCCCCCTCCGTCTCCTACCTCGGCCGCCACTTCTTCTTCTACGGCGACCTCTTCGGCAACCGCTCCCCCATCGCCGACAGCAACATGCGCGGCAGCATCATCGGCCTGTCCTCAGACAAGAGCATCGACGCCCTCGCCCTACAATACTACGCCACCATGGAATTCATCGCCCTGCAAACCCGCCAGATCATCGAGCGCATGAACCAATCCGGCCACGTGATCAGCAGCATCTTCATGTCCGGCTCGCAATGCCAGAACGACATTCTCATGTACCTCATCGCGACGGTGTGCGACATGCCCGTGCTGATCCCACGATACGTCCACGCTGCGGTGGTGCACGGAGCAGCCATGTTGGGTGCCAAGGCAGCGAGCGATGATGGTAAGGGAGGGGAGCCGTTGTGGAATATCATGGATCGGATGAGTAAGCCGGGTAAGATCACGAAGCCTGGTAAGGATACACATGAGAAGAAGTTGTTGGAGGAGAAGTACAAGGTTTTCTTGGAGATGTGTGATGAGCAGATTGCGAGGAGGAAGAGGGTGGATAGTGCGGTGGAGGGGTGGAAGAGGTAGAGAAGTCCTTGCTGCATAGACTCAGTAACGTACCCGGTGGGGTAGAGGATGAATCAGCATGGCATAGCACAAAGTAGATACAGCACACAGTCTGTGCTTGAAGGATGAACACGATCACTCATGCCCCATCCCTCCACAGCTCATATGACTGTTAGAGAATATTCGCATTCAGTATGGTATCATAAATCATCACCTCCCCCTCTCCCTTTCCCTCCTCCATTTCATCTAACTCTCACTCACCCACAAATCCACCTTCCCCAACTCCCCCCTATCCCCGACCCCCATCCCTACGCCTCCTACCCCTGTCCCTCCCCCTCCCTCCCCTACCTGCATCTCCCTCACTATCCCCTCCCACTCCCCCCTCGCCACCCTCCTCACCATCTCGATACACATCTCCCAATCCTCCCCATCCCCAATCGTGACAAAATCTCCCTCTTCATCCCTCATCTTGACTTTACACTCGCCCTTGACCCCCAGCTTGGCGCGCACCAGCTCAAGTAGCGCAGAGACGTGGATCTCCGGGGAAATCATCAGGTAGCGCGTGTCGTTTGGGGCGTGGAGTTTGACGCGGATGCGCTTGACCGTGGGAGGAGGGAGGAGGTCGGATACTACCTCTTCCCTTGCGGAGCGGTCGTGGGGGTGGGTGTGGCGCGTGCGGGAGCGGCTTCCGGTGCGGAGGCGGTGGAGGCTGGTGTCCCGGGCCCGGGCGTGGTTGGGGGCTGGGGAGCGGCCTGTGCGGCTTGGGTTGCGGCGGGGGAGGGGCGGGGTTTTGGGCGCCATGGAAGCGGCGGCGAGGGCGGGGGCCGTGAGGTTGGTGGTGTGCGTGACGAGCTCGAAGCCGGAGATGATGCCGCTGGAGATGTCGCTTGTGGGGGTGTCGGATGAGGATGGGGAGGAGGATGCGTCGGAGATGGGACGGGCGGAGAGTGAGGTGGATGCGTCGCTGGCGGAGATCGGGGTTGTGTCGGTGCTGAAGGTGAAGGGGGCTGGGGTGGGGGGTTCGGAGGCTTCGGTTATGCTGGGGACGCGGTTGGGCGGGGAGAGCTCGGTCCAGGAGCCGGAGTGCGTGTGGGCGGTGATGGTGGAGGAGGAGTGGGAGCGGCGGTGGGAGAAGGAGAGAGGGGCGAGTTGGACGGGGGAGGTGGGCGAGGGTGTGTTGGTTTGGCGGGAGGGTTCAAGAAGGGAGAGGCGTTCCCGAGATCGGATGGCGATATTGGGGTCGTGCATGCGGGAGTTGAATGATGTATCGATATGGGCTGGGGCTGGACGGCGGGTTGTAGGGCGCTCGGATGCTGACCGGGTATTAATTCTGGGTCGAGTGGGTTTGGAGAAGTTGGGAGAGGTGGATTGTGCTGCTTGGTGCTCGTATGGAGGTGCTTCGAAAGCGGCAGGTCCAAGATCAAGTTTGGACGGCTTGTTTGCTGTTCGACGAATAGAAGTGTTCGACTGTGATAATGATGCGACTGTGGTCGATTCTGATGATCGACGTTGATGACCAGGGCGGTAGGACGAATCTTGGCTGGTTCGAGAGACGTCTCTCCTAGTCTCCTCGCTAGATAGAGGCCGCTCCATCTCTGGCGGTGGTGTGGGTGGAAAGACGGCTCGATGGAGCGGCGGCTCTGATTGCTGCCTGTTTCGTGATGACAGGCCAGGCCTGACAAGATGCATGGCTGCATAGCTGCCATCACCATCGAAAGCCAGACTCGAGCTTAGATCCTGTGCACTCAGCTGTCGTCGTTCTGGCCGATTGTTCTGTTGCTGTGCAATCAGCCGAGCTCGTCCTAGATAGTCCTTCGTCCGGAGATTCTTGACCTTGGCTTCGTTCGGTCGATAGACAATGCCAACAGGGATGCTGAAGACAGTGTATCCTTCTGCTCGATCTCTGATGGCCTCGTCGATGACATTGTGATCCGGGACGGCCTTTTCTCGAGAGGCGAACAGTAGGTCCGACATTCCAGCTTCTCGTTGCTGAAGATAGAAGTAGCATAGTCCTCGATTGAAGACAGCTTCACACGAATGAAGCTTGAACTTGAGTCCAAGTTGAGCATAGTCGATGTATCGATTGCCACGAAGATAGAGCAGGGTGTCGTTGAAGTTGGCGAGCGCTTCCTCAAAATCTCCAGTCAGAAAATTGGAGACGCCTTGCTGGAAGTAGGCAATTGCTAGGTACTGGTCGAGCTGTGTTGACCGCGAATAGCAATCAATAGCCTTCCCATGCTCTCCCAGTGTGGCATGAATGACACCACAGTTGAAGAGGATCTTCGAGGTGTCTGCAATCTGATGAAAGGCGTGGAGCGCTGAATCGTAGTCGTGTTCATCATAATGCTTCAATGCCGACACCCAGGTCTCGATCTCCTGGCGCAGCGACATGGTGAGCAGGTGGCGAGTTGTTACCGCCTGTCGAGGTGATCAAGCATATTCAAAGTGTTTTGTTCTTGATAGAAGTCGCCTTTGACAGCGATGATATTGTTACAGCTGTATGCAGCACAAGTGGCAATGGTCTGGTGGATAAGAAAATTGAAACACGTCGGCAAGACACGCGAGTAGCACGGAGATCGACCTACGCATGTAAGTAATAAATTAAGAGCATCCATGTTTGGAAACGAGGAAGGGTTATGGGATCTTGGGCGAGTGATGGGGGTTCTTGACCAGCGGTTAGAAAAGAGCAATGGTTGGCTGAGAGCGGCGCCAGACCGCATTGGATGCCTGCCGAAGGCTTGGAGGATCGCCCGTCCTGCAGACCGGGCCCAGCCGAGCGACAAATGGGACACTCCTCGACGAATGCTTTGTTAGCCGCTTCTTCCTCATCCAGCCACTGCCTCTCTTCCCACAGTCCATCACAGCTCGTGCTGCACGAAAGCTGCTACCACCAGGCTGGGCGTCTTGATTTACCAATTCCACAGCTGAGCCAAGTCATCTGCGACCTACTTGGCGGTGTGCTATTGATTTGCCTCTTCTAAACGAGCCTCGAATGGCACACGCTGGAACGACGGAACACGCGATTGGCATTCGATATGGTTCACGTCTTTCTCACCGCCAGCACATGTTCCTTGATCAACACGTGTGACGCCATGACGACGGTCTCGGCTCTATAGCATCCCCTTGTCAACCTGTTCCCGTCTCTCTTCCCACACCGTCTTGCCGGAGCACGAGCATACCGTCTTGTCGTTGTCCCACACTCCGGCACTACGCGCTATCACACCTACAAGGGTATCCGGGTCTTCTTTGCTGAATTTGCCGTCTTGCTGCTTCGAAACTACAATGCTCCGACCTATCATCTCCCACACTTCTATCGGCTTGTCAAGAAAGACGGAGCCGATTCCACTTTTGCTGACCTCAACAGTGCCAAAGACGCCTTTGGCAGAAGCAGGTTTACCTTCCGACTTTGCTCTGGCGAAATCCCATATCGCCCCTGTCGATTCCGGACCTGCAGAGATATCGCCGCCTTCGCGTACCGTGGCATGGTAAGTACCCGCTGACAGACCCTTGATCGAAAGGTCGATGATGGTCATGGCTGGGGCTACTTGTACCATGCGGATTAGACCTCGTACACCATCTTGTACTTTGGATGAATGCGTCTCTAGTATACAGACTGCGGCGCTGTTTGACCTCCCGCTTCCTCTGAGGATGGCGTCTCTGCCTGTGTCTTGGATGGCCTGAACGATCGCCGAGGGTGCGGCGTTGCCTTCGACCGATATGAGCTGTTCTTGAAGTTTTGCTGATACGTTATGAATTCCTAGTGGCTGTCAGCCTATATAATCAATGAAGAAGTATCATGACGTCTACCTTCTAATTTATACAATGATTCGGAGACATCCTTGATGCAGGCCTCGCAGCTCAGTGGCACTGCGAACGTCGTCTCGAAAGATGGCACACCCATGATTGTTTATCTTTGAGTGCTGATCTGGATGTCCAACACGATACTATTCAGGAAGCACAGTTCAATCGTTAAATGATGTACCAAACTTGATATGTCAGCGACTCGAGCATCTCAGGACCGAGGCCGGCATGCGATGGCCTTGGCGCGTCGGAGCTGTTTCCGCGAAAAACTTCCACACTGGAGCTCATCTACAAGAACATCGCCAGTGCCAACAATGTCGCAATATTTGGGTCGGGTACGTATGGATGCTCGGACAAGCATTGCAACTTACTGATAATGGCAGACGAGACTCGCATATAGCCGGGCATGGCACCTTGTCGACCTCAGTACAGACCCGCGACCACTCGGCCGAGTCGCATCATCGATAGCATTGACACTCATGGGAAAGAACAAGCCCATCTGGAACCCTTCAACAGACTGCGGAGACTATGTTGTTGCTGTCGGATGCCATGATGTCCACACAACTGGCAAGAAGAGGTTCCAGAAAAAGTACTACAGCCACACCACCAGACCTGGAAGTTTAAAAGAGATCACCATGGACAAGATGATCGAGAAGTGGGGAGGCTCCGAAGTTTTGAGAAGAGCCGTCAGAGGCATGTTGCCCAAGAACAGACTGCGAGATGAGAGGATGGCCAGGTTGAAGAGTAAGAGTTGTTCTGGTCTGAGAGCTCAATACACGCTGATCAAACCTGTAGCTTTTGAAGGACACATTCATCCTTACAAGCCCAACATCCTAAAGGTGCGACATCAGACACAACAATTACCAGCATTAGAGACGCCACCAGCGGCATCACACCCTTCAGCACCGACTGCGTGAAAGAAAGGCCAATCGAGGCAGGCACCTTGGAAAACAACCATTACGATTCATGTCTATATTCGTCACAGATTCTATGTATGATATAATGCTACCGACATTCGCATTCCAAACGCATCCCAACCTGTAGAACACCTATGCCAGCAATACCCGCCTACAGTCTGCTTCCAACATTCTTCCTCGACACTGTGCAGGTGATCAGCCCATTCGGGTCTGATTGGGGAGCATACACTTCGGCATCCTTTCCGGTATTCTTCAGGCCATTGAACCAGCTCAGGTCTGAACAAATTAGCATCCGAA